>CM060903.1:1336465609-1337715609 GCA_030737815.1 Allium fistulosum
AAGTCAAGACAGCGGCAAAGGCAGGGGTGGTCCAAAGCGAGGAGCTCCGGTGGTGATGAACAGTGGTGGCGATAGCAAAAGAGGAGTTAGGTTTTGCAATTCTAGGATCGGGTCGTAAGAAGAATGACTCGGATCGCCGAATGAAGGTATAAATGGAAATAAGGTAGGCTCGAGTAGATTAAATAGGAATTTGCACAAAAAGGTCACTAAGTCCTTGGATCGCTAGTGATCCATGGACTATGGATCGCTGACGATCCATCAAACGGGAATCAACCTTCTCCAAATTTGGCCAACACAATCCACATGTTATTTAAAGACATCCTGAAAGTTATGGAGTCGAAATTGGTTTGTTATGACAAGCAACGACGACCTAGGTCAAAGTTCAACAAATAGCCAAAGCCAAATTCGCATGACGACCTTAACACGATCACTTGAACGTCACTAAGCAGGATAGAAGCAGTAACTTCCAGAGCATGCCTTGTTTCCAACGAAAGCATACTCTGGGGGGCAAATGTTATTCGAGTTTTTAACCCAGCAGAATTCAAAGGAGGTCAGAACAGCTTTGTCGAGTCAGAGCAACTTAAGAGCCAACCGAAAGAACTAGAAGAACCAACTAAGAAAAATTATAGTAAAAGAAAGCAATTACATGCTAAGATGATGGATCGCTAGCAATCCATCTCCTATGTATCGCTAGTGATCTATAAGGTTCGCTTGTAGTTCCACCAATCCTCTTGCATCATGATCCAATAGGTATTCTAGGAATGATTGCTAAGTTTGATGGAGTACCAAACTAGTTAGATCGAGAAGTGAGCATTCGTCTAATACAATCAGCAGTCCAATGCAACCAGTGTATGGATCATCATCAAAACAAGGCAACAAGCTACAAATTTACATGGAGAACACCAACACGAGACAACAAATACAATTAAAAAGACAGAGTCCAAAAATCCACTAAGTACATCGATCGCTAGTGATCCATGCACTATGGATCACTAGCGATCCATATGATTGAGCTAGATTGCCATGAAGTTTAAAGGAAAGAATAAAGGAGAGCATCCCAAGTAGTTGAATCGTCAGCGACTCAAAAACTATGGATCGCCAATGATCCATCGACTATGGATCGCTAGTAATCCATCAAATTAACTCGGTTGACTATGAAACTCTCGGTGCACCTTCGTATTTCCAAAAGCAAGCTTCTGGCATGGTGACCTAGCCCAATAGCTCTCTAGTTCCTATAAATACAATTCTACATGCAACATAATCAGGATCTTCTGGACTGGCTGCTAGAATTGTATAGAAATTATTCTTCTCCTCCCACACGATAGCCATATAAGAGTTCATTGTGATTCTCCAATGAAATCTTGTACTTTTGGCTTGATCTTACCAAGAAGATTCAATCATATTATAATCCGATTCAATTTGTAACAGTAGTCAGTTAATAGAAAGTTATCAAGTGGACGTAGGCTTCATTAACATCCGAACCACTATAAAAATCTTCTTGTCTTTTTACTACTTCTGCTATTTTTACATTTATTCTCTATATAATTGCTCTGTAAGAACAAGGCTGGTGCTTTCACACTCAATCCAGGGTATTGATCCATTTTTTGCGTTAATGGTTCTAATAAATATCCATTCCCCACAATAACTAGTCATTAAGGTCAAATTGACAATCTCTAATCAATCCTTATCAAATTCATTCCAACCTATTACCGTTTTAAAATGTACTTATTATAAGTATTCAATTCCTCCATAAATACCATACTAGCTTCCTTAATCAGTCCCTTATCTAATTTCCTTTTCGTCCTTTATTAACTACGATACTTTGCCCATTAAATATGTAATTAATGTCCATAAGTCCTAGTCCTATGATTACTATGCTATTTATATTTAATACGAGTGTCGTTGTAAATTACGCTTTTTACATGTTTCTTATTTCTAATAATTAATTTCTAAACTAGAACATTCCTTTCCATATTTTATTTTATTAGAGCTATGCTTCTAAAAAGGATTACCGTTATAATCTTCCATAAATTAACCACAAGTGACATTTTCGCTTTGTTTGAAATTACAAGGGATTATTTCTTTTTCTTTTTTAAAACAGACAGTGCAAACTACGGAAAAGAATATTCATATCCTACACATCTCTTTCCCTTTTTGGTATATCCCTTGTAAATTCAAATGCCGCACTCTTATGCATTTAAGGAATCAGGCAATTTATCGAAATTACAAGGAGCATGCTCCCAATAAACCAAAATATGGAAACTCACATTCCAAGGGCAACCTAACTTACAACCAAATTATAGAAACTCACATTCCAAGGGCAACCTAACTTACAACCAAATTATAGATCTGGAATATCTTTACAACCTTACCAACATTCTAAAAATAAACGTTTTGGACTAATTTCAAATTTCCAGAAGTACATACTATTCTCATTTTATTTATATCTCGAAACATTTAACCTTTCTTTCCTAGATAGTGATCCATATCTACTCCATAAAATATAAAATTAAAAATTCACATTACGCTAATATGCAACATTTGAGATTCAGAATTATAAAAGAATTTCCGTATATAAAAAAAGATTTTAAGCGTACTTTCCAAAAGAATTTCCAACTTGTAACAACAATTTGGGGAATTGAATTCCCAAAGGTATCTAAACATCATATTCTATTTTATTCCACATATCTATTCCATTTTAATTAAACATTTGGACAAAACCTTCCAAAAATATTTGAAACCAACTTTTCACAATTTTCAAAATATTTACCGTTGTATTCTTAACCCCAAATTCAAAGGATTCCAAAATTGCTTAGTAAAATAATTCACTTCTCTAATCTTTTACTTCAATAACTTACTTCTTTAAAGTAGGATCTTTAACCCAAACATTCAAAAACTCAATTATTAAACCCAACTATCAAAATTTCAAAGGATTGTTTAATCCCAAAAAGAAGTAAAAATAATTTACCTCCTTCAAAATCTTTCTTTATCAAATATTTATTCCTTTAAAGTTAGTCTTTTTGATTCAAAACACATGTAAACATCTTCTTTAACTTTAAACAATAAAAAGTGGAGTAGGCAAGGTAAACTCTTATCCCATCATTTTCCTATATTGTCCTCATCACTCATCTTCTATTCCATCTCTAACTAGATCGGTAATCCAATTTGATAAATTCCTAACACTATTTCCATCCAAATCTCCCAATATTACCTCTGTTCATATTTTTCCTACTTAAATAGCTTTCACAAGTTCCTAACAATATTCCTACTAAGAGTTTCAAAAACCCTTTTTACCGAAAACCTTTTAATCAAAACTTTTGACTCCATAACTTCTTTTTATTCACAAACCATTGTCTTAACAAAATTTCTTATTTATGAATTTCCAAGTTTCCATATTTTTTTTTTCTTTCAAAACAACAACTCCTCAATAAATCCTTTGAAAAACTTCTCAAAATATTTCGAGGAAATTTTCAAAAATCATTTTGATCAAACTCTTTCACATAGGGTAGGATTTATAAAATCTGTTTCAAAATAACAACTTCTTAATAATTGTCTTCTCTATTGCATTTTCTTCTTTTTTCATCCCTTACTTCCGGATATTTACGGCAATACTACCTCGCAGTAATTAATTACTACCTAACATGCTTATTTACTATTTCTATAAGTGTTGATTGTCCTTAATAAATGATTATTGTTCTTACCGTACAATCCCAAAAGATATTTACTTATTCATTCCAATCTTTCCTATTATCTTTCCATAATTTCCTTAATAATCTCTTTAATTGGTCCATTTGTATCCTAATTAAATAGTTGTAACTCCCTAATTATTGCACATTTATTGCCCTATTAATTTTAGAGCTATAATATTTTCCATTTACATTCCTTACAATATGACCTTCATCGTCCATTCCTTATGTAACGACCCGATATTTTCAACCATTTGCATCCATTATAAGTGTATAGGTAGACACTCATGCCGGAGTTGAATTGCTCAAAATACCGCATTGTAAATAAAATTTGGCAAATCTCAGAGTATACAGTAAATAAATATAATCACAGATTACAGACACAGAGTGAAATAATGCAGCGGAAGTAAAAGAAATAGTAGTTCATGAAGCTACTATATAAATATAACAAAGTTACATAAGATACAACAACAAAAATAGAGTACAACAGAAGTCTAAATACAATGACCAAGTACAAGCTGAGTAGAACAACGGAATTGAAATAGATAAGACAAGACAAGCAGATAATCTCCAACGATTCAAATCTCCAGAAAGTGGAATCCAAATCTGTGAATAACTCAGGCTGACCCAAGCGTAAAGCAAAACACAAAACACTCGAGTCAGGATATACATACTTATACAATGTAAACCAACTCAAGTGAACTGTAGTAAAGGTACAAGTAACTTAGAAGATGCTTGGGACCGCCCATCCTCTAAGGATCCGTTAAAATATCTACTATGTAGTAATATTCGATATTATAATAGTGTCTAAATAAGTAAAGTATAATCATATCGGAAAATAGCGTTAAGGGGATGGAGAACCTTAACGCGGTCGGATCTTAAAATCATAATCGTAGTAAAGCTCGATATGGTAGGTGACACGGCACAACTAGGCAATGCCAGGGTAGATATACCAATTACGCACACGGACTGATGGATACGCATAGCAGCCACTACCGTTCCACCTCGAACAACATTCCCAAATCGGAGGATGGCCATCTAGTCAAATCACAAGTAAGAGTATAATATCGAAGAAATGTGTCCGAGAAGAGGTGCTACCTCACTGGTCCGAGATCGCTCCTGTTTTAGCCACCTTATGCCAACTCACGGGAGTTGGGTCCACGTAACATACCTTAAGAACGTCGCCACCATCCTACTTCATTCTGGAATCTCCACCGCGTACACGGTTGTCAAAGTGGTTTTCGGTATCGACAGAGAGTATGTCCATATCCGATCTTGGTCTCTTTGCCAACCAATCGTTATTATAACCCGTGGTTATAGATTTAAACAATTTATCAAATATACTTCAAATTAAACCATTTAAAACAAAGTCATTATTCTTTTAAATCAAATATTAAATTCCCACAATTTAACCTTTTCGGAGCTCATTTATTTTCTTAAAACAATAACGATAAAAATTTCAGCTTTCACAACATTTTAAAAAGTGCGGCGGTAAGTTATATTTGAAAACAATTTTATTCAGCAAAACAACATTTATAAACTACTATAACAGTTCAGTTTTAAACAAAATCATATTTCAGCCTACTACAGTCCTTAACAAGTGCTACAGTAGCCCTTTTATTAGTTCAGGTTCAATTTTAGTTTCTGCTACAACAGCACTTACCAGGTACTATCATAGCCTTAGTTCATTTTAGTCTTTTGGTTCGCTTATATAACCACAGCACTTAACAAGTGCTACAGATTCTACCTAGTTCAGAACTTATAAAATCATACATTAAAATGTTCATTTAAATCCTTTACCTAATTTATTTTAAAGAGAAATTTTTACATATTAAAACCAAAACTTACAAGTTCGCTTATTACATTCATTTCAACATTTAAACTTAAACTCCATTTCCATCATTTTGAAACTAAATTTTCATTTCAATTTAATTTACTTAAGTTTCCATCTTTTCTTTTAGTCAAAATTTCAATATTTTTCCATTTATTTATATTTATCACATAGAAAATCATTTCTATTCTAAATAAATCATTTAAAAATTCGATTTAAATCAATTTAATATTATTACAATATTTAAAACATATAAAGGTATCCAGGAAAATACAGAAAAATAACCACGGGTCTGTATAATATTTTCTAGCCTAAGTCAAGTGATACAGATACTATATCATTTCAATCCGTAGTTTACAAAGAAAAATCCGGGTTTTATCATTTCAAACCCGCAATCCCAAGTAAATAAAATTTAATTGAAAATAGTTCAGGCCTATCATTTCAGCCCATAACGATCTTCCCTTATTCTAAAGTCCGTTCGGGTATGTATCATTTCAACCCATAGTGATTCTATTCTACAGGGAACTTGCAGTGTGATTTAACAGAATAGAATAACAGTAAAATAAGAACAAAATATAACAGATGATACGATATGTAGTTTTTAACAATTCTAACATCAACTATAAATAAATTACAGGTAATTATAACATCATTTATTTATTTATTTTCTACACATTCAGTTGCGGTCGTTTCACAATCATATAAGTATGAATATTCGTGTGAGATTTACTCACCTCTACGGAGCTGGAGATTCGATACAGAAAGGGAATACGATGTCTATCGGAAGCACGCGGATAGTACGATCAGTTGTTAGCGGATGCGCCAACTAGATTCAACCAAAAGCACAATAAATAATCAAATCTAAGATTGCACGAATAACGAATTTTCAAATGAAGCAAACAAACGAAAAAGAAACAAGTTGAAAATCGGAAACAATAGCACGACCACCTTTAAAAATATAGATTATAACTTTAAATTTGCAAAGTGACAAAAACATTTTTTTTCTTTTTCAAAACGAAGGTCAGTGGAAGCAATACAACATAAAAATAAAAGTACAAGGTGACAGAACTCTTTACTACAAAAATACAGAGTGATGGAACACAATTCTATTCGTTTTCAGGTTTAAGTACAAAGGCTCCATCTGGCAAATTCAACAAAAATGAAAGAATGCAAAGGGTGGCCAAACAATGTTCTCATTTTCTGGTTCCAAACAAAGGCTCAGTGGAATATATTCAAATACCAAAATACAAAGGTGGCAAAACCATTTTTTATCATTTCTTGTTTTTAAATACAAAGGCCAAAGGTTCATGGTGACATGGGTTCAGTGACGTGACTAGTCTCGGCATGGGGTTGGAGGGGTTTCGGTGTGGGGTTGGGTGGTGGGCTGTCACGGCATGGGTGGAGGCATGGGGTTCTTGTGGTGGTGGGCAGGTCACGGCCTGGGTGGAGGAGCTGGGGTAGGGTGGTTGGCACGGTCACGGCCTGGGTGGAGGCGTGGGGTTCTCGTGGTGGTGGGCAGGTCACGGCCTGGGTGGAGGAGCTGGGGTAGGGTGGTTGGCGTGGTGGTAGGCTTGGGATTGGTGGGTCAGGCGGAGGGGTTGTGGTGTAGATCTCGGTGGAGGCAGGCAGAGGAACAAAATGAAACAAAAAAATGAAATTGAGAAAAAGGCATGGGGTTGGACAACAGCAACAGGGATGAGATGTAACAAAGCAGAGCAAAATGAAAACAAAAATTAAAGAAGGCACGTGGCCATTACCTAACAGAAGAAAAAGCTCACGAGATTTGCAAAGGAGATTTACAGAATTGCAATTTTGAACGAAAAATGGAAGATGACAGCTGCTTATTACTTTATGAGAGAAGGCAAAAGGGTAAAGTTTTGAACGGTAGGAAGTTAAAGCAATTAAATTATATTCAAGGCTGGAACGAAACGTAAGGAATGCAAAGAGGGAAATGGACTAATTCTCACGTGAACGAGTCAATGCAAGATTTTTTTGAAATTTTCAAACTGAAAATATACAGCTGAAATTTTTCAAAGCCAACGCATATAAAATCAAATGGACAACGGAACAACGAACGTAAAGTGTAACGCCCAAAGTAACGTACAACTGTTATTTGTTTCTTTTATTTAATAAATTTAAAAATGATAACGTTTCTTTAAATAAAATAACGTATCATTTAAACCAAAATTTAAATAGCTATTATCATAATTAATAAATTTTGATTTTAATATAAAGTTAAGAACGGATGAAATTATACATAAAAATGTAAAGTTTAAATTTCCCGTTTTACACTACTTATTACACTTTTGATTCAAATCAATATTTCGAAATGTTTATTTTTTTAAATAAAAATTTGTTAAAAATTTTGGGCTGTTACACCTTACTCTATTTATTTTTTCCAACCCATAGTCGCCTTGCCCATCTATTTGAAATACCGTTGCAACTACTTCTATGGTCGAAAACTATATAGTAAATTCCAATTAAGTACATACATATATATACACAGTTTATTTTTGAAAAACTACTTTCAAAAATAACAAATACGTATCTCAGACGTAAACCTATCGCCATTGATCGAGCAACCTAAGCATTGATACCAGTTGTAACAACCCAACGGTCACCCTAAATGGTGGTGGCTACAAATGGTAACCCTAAATGCCCTAGTTTTATGGCCAGCCTCTCATGCTATAACAACCCAACCCACCTTGGGACATGTAGGGGTAAGAGACAAAGCTTTGCCACAGTTCATAATATGAGAACCCCCTATCATGCTTCAACCAGGTATGGTGAAACAGAAATCTCAGGCTTTAGCATAATTGTACTTAGCCAGTATTATTTAAATAAGAAATATGTCTTATGTATTAAAATCATAACATACATATAAACTCAATTGTAAGCCAAAGGCTCTTCCAGTCCAACTATATAACATACATATAAAATCAATTGTAAGCCCAAAGAATCTTCTAATCTAACTGTACAAAAGTCAATTGTAAGCCCGTAGGCTCTTCCAGTCTGACTATACGTCAACCGTAAGCCCGAAGGCTCTTTCAGCCTAACTACACAACTCTAATGCAACTAGCATTTTCGATGTAAGAGGAAGCATCTGAACCACTTAATACCACTTTAATGGGATTGAGGTAGACTCTGATCATTTAAGACTATAAAATAGGCAGATTCCCATCATTTAAGATCTAACCCCAAGGTGAGTCCCTACATGGTTCTTTCTTAATGACATCATAAGAAATCCAATTAGGCTACTTAATACTTTACCTAAGAAAAAGGCAGACCCTACCACAGTTGTTAATACCTCTAACCTAAAGCGGAACCTTCCTAAGGATTTCACCTACCGCATCCAAAAGTGCGACTTATGACCAATAACCCACTCATGACATCTCACATTAGTTCGACTATTCGTAGGTACCAGTAGTAAGATTGACTGGGCAGGTTTACCCTACAGAATTGGAACTAACCTTGCATCCACTATGGTTATTTATTATAGGCGATGTCCTACATTAGTCCATAAAGCCACACCATTGGGAGCCAAATTCAACTGGGAAGACTTCCATGTAGCTCTGGACTAACCTCATATCTCTATAACTTAGTCATACTTTATATGCATACCAAATATATACATATATCATCCTACATGATTAATAATTGAGGCCATATAAGGTATCCCCTTATTACGCCTCTAATTAGGGATTAACTCCCTAATTTACACTAACTTTCTTCCTACAAATTAATATTACCTAACTATTCTAATAATACTAATTATCACTATCAATACGCTATAATCAATACGCCATTGGTTTTAATAGTCAATACGTTAATATTATATACGTATATTTTTACACGTGGAATTTAAGGTCTAATCATTAAGTTATAATAATTCGATAATAATTCGTTTACATGGTATTTTGAAATATCAATCTCATATAAATCTACAATTCCAACAAGAACTGCTACTACCATAGCCAAATAAAACAGATTCGTACAAACATGGAATACCTACAACATGTTCCATGTTAGTAAATTAGAATCCCTCATTATTTTAGAGAATAGATCTTCAAAAATTAGATCGCCTATGTTCAATTCAACCATTATATACATCATTTTGGAGTGGGAAATGAGTTCCTTATTTATTTAAGTGATAAAAATAGACGGTGCAAACTACAAACAATTCAATTCATACTTTACACACCATTTCTAATTTATTTTTTGTTTGAACCCTTTAACACTCCAATTTACAACAAGGAAAATGGTTGAATGGATCATAGATTGTCTAATTCTAAACATATACAAAGATTGAATTTCTAAGGGTTTTAGATTCTAATATATTAATATCAAAAACAAATATAGTTCCAACATATAGAAGATTGATATTTACTTAGGAAATTTCTAGGGGTTTTAGATGGTATATTTTTGTTTACCAAAAATTTTCAGGCATATATCAAATCCAGATAAGTACTATTTAATTACAAAAATATGAAAAACTTGATATTTCCAGTCACAGATAATTGTTTGCTTCCTAGCTGGATTTGATTCCACCATGCCAAACTCCCTTTTAGATCTCCCTCTTTTGAAATATACAACAAGGTGAATTATATATAGAAACTAGATAAGAATAAAATCAGAAATCAAAAGATTTAGACACCTAAACCTCTTATCTGAAAATCTTAACTAATTCTGAAATCCAAAGAAGAAGAAGATGAGATCTGATTTATATCGATCCTAATTCTCTGTTAGATTACCTCCTTTTTGAATATACAACAAATAGATTATATATAAATTAGATTTCATAAATCAGAAGATATGGAGAAGAAGGATTAAGTTAAATTAGAGATTAGAAATTAGAATTGCTTACAAGAAATTTTACTGTTTCTGAAACCCTAATGGGAAAGAACTTGACAGGGTTTAGCTAGTATTTCCAAAATTTTATGAAGAAAAGTGGGGGTCTAGGTGTCTATTTATTGAGGTGAGAAGGAACCAGAACCATCAGATTAAAAATAACAGAATCCGGATCATCAAATTAAACAAAACCCTACCCGCCACCTTCAGAACATTATTTTTAACCTTCAAGCAGTCGACCCCTTAATGCCAAGCAGTCGACCTCTAGCGGTCGACCAATTAACTAGGAGTAATCGACCTTTTGAGGCCAGAAACGCCCAATTTATTTTGTTATTGTTTTATTTTATTTATTACTCGTTTTAACTTATACGTTACTATTCGTTCTGACGTTTACTTAAACATTAAGTACCCCTTAACATTAATTATTAATTTTCAAATTTTTGACTTTTCAAATTTTAAATATATAAATTTAAAAATTTAAACTTGTTTGAATTATTTTAAATTCAAAAACTTCAAACGTCCATAACTCTTTCATTTTGACTCCGATTTCAGCATATTATATATGGAAATTGATTAGAAATCATCATGGATGCAATGGTGCAACTTCTAATGAAATTCCAACAATTACAAAATTTCCATTTTTAACCTTACTTTTAATTACTTAATTTCTTATTAAATTTTATAGGGTGTTACACTGACCCCATTTCCTTAAAAGTATCAGGCCATTTAATACTTGAAATCTGAGGCAAACCCTTTGTATATTTTCCCCTAACTATACGCAAACACATATCCTTTCTCCACGGGGCCTATGATTGGAGTTGTCCTACATTAACAGTAAGTATACACAACTACCGGTAGCCTCTAGGTGAAGAGCAGACTTCTATTGTGTACTCTACTGATCTCACATCCCAACCTACTAAATCAAATCAATTATCCTAAGCCTAAATATTGGACTAAGCCCACTAACTCACACTTATCGTAAACGTATAATTAGGGCTATATAATTTCCCATTATGAAAATTATGCTGCTTCCTAGTATTTCATTCTTATCTTATCCGCTTATTTCCTATATTCCATAAATGTCAATTGTCCTTACTAAGTGGTCATTGTTACTCTATTTTGACAATCTTTAATAACATTTGTTTATTCATTCTAATTCAACCTATCATGCCTATTTCATTTCCTCAAAATGACATATTAAATCCTTTAACTAGTCTCATTAACCGTATTTATGTCCCCATTTAGTTCCTGTAACTCCCTATTAACTTCACATTTAATATGTGACTTTTGTTTCGTTTGAAATTACAAGGAATTATCTTTTTTTCTTTTATTGAAATAGATATGGCAAACTACGTAGAAGAATATCCATACTTTACACATCTCTTTCAATTTTGGTTATATTCCTTATTATTTCAAATGATGCACTTTTAATACATTTGTGGAACTAGACAATTTACAAAGATTACAGGGAAATAGATACGATTAATGTAACAATCGGGGTTCTCGACCCTCGAAAATCGACACCAATACATCCTCGTGCCGTAAATCTAAGTGTCAGAAAGCCCGATTGTTAGGGAAAAAGAATATAAGGATAGAACAGAATCTCATACGAATGGAATAACATATATTATTTCAATATATAATCTTTATAGCGCAAAATTTTGAATACAATATCAGAGTCTAACCTATATTTAGCCTGGACAATTATAAACCCTTTGTCCTTAAAAATGTAAAACAAATGCAATAGATGCAGCGGATAATAGAATACGTCCATATGTAGATGAAGATCTCCAGCTCCCCTTTGGAAACTCCAAGCATCTTCAACTAAACCTGAAACTACTTGGACCTGACCCGAGTATTGAAAATACCCGAATAAGGCTTGATAAACCAGCTTGACATGCTCGAAATTTTAAACGTATAGAACATGCCGATGTCAATCAAAACCTTTGAAAATAAGGGTATCTCACATGACCAGGCCCACACATAAATACGGATGGGATTTTACCTTATGTTAACCAAAATACTTTATACTAAAAACACTTTGATATTATCTTTAATGAAATTGGTTTTGAAAACATTTTTCAAGTAAATATATATAAAACAAGTATCAATACCCGTACTAAGTCTATGATAATATATCTGGACTAGGTCAAACGGAATATATCTGGATGGAATATATGATACCAAAGGGGTAGCTAAAATGTTTACAAAGCATTACAGCTATTTTGCGATTGCAATCAAAACTGTAAAGCTCGTAATGGGGTTGGATTTCCAACATGATAGGGAACTAGTGGAATTTTCCTTCGATCCACACATAGCAAGACATAGTTTTTCGAAAGCCTTATCTCTTTTCTCAAGCAAGCCACTTGGAACTATACTTGCTACACTACCAATATCCGGTAGCCTTATCGCTTTTCACAAGCTAGCTACTATATTAAAATAAATGCCTTGAGGATTCAAATTCCACTGGACTCCTCCATACTCATACAACCGATAGCCTGAAATATATGTCCTGCAGACCATATAATTACCCATATCATTTCCAGGATATAAGGCTTGTGAGGCTACGCTTAGCTTCTACATGGCCACGCTTTATTTCACACAAAGCCACGCTTTGATCATATCAGGTTCCACTTTGAATGCCACATTTACATTCCTTCAATCACTGTTGACTCTCATGAACATACAACCTTTGAGCTTGTACGTCTCAAAGAAGGGTGTTAAGCTAAGAGAAGTTGCCTTCTCCGCCGCTAAACAGATGTGTGTTTGTAAAAGTCAACGTTATGATCTCAAAAATGCAATGTCAGACATTCTTCCGTACAAGTTTGTTTGGAGACTGAACGAAACCGAAGGCACTCCTCCTACCACATCTAGGGAGTCACCCCTAGGATTAGTAGGGAGTAGTCCTTGTATTACGAAGATTTCAAAATATGATAGGACCACTGCTATAATAAATATCTCTATATTGGGAGCGACCTAGAGAATGTCAACAAGCAATCCTTCTGCTACGAAGATCTTCGGTTTTCAATGCAACGAAAATTTTCAAAATGCAGACACCACTGCCATATAAATATAATGTAGGGTAAACCCATGAGACTCATGACAGCAATTCCTATATTTTGAAGATCCTCGGCCTTCAATAATCATCATCTTCAACACGTTTTCACTTCCGAACGTATACATTGATTCGAAGTGGTTTTCGGATAGGAAATACCCAAATCCAACCCTAGTTTCTCCACACTAATCATCGATTAAAAAGGTGTTAAGTTCATAAGTGACAATCAATTATCATTCAATTTAATTCATCTTTTTATTCATTCATAAATATCACTTAGATGTATATTCATTAAATTATTTATTTATCCTTTTCAATGTATATGGAATCATTAAGCCTCATTTTATCAAATATTTTGGTTAATTAAAACTCTTTTTAAATCTTGGAATAATTCCAAATCATTTCACCTTTTATTTAAGAAAATATTTCCAAATCATTTATTTAATTCTTTAACAAAGAGTTTCCATTTCATATCATAACTTTTAAATGGGTCAAAACGATGTTATTTAAGACATCATTTACGATAAACCCAAATCGAATAATTTTAAGTATAAGAATTAAAATAATTCCAAATCATTAATTTACATCTCATATTGGAAAACAATATTATAGAGTATCTAGGCTTTCCCTTCGACATGTTCCGTCCCTTGCCCAAGTCTCCTTGGATCTCATAGACGAAACACGTGTACTAGTCGTTTTTGTCATTTTTAGAAATGATTTATAAAACTTCCAAACCACTATTTAAAACAGTTAATTATTCTTTTTAAAACCATTTTTAAAATATATGGAAGGAATAGTTAAGTTTGAAATCATATTTCACAAGTTATAAAACTGGTGCGAAAATGTGCTGCAATAGTGCATTAAAGCTTCTTTGATCAAAACAACATATTTACTTCACATATGTTCATTTTTCCAACTCAAACCACTTTTAAAACACTTTAAATGATTAAAAATTTATTTTATATTTTTAAAAATGTTAAAAATATTCATTTTAAATCAATTTCAAATTCCGGTTTTAAACTACAAAACCACGATTTTTCTGAAAACTTGTTTTGGTCTTATTTAAAAATATACAAGATTAAATCTTGATTTTCTTTCTTCATTTAAAAAATATGGATATACTAGTCCAGAAAATTTATGTCTCGAAGAATTCCAAGCTATATTCCATTTCGTATACTCATTTTGAAATCTTTGGCACAAGTCGCAAACTACCGTTACGCGACGTGCCTACTTTTGACTTGATTTCAATTTCTTTTCAAACTTCATGGAAACGCTTTTATATGTTTATAAAACATTTCTAAACCATTTTAACTCATTTTAAACACTATAATCATATTTCAAACTTATATTTCATTTCATATTATATTATTATAATATTCATTTTAGACCTTTTTAGATATTTAAAATCATTAAGAGGCTAAACAATTTCCATACACATCTTTATATTGATTTAATTCTCATTAAATTAACTATGGTTAATTACTAAATATTTCTCTTATCATTTATCAAACCAAGTAATCATCCATATTAACATTCATATATTCAAACACGTAATCAACCAAGTAATCACACACTTAATCATCCAATTTATATTATGTTTTCGTATCACTAAACTTAGAATTATTTAGAGATTAATTAGTAAATTCAAATGTCAGTACTCACCTTTATCTCTAACTAATTCTTCCTACCAACATTCTTATCCAACACTTCACTAAACTATTGTTATCTTCAACTAATAATCATCTACTCCATTCCTCCTTCCCAAGCTCAAGAAAATCCAGCAGAGCTTCAACAATACTTTAAACTTTTTTCTTACTTCTTGGAACGAAACCGACGGCACTTCTCTCCAATATTTTCACTTTGAAGCATCCTGAACTCCTTCCTTTCTTCCAAATGAGCTTGGCCTCACCATGCTCTATTCTTTCCTCCATCATTCTTCAACTTTTTAGATGCTAAACCATGTTCTAATGGTATTCTAAGGTCTTTGGCAAAGTTTGGTGGAGTTTGGAGTTAGTTTGATATGATTTTAAGAAAGTTAGTAAGGAAGAAGAAGAGAAGAAGCCACTAAAATAGCTTAAATGAAGAAGAAGAAGAAGAAGAGAAATGCGTGTAATAAAATGAGAGGAAAGCTTGTGTATTTATAGGAAAAGAAAGAAGTGATAAGTTACCAAAATAACCCCTTACCAAATTACCAAAATACCTTTTTTAACTTTAAAGTAAACTTACTTTTTTCAACGCTTACTAACATCCATCACTTTGTTACTTCATGTCATTTTTACCTAATACTTAAGACATGTATTTGGATAGAAAAGTGAATTAAAGTGAAGATTTGCCTCAGATTTGGTGAGATTTGATTTGATGTTTGCATTTTGACTTTTTTAATTACCTTACTTACTTTTACTAATGACATTCTATAATATTCTAATGATACATAGTAAAAGTAAACTTGATTATTTGTAAAATGTATATATATATATATATATCTGTGTGTGTGCGCGCGCGCGTGTGCACGTGCGTGTGTGTTAAAACATGTTAATAAAGGTCCAACAACTTTGCGACAACTTATATTGAACAAAACGTTGATTTTCGACAAAATATTTTACGGTTTTAATTTGATGTTTTTGTTAAACTATTTATTTATGTAAAAAAACTTGAATATTGATTTGTTATGCTCCTTAAATAATTAAAATAAGTGTATTTGACTTATAAAACCATATTTAACAATATTAAAATTCAATTAAAATAAGACGCCGATTCCGATTTGTCAACATGCGACGAAATTTGTCAATCATTATAAGATGAGTATTTTTGTACTTGTAAATCTTTTATCAACCACTTATTATCATTTTAAAACAATTTAAAAAGAAATATTTATCATTTAAAACAAAAATTGAACGTATATCCAATTTTATCGAAAATAGGCTTTTGTCAATTTTACGATAAAGCTCCAAAATCTCTTATTTTTGTAAATCAATTCTAAAAATAATTTCACCATTCTTAATTATCACATAAAACATGATTATTTAAGTTTGAAAATTATATATTTGAATATTTAAAGTTAATTGAATATTCCATTTAAAAGTGATAAAATTACGGGTTGTTACAATTAAGTTGTACTCTGCTCTCAATAAGTTAAAATATATAAATTCACATTCCAAGTCAAATTAGGGCAATCTAAACTAATACTGATATTTACAACCTAACTATAAATCTAGATAAACTTAAAGACTAATTTCAATATTTTTATATTAAGGAGTAAATACCGTTCCAATTCCAGTTACCTAACTTACAGAATATGTTGGTGAGATTTCATCTTACTAAGTCTATAGCTCATCAAATCTTATATAGGCATAATAATTAAATAAAATTCAATGATATAAATTTCAATGTTATAAATAAATCATATAATTTCTCACTCACCTTTTTAGCTTTTCAAATCTCCCAAATCCGAATTCATTCCTTTACTTGACTCCTTTTCTATTTTAATCCAAAAGAATATGTATAACAAGATATATACATACTATTAGAATTACAAATCTAAAAAGAGATTTCGGGTTAAGGGGAATATAGATTTACAATTATGAAATTTACCTTTTTCTGTAATATTTATTCGCTCCTTCTCTTCTTCAATTTTATTTTTCACCCTTCTCCGGTTATATATAAATATAATATAATATTTCAAAATTAATAGAAATAATGGAGAATAGAAAATGGTAGAGCTTTGCTGCTGCGATTAGAAAATATGAGAAGAGAAGCAAGGGGTTAAGCCCATATTTATAAACGCTCGAATCAATCGTATCTGTTATATTAAAATAACTAGATCTGGGCCGTTTGGCTAAGGTTATATCCTAGTCGCCTCTCCAGGACCCGTTGACCACTCCCTTACATGCGGTCAACCACTAGCGGTCAACCGGCCCAAGGAAGGAGTTGACTGGTGGGGTCCTACATTTAATTTTATTTATTTCCCTTTTCATTTTTAATTATTTTCATTTTGAAAACTTCAAATGCTGATAATCTCTTCATTTGAACTCCGATCGCAAAATTTCAAATATGAAAGTTGCTTGGAAAATTTTCACGAATACAATGGTGCAAGTTTCATGGTCAATTTCCATATTTTGTTAAAGTTTCATTTTCGAACCTTACTAATTATTTATTAATTATTGTTAATTTAATGAGTGTTACATCCATCTTTTATTATACATTCATACTATAAAAGTTTTATTATAAAACTTTTATAAATTGATTTGCTTATATAATAGTCTTATGTATAATATTAAATTAACTAAATCTTATTTAATTTAATTAATTAATTAACACTTTAATTAATTGTTATATTATTTAATTATAACATATTATATTGAATATATATATATATACTACAACCTTTATAGTAATATACATATGTCATACATATTTATATTTTAATTTATTAACTAACTTTTAATTAATCTATTTAATTAAAAAATTAATTAATTTTGAAAATTATTTTATAAGCACATGTATGCTCATATTGTCTTAAACAATTCGAGAGAACATAACATATATCATTATATATATTATACACGTTTGTATAATTAATTAATTAATTAATTAATTAATTTAATTAATTTATTTATTTTATTAATCTTATTAATAAATAACATTTACGAAATTAATTTTATAACATTTTTAAACATTTCGAAAAATTATACTATAACTTTTATAATATTTTTTGTTTTAAATTTAAATTTTAAATTAAAAACATCTATTTTAATTTTCAAACAATTTGAAAATCTATATTAGAACATTTTTGATGTTTTTCTTATTTTAAATTTAACTTTCAAATTTAAAACTTCTATTTTTAATTTCAATACAATTTATATTAGCATGAGGCCTAATTCAAATTGGGCCGTTTTCTATTAGGAGCAACCTTTGGGCTCACATAACTTTTCGAGCCAAGCCGATAGGTAGGATAGGGTACTTAATTACCCAACAATCCAGCCTATACACTACCTTTCTTAAACACCCTACTAACTAGGTTGTAAGCGTAATTAGTCAGCCATAATATGACTAATTTAGACTGCATAAGCTAATTGGCTCTGATACTATTGTTGGAATTGTACCAGCCTGTAGCAGAAGAAATGATTTAGTTCCAATTTTTTTACCATTTTTGACCTTTATTAGGCTAATGTAGTCTAAATTTATTTAGAACTGTTCTAAATTTCTTTTTAAATAAAAATAATATTTTATTTAATTCATAAATAGTATTTTATTTTATATAATTTTTTTATATTATATATGTGCGTGTATTATAAACATATGTGTGTACATGTGCGTGCAACAGGGTATCATGTTCATGATTTGAAATGTCCATGTATAGATGTTGGGATTTACACCGCAACGGACATATTAGCCCCTCGTTTATATAAATACATTATCTAAGAGCAACTCCAATAGTTTTGGCCTCAAAACCAACAAAATGTATACTAGAAAAATCAGAGTCGTTTGTTTTCCTAACTGTTTTAGGTTTAGGCGCTTGTTCAATAAGCGCTCGCATTTAACATAATGCGGGCGCTTTTTCAACAAGCGCCTGACCCTCAAGCGCTTGTTGAACAAGCGCCTAGGGTTAGCACCTATATTAGGTGTTAAAAACCCACTTCCTCATTTTGTATGTTGGTTTATAAGTTTTTAATTTTTAAAGTTTTTAGTTTTAGGTTTTTTATTAAATATTACATCGATATGTCGCCTAGACCGGTTAGAGTTGGTAGACGGACAGTTCGTTATGCGACCGATGCAGATATCGGACCAATACATACTCCTTCGGATGCTACGGTGACCGCAGACGGTTTACGATCTTTGCACAACTTGCCAGCCACTATTTTGCATCGTCTTACTTCAGCTATTGCGATGCCACAAGTATACTTTTAAATATTTATTATTTGATGCACAACACATCACCAGTATACAAATGTTATTTGTTTATTTAGGTTAATAGTATTAAATATTATATTTAGGTTCGTCACATAGCTATGCGAGGTAGTTGGTATAGGTGTATGTCTGAGTATTATGATGAGTTACCTAAGCCTATTTTGGCTAGACTTTTTGCGTCACCTTTCGGTGACTTTCTATCTTTACCTAGATTTGCCCATGTAGACCGCAACATTGTAGAGTATCTGACTGAGAGATGGTGGCCTACTACTCATACCTTCCATTTTCCTGATTTTGAGTTAGGATTAACACCGTTAGAATTTTATATGCTCACCGGCATTGAGGTTGGTCGACCGGACCGCATTCCTATTCCATTTGATTCGTCATTTTCTGTTTATTTACCGACTTTGGCTCCTGAGGAGGTTAGAGGAGGTGTTGTTACCCTTCCTTGTCTACAGCACTATATTACAGATTATAGGACCTTCGAGGAGATGTATAATCCAATTATATGTGCCTTCTTATTATATCTTTTTGGGTCTACCTTTTTTGTAATAATAAGGGTACTATCAGACTTGGTTATTTGGCTGGATTAGTCGATGTGGATGGTCTACATGTTTATGATTACGGCATAGCCATTCCTGGTAATTTGTACGTAGCGTTGGATACATATGCACTACAGCGGTCTTGCCAGATGTGCGGCTTTTGGTACATTCTACCTTTCTGGTATTATAGTATACAGCCAACATGCACCCACGACTTATTCTAGAGGCGCATGCTACCCCATATATTTACTTCCCTCGGTTACGAGGTTGGGGTCCAGATATGCATTTGCATTGTGTTGCATAGGGGGTGCACAATGAGCTGATGGAGAGTGGGCAGTAGATGGATTTGAGGCGGTGGGGTAACATTATATTTCATCCATGGGAACAGCATATTCATTTTATGGAGCCTGATGGTGATCATCCACTCACTTTTCTATGCTTTGTTGAGGCGGAGGGTTTGCTTTCAGGTTCGTACGTGTCCATTTATATGGTATTTGGGGGAGTGTTGTTAGCTACAGTTATATGGTATAGTTCGCATTCCCTCAGATCTACTCCCATGGGACGATATGTATGGGGATATTAAGGTTGGCCCAGGTTATATTGCTGCTATGAGGGTCGCGGGATGGGTGGATGGTGAGGCATTCACTATACAGGGCCATTTTGATTCATATTGGTCTAGGGTAGCTTCGCGTGCTTACGCGCTACCTGATTACATACGGTGTTTGAGCTCCAATCACATTGATCCGCGTTCCTCTTCCAGTAGAGTCCCTATACCGCCTACTGCCTTTGAGCCTACGTCATCTCAGTACACGCAGCCTCCCACGTTTGACCCTTCCCCTCATTCATTTAGAGCCTACGATATGCAGAGTCAGATTGTGGAGTATCCGTGATAGGTTCATGCAGATGATGATATAGTGCGTGTACCATCTGCCGGCTTGTATCAGCCTCATCGGGTCCGTATGACTTTTAACCTTCATATTAATTGCTAGTTAAAATAATCTCCATAAATGTATAATTTTTCTTCTATACATTTCATTTTTCTTAGTACATGGATTACGATAGACAAGTGATTGATGTGTCTGAGAGTATGACACTTCAGTATACCCAGTTTATGCATCAGACTTATCGGAGTGCATACTAGCAGCAGTAGGCTCATATACAGGCATTACAGGCTTAGATTCAGCAGATCCAGACGCAGATCCAGCCTTATGCAGGTGACCACGATGACTCCTTAAACAGTGATAGTGGTTCACATCACGTTAAGTGATATGTTTCATAGATTTTATTCGGTTCATGATTTGTTGATCTGCGTTGTACATTGTATTCGTGTTCTATGTTATGTCTGTGTACTATGTTATGCTAGTAGATTAGTGTATATATTCATGTTTTCCCATTGTGTTATGTTATGTTTGTATACCATGTTATGCTGGTTGATTTGTTTCTTTATAGCTTTTGAAATATGAAATAGGAAGTTCTCCAATATTGAGTTACTAAACATAGTACAGGTTTACGAAAATCAAACAGCATATAATAAATGGATAAAAGGATAGTATAAGTGCCCAGTATTAATGCTCATTCAGAGCCTAAACGCATGAGCCAACTATGCGAAGTTCAAATGCTTCATGGCCGACGAATTCCTTCCCATATTGGGATAGGTAAATCGAATCAAAAGTAGAACGATTTGATTGAAAAACATTTTCATCTTCAATCTGCTTGATAATGACGCGATAACGATCATAAGCTATCATAAAAAGACCATATGTATTTTTGATTTCTAAATAAGACCGCCAAGTCCGGCATTCAGGATCATTGTTGTAAGCTTCAGTCACCATGTTCCAAAACATCTCATTGCTTACAAGCACATCTATTTGGACCATAATTTCATGCCTGCGATTGACTTCAATTTAAGCTTTCATAAGCACGAGTAACTCTGAAGAAGACCAACTACTGGTGGACATTTTAGTAGCAGTTTATGTTTAAATTTAGGAAGACAGATGGAAACATTTATAGGCGGTAGGAATACCAAGTATGAACAATATCATCTCTGAGCATCCACTGTAGCCACGTTGCTTGCAAACATTATAGCTACGTTGCTTGCAGACATTCATTGACCGAGATAAGACAGATATTGTAGCCACATTGCTTGCAGACACTATAGCCACGTTGCTTGCAGACATTCAATGACCGAGATAAGACAGATACTGTATCCATGTTGCTTGCAGACACTGTAGCCACGTTGCTTGTAGACATTCAATGACCGAGATAAGGCAGATACTGTAGCCACGTTGCTTGCAGACATTCAATGACCTAGATAAGACAGAAACTATAGCCATGTTGCTTGCAGACACTTTAGCCACATTGGTTGCTGGCCAATAGCCCACTACACCGTTCTTAGACTTCTATATAAACATAAGGTCTCTTCTTCTTAGTTATTAAGTCCTTCATTCTGCTACTCCTCATAATAATTCCTTCCTGGCCATCGTCTATTGACCCTGATGCAGACTACGTTCCTATCGAGAGCCCACATACCGATGTCGATTGTAATATCAATTATCAAGAGCAACACTACGAAGACATTGAATGTGAATTCCCACATCTTGACCAACTGAGACTTCAAGATGATGTTCAACCTGCTCATGAACACGTGGTTGTCCAACCTATACATGAACAAGTGAATATTCAACCTCCTCAACAACAAGTGGAGAATCAAGTACCAAATTTTCAACCTCCTGATGACTAAGTGGTCAATTCGTACCCAGTTTGTTGCCACTGCGGTTATGCAGTTGAGGTTGTGGTCAGGGCAGATGGAGAAAATATAGGTCGTAGAATCCAATTGTGTCCCTTCTGGCCAAAAGGTTGCAATTACGTAGAATGGTTAGACGACCGTTTATGTCCAGGGGGCGTAGCATATGCAAATAAGTTGGAACAAGAAATAAGACATCTAAGAAATGCCCTTGAGAACATGCAGTTCGATCGTAACCAGTAGTTTATTTGCATTAATTGTAATTTGTTATTGTTTCCACATTTGTTAAAGTATTTTCACTGTAACGAGTAGTTTATTTGTGCTAATTGTAATTTGTTATTGTTTTATGTATTGTTCAAGTATTTGGATGCATTAAATATAGTTATGCAAAGACTATCTTCATATGTAATTACTTTAATAAACAAATGAGTCCAAGCCTTTAGAATCTAACTACATGTCAAAACACTTTGGACGTAGATGTGACAGAACATTGCAGAAGGGTCTTGTTTTTTTACCGAAAGCAAGCATGTGAGTACAGCTAAGGAATCTACTTTTTGGCTAGTGGTTGAAGGCAGTCAATGCTAGCTGCCAACTTGTCATAAATGCTTGTTTTTTCTGAAAGCAAGCATGTGAGTACAGCTAAGGAAAGATTCTTATAAATAGAAGGAGGTATGATTGGTAAGGCATATCTGATACATTTACAAGCTTAAACAAAAATGTCTACATAAGAAATTATATTTTTTTATGATAGCGATGATGAGTTTAATGAAATGATGGAAGATCATTTTCGTCGTGAAAGGGAGTTAATAGCTATGGCTGCGCTACAAGTTGGTCGGTCCAGTAGACAACATGGTGGATCAGTTGTCGGTCATCGGTATAAAAACCATAGACATTCATGGTACAATGAGAGACTTACGGAAGACTACTTTGTTCCAAATCCTACATCCACGGATGGAGATTTCAAAAGAAGATTTCACATGCGCCGACCATTGTTTCTTAGATACCTACAATGTATTAAGCAACATGATAAATATTTCATCTTCAAACCCAATGCATCTCGTACTCAGGGCTTGATTGGTATTCAAAAAATGACAGCTGCACTTAGAATGCTTGCGTATGAAGCAATGCACTATTTTGAAGTATTGCTTCATCTTAGTTTCTTTCAACTGAATAAACAACTTCTTTCATTGGGTACAAATAAACAATATATTTCATCAATAGTTAGTGCATCAACGCTTCCTTACTGTTGTGGTTTCTCCCTATTTAACTATGCTCTAACTAACTTGATGCATTTTTTATTCATAAAGCTTATGTACGATTTCTGTGATGAAAAAAAAATACAAACAAGAGACAGATATACAAGATAAGTTGGTGTATCAATATCTTTATGTACCAAAATTTATGCTTATAACTCAGAAGCATACACACACTGCTCAACAATGCTTGAGTTTTTTATGGTTTTTCGTTTAGTAATCATATATTACAACTGTGTGTGAAGCAATGTTTTTCGTTTAGAACTATTCATCAAAGATTGATATCTAGAAAATTATACATACAAGTTGTTCAGTTATAACTCATGCTATGTTCAACAATGTTTTTTCGTTAGCATTATAATAAAATTCTTATATATTTGTTTATGGACTATGCTACTACAATATTTTTGCCACATTCGTGTGCGAAGCACGGTATATATAATAATTTATAATAATCTTGTTTAGTCACATCACCCCTTTTATAAATATATATTTATATATAATTATTATGTGTTGTCACATCACTCTCTTTATAAATATATTTATAATTATTATATGTTGTCACGTCGGTCTCTTTATAAATATATATATATACAATTATTATGTCTTGTCGCATCACTTGTTAAATTAAAATTAATTATAAGATAATATTCTTAAGTATATTATTATCTAGTTAATTAACACTTATATATATGTATATATGTAGTGCACAAAGACGAACAATGTTTTCGAAAACTTTCCAGTGTCGAAAAGTCGAAATTCCGGAAAACGTTCTTCGGTCACATTTTCTATTTTTCTACGAACTATTTAATTTGGTAACCAAATTTTCAAAATGACTGTGTCATTTTTATTAATTGATTAAAACGAGTTTATTTATCTATAAAAGTTCATTTATTGACTGTATAAATTATAAAATTGCCTAGTTTAAGTGACCAAAACCCTAGGTCGTTACACTTGCTTTTATGTGTACCCATGTATTTAGACAATTGGTATAACTGATATTATGTTACGGTTTTTCTAAAAAAAATTATTATGACATTTTTATGGTTTTGAAATAAATGGGTATACTTTGCTATTATATTTTGTTCCATCCGCTGTGAGTTCTGAAAGTTTAGTTATGGCTCTATACTATTATTTTCTTAGTTCTACCAACCGCCTACCTTAGAATGGATTTCAAATTCGATGGGCCTTTCCTGGATTGAAATTTAGGTTTGTTCTAGGGTGGGTTGTTACATTTGGTATCAGAGCCCTAGGTTACCCAATCAACGGGAAAAGTAAACTATAAGTATGAGTGGTGTACTTGTTAGTTTTGAAAAGGTTTTCAAAAGATTTTCCGAAAACTCATACTACATATATGTACACACTTATTATGAATTTATGCTTAACTCTATAAATTCTGACTATAGAAGTAGTTATGACCATGTTCCGAAAGGATGGGCGAGGCGACTATGAGTTCGAAGAATAAATAGAGATAATTTCTACTTCGACTCTGACTACCCATGGAGCGGAGATCGTATGTTTAGGAGCAAACAAGGGAGAGCATAACCTCAATTTATGGAAGCACCCTAGAAGCTTGATAGTAACTGACTCCTTGATAGGGCCTAGTCTTCCTTATCATTGTGTACCCTATGTACATATTTAAAAGTGATTTTAAATGACTTTTAAATTATACCACCATTTGTTTTGTAAAAGGTTTGAAAAGAGGCTGTAAATTTAAAAATGGTGGTGAAACATTTTTGTTAGGTGATTTTAATGTAAAAATTTGGTGACTTGAGAAGTTAAAAAAAGTATTCATTTATTAACTTCTCAATTTAAAATTTGATTGGATTAGAATAGTTTTCAATTTTCTTGTTTTTATATTCTTCCATTTTTCTATGTCATATTTCCTATGCAATAAATTTGAAATTTTTTCCTTTATAACTTCTTAAAGGCTGTATAATTGGAAATTTTTAGAAATATAATTATGGTTTTAGACAGCTTTGGAAATATACCACCATTAGTTTTGGAAATGTTTGGAAAGGTAATGCAATTTTTAAAAGCGATGAATTTCTTTAAGACAAAATGGTGGATAGTTCTGCTTGTAAATTAATGCCTTGAAAAATTTTCATTTGTTAACCTTTTTAATTTGATTAAAAAGGTTTCAAATTTTGGTTCTTTGAACCTTCTATTTTTCCTTGTTTATAAACCTAAAATTTCTTTCTTTAGAACTCTTTTGGAGGTTTATAAATAGAAATAACACCTATTTTTGGATAGAAAGAAAGGAATGTCCAATAGTATAGGAAGGAGAGCATTCCCATATAAGATGATAAAGAGAATAATGGCTGGAATTTAGGTAATAATAGAATTGTGAATTCTGGTAGATGAGATATTGAAAGGAGAGATAAAGTAAAGTAGAAGTTATCTTTTTCAACTCCATCTATTTTTCTATCTTATAAAGTTATAAAAGGTATCTTTTGACCATTGATTGGATTTAAATGATGATTGATAAATAAGTTAGATGTTTTCGTATAAGGAGAATCATTTATCTAAAGATGAGAATTTTATATGTTTTTTCTAATTTGAATACAGAAGTTATTTGAATAATAATAATACTAGATTTGATAAAGAAAAGTGTTGCACGAGATTTTAAGAGTTTTTGGGCAAAGTTACGAGATATATTTCGTTAAATAACAGTGTATTTTGACTGATAAGATAATAAATATTATTTTATGCTTTTAAAGGAAATAATTGTTATTTTGAAATGATGATTGTGAAAATTTTACTATTTTGTAAACGATAATTCTTGTAGCTAGAAAACTCTTAGAAAAAAAATGGTTTAACACATTATTTTGGAAAGGTAATTAAGTCTTGAATCTTTTGTGTTAAAAATCCTATTTTCAAAGAGGAGTAAATCCTTATTTTAGGAAGCTATTGAAAGGAAAGTTTTTCATAAGTTCTTTTTTGAAAAACCAAGAAAATTTTGAATGCCATAAATTAGAAAGTCTAACTTTAAAAAGTTTTGATAAAGAAAGTTTTAAAAAGGGAGATTATTTTATTACTATTTGGGAACAAAGGAATTTTGAATCTTTTATAAAGGTTTTTATTAAAGTTTACATTTCCAAAGATGAAGATATTGAATTTGATACTTCATGTCATGAGTATTGTAAAAATGAAATAATATATACTTATTTTTAAATAAGTTCATTTGTGTGAAGATATTTTATTTTTTATGCGAAAATTGTGATTTTATAAAAATTTATGGAGTAGATATGGATCATGACCTAGGTAGGATAGACTAAGATTTTTGTTAGGATATGAGTAAAATAAAAATAGAATGTACAACCCGATCTGGAAAGTTGAAGTCAGTCCCAACCCTCAATTTGAAGAAGTTGGTAAAGTGTAAAGATATTCTAGATCTATAATTGGATTGTGAATTAGGTTGCCCATAGAATAAGAATTTCTATATTTTAATTTTGGAGCAATTTCCTTGTAATTTCTATAGGTTATCCAATTCCAAAATACATGCAAAAGTGCATTGTTTGAAGTAACAAGGAATACACTATAAAAGAAAGAGATGTGTAAGGGATGAATATTTCTTTACATGATTTGCACTGTCTATTTCAATAATAAGAAAAGAAATGATTCCTTATAATTTCAAAGAAAAGAAACGATTCTTTGTAATTTCAAACATAGAAAAAATATCAATTGTGGTTAATTATGACAGTAATCTTTATGAAAAGATAGCTTTGATGAAATATATGGAAATGAGTACTCTAGTTGTAGAATTAGTAGTTAGGTATAGATAACATATAGCCACGCTTAACGACTAGAATATATATAGATAGTATAGATTACGACTATGTGCTTATTAGTTAGTGATTGATGGATTAGGATTTATAGGTGTTAATTACAAATTTAACGGGCAATATATTTGTAATTAATGAGAGAAAAGGTAATCTAAAGAGGGACTGATTAAGGAAACTTGATATCGCATTTTTGGAAAAAAGAAATTTGAGTAATGAATGGATTTTGGAAACCTAAAGAAGGTTAAAAAGATTAAAGAAGGAATAATTGGAGATGGTCCAGTTTTGATAGTGTTGATCAACTGTTATGGATATTAATTGAAGCAATGAATGGACCTGAAGGAACTGGGCTAGCCCGTAGCGGAAGAGATGAGTGAATTTCAAAAAATTTACCATTTTTGGATCATTAATGAAACTATGAAGTCTAAATTCATTTAGAACTTTTGTAAGTTTCTTTTAAATAAAATCAATATTTTATTTTATTTATAAATAAAGTTTTACTTTAATTTAATGTGTATGTAAATTAGAGTATATCAAATATACCCTTATGTACATATTTATGTGTAATGGAATGAATGTATCAAATACATTCATGTTGTGAAATATAAGTGTAACATATAAGAAGTGTATATTTTTGTAACTAAGCATGAGAAATCTTAGAGAAGGAAAACCTTTGGTTTTCTTTCTCTTGACATGTATAATAAATAAAGGAAAGATAAGGCTATAAATGTGGAGAGAGAAACCCTTACGTTTCTCTCTCTCTCTTTAATTACATTAAATGACATATTAAATGGCATTTACAATAGAATTTGCATATGCCTTTGTTGTCCAAGTTTTCTTTTTAAGTAATAAAATATACATGTATAATAATCGATAAGTTTACACATACACATGTTAAAATAAGTTTTCCTATATATACGAGTATAAATGCACGTCCAGTTGGACCTGCACTTGGTCATGGTCACTTCACTGTTTACTTTTTTATTTAGAATATGGAGGTTTTTCTTTTTATTTGTATATTTAGTTTTTTCTCTATAATCAATGAACCAAACCGCACTCATAAATTTTGACATTATCAGTCGCACAATTTAAAAAATCAATGAATTATGGGTATAAGTTTGGGAACTATATATTGTAAAATATATTATAAATACTATTTTTTTCTCAAATATTTATAAATCACTAAATTATCATTTATAACAAATATGTTTCATGTGAACACAAAATTTGAGAATGAAATGAATCACTCTTATATGCAAATTTGTACGGTAAAAAACCTCTGTGAATAAAGGATAATACACATGTTGGCTTGCATCTAATAAATTGGGTATTTGGAGTTTATACATAATATATTATACTATATTTGATATAATTCGTTCAGATGTTGATAATTTTTATGTTACGGCAATCAGACCTCCAACGGTGCCGTCAAGTTCCTGTAGATTCTGGTAAAAATTAATTAATTCATTTGATGGCAGAATGGCTTAGTACAAAGGCTAAAAAAAGACTAAACAAAGATGATAGTGTCAGAATTGCTGAGTGCAGCATTTTACATACTATAAGCCTTCTTTTTATAATATAGTTTTATAGTTCTAATCTTCACTGGAAAATTAGAATGAATATATTTAGGACCACGTAAATAGAATGAAATACTTAGAAATTGTTTCAACATTAGGAATATGATAAAAGGATTTCAAACTGAAAATGTATGTGTTTCTAATTATGTATACTGATTAAAAAATTCAAAGCAAGATAGCGCTATAACTCATATGGTGACAAACTAAAGTTCATTAACCATCAATATTATTTATGAACTAAGAGAAACATTACATTCTGATACAAAGGAAAATGCAAGTAATGCTAAAAAACACAATCGTATTTGTAACGACCCAGAATTTCTGTCATTTGAAATTCGTATATTTAATTAATTTTAAATATTAATAAGTAAGATTTGGAAGTCGAATTTATTTAATTTCGATATAGTGATTTAATTGGGCGATTAAAATTATTAAATTAATACTTGAAATTGGGTAAATAATTGAAATCTGAATTAAATGTGATTAAAAATGATTTATAAAGTTATATTAAATCATATTGGAGTTAGAACGATGTTTGAGAACTTTTAAATTTGAATTTAAAGTTAAATTGTGAAAATTGAATATTTTAATATTTAATTGACGACTAAAATTGACCATTTTTCAAACAGTCTCGGATTTCGACGAAACTAGTTTCATCGGATCCGTAATGTGATATTATTCTATGATTTCAAATTGCGTAGCAATTGGAGTTGTCGTTTGTCCGGGGCAAGCCAAAATGCATCGAAATCGGTTTAAATCAATTTGATTTAAAATTGATCGTTTATTTCTGTAACTCTCACATACGATGGAATTAGCTCCTGAAACACATTCCACTATGTTCGGAACGCGGGGTAAACCTTAGAAACACCAGCTGGCATGCTCAATTTGGAGTTCGAAAAATTTTCGATGAATAGTGTTTGAGAAATTTTCTATATAAGGCCTCCTATTTTCACATTTTCAACCAAACCCTAGTTTCTAAACCCTGGCTGCCATTTTCAGTTCTATGGCCATAAATTCACAAGCTTTCCCTTCAATTATCTCCCAATCCATCATCTTTCATCAAAAACCATCAACTACAAAAACGTAGAGCACGACGAATACTAGCTATCCAACGGCTATGATCGTTTATAGTCAAGCGAATCAATGGCAAATCGGCCACAAATGCTAGAAGTTTGTGCACGTTTTCCAAGGCTATGGGGTTGCCGAGCATGACCAGCCTCTGGCCGAGGGGAGGGGGGCTTGTGAGCATCGACGTGGAGGTGGTTGATCGAGTTGAAGTGGTCGATGTTGGCCACGATAATTAAATGAAAATCGACGGCTATGGGTTTTCTTGTTCACGTGAGCTGAACGAAGAGGAAGAAGCAAATAGGAGCGGCCCTGAAGTTGCATTGATGAGCGGCCAGGATTTGTTTTAGGGTAAATTTAAAAAGAAAATTGTAAATAATATATATATAAATTTGTACCAACTTTAAAATTCCATAACTCTTGCATATATTATCAGAATTTGACGTTTTTGGTAGCGCCGGAATCGCAGCGACGAGCAGCTCGCTGCAGTGTAGACCCGGGACTGTTTCGAGCTCGTTAAAATTTTTGATTAAATCGAACGGTTCGGTTTAACTTAAAATTTAAAACGTTCGACAAAACTCAAGGTGAGAACTTCTCACTCAATCGAACATTGTATTTCGATTTAAATTTTAAATTATTAGATTTAAAATTGTTGATATTGATTGATTGTGTGAATTGGTTGATGATTGCTATTTATTGTGTTAAATAGACCCTATACGCCGTATATTAAGCGGAGGTTATTTATTAAAAACATATACCGCGATTGTAACGACCTGTAAATTTTAACTGTTTTAATAACGTAATTAGTTGAAATTTTGTGAAATTTTAAACGATAAAATTTTGAAATAAAAATTTTATATTTGGAATACGTCTAGTTAAACATAGCAACTGGTAAATTTTCGTCCGAAAATATGAAAATTTATTTCGCGCGTAAATTCACTTCAATTTAATCAGTTAAAAAGCGTTGAAATTAAAACGTTTTCAAAATCTAAATATTTTTACATAGAAAAATTCTAAACCATCTTCCGAGCAAGATGTCAGTTTGTAGTTTTTCAAAATTTGGACATCTATTGCTCCGTCGTTCTTATTTTCTGCAAAATAGCAGTATTCTGGCACCGATATCGATTTTTATCGGATGATCATACCACTGATATCTGTATACCGTTTTGATCGCCTCGTCATGCTGATCTCTACGGTATATTTATTTCTGCGTTTTGAAGTCCGGTTCACAGCGAAATTCGTGAAACCGGTATCGCTATCGGTTCCGTTTCTTTTTGTTGTGATCGTTCAACATTCCATCCTAGAATCGTTCAATATTCCATCCTATAATCGAATAGCCGTGACTCTTCTATTTCCACTTTCCACTGTAACCGGTGCTTCATTCTTGATTTCCACTCTTCCATTTGCAGATCTCTTCCACTCTCATTTTTCTACCTAACCTTCCACCTCTTCTATATGTTTTGCTGAGATCTGAAAATTCGTCCTCCTTCCAACCATCGGCCAATCTCCCTTCCTCCATTTTATCCTCTCTCATTTTTGTTCTGTACTTATATAAAAAAAAACAAAGAAAACAAAGCTCTCTATTCATTTTCTGTAGCTCGCTCAGCCACCCAATCCACTCGCCCATCAGCTCCAAAGCCTTCGCCCACTCTCACGCAAACACCACACCGAGCCACCTCACCTCTTCCCTGACCACACAAGCGAACATCTCCAACCCATCCACTACCAGCAGTCTGCATAGCCGTGCTCCGCCCAATGCAGCTCCTCCTCGCCTAAGTTCACGGCCACGGCTGTAGGCGACTTTATCTCCACTCTAGCTCTTCCTTTTAAGGTATTTTTTGTATGTTTTTTTTTACGGTGTAAAGATATACGTTGTTATACATATTAGTTATATATATATATTTGGGTCTACTGTATATCTATTATATAAGAGATATATTTACATAGTTATTTATGTTTCAACTTGTGAATGATAATACGAATGTAGTTTATATAAACCTTATATATATATAACAGTTTTATATGTGGTTTATGAAGTTGTATATGTACTCGTTTATATGTATACGTACAAGTTAGTTAAATCATTTTATATTGGTTGTTCGTATGCATATATATTCGTTGCATATAGTACACGGTTGTGGGAAATTTGTAGTTTACATATATATAGGTTGTAAGAGATGTAAATATAAGTTTTGTTGATGTATGATGTTTATAATCTAAGTTTACCACAGTTACAAAGTTAATACGTATTTACATATTTTGTATACATATTTTGCTTTATATGAAGTCGGTGAAAGTATTTACAGAGATATATATTTGTTCGTTTGTTTTGATGCTTAATTTGTATTTGTGTCAACATTGAAAAAAATTGTTATTTTGTACCGTTTTATTTTATATATAAGTAAGTAATGATACATGCGAGTTTCGCTGTTATACATAAGTGTATATAAGTTATAGCGATGATAGTATAATATAAATGTACTTTTGTTATACTTACAAATTTTATATTATTTATATAATGAAGTTATATGTTTGGTTTATGTGTTGTATGTTGTATTTTAAAGAATTACACCTATATATACACATCATACTTTTAGTTTGGCTGTGACTTCGTCTTATATATGTATATCAGCTTATGTATGACATGTTGTTGGATAGGAGAGTATTTAAATTATGGGTCACTTGGTTGTTAATATTATAAGATAACTTATATAGATTTCTTTAATACGTTGTTATATTCAAGTAAAAAATTTACTTATGTTTTGCGTGCGAGTTCTCCTGTTTGCATAATGTATATAAGCTAAGCATATTATATAATAGGTTATAATGTAAAGTAAGTTGCACGCGTTATTATATATATGGACTTTATAAAATATGGATATTTTGGAATGACAAAATATATGTAGCGTTCGTAATCCTGCTATGTGGGTGTTTTAAAATAATATATGGATAGGTTGGTTTTAGTATATGTGTTCTATTTAAAAAATGATTGAGAGATATGTATCTAGTTTAGTATGTGTTTGAATTAATATTGATTTGTAAAATAAAGATAGTTTATAAATTTATATATATAGACTTGTTGTTTATATAAAACTGATTCTAATTCAGCTCATCAAATTTTTATCAGCTCTATCCGTAAAATTCGTGCTATCTTGCTTTGCTTTGCAAATTTGTGCTTGGATTCGTCATTCAAATTTCAGTGTGCGTATCAGTGTGCATATCCGTGTCATCTTCCGTATTCTCTAGCCTCGAAAGGTGAGCACTCACTCACGATTAACGTTCTTTTATTTATTAGATTTGATTTCAATTGAAACGACAATTGAAATATGCTGCTGTTAGTTAATTACACTGTTTTATATGCTATTACCTGTATCAGTTCACCTATGACATCTGACACCATTATCTGTTAATTATTTATGCGATGATAATACAGTTTGGCTGATAATTGATTGATTGTTGATGTTTATATTGGATGATGAATTGTTAATGTTAAAATGATAAATAGTATGCAATTGAAATTGATATAGGATAATTAAATGTTAAATTTGATTAACTGACATTTGTATAAATATGACCCCTTTAACTGTTGAATTTATTGACACGTAGGATTTGTTTAATTACACCTGAACCACTGAATTGTATGTTGTTTAAACTGATGATGTATGAAATTGTAAATAGATGACAAGTGAAAAACCGTAGCGTAATAATCTTTAATCTACATGAAATGATAGTGTAGATTCTAGAAATAATTATATTAATTCGTACAAATAACAATGCGAATTAATACGGTTATTTCGGGATTATTTGAATTGATTATTGGATTGTTATTGATTGTTGTTATTGCTTGTTTATTTACTTTGACACCATCCCTGTTATCACACTGCAAGTTCCCTTTACTATGCTTTGTTTTTGAATTGAATTGGAATCGGGTTGAAATGATAAATACCCAAATTGAACTTTGACCTAGGATAGAAAATTAAATAAAACCCGATTGGTCAATAATTTGAAAAAAAAAACGAAGATTTTATTTGAATAAATAATATGGTTTTCAAATGAAGTTATTATATAATAATCTGAAACAAATATTAACAATGTAATTGATGAAAGAATGTTATTTAATTTGAGAAATGATTGAATAAAGTTTGAAATTATAATTAAGTTTGAAATTATTAAACTTTGAAATGATTTAATAATAAAGTTTGAAATTATAATTAAGTGTGAAATTATTAAGTTTGAAATTATTTAATAATTAAGTTTTGAATTATTTAATAATTAAATAAGATTGAATTATTTAATGATTAAACTGAATTGAATTTTTTTATAAGTGAAATTGAACTTTTGAATAAGTGAATTTTACTTCGTAAATAATTAAAATTGAGTTCTTTATTAATTAAGTTTTGGAAATTATTTAAGTAAGTAAATAAGTGAAATTGAATCTCTTTAACAAGAAATAAAATGTGATTTATTGAAATAAATGTAAGACTTGAAATTTAAAGAATTTGGTTTGATGAATATAATTTAATTAAATCGATAAGTTTTGATGTAATGAAGTTGAATTTAAATAATGGATTTAATGAACTGGAAATTTAATAGAAATTGTTTTGAATGGAAAATTTGCTTAACGAATATTAAATGAAATCGATAAATGTTTTTAAATTGATTTGAATGTTGAATTAAATTAATTTAAATGATTTTCGAAATGAAACTTATATGCGAACTTGAATCCAAATTTGAATTGTTTTAAATAGATTGAAATTGAACTATAAGATTTGGAAACGGTAAATTGGAAGTTTTGAAACGTAAAATTTTGGAAATTGATTTCGAAAAACAAATGAAATGTTGGTTTACGAATTGAAATTGAAATTGAAATTGATTTGGGTTTTGAAATAAATAAACGACCAATCGGTGTAATAATTACGAAAGTTATTAAAGAGACCGGAATTCGGTTATGGATATACTCTCTATCTAAACCGGAAACCACTTTAATAACTATACGCGGAGTGATGATCCAGAATGAAGTGGTTGGAATGATGTACGTGTTGACTGAAGAAAGAGAACGATAATGGATAGCCTTGACACTTGTGTCAAATTGGAAATGACTAAAACAGGAGCTGTGCCGGGCCAATGGAGGATTGATACCTCAAGTGGACACACTTCTTCGAACTACTTATACTTGTTGTCGATTGGTGCACCCTTGATTTTTGGAGTGTTGTTTCACGGTGTTGCGGGCGCTGCGGCGTTGCGTTCTCACCAGTCCGGATCAGGCGAACGGTAGTATCACTACCTTGGGTATAGCCTCATGTGCCTTGTCATACTTGTATTCCATTTATGCGCGACCACTACGAATTTGTTTTGTACCTTGAGTATATGGATTGCCCTCTGGTGACTTCCGGTTTTGGGGAAACTACGGTCTTGTATATGCTTGTGGGAATAAAAATGTGTTAAGGGTGGAATGGGCCATGACTTAACGCTATTTTGATATCTTTATATTACTGATAGACATTATCTACTTATCGTACACTACTACATAGTAGATAGTTTAACGGATCCTTAAAGGATGGTTATTCCAAACATCCTTTGAGTTACTTGTATTTCAATTGCTATTTCACTTGAGTTGGATTTATTAATATGAGAATGTTAATCCTGACTCGAGTGTCTTGTGTTTTTGCTTTACGCTCGGGTCAGACTGAGTGTACCAGTATTCGAGACTCACCTTTGAAGTTGGAGCTTTGCTTGAAGATCCAGCCATCTATTCTGCTTTCAGTATTCGATGATTCCAGTGATGTATTCTGATTTGTACCTGATGTATCGTGTTACTCTTCCATTGTATCTAGTTTAACTCTGATGTATCGTATTACTCTTCTGTTGTAAACTCTGATGTATCTTATATATTCATATAGTAGCTTCATGAACTACTATCTCTTTTATTTCCGCTGCAATTATTACTCTGTGTCTGTGATCTGTGATTATATTTATTTACTGTATATGTTCAGTTTTTCCAAATTTAAATTAACAACGCGGTATTTTGAGCAATTCAACTCCGGCATGAGTGTCTACCTATACACTTATAATGGACGCGAATGGTCCAAAATTCCGGGTCGTTACAGTTGGTATCAGAGCTTTGGTAGCTCTAGGCAAAACTTAACATATAAGGTAAATGTATTTACAGAATCACTCTCATTCGAGTTTCAATCTCTTCCTTTGACTCAATTCCTTTGAATTTTTGGAACGTTCCCCTCGGTTCTGAAATTCATTCGTGTCCGTCACTATTCGTCTTCTTTCAAATTTCGGAGTATCCAATAACTCCACTTCGAATGATCCCTATAATAACTCGGCGGTCTCGCCAACTTCGAATGATTTGTAAAGGGGCAAAACTCCTTTACAATAGGCATTGATTTACCGGAGATTTCTGTATCCTCGGTCTACGGTGCTATCTATCTCCTGCTATATCTGAATTCTATTTCTTGAGATCGAATGTCGATTTGCCTCGGAATTCTGCATCGATCTTATTCTTGAAGTCATGGTCAACCCGGTAAAGGTTGCCCACGATTTATATAAACTTATCTATCTTCCTATTTGGTTATTTAATCATCTTATCTTCTGTTTCAAACTTATCTTCGAATCAAAAAAATTCTCTTTGATTTGATTTCTATCAAATTTGAATCCCTATCTTTGCTTTGAAATCTATTCTTATATGTCGAGCGAAGAAGTGTATTTGTAAATTAATTTTAAAATGTTTTTACATTGTGTTGTTTGAGTTGTTGTTGTTGATTTGGGTTTCCGATCGATTCGTCTGATCAACGCTATCGATAGGATTTCCAAAACACTTGAACAGAGCAAACTGACACAATATTATTTTCAAATTTGGAAAATGATATAAATTTGTTTGATTATATAGTGAAAATATAAGTAAAATTTTCTGGAATTTAATAGGTTAATTAAATTGTTTGTTTGAAATGATAATATTTGATTATCATTTATTGTTCTAAATAAATTTATAAATACGGTTTATAAATTGATTTGGAATTTGAAACGAATTTAATTCAGAAATTTGAGAATTTAGTTTCCGGTGATTTTGAACTTTGGTTTTAAAATTTTAAAGTATATATTATTGGAAGTATTTTCGAATAGAAATCGTTTCCAAAGAATTTTAAAATGTTGAAATCAGCGCTCTTCTCTTTGTCGCTGGAAAATAATTTCGGTGATGGCGGCCGCATCATCGACGTTCATTTTCGAGTTTCGAAGTGGAGATATTATTCTGTAGCATTGCTACGGTTTGTTTTGGAAAAGACTTTGATTTGAATTTCTTTAGTATAATTTGATTTATATATATATATATGGGTATCTTACTTTAAAATTTAATTTGATTTGATATAAATATATTATATATATTTCTAAATTGTTTAAAGTTAATCGGAAATCTAATTCTTAAATTTGGTTAAAGGATGATTTAATTATAAATAAGACCAAAATTTGGAATAAATATTTAAATTTGAATAATTGAATTTGAAAATTTTGTATATTGTTCAGCTGCATTCTAATACAACTTACCTAAATCATTCAGAAGTTGGATATGTAATTGGATAATATATAAGATAAATTGAATTTATAAATAAAATTTGAGTGTTTATAATAAATGTTATACACTAAATTTTGATTATAAAGATGTTAATAGAGTTAGATAGGATAATAAGTAAACTCAGTTAATAATGAAATAAATTTGTTTTGAAAGAATTTATAAATTTGTTTTGAAAGAATTAATAAAATCAAAATTTGATCAACCTATAAAAATACCTTGAATTTAAAAGCAATTAGTGAATATAAATTAATTTAAAATGAAACTATTATGGTTTAAATTAATTTATATGGGTTAAATATATGTGAGTAGATATATTAAGTAGAATAAATTTAATAATAATTTGGAATTAAAGAATTTAAAATTGTTGAGAAAATATGATTATAATAAAAGACTATTCAAATTTATGGTTTTAGAAATTGTAAATTTAAGAAAATGGGATAATAAGATAATGAATTTAGAAATAGTGAGATTGATTTTAGTGAAATCAAATGGATTAAATCAATTATTGAATATCAATTAATTTGAATTTATATGGTTTAAATTAATTGTTATTTTGTATTTCAAATCTGCTTTTTCTTTCTGGTTGTTTTTATTCTCCTACCTCGTTCCTTTTCGGGGACGAAAAGTTTTGAGTGGGGGAGAGTGTAACGACCCGTAAATTTTAACTGTTTTAATAACGTAATTAGTTGAAATTTTGTGAAATTTTAAACGATAAAATTTTGAAATAAAAATTTTATATTTGGAATACGTCTAGTTAAACATAGCAACTGGTAAATTTTCGTCCGAAAATATGAAAATTTATTTCGCGCGTAAATTCACTTCAATTTAATCAGTTAAAAAGCGTTGAAATTAAAACGTTTTCAAAATCTAAATATTTTTACATAGAAAAATTCTAAACCATCTTCCGAGCAAGATGTCAGTTTGTAGTTTTTCAAAATTTGGACATCTATTGCTCCGTCGTTCTTATTTTCTGCAAAATAGCAGTATTCTGGCACCGATATCGATTTTTATCGGATGATCGTACCACTGATATCTGTATACCGTTTTGATCGCCTCGTCATGCTGATCTCTACGGTATATTTATTTCTGCGTTTTGAAGTCCGGTTCACAGCGAAATTCGTGAAACCGGTATCGCTATCGGTTCCGTTTCTTTTTGTTGTGATCGTTCAACATTCCATCCTAGAATCGTTCAATATTCCATCCTATAATCGAATAGCCGTGACTCTTCTATTTCCACTTTCCACTGTAACCGGTGCTTCATTCTTGATTTCCACTCTTCCATTTGCAGATCTCTTCCACTCTCATTTTTCTACCTAACCTTCCACCTCTTCTATATGTTTTGCCGAGATCTGAAAATTCGTCCTCCTTCCAACCATCGGCCAATCTCCCTTCCTCCATTTTATCCTCTCTCATTTTTGTTCTGTACTTATATAAAAAAAACAAAGAAAACAAAGCTCTCTATTCATTTTCTGTAGCTCGCTCAGCCACCTAATCCACTCGCCCATCAGCTCCAAAGCCTTCGCCCACTCTCACGCAAACACCACACCGAGCCACCTCACCTCTTCCCTGACCACACAAGCGAACATCTCCAACCCATCCACTACCAGCAGTCTGCATAGCCGTGCTCCGCCCAATGCAGCTCCTCCTCGCCTAAGTTCACGGCCACGGCTGTAGGCGACTTTATCTCCACTCTAGCTCTTCCTTTTAAGGTATTTTTTGTATGTTTTTTTTTACGGTGTAAAGATATACGTTGTTATACATATTAGTTATATATATATATTTGGGTCTACTGTATATCTATTATATAAGAGATATATTTACATAGTTATTTATGTTTCAACTTGTGAATGATAATACGAATGTAGTTTATATAAACCTTATATATATATAACAGTTTTATATGTGGTTTATGAAGTTGTATATGTACTCGTTTATATGTATACGTACAAGTTAGTTAAATCATTTTATATTGGTTGTTCGTATGCATATATATTCGTTGCATATAGTACACGGTTGTGGGAAATTTGTAGTTTACATATATATAGGTTGTAAGAGATGTAAATATAAGTTTTGTTGATGTATGATGTTTATAATCTAAGTTTACCACAGTTACAAAGTTAATACGTATTTACATATTTTGTATACATATTTTGCTTTATATGAAGTCGGTGAAAGTATTTACAGAGATATATATTTGTTCGTTTGTTTTGATGCTTAATTTGTATTTGTGTCAACATTGAAAAAAATTGTTATTTTGTACCGTTTTATTTTATGTATAAGTAAGTAATGATACATGCGAGTTTCGCTGTTATACATAAGTGTATATAAGTTATAGCGATGATAGTATAATATAAATGTACTTTTGTTATACTTACAAATTTTATATTATTTATATAATGAAGTTATATGTTTGGTTTATGTGTTGTATGTTGTATTTTAAAGAATTACACCTATATATACACATCATACTTTTAGTTTGGCTGTGACTTCGTCTTATATATGTATATCAGCTTATGTATGACGTGTTGTTGGATAGGAGAGTATTTAAATTATGGGTCACTTGGTTGTTAATATTATAAGATAACTTATATAGATTTCTTTAATACGTTGTTATATTCAAGTAAAAAATTTACTTATGTTTTGCGTGCGAGTTCTCCTGTTTGCATAATGTATATAAGCTAAGCATATTATATAATAGGTTATAATGTAAAGTAAGTTGCACGCGTTATTATATATATGGACTTTATAAAATATGGATATTTTGGAATGACAAAATATATGTAGCGTTCGTAATCCTGCTATGTGGGTGTTTTAAAATAATATATGGATAGGTTGGTTTTAGTATATGTGTTCTATTTAAACAATGATTGAGAGATATGTATCTAGTTTAGTATGTGTTTGAATTAATATTGATTTGTAAAATAAAGATAGTTTATAAATTTATATATATAGACTTGTTGTTTATATAAAGCTGATTCTAATTCAGCTCATCAAATTTTTATCAGCTCTATCCGTAAAATTCGTGCTATCTTGCTTTGCTTTGCAAATTTGTGCTTGGATTCGTCATTCAAATTTCAGTGTGCGTATCAGTGTGCATATCCGTGTCATCTTCCGTATTCTCTAGCCTCGAAAGGTGAGCACTCACTCACGATTAACGTTCTTTTATTTATTAGATTTGATTTCAATTGAAACGACAATTGAAATATGCTGCTGTTAGTTAATTACACTGTTTTATATGCTATTACCTGTATCAGTTCACCTGTGACATCTGACACCATTATCTGTTAATTATTTATGCGATGATAATACAGTTTGGCTGATAATTGATTGATTGTTTATGTTTATATTGGATGATGAATTGTTAATGTTAAAATGATAAATAGTATGCAATTGAAATTGATATAGGATAATTAAATGTTAAATTTGATTAACTGACATTTGTATAAATATGACCCCTTTAACTGTTGAATTTATTGACACGTAGGATTTGTTTAATTACACCCGAACCACTGAATTGTATGTTGTTTAAACTGATGATGTATGAAATTGTAAATAGATGACAAGTGAAAAACCGTAGCGTAATAATCTTTAATCTACATGAAATGATAGTGTAGATTCTAGAAATAATTATATTAATTCGTACAAATAACAATGCGAATTAATACGGTTATTTCGGGATTATTTGAATTGATTATTGGATTGTTATTGATTGTTGTTATTGCTTGTTTATTTACTTTGACACCATCCCTGTTATCACACTGCAAGTTCCCTTTACTATGCTTTGTTTTTGAATTGAATTGGAATCGGGTTGAAATGATAAATACCCAAATTGAACTTTGACCTAGGATAGAAAATTAAATAAAACCCGATTGGTCAATAATTTGAAAAAAAAAACGAAGATTTTATTTGAATAAATAATATGGTTTTCAAATGAAGTTATTATATAATAATCTGAAACAAATATTAACAATGTAATTGATGAAAGAATGTTATTTAATTTGAGAAATGATTGAATAAAGTTTGAAATTATAATTAAGTTTGAAATTATTAAACTTTGAAATGATTTAATAATAAAGTTTGAAATTATAATTAAGTGTGAAATTATTAAGTTTGAAATTATTTAATAATTAAGTTTTGAATTATTTAATAATTAAATAAGATTGAATTATTTAATGATTAAACTGAATTGAATTTTTTTATAAGTGAAATTGAACTTTTGAATAAGTGAATTTTACTTCGTAAATAATTAAAATTGAGTTCTTTATTAATTAAGTTTTGGAAATTATTTAAGTAAGTAAATAAGTGAAATTGAATCTCTTTAACAAGAAATAAAATGTGATTTATTGAAATAAATGTAAGACTTGAAATTTAAAGAATTTTGTTTGATGAATATAATTTAATTAAATCGATAAGTTTTGATGTAATGAAGTTGAATTTAAATAATGGATTTAATGAACTGGAAATTTAATAGAAATTGTTTTGAATGGAAAATTTGCTTAACGAATATTAAATGAAATCGATAAATGTTTTTAAATTGATTTGAATGTTGAATTAAATTAATTTAAATGATTTTCGAAATGAAACTTATATGCGAACTTGAATCCAAATTTGAATTGTTTTAAATAGATTGAAATTGAACTATAAGATTTGGAAACGGTAAATTGGAAGTTTTGAAACGTAAAATTTTGGAAATTGATTTCGAAAAACAAATGAAATGTTGGTTTACGAATTGAAATTGAAATTGAAATTGATTTGGGTTTTGAAATAAATAAACGACCAATCGGTGTAATAATTACGAAAGTTATTAAAGAGACCGGAATTCGGTTATGGATATACTCTCTATCTAAACCGGAAACCACTTTAATAACTATACGCGGAGTGATGATCCAGAATGAAGTGGTTGGAATGATGTACGTGTTGACTGAAGAAAGAGAACGATAATGGATAGCCTTGACACTTGTGTCAAATTGGAAATGACTAAAACAAGAGCTGTGCCGGGCCAATAGAGGATTGATACCTCAAGTGGACACACTTCTTCGAACTACTTATACTTGTTGTCGATTGGTGCACCCTTGATTTTTGGAGTGTTGTTTCACGGTGTTGCGGGCGCTGCGGCGTTGCGTTCTCACCAGTCCGGATCAGGCGAACGGTAGTATCACTACCTTGGGTATAGCCTCATGTGCCTTGTCATACTTGTATTCCATTTATGCGCGACCACTACGAATTTGTTTTGTACCTTGAGTATATGGATTGCCCTCTGGTGACTTTCGGTTTTGGGGAAACTACGGTCTTGTATATGCTTGTGGGAATAAAAATGTGTTAAGGGTGGAATGGGCCATGACTTAACGCTATTTTGATATCTTTATATTACTGATAGACATTATCTACTTATCGTACACTACTACATAGTAGATAGTTTAACGGATCCTTAAAGGATGGTTATTCCAAACATCCTTTGAGTTACTTGTATTTCAATTGCTATTTCACTTGAGTTGGATTTATTAATATGAGAATGTTAATCCTGACTCGAGTGTCTTGTGTTTTTGCTTTACGCTCGGGTCAGACTGAGTGTACCAGTATTCGAGACTCACCTTTGAAGTTGGAGCTTTGCTTGAAGATCCAGCCATCTATTCTGCTTTCAGTATTCGATGATTCCAGTGATGTATTCTGATTTGTACCTGATGTATCGTGTTACTCTTCCATTGTATCTAGTTTAACTCTGATGTATCGTATTACTCTTCTGTTGTAAACTCTGATGTATCTTATATATTCATATAGTAGCTTCATGAACTACTATCTCTTTTATTTCCGCTGCAATTATTACTCTGTGTCTGTGATCTGTGATTATATTTATTTACTGTATATGTTCGGTTTTGCCAAATTTAAATTAACAACGTGGTATTTTGAGCAATTCAACTCCGGCATGAGTGTCTACCTATACACTTATAATGGACGCGAATGTCCAAAATTCCGGGTTGTTACAGCGATAATTTCACTGTGAAGTGGAATTGGTATTATATATGTATATAGCAATATATATATATATATTGGAATATGTATATATTGGAGTTGATTTCTCGCATTATATAGCGGATGAGACCCTATTGCGCCGCATAATAGTGGATAATATTTATAAATCCCATATACCGCGGTAATTTAACTGTGAAGTAAAATTGGTATTGTGCTAACATCTATAGATGCAAGGAAACAGGTTGGAGGGATCCAACTGGATTCCTCAAACATTTGAATTTATTTCATATGTTGTGTGTTGTTTATTTATAATCGCCGTGTGATTATAATTGTGAAATTGGAATTGTTGAAGGCTGTAATTTAGCCGAATATATTTTTGGTATAGTTGGATACCGAAAATAAATAAAAATTGGATATTCGAAATTTAAGTTGAAAATTGATCGAAAAATTTATTTTTGATAATTGGATAAATTTAAAAGGAGTTTAAAAGATAAAAGTCTTATTTCTGAACTGTATTGAATTAAATTTAAAAAAGGCTTAATAAATGGATTTCGAAAATATTATTTATAAGTTGAGAATTTATTTAAAATTTGGATTTGAAAATAGTTTGGAAATTTAAAGGAATTTATCTTCTTAAAAAGGAATTTATTTTGAAAAGGAAATAAATTTAGAAATCCATTTAGTAATTGATTTTTGGTGATTGAAAATAAATCTTTTGGAAATGTTTGGAAAATTATTTGATTTAAATAAATCAGATAATTTAATTAATCCTATCTATGGATGTTTGGATTATATTGGATGTTGAATTGTTTGACATCTTTGATGTGTGATGCTTTGTGATATATTCTGATTTGTATGTGATTTGTGATCTATTTATCTATGATATATATATTTGTGATCTGTGAATGAAAATAAGCGTTATAGTTTATACCGCTTATCAAAAATTATACTGTTATATTGATCTGTGATGATTGAATGCTGTTGCACTATTGTGTTAAACCCTTGGACTACACAATACACACACAAAAGTGGCTTTCACGTGGAAATCGGTTAAGTCACAGATTTTTATCAATTTTGGAAAATTGAGTTTTTGAATCCAAAATAGTTTTGGAATTGGAATTGGGAAGTTTTTGAAAATGAGTTTCAAAAATAAAAGCCATTTTAAATAACTTAATGGAATTGGAATTTAAATCATTTGATTTAAGTTTGAATTCAATATTTCTAAAATTGAATTCAATGAATTGGGAATTTTGGTTTAAAAGATTTTATAATTATAAAAGGTGTTTGTATGGGTTTTTAACCATTAAGATATGATTTTGGAAACTTAAATTTATATTCAAGTTTTATCATTGAATGGCTTTAACTTTGTAATTGTAACCGTTTTTCCCAAAACGAAAACTATCTGTTTTCAAATGATAATAGCTTTCATAAAGTGAAAAGATTTCCAATTTGTATCGAAACATTTCAGATTGAAATGAAATTGTAAATAGTTTAGAAAAACTATGAATTAACCTTTGTGACGATAATTAAACTTTATTTTGAAATAAAAGAGTATTTCAAAAAGGTGTATCTTTTATATTATAAAAGACTTGAATTGTGAATAGTTTTGAAAGCTATAAATTAAATCTTGATTTAAAGATTTGATGGGTTAATTCAATTAAAATGGAAATTGCTTTGGAAATCTGTGAATGAACCTTTGTGAATGGGGTGAACTTTGGGAATTGAATCTTTTTGTTTAAAAGATTAAAAGTGTGGAAATTGTTTAAACCATTGAAGGTTTTTGAAATGAATCTTTTTGTTTAAAGATTTAAAATGGTAATTTGTTAAACCATTTAAGGAAAGGATTTGGGTAATAAGTTGTGACTTAATTGAAATCCCTATATCCATATGTTTTGAAATATTGTGCTCACTATTCGGGTTAGCCGGGAAAAGACCTTTGTGTCATATAACCCATTCCGAATTAGTGATACGACGATATGGATCGTATTGAAGACCGGTGGTGAAGACCGGGTATTTGTGAAAACGATAAGATGACCTATCGATTGTCTTTGCACCGTTAGCTACGGTATAGATATTTCCTTTGTGATGGGAAGTTTTATCGGGATTGTGAATACCCGAATTTGCAAGGGCTTCTTTTGAAGTGCCTTCGGTTCTGTTCGAACCCGGAACAGACTTGTATGGTTACATGTCTGACATTACATTTTGAGATATAAAGCTGATTTCTTTCAAATACATTTCTGTTGGTGGCGGATAATTTATTCTCTTAGCTTAACACCCTTCTCTGAGACGTACGAGCTCAAAGGTTATGTAGTTGAAATTTATCAGCAATATATTCCCAATTTGGTAATGTGGCATGCTGAGTGTTGCTGTGTGATGATCATTTATTGATCATTTGTGATCAAAGCGTGGCTTTGTGAAAAAGCGTAGCTTTGTGGACGAGACTTCGTCAGAGCCTCACAACCCGGAAATGGTCGAAATAGGAAAGATGCGGCAAGGTTTCAGGGGTAGCGCCCCTAGGGTATGACCATTCCTTCTGGAAAAGGGTGGTATCATGGTATGGAGCCCAGATACTTACTCATGTGGACACACCTTATTTATTATGTGTGATGTTGGTTACCAAGCGCTCGGATAAAGGTCCTATAGGACCAAGGGTGGCATATCTCAGGTTTACTGCCCGGGAAGGGAGTAACCGGCCTTGTGTTGGCAGAGAGCAGGTTGTCTCTCGGAGTGTCCAGCCAGAGGCGTTCCTACGTGGCATAGGAAGTTCCTTAGCCTGACCATTTGTTGGCAAATCCATTTTCCAATACGAACCTTGTACAATATTAGTTGTAGAACCTGCCATTTACTTATGGTGGCGCCCCACTGTTTAGATGGTAGCTATAGTAGGCATAGTGTGAAATGCCTATGCTAGCTAAGATTAATATTATACTTTCGAAATGTTTTCTGCACTATGCACTAATAATAATAATCCAATGATTTTGCGTAGTAAGCATATTTGACTATCATAAGAAGAAATCTCCTCCAATTCTGCGTTTGCATTGTGTGTGTGGCGGGAGGTCTTATGGTAGTTTCGTTTTCCAAAAGCATTGCGAAATTGTATTGTTTTCTTTGTTGTTGTTGCTTAAAGATAAACTGTTTTAAGTTCTCACACCAGTCACCATGACTGACCTGGAGTTTATTATTTCCTACCCAAACTCTGGGTGCCCACCAATTTCCACACGGGCAGTCTAGAGTCAGGTTATCAGGTCATTCTGGATTCAGGAGATGCTTTGGAGCTCAGTGGTGAGCTGGATGGCGAGATGTATTACTTGTATATGATATTATTATTCCGCTATGTATTCTGTATATGGACAAGTTCATATAACTGTCCAATTGTGTTGTATATTGTTGCTGTAAACTCTGATGATGATGTAATGTATAAAATGATATAGTTCTTTGATTTAAAGATTATTCATTTATCTATTATATGTTGTTCCGCTGCGAATGTGAGATTCTGATATTGTTTCTGTGTTCTTTTTCTTTCGTTTTCTTCTGTCTTCTTCTACCTCTTCTTTTTCCCCATAACAATTCGGTTTTCCGGCATTCGAATGCTCGGCAGATGATATAGTGGACGTATTAATGTTGATTTTCGAGCGTCGAAAAATCGCAATCGTTACAACCGTATTTTACTGCAAAATACCAATAATTAACTTCCTTTATTACATACAATGACTATTAAGAAAGGAGAAGACTGATCCCAAATAAAGCTAAGCAAATCATAAGTCCAAGCATACCAGTCACGATACCCTACATGATACAGTAAAGAATATTTGTATGTATCAGTATGAAATATTTTGTTGCAAATTTAACAGATTTGGAGAGTTGCTGAAACTCCTACAAACAACAAATTTTAGTATACATATTTTGCACATAAAGTAGATAGCTTCGACACAGCACCAAAGAAACTATTACCATCAGATTCTCGATTAAGGCCTGATTAAAATGTACTTGAAAAAGGTGACATGTTAGAGGCCAGGTCAGAGAAGAGCAGGTATATTAGTATTTAAATTTATGAACCATCTTTATTAATACCTCAGAAAAATTGAAGAAATACCTGTATAGAAAACAATACTTTGGTTAGAGGAAAATTATTATTTTTTGAATATACCTCAGTAGAATATGATAATATTTATTTTTTCTTGCTTTGGAACATTGCTCAAAGTATATATGAATATTCAAATATTCTGAGCAAGTACGGGAAATAAATGGTTACTGTATATATCCATAAATTTGTACAATTTTGCATGGTTTATTTATGCTCGATCAAACGTTTAGATTGGAGGAGCGGCAAACAGTTGAGAAGTGACAAAGAGAAAGGAACGGAGAACAATTTACCTCTAAATGGTTTTGATGAACTGGAGAAATAACTCCTACTCCTTGGGGTGACCTTGAAGTGTGTGAGTATAATGGAAAATACACAGAACATAGATCTAAAGCTAACATCGATAACTCAAACTCAATAGAGGTTGACGGCAATTCCATTGAATTCAATCCATGGCAGTATGGTAGTTTATTGTTAGCATGAAGTTTATGTAACAGCCTTGCTAAAAGATTAAGTACCTAACTAAGTGAGTGCAAAAAAAAAGTGTTTTACTTCTTAGGTTAAAGCTTGCCTAAAAGCTGGAATACCTGGAACGAAAAAAAACATGTGAACTAATTAGAAAATACAATGCCTATATTGGACCAAAAGCAACTGGATTAATTAAAAGGTGTTGTAACGACCCTGGATTTTTTATAAATTTAAATTGATAATTAAATTAATTTTTGAATTAAAAAATTGTGAAATTAATTGTAAATTGATGCGAGTTTCCCCGAGTTCCAATAAATTCTATGTTAAATCATTTAAAATTTAAATATTGTATATATATGTATATATGCATATATAAGTAAATTTGAATATATATGGGTATATTTGATTTGAATTTAAATCTTAGATAAATGGGTTAGAAATAAATAAAATATAGGCATTTGACACAAGTATGAAAATAAATAATTTCAAATTAAGAATTGATGGTTTATGTTAGAGAAATAAAAACAAATATATATGTATATATATAAAATAAATACAAGATAATAAATAAAAGTAATAATAAATATTTGAGCTAGAAATAAAAATAGGAATTTATTTATATTATAAAGTAATAAGACAAAAGAAAATAATACTCAAATATGAACACATAATATAAGTATGTAAGCTTGGAAAAATAAAGATAATAACACTCAATATAAAGGTCTATATACAAGCAAATAAAAGGAGACAGTCAAATACAAAAGATAAAAATATAAACAAGTAATATACATATAGGATAAATGTGAATCAATTTGTAAAAGGAATAATTCTACATGAGTAAACAAAACATATGCATGAGAATGGCTTGTAAAGGAAGATAAAGCAAAAGAAATAAAATTAAATAAATATATATTTGTACAATGCTAATTAATGCATGAAGCATTAGTACACTACAAAAATCACTTCAGCCGAAAAAAAACAAGATACATCAGCTACTAAAGAGAAAAGAAAAATCTCTGCTCTTCATTGTACAAAATAATATCTTTGTCCTGTTTTGTACAAAACAAATTATAATCAACCTGTAGACTTGCTTCCTATATATCAATCCTCATTTCAGTTCATTTCCTTCAAAGCTGAGTGAATCTGAGTGTTATCCCGCCTTTTGGCAAGGCCAGGACACCAAGGAACCGACTAGAGAACAAGTATAGCTCGCCGTGGATGTCGTTGAATTTTGTCCGAGTCCAGATTGAGCTACAATTGATAGGACATGACAAGAAAGATCATAGGAGTCAGCATCTCAAATTTCAGGTCAATTCGGGTTCATACGCTCAAGTTATGATCGATTCAAATTAAAGGGAAAAGCCCAGATTTCATATCCATCACTATGGGTGATTTCGTATCCATCACTAAACTCTAGTTCGAATCGATCGCTTTTGTATCAGTCAACTTTGAATCCATCAAAATACCTAGGTTCGGTTCGGTCTCATTCGAATCCATCGAAGTACCTAGGTTCGGTTCGGTCTCATTCGAATCCATCGACAGATCTCCTACTTCGTATTGGCCAACTCCCATGAGTTCGTATCGAGCAGGAGCGGCCATGATCGAATCCATCGAGTTCGTATCGAAGGACTTCATACACACCAGCAGATGAAGTGCTTCATATCCATCAGCCAGCGTCTGCTTCGCATCTATCGGATCACCTTCATTTGAACCCATCGAGTTCGCATCGATCAAGATTCGTATCCATCAACAGATGACGTGTTTCACAACCATCAGTCGATGACCACTTCATACCCAATGAGTCAATAAACTAGGATGACGTGTCGTCCATCGAAACAAACGAGGCGAAATCCATGGAATCGAAACGGTCAATACGGAGTGAATACTGGATCGAAACGAAAGGCGCGCGCCACATCGTCTCAGAAGCACGTGAAGCAATCGATACAGGGGGATCGACTCGAAGCCATGGAGTCGAACAGAACAGCCACCGAGAAGATCTATTTCGTATCGATGATATCTTGCAATCCACTGATCCAAATCCAATGAAATTTTCAGGAAAGCTTGTATACACACTAAAGGATGTCCTTGCCAAGTTTCAGCTTAATTGGATATCATCCTGATCGATACGAAATAGATTCGTATCGATCGCAAATCGAGGCAAAACTTTCTAGAAACGGTCGCGTGGGTCCCCTTACGTGCCAGACCAAGTCTCCTGAAGTTTGAACGAGATCTGAGCCTCCTACGCCTATAAATAAGGCCCCATAGCACACAAAAAAGGGATCTTTTCGATTCTGAAGCGTCCAGACTCTGCCGGATCAAGACTTGCATCATACCTTTTGCTGTTAATTTCGAATTCTAATCTGTAATCCGCTGTTGTTTGCTGTAATAGCTTGTAATCATTCAAAGAGAATCAATAAAATCATCAAAACTTTATAGTGGACGTAGGCAATACACCGAACCACTCTAAATTGCTTGTCTCTGCATTTTATATTTCTGTTTGTTGAAGTTTTTGTTAGATAATCTCTGTTTTATATTTATATTCTTCATTTTATCTCTTCAAAAAACTTCCGAAGAGTGTTGTGCCCATTTTTGATACAAACACTTTGGTGCTTTCACCGAGAAAACCAGTTTTTTCTCCTGCTCTTTGGATCTGCCGTCAATACCGGATTGCATAAATCCAAGAGGAAGATCCAGATATCCGATCCGAAATCCTTCCATTCTATTCAGATTTGCTCAAAGTCTAGGAAAGGACCCTACCACTGAAAATGGTTAGCACAAGAACTGCCGCTACCGCCGCTGATCAAGAAGGTCGGGATAGACAGAATCCTACACAGCAGCCTTCTTCCAATCAAGACAACACTGCTCACTCGGATCCATCCGGGCCAGTCACCCGACAAGAGTTTCAAGTATTGCTCCAGGAGCTGACCCAAAGCCGGCAACAGTTTGCTGAACAGTTGCGCGCCAATGTCGAACTGACCAACCAGCTAAACCGCCGGTGCCACAAAAGGTCCAGGAGGGATGATGTCTCTTGGGCATCTACCGAAAACTCAGCTTCATCTGACTATCACCACAGGTCTACCCGTCCCCGGTTAGAGGGAAGTCGCGCTCAAACTACTGGATATCAACCCGCCTTGACCGTTGGGCAATTGAGGACAGGACCGTCGACCAGCTTCCAAACAGGACCCTCGACACGAGGAGACACTGCCCCACAGTACACCACGGACAACCGTGCTACAACCGCCGCGGTAGAAACAAGAGTTGATACCCGGAATCAGTCAGAGCCGAACAATCAACAACGTGGACATACTCCTGAACCATATGTCCCAGAAGACGCTGAGCCAAGGAGGCGAAATACGGACCGTCGACAGCGCCCGGTCCAAACTCGCACTGTGGAACCCGACCACACATTAGCTCAGCATGCCCTGAATTTGCCGGTGTCAGATATATCGACCATGATACGTCAGATGATACGCGAGAGTCAGGGGCTCACTAATGAAGATTGGGGAATCTCCCGTAGTCATACCCCTTTCACAGACGAGATATTATACGCTGAACCCCCTCGGCGATTCAGAATGCCAACTCTCCCAATGTATGAAGGAAATAGTGACCCCAATCAACATATTTTGAAATATGAATGGTCAATGAGTGCCGCAAGGTCTGACGATGCAGTGAAGTGTCGAAGTTTCCCCATCTCTCTGGGGGGAATCGCGACAATGTGGTTTACACGATTACAACCCAGATCTATTTCTTCGTTCGATCAACTGGCCAAGAGGTTCGTAGAACAGTTTCGTATGCATGTTGCTAGGCCAAAAGACGTTAATACCATGTCCAGTGTCACTCAAGCTCATGGAGAGACGCTTAGGCGTTACTTAGAAAGGTTCCACGCGGCATGTGTTGAAATTAGTAATCCCAACGATAACTCGATCTTGATGGCTTTGACCAAGGGGATTGATCCTGATTCTGAGTTTGGGAACTGGCTAGCTGGAAAACCACCCGCATCGTTGGACCGTTTTTACTCCAAAGCCGCTCAGTTCTTACGGCAAGAGGACGTGAAACAGTCTAGGAAGCAGGACGATGTAAGGCCCAGTATTGAGGGAATACAGAGTAATATAGTGGTTAAACAGTCTGGTGAGAGTTCCGGAAAAGTTCAACTGAATATACAGAACAAGCAAACCCAGCCGAGAGGAAACAATGGCCAGGACAAGAAAAGAGATCAGAACCGAGGTCCACGACGTAGGGCTCAAATGTTTGACAATTATACACCGTTAAATACGTCATTGGAAAACGTATACTTACAGACTTGCAACACTGTACAGTATAAGAAACCTGCTCCGAAACCCTCATCGGAGAGGCAGGTTCAGACGGGGAAGTTCTATAGATTCCATGAAAGCTACGGCCACAATACCAATGAGTGTCGACATTTGCAGGACCTCATCGAGAAGTTGATCAGAGAAAGGAAGTTAGATCAGTTTGTAAGGGTGCCGCAGTCTGGTGGAGCGGGCCCTTCAAATCAAAATCGTTCACAAAATCAGGAAAGACAGGAAGAACCCGCCCGTACGGGCGGGAGGTTGGTTATCAACACAATAAGTGGTGGTCCCCACCCGGTAGACAGAAGCTGGGGGGAAATGGAGTCGTATGCTAGTTCTATCAGGCATGCGGACTTCGAGTGTTGTAGTAATTGCGAAGACGGAACTCCGGTTAAACAACAAAAGATAATATCTGATGATATCGTGTTCAGGAGTCGAGACGCTGATAAGGTCGAAGCCCCTACAATCGACCCACTAGTCATATCTGCCCAGGTAGGTCCTGCTTGGATGAAGAGGATCCTGGTTGACAGTGGAAGCTCTGTGAATATCTTGCTTAAACGGGCTTACGACTTGATGAAAATGGAGGCAAAGGATTTAAAACCTTGCCTGTTCCGAATCCATGGTTTTAATGGGAGTGCCATGATACCCATTGGAGTGACTGAACTACCGGTTGAGTTGGGGGTTGGAGAACGCCGGAGAGTCCGGATGTTACAATTTGTTGTCTTAGAGATTGATTCACCTTATAATGCGTTTTTGGGCCGACCGGCCCTAGCTGAGTTCAGGGCGGCCATCGCCCCATGGTGTCTGACTTTGAAGTTCCCCACCGATCGTGGGATTGGAGTCGTTCAAGGAGATCAGGCCACGGGGAGGGCCTGTTACGTTGTTGAGCAGCACGGGGCGTAGGGTAAAGAGAAGGGAAAGGGCGTAGAGGAATCTCTCTGCGTCCGTTCTATTGATAATTGACAATTGATGCCTGGGCCTCGGCCCGGGTACCACAACCAATTCTTGAAAGACCTTGACCCTAGGGACAATGAGGATAAAGACGAATCAAAGGAGAGTCAAGCTTCTCCAGCCGAACTGACTGTGGACGTCCCAATCAGTGAGGATAATGATTCAAGGATACTAAAAGTTGGGTCTCAGCTGAGCAAGCAGACACAACAGGAATTGGTTGAATTTCTCCGGGCGAATCTCGACGTTTTCGCCTGGACACACTCTGACATTTGCGGGATCTCGCCAAATATTGCAAGTCACTCCCTGAATATAGATCCGCGATATGTCCTGGTCAAGCAGAAAAGGCGCGGTATGGATCCAGAGAGATCTGCCGCCCTTAAGGAGGAGGTTGATAAGTTACAATCAAATGGGTTTATTCGAGATGCCTTGTATCCAGAATGGGTATCCAACCCCGTACTAGTTCGAAAACCAAACGGAAAATGGAGAACTTGCGTCGATTACTCTGACCTAAACAAGGCCTGTCCAAAAGATAGCTTCCCACTTCCACGAATCGATCAGCTCGTAGATTCGACAGCCGAACATGAGCTACTATCTTTTATGGATGCTTATTCCGGCTACAATCAAATACCCATGCATCTACCTGATCAGGAACATACCAGCTTCATAACCGATCTGGGACTCTACTGTTACAAAGTCATGCCATTTGGTCTAAAGAACGCCGGAGCAACATACCAATGCTTAGTCAACCGGATGTTCGCCGATCAGATCGGGAAGACCATGGAGGTTTACGTGGATGACATGCTGGTGAAGTCTCGATTCTCCATAGATCACGTCAGAGATTTAAATTCGATGTTCGGCATCCTCCGGGAATATGGAATGAAGCTTAACCCATTGAAGTGCCACTTCGGCGTTGCGTCTGGAAAATTCCTCGAATTCATCGTTAACGCTCGAGGGATAGAAGCAAATCCCGAGAAGATATGGGCAATAAGGAACCTACAGACCCCGAGAACTATAAAGCAAGTCCAGAGTCTCAACGGGAAAGTAGCAGCATTGAGCAGGTTCATCTCAAAGTCCACCAATAAATGCATTCCTTTCTTTGATCTGATCCGGAAAGGAAAGCGAAACTTTGAATGGACCACGGAATGTGAAGGCGCGTTCCGATCGCTAATTCAGCATCTCTCCACACCCCCGATCTTGTCAAAACCAATTGACCATGAGCAACTGTACCTCTATCTGGCAGTATCAGAACATGCGATCAGTGCTGCTCTAGTTCGGGAGGAAGACAAAGTGCAGAAACCGGTATACTATGTTAGTAAACAGCTAACAGGAGCTGAGAGAAATTATCCGAGACTGGAGAAACTGGCCTATTGCTTGGTCATTGCCTCAAGGAAGCTCCGCCCTTACTTCCAAGATCATCCTCTTACTGTGTACACCGATCAGACGTTACGACAGGTCCTCACGCGGCCTGAGACGTCTGGTAGGTTACTCAAGTGGAATATTGAGCTAAGCCAATTTGATATCACATACGCTCCATGGAGAGCCATTCAAGGACAAGTCCTGGCAGATTTCATAGCTGAATTTACCATTCCAGAAGACTTGCCCGAGACCAGTGAATCTCCCGAATACATCTGGAAGCTGTATACTGATGGTGCGTCAAACGACCAGTGTTCGGACGATGGGGTTGTACTTGAGACTCCCGAGGGCCGATCCATATGTTACGCTTTGAAGTTCGATTTTCACGCAACTAACAATGAGGCTGAATATGAGGCACTCTTGACTGGACTAAAATTTGCCAGAGATTTGAGGATTATCGCTGTGGAAATTTATTGTGATTCACAGTTAGTTGTGTGTCAAGTACGGGGAGAGTATCAAGCAAGAGATCGGAGACTGGCTGCTTACTTGGCCCAAGTTCAGGAAGTACTGAATCAGTTTGACTATTATGCCATTTATTATATACCTAGAGAATGCAATCAAAAAGCTGATTCATTAGCAAAGTTAGCCAGCACAGGTGAAGCACAGCACATGGGACTTGTCCCCGTCGAAACTCTGTCATGTCCAAGCATCGATCAAATGGAGACGAATTTCGTATTTGAAACCGCTCCCAGTAGAGAATCGTGGATGACTCCGTATCGAGACTACATCGAAAATGGGATGTTACCTGAGCATAGAAACGAGAGAAGACGAATTCTACGAAAAGCTTCACGATTCGTCATTCAGAACGGAGTCATGTACAGAAGAGGTTAGTCTGTTCCTCTCCTCCGATGTATCGCGCACGATGAAATCAAACGAGTGTTACATGATGTACACGAAGGAGCATGTGGCAATCACACCGGGGGGCAAGCTCTTGCTAAGAAGATACTCCGATATGGGTACTACTGGCCGACAGTGAACCGAGATGCAGCAAACTATGCCAGAAAGTGCGATAGGTGTCAGAAACATGCCCGAATTCCAAGAGCCCCGCCTACTGAGATAACTCAAATGGACAGTCCTTGGCCATTCGCAATGTGGGGCATTGATATCATTGGCGCTTTACCTCTGGCAAAAGGTGGTGCGAAGTATGCCATCGTCGCCGTTGACTACTTTACAAAGTGGGCTGAGGCTGAAGCCCTCGCAACCATTACGACAAAGAAAGTGATAAATTTCGTGGTTCGCAACATCATCTGTCGATTCGAACTCCCGCATACCATCATTACAGATAACGGAGCCCAATTCGAGAGCGCGGAATTCAAGAATTTCTGTCAACGGTTTCATATTCATAAAAAGTTCTCGGCAGTTGCGCATCCTCAGGCAAATGGCCAAGTCGAAGCTGTCAATAAATTTATAAAATCCATCCTAAAGAAACGACTGGAAAAGGCCGGGGGCAAATGGGTTGATGAACTTCCTATGGCATTATGGGCCTATCGAACGACTCACAAAACCGCAACCGGACACACCCCGTTTTCCCTATCCTACGGTTCAGAGGTCGTTATTCCGGTCGAAATGGAAGTGTTTTCCCATCGCGTGACTTACTACGATCCGAAGACGAACGATATACTGCTAGCTGAATCTTTGGATCTATTGGATGAAAAACGGGAAGAGGCTGACCTGAGAGCAGCCGCATATCGAAGTCGGGTCGCCCGATTGTACAATACCAAAGTTCGACCTCGAACCTTTGAACTCGGCGACCTCGTGCTCAAGAGAATCTATCTGGTTCCTTCACACATGAAACCAAACTGGGAAGGACCATATGTGATTACACGAAGACTCGGAGATGGCACATTCAAGCTGTCGACCGTTGACGGTCTCGATTTGCCAAGGGCCTGGAACAGTGAGAGTCTCCGTCGCTATTACACATGACAGGCTTTATTTATTTCATTCTATTTAGCAGTTTGTTTCTGCATTCCGAAATTTGAATTTTGTAATAAGGCAACTGACTTTGCCGCATTTTCTTATTTCAGCAATAAAATGCCATCTCTTCGAGCCAGAGCTGTGATTCATTAAGTACGATATACGACATCACGATGCACGAAGAGCTAAATCCCATCACACAATGGGACTTATTCAAATGGAGAGTGGCTGTGATACGACCAGCCACTCGCTAAGTGAAACCCGAGCTCGGGGGCAAGCCATTACACCAATATTGATAGGATTGACACACGACAATCCTGCATCCAACTCCGTGTTCCCAGAGTGCGAAACGGAGTATAAACATCCAACTCCGTGTTCCCAAAGTGCGAAACGGAGTATAAACATCCAACTCCGTGTTCCCAGAGTGCGAAACGGAGTATAAACATTCAAATCCGTGTTCCCAGAGTGCGAAACGGAGTATAAACATTCAACTCTGTATTCCCAGAGTGTGAAACGGAGTATAAACATCCGACTCCGTATCCCCAGATTACGGGGTGGAATATGTCATATCAGCTCCAAGCTCCCGGAGTGTGAGCTAGAATATGAACACTAACTCCAAACTCCCAGGATACGGGTTGGAGTACCAATGGCAATCTTAAGTTCCCAGAGTGTGAACAACCGCTTGCGAGATGACTTGTATCCCCGGAGAGTGGATGAAACGTTTCATAAGGAAACAAGTGTAGTTCGGCCGCTCGGTCCTCACTCAGTGCGATCACAAGCTGATCATCATAACTTGACCCCGGAACTGGGGGCAGGTACAAGTGTTAATCACTACCCGAAACTGTATGATGTTCAGCTCCGATTCAATCTCCAATCACAACTCAAGTTCAAGATTTCCAGGCTTGGCCGACAAAACAAGTTGTGCTTAAATGTCAAAATAATGCAAGTACACCGGACTGAAGTTCAAACACTACAACATTTCAGCATAAAAGGAATTTAAGTTGAAACAAGAAGACAAAATTTTATTTCAACTAATCAAAACAATGGTTCATGCATGAGCCTTTCCAAAAAATTCCTACTAGCAGGGGCCGAACCCGCATCTAAACACGGCCTACAAAAAGAAAAGGATAACAAAATTCCTGACTACAAAAGGGAAAAACATGAATAAAAAAGTCTATCTAATCTTTCTGCTTCCTCAGCTTCTTCTTCCTCGAGGAACCGCTGGAAACGCCAGTGATCTTCCATTTAGAGCTTCTCTCCTTGGACGGGCTCCCCTCGGATGATGGCATGATGTCGACATCATCCTCCGAGCTAGAACCGATGGGGATGCTTTCCGCGGGAGGAGTTGGAGGAACAGGGTCTACAGCCGGGGGCGGGACTGGTGCACTGACATCAACGAGTGTGCCCCCGGGAGATACAGCCATAAGGGGAGTACGGCCCTGCGCTACTGCTCCGCCTTCTAATCCGCCACCGTGCGCCGCCGCCGCCATCTCGGCATTAATCTCAGCCAACAACATTGCTTCTCGTTGTTCTCGGGCCTCACTATGCGCTGTAACGGTCTGAGCTGAAACATTAAAAGCAGATGAGAATTCGCCCAGGCCGAATGATAAGTCTGCAAAGGGATCACTCTGTCGGCCGAGGAGCTCGTTTATCATTTGTTCATCTATGGAAAGTGAGCTCCCCTGAGTTACCTCGACCTACGCAACTGCCACAACAGAAGTCGCCTCAGAAATGATGGCCTCCAGCACTTGACATGATTCCTGGGCTACGGGAGGCGCCGCGGGTGCAACTTCAATCACTAAACAAAGAAAGGAAACGTTTGTTAGTATACACTTCTATACGCATTCTTCAACCCAAATGTACAAGGGATTAGTTCAGAGTACCTTCCACGGTTTGGGTCAGGGTCGTTTGGACGACTTCAGAAGAATGCTCCTTGATAGGAGACAAGTGTGGTCGGTCTGGATCATAAGCCGGTATAGGGCGGGAGACAATCATCGGAGATAGCTCAGATTGAGATGACACGATGATCTCGGAACTCGCAATATGGTGCTCGGCACCGGAGCTTTCTCCAACTTCCTGGGAATGGGAGCCAAGCCTCTTCTTCTCGTGAGAAATCATGGAGCCATGGAGAACCTTCTTTTCGTCGTCATTAAGTATGCGGTTCTCCAACTCGAATTCGTCGATGGCTTCACCAAGGTGCCCATTTTTTTCCTCCTCAACCAGTTGGTTCCAGGCGTTGTAGAGGTGCGTTGGATAATCATCGAGCCATGTCAGGTCTCGATGCCTTAGCACGTTGGCATTATAAGTGACAAGTAGCTCTTCTATCTCAGCCTCAATCCTGGCCTCCGCTTGCCGTACTTTCTCCTCAACCCCAGCTTCAGCTTCAAGGACTTTTTCCATGGCCACTTCTTTCTCCTTCCGAAGCACCACCGCCTGGTCACAGGCCTCCTACGCAGAGACATTAGCTGCATCTTTCTCCTTCGCCATTTCGGAGAACTTCGATTTTAGCTCATTAAGCTCCTTGAGAGCGGCGTCTCTTTCGGCAGTAATGGTGGTGTTCCTGTGACCCATGTCCTCGATTGCGGTATAGTGTTCTTGTTTCATCCTAGTCATGGCCGAGTTCACCTCATCGACCTTTTTAAGAGCTTCCATTTCAGACTTACGGGAAGACTCGGCCTCAGTGTTGAGCACTTTCATGATTCGGTCTTTGCGACCCAGCTCCTTCTCCAACTTTTCGATGACAACACCCCGATCGAATGCTACTTTGGATGCTTTCCTCGCGGCCCTTGCCCACTCCTTGTACTGAAAGAATATGTCTGCGACATAATCATGGATGGTAGTTTCAGCTGTTGGCGGAATTCTTCTCAAGTGCGGGGGAAAGACGTAACCGTCAAAGCAGATATCGGGGAATTCCTTCCTCATCTGTGCCAGTTTAAGCGCTCCTTCACTGGTCGAATCAGTCGCGACCGGTGTGGAAGTTGAGGAGGTGGCTATTTCAGTCCCGCGAGGAGGATCAGACCTCGGAGCTTGAGAAGGCGGCTTGGGCCGTGAGACTTCAGGAGGACGGGCAACTACTACCGCGGGCGGTACGAAAGTCCTGGGAGGAGGAGAGCGAGATCGGGATCGGTGCACGTACCCCCTGTCTTTGTCGGACTTCTCTTGACCAGAGTGCCCTGAGTCATAGTCTCTCTCTCCCTCTCTCCTGCGTGGCTCGTAGTAACGGCGTTTGTTACGCAGACTGCCCAACGCGGTACCTCGACCAGACATCGTACCTGAAAAATAAAAACAAGGAGAGTTAATAACCATTCATGATATGCGGTTTACAGTTAGAAAACTGTGCTGTGTCGTGAAGAGTGTATGGATGTGTAACCCCCGGACCAACCAGAAGTGTCAATCGCACTAGTAGGAAGAGGTTCGCTAACGTCAAGGGTATGTTGTAGCTCATCCAATTCATCGTCATGCTGTGCGGACGTAAGGTCCGGAATTGGAAGGTCAGCAAGCCCTTCAAACTGATTTTCGGCTTGCAGGGAGGGTGCCTCCGAGATTTTAACTCCTGAAAGGGGGCGGTATAGGACCACCGACTTCCGCCTCCCGGATTTAGGCTGTTTAAAGACCACTGCCTTGCCTTTTCTCTTCTCATCGGAATCTGGGGTTGCATCAGCAGAATCGACCAACGGCTCCTCATCAGTATGAGTTCTTTCAGAGTCAGGTTCCTCGATCACTATGACTTTAGGTTTCTTCCACTTGACTTTTTCTCTGGAGACAGTCTTTAATGCGCCATCAAGCCTTATGCTCTTCCTCCGCCCAATCAACCTGAGAATTCTGAGATTTCGGTCCGTCAATAGCAATTCAATATTCCTTTCTTCACTTGGAATTTCTTGAAGGACCCGGACTATCCCTTTATAGTAACCGCCTTCAGGTCGCTGGATTATTGCTGAAAGAAAAGAAATAGGAAATATGAGTTTATTTTCATTCAAAAATTGCCCTGTCAACTACTTGGGAAAGAGACAATACTCACGTCTGAACAGCCATCTTCTGGAAAACCCCGGAGGACATCGGACGTAGAACCACTCCGACTTGAAGTAGCTCAGCCTAGTCCACGACCCTGTGACCACTTGGCAGTTTCTTACAGACTCCAAGAATGTAAATGATGGGCTGTCGGTTCGGCTTTTGAAGTTGAACAGGTATCTTATCTCGGTCATACAGGGAGGTCGATAGAGGTACTCCATGAGTACGATGAACAAGCTGTTGAGTGAAGCATACCCATTTGGGTGTAACTGAGATGGAGCAATCTCCAAATAAGCCAACACTTCTCTTATGTAATCGTTGAATGGAGGAAGTGTCCTGGCTGCGCATGCATGTCGGTTAAAAGCTATATATCCCTCCGGGGGATTATGCGGTCTGTCGTCCGGTCCCGGCAACATTACATCATCCAATGATAGGCCATGCCTTAGGCATATTCTCCCTAGAATATCTTCGGAGATATTGGACGGAACAGAGTCCGGCGGACTATTTATGAAAGATGCGTCAGGTACTCGTCCGGGGCTGGGCCGATGGCTTCGGCCTTGATGTCCGGTATTACAAGTCTGGGAGGGGTCAAATGCTGAGTATCTTGCTACTGCGAACTTGACGGTTCCATAACTAGCTAACTCACGAGAAACCACCATTATATGATAAAAAGCCCGTGCATTCCCCAGTGTAAAGTGTGTGAATGAGTTGTGCAGTGCATGTGTTATACATAACTTGAACAAATAAATCTCTACGAAATAAGCCTAAGTGTGTGAGCAACAAAACTCCGAGAGTCAGGCTGGAGATGACCGTCATCGCTGACCGTCACCACCGCGTCATCCAAATACTGTCGTTCGATTCAGATTAAAGTTCGTTACACTTTGCTGTGTTACAGTTCCATCTACGAGCTTCAAAAGGCAGTCAGATGTGCAGTGTTGTGATCAAGTTCGATTATGTAATACAGGAGCTCGTAGGAATCAGGTGTGCAGTTTAATTATCAAGTCCAGATATGCAGGAATAAAGTTTATCGGAATCATGTTTTCAAAGTGCTTAGGATTTCGTATCCATCAAAGGGAGAGTTCGAATCGATCTCAGTAGACTCGTTCGAATCCATCCGGTTATAAGTTCGAATTGATACCAAGCGTCGTGCTTCGAATCGATCATTGGTAGTCTGGTTCGTATCGATCATAATAGGTGTGCTTTCGTATCGATCATTGGTGGCCTAGTTCGTATCGATCGGGAGGGCCTTAGCTTTGCATCGATAACACTCGAATCGATACTTTTCGTATCGATCGCAGTGGCGAAACTCGTATCGATCTAAAGCTAGGGGCTTCCGAATAGTCATTGACTTATTATCAGATACTTCATGTCGATACGACCCATCGCCACGACCATCGAATCGAAATCACATCGTCTCCACTGACATATCTCAAGAGTCGATACGAGATCCAAAAAAACGCCATTGATTTCATCAATTCGAACATGGCTCTCGTAATCGATTCGAAATCGCCTTTTCCACCCTTTCTTCTCCAATCTGCAAAGATTGCCATGGCCATCATATTTTCCTGCCAGATCTGGTTTTACCAGTTGCCAGAAGGGAAGATTGATGGAGAAAGAGTGGATTCGTGATGGCCTTGTCATTTAGATTCACAGTCGCTTACCTAAGAATTAGGGTTCGAAGATCCGAAGAAATGGGTTTGATCGAGTCGAGAGTACGGAGATGTTATCTCTTCCTAGATCGATCGCAAAGAGAACAGAGAGCAACAGTAAAAATAGAAAGGTAAAAAAGTAAAAAAGGACGAAGTCCCAGGTATTTATACGGAGCCTAGGGTAAAACCGAGTCGATTCGACTCCCAGTCAACCTGACCGGTCGCAACCAGTCAAACAGTGCATCGAAACGTAGTCTCGACTCGAATCCGCTAGACTTCATCGATTCGAGATGCACAGAAGAGCCACCTGAAGACGATGGACTCCATCGATTCGAAGCATCAGTTTTGTGAGCCATCAATTCACAACAGGGCAGGTTTATCGATACGAACACAGTGTTCGTATCTGTTAGAATAAATCAATGCGAATAATCATTTCGTATCCATCAATGATGCCCCGCATCAATATGAAGAAATACTTCCTAACTTTTTACATTGATTCATGAGAGGATCAGTACAAGAGGATTGTTAGAAGCGACCATCAGACGTCGTTTCAACTCAAATTTCAAATCGGTCCGGGAGAAAATCAATGCGAAATTCAACAGCGACCTAAACTAATGACAAGTCGCAAACTTGCAGCTTTTCAAAGCACGTCATGTTTTCACAAGACGTACTTTGGGGGGCAAATGTTATCCCGCCTTTTGGCAAGTCCAGGACACCAAGGAACCGACTAGAGAACAAGTATAGCTCGCCGTGGATGTCGCTGAATTTTGTCCGAGTCCAGATTGAGCTACAATTGATAGGACATGACAAGAAAGATCATAGGAGTCAGCATCTCAAATTTCAGGTCAATCCGGGTTCATACGCTCAAGTTTTGATCGATTCAAATTGAAGGGAAAAGCCTAGATTTCGTATCCATCACTATGGGTGATTTCGTATCCATCACTAAACTCTAGTTCGAATCGATCGCTTTCGTATCGGTCAACTTCGAATCCATCGAAATACCTAGGTTCGGTTCGGTCTCATTCGAATCCATCGAAGTACCTAGGTTCGGTTCGGTCTCATTCGAATCCATCGGCAGATCTCCTACTTCGTATCGGCCAACTCCCATGAGTTCTTATCGAGCAAGAGCGGCCATGATCGAATCCATCGAGTTCGTATCGAAGGACTTCATACACACCAGCAGATGAAGCGCTTCATATCCATCAGCCAACGTCTGCTTCGCATCCATCGGATCACCTTCATTCGAACCCATCGAGTTCGCATCGATCAAGATTCGTATCCATCAACAGATGACGTGTTTCGCAACCATCAGTCGATGACCACTTCATACCCAACGAGTCAATAAACTAGGATGACGTGTCGTCCATCGAAACAAACGAGGCGAAATCCATGGAATCGAAACGGTCAATACGGAGTGAATACTGGATCGAAATGAAAGGCGCGTGCCACATCGTCTCAGAAGCATGTGCAGCAATCGATACAAGGGGATCGACTCGAAGCCATGGAGTCGAACAGAACAGCCACCGAGAAGATCTATTTCGTATCGACGATATCTTGCAATCCACTGATCCAAATCCAATGAAATTCTCAGGAAAGCTTGTATACACACTAAAGGATGTCCTTGCCAAGTTTCAACTTAATTGGATATCATCTTGATCTATACAAAATAGATTCGTATCGATCGCAAATCGAGGCGAAACTTTTTGGAAACGGTCGCGTGGGTCCCCTCACGTGCCAGACCAAGTCTCTCAAAGTTTGAACGAGATCTGAGCCTCCTACGCCTATAAATAGGGCCCCAGAGCACACAGAAAAGGGATCTTTTCAATTCTGAAGCGTCCAGACTCTGCCGGATCAAGACTTGCATCATACCTTTTGCTGTTAATTTCGAATTCTAATCTGTAATCCACTGTTGTTTGCTATAATCGCTTGTAATCATTCAAAGAGAATCAATAAAATCATCAAAACTTCATAGTGGACGTAGGCAATACGCCGAACCACTCTAAATTGCTTGTCTCTGCATTTTATATTTCTGTTTGTTGAAGTTTTTGTTAGATAATCTCTGTTTTATATTTATATTCTTCATTTTATCTCTTCAAAAAACTTCCGAAGGGTGTTGTGCCCATTTTTGATACAAACACTGAGTAAGCACCATCTTAAACTCAAACAAAAAAATTCAATTTAAACATCAAACAAATCAACTACAAAGCCAGAGATAAAAGAAGAGATTTCCAGGTAAGCAATTTCAAAAGCCTGTGTCAAAGAAGCTCTGTTCTTTCTTCTAAATCGCGGTGAGTAAACATAAATTTTTAAAGTCTTAAGTTAATTAAAAATAGTTCAAACTTCATTGATAATCTGGTTCTTGTATGCTTCAGTTCGCATATGATTGTGTGATGCTCTATGTTCTCTGTAATTGATACAGATTGCATATTTTGTGCAAAAACTCAAATTATTCTTATTTAAATCAATGTTAAGCTTTGATTTCCTCAACAAAACAAGATGTTAAACTCAAATTAAGATTTTTAAAGGTTGATTTAAACCATCCTTATAAAGTATACCACTGTAATATTGATATACAGGTATTCAATTGACAGTTGATAAAATCAATTATTGTAAAATATTAATTCAAGTTCATAGATTGAATCCATACTGCAAATCATGATTTTTTAAAACTAAAATGAAGATTTTTAGTTTAGAATTCTCAGAGCAGTTCGAATTTGAAGTAAAATTGCATTTTGACAAATTACAGTTGATTGATCCAATAATTATTTGTGAAGTTTTGTTTGAAGCTAATATAAATATCATGGATCTCAAGAAAATTATCAGAGGAATTTTCCAATTCATAAATTAAGGGAACGAATTCGATTTAGGGTTTTGTTCAAGGTTTTTGGACATGTCTATAATTAGACGCGTACGGCTCCTATGGGTGATCGAGCTCCACGCGATTCAAGGAAGTGGAAGAGGAGCGTGTTGTCGTGGTGTGGCCAAAGGTTGAGGGTCTCAGGTGGTCTCGGCGGCGGTGGCGAAGTCGTTTTGTCAACTGTGGTGAGCTTTAGTTTTTCGAGCAAGAAGGCTATATTTCGATTCGAATTTTTTTTGTAAGCGAATTGGGTTTGATTTTCGAGTCGTTGGTGAATTTGTGACTTGCTGTTGATGCTGGCGTTCGCCAGAGACGAACCGCGCCGTCGTGCACGTGTACGGCAGCGGTGGTGTATCAGTGTCATTTAGGGGAGTGCGGTCTCGAGTCGTGCTCGAGTTTTGGGTTTTGATGCTTCGGGTTTTTGTCGAGTTCGAATGCAAGATACCTGATGCTATATTTACCTAGTTAAAACTTAAACTTACTGGAACAAATAAATGAATAAAAAAAGAAGAAGGAGAAGATGATGTTGCGTACAGGGAGGGTGACTCGGGGAATAGGGTGTTTAACTCGAAGTGATACTCGGGTTGCTACTCGAGAAACAGGGTGTTTGACTCGGTCCATTTTATAATGAATTAGCCTAGTTTTCCTTTTAAGTTATTTGTTTATTAAAAGTTGAGTATTAATTAAATAAACAATGTTGACAAATTTTTAAGCTAAGATTTAATTTAAAATCATTAAGCAAGGTTTGCAAATGTAAGAAGACCAATTAATTTAAGGTGTAAGTTAATTAAAAATGTGATTAATCTATACTTGTAATTAGATAAGTAATTTAAGATTAAATAAATTTATAATTAGAGATTAATTAAAAGTGATTAAGAAATGTTATTAGTTAATGAAGATAATTAACTAAGGATTAAGTATTGATTAAGGTGATTAATTTTAATAATTAATTGGATTAATTAATTAATTTAGATAATCAATTATAAATTGTTTAAATGTAATTACTTAATGAAAGTAATTAAGGATTATCACTTATTGTAATTAATTTTGGATATTTTGATTAATTAAAGTTAATAAATTTAGTTTAAGAAAATCATTAGATAAAATTGGTAATTAATGATAAATTGTTATGAGGTGATTGCTTAATAGTAAGTAATTAAAGATTTAATTTCTCAAAATAATTAATTAAGGGATTAATTAATTATGTAATTGGTTTAAGGGTTGATCTAATTAAGATGATTAATTAAGAATAATTTAATTAATTAAGGTGATTGATTTATTAATTTACATCAAATGATTTGTAATTAATAAATCAGGATTGGATAATTAATTCATAAGTAATTAATTAAATTGGAAATAAATTGAATTAATTAGGATTAAACAATTAATCAATCCTGCTTATAAATGATTATTAAATGCTTGACCTTACTTATGAATGATTGTATTATATGAGATGCCTTGAATTGATTGTCCTATCTGATCTATGATATTTTGTTCTATGGATTGTGCTGTGTATAAATTTATTCATTTATTTGTGATACATCTGTTATTATATGTGAATCTGTGAATGAAAGATAAGCATTATAGTTTATACTGCTTATCAAATATATTGTTATATTTGATCTGTGATGATTGAATGTGGTTGCACTATTGTGTAAAACCCCCGGACTACACTTTTACACACACAAATATGGATTTCACGTGGAAATCGGTTAAGTCACGGATAATTTAAATTTATTATTTTTGAAATTGAAATTTTAATTTCAATTGATTTTGGAAATGGATTTGGATTGAATGTTAAAGCTTTGAAAAGAAGTTTTAAAGAGTAAAGTTATTTTGAATAACTTGGTAAGTTTTTCAATTTAAATAATTTGATTTAAATTTGAATTCAATATTTGAAATTGAATTCAATGATTTGGAAATTTTGATCTAAAAAGATTATATAAGTTATAAAGGTATTTATATGGGTTTTTAACCATCTAAAAGGTATGGTTTTGGAAATTTAAATTTAAATCCAAGTTTTATACTTTAATGGCTTTAACTTATGTAAATTGTAATAAGTTCCCCCGAAATGAAAACTGTTTGTTTTCAAATAATAGAAGCTTTCATATAAGGAATGAAATTCCAATTTGTGTCAAAAGAATTTCAAGTCTGAATTGAAATGATTTTCCAAATTATGAATGGAATTGTTTTGAAAGCTATAAGTTAAATCTTTGTTTTAAAGATTTAATGGGTTAATCCAATTGAAATGGAAATTGATTTGGAAAATCTATGAATAGTCTTTGTGAAACTGGGTGAACTTTGTGAGATGAATCTTTTTGTGCAAAAGATTAAAATGGTAATGTGTTTAAACCATTTGAAGAAAAGTTTTGGGTAATAAGTTGTGACTTAACTGAAATCCCAATATCCATATGTTTTTAAATATTGCGCTCAATATTCGGTTTAGCCGGGAGAGGACCTTTGTGTCATACAACCCATTCCGAATAAGTGATACGTCGTACATGGATAGCAAATTGAAGACCGGTGGTGAAGACCGGGTATTTGTGAGAACGATAGGATAACCTATCGATTGTCTCTGCACCGAGTAGCGCCCGGTATAGAGATTTCCTAAGTGATGGGAAGTTCGATCGGGATTGTGAATACCCGGATTGCAAGGGCTTCTTTAGAAGTGCCTTCGGTTCTGTTCGAACCCGGAACAGACTTGTATGGTTGTATGTCTGACACTACACTTTGAGGTATAAAGCTGATTTCTTTCAAATACATTTCTGTTTGGTGGTGGAGAATTTATTCTCTTAGCTTAACATCCTTCTCTGAGACGTACAAGCTCAGAGGTTATGTAGTTGAAGGTTATCAGTGATATACTCCCAATTTGGTAGTGTGGCATGCTGAGTGCTGCTGTGTGCTGATCATTTGTTGATCAAAGCATGGCTTTGTGAAAACGCGTAGCTTTGTGGACGAGACTGCATCATGACCTCACAAACCGAAAATGGTCGAAACAGGAAAGATGCGACAAGGTTATGAGGGTCGCTCCCTTTAGGGTATGTCATTTCCTTCTGGAAAAAGGTGATATTATGGTATGGAGCCCAGATATTTACCTGTGTGGTTGCTCCAATCTCATTTACTGTGTGATTGTTGCTGTGTGATCGAGGCCTCGGATAAAGGTCCCAAAGGACCGGGGGGTGGCATATTCCTGTAGTAGTTACCTAGTGTAAGAGGTAACCCGGCCTTGTGTTGGAAGAGAGCTAGTTAGTTCTCGGGGCGTCCCTCCAGAGGCGTACCCATGTGGCAGTAGGAAGTTCCTTAGCCTAACCATTTTTTGGAAAATCTAAAGAAACAATACGCGCCCTATACGGTTTTAGTTATAAAACCTGCCATGGAATGTGGCGGTAACCTACTATTGAACATGGTAGCTATAGTAGGCATAAGTGCGCAATGCCTATGCTGGCTAAGATTAATATTATACTTTTGAAATGTTTTCTGCACTATGCACTAGTAATAATATGGAAAAGAAATTCTCTCGTATCAAGCATGTTTGACTATCATAAGGAGAAATCTCCTCTAATTCTACGTTTGCATTGTGTGTGGCGGGAGGCCTTATGGTAGTTTCATTTTCGAAAAGCATTGCGGGTTTCAAATTTTAAATTCCTTTGTTGTTTGTTTAAAGATAAACTGTTTTTGTTACTCACACCAGTCCCATGACTGACTCGGAGTTTATTGTTCCCTTCCTAAACTCTGGGTGCCCATAATTTTCCACACGGGCAGTCTAGAGTTGGGTTTTTCAGATAGTCAGGTTTAGTAGATTATCTAGAGCTTGTTCAGTTTTGGAGTTCACGCATGACTGACGTTGCTTATCTTGGTGCAACGTGATGGTGGTTCGAGCTGATGTCGGAGTTATTGGTCTTATTCTCTTTGTCAGATCACTTGGAGTATCACTTCTGTTTTCCGCTGTATCATTATTTATCTCTGATATTGTTGTATCATATTGATATCATTGTTGTATATCATTCTGGATATTGTATTCATTGGAGTTGTATATGATATCATTGTTTTCTTTCTTCCGCTGTGTTTTTATACTTAATGGTGTTATAAGCTCCGGGGAGCCAGATTCGGCGTTTGAATCTACGTCATTCGAGTACAGGTGAAGTACGGGTGCCGATTTTCGAAGGCCGAGTTCAGGAACCTTACAGGTATCTTCCTATCATATGCCTCAACAGAAGAATCACAAACAAAATGCTAACAAAGAAACTAAAAGCTAAAATAATCATATTTCAAACCTTATGAATAGCTAATTTCAAACCTTATCATAGTCAGCCTCAACCCAACAAAGAAGTACATGTTAAAGTGCTCAAGTATCCATAAACTTGAATGGATTATGGAAGCAACTTGACATCATTAGAAAAAATGAAGGGTGCAAATACAATATCTCGGAAAATCTACCTACAAACACAAAGAATTGTGTAAGAGCTAGGACATGTCCAAAGATGATAAAAATGTATTTAATTGTTAAGTAAGTAAACTATGGTGTTCACTCAATCTGATGATGAAGAGAATTGTGTCAGAGATACTTGATCATTCCCTATAAGAAAAATATGTTTTGACAAATGAAATTAACAAAAAAAACTTGAAATATATGCACATTGTATGATTGCAAAGTATGGGATACATGTTTTACATGTGCATCGAAACTACAAAATAGAAGTACTGAACAAAAATAATAAGGTTCATACTTCATGCTAAAATGACTATAATTTATGCTTTGAAAAAAGTTCAAACAATGATAATTACCTTAAGCTTGAGAGTGGCGAAGATTAATCGCCATTCAGCTCGGTTCTTGATTTTCAGTTTGATTTTTTGTTGAAGTATGAATACTTTAAGATCCAGTCCTGAAATAAGCAAATAAAACCTAGAAAATAAATTATTCACCTTTGTGCAATTCAATATCTACGGTTTCTTTTACAATTCAATATTTGCAATTCAATAAAACCTAGAAATTAAATGGATTTTAAATGACATATCTGATAGGCAGTTATTAAATTAAACAACTCATTCCAAAGAACTATGTAAATGAGTTATAAATCTACTGCTGATAATGTTTTTGTTTTTGTTCTCGTATTTTAAATATTGCAACTCAGTTGCTCGGAATAGTTTTCAGTTGATTTTATCTTTGGGGCTGCCACTTCAGCTTATTAGGTTTTCTTTTTTCTTAAATCAGTTTTATTTTAAACCTTTGTCAAAATAACAATAAAAATTGATGTATAAATTATATTTTGTTAGACTGAAGGTGCTGCTGATGAAGGAGGTAAAGGATCAAGCATATGGGATACTCACTGTTCAAAAATAACTGGTACCAGTTTCATAGAATATATCCAAACAACGCATATTTAGCATCGTTGAAAAGGGAGGAAAAAAACAAAGTAGTGGATTTTCATTTTGAATAGGATTATAGAAAAATCTTGTATATGAATCCTTTGATGTTATATAACAGGAAATATAGTAGATGGAAGCAATAGGAGTCTAGCTGCAGGTACACTATACAATAGTGTACCATATAACTACACTGTTGAACTTGTTTGAAAATAAATCTGCTACCGTTTTACACAATATGCTACTGTTGATTTTTAACAATGTCTCAAATGTCTGATTTGAACTTGTTTCAGGTGCAGCTAAACAAAAACATCAAAGAAACACCTAAGTTTTGACTGCACAAAACAGTGTACAACAATGTGAAAAAATTATATCAAAAGGGCCTAACAAAAAAACCATGAGTGATAATTTGACATTAATAAAACACTAACTATATGATTATTAAGAAACGGGCGAAGGCAAAATCTTCACTTAAACTTTGTTGCCATGGTGAACAGAAAATAGTAACAATGTTTTTAATTCATGACCATGAAGACTATAATTTTAGGGATAATGTTTTACTTTATGTAGCAAATAAATACCATTTAGTTAATCCTTTATAAAATTTAATTAAAGATGGAAGCATAAGCACTAAATTTGTCTTACAACAGCCAGTTTCAAACCAATCATCATGTTTTATGTACATGTAGCCGAAGCTACTGACTTATTTTCAAATTGTTAAATTAAGGTAATTATTAAAGAGAGAATCATTTTGGGTAAGGAGTAACAAATTTAAGGGGAAATTTTTTTGAAGGAGCAGATTATAGGGGGATCTCCAAATCTATAACCATTTTTTAGTGTGCGTTTATATATTTTTTGATAACAATGTGTGTCTATATATATATATAATAGTACCTTTTAGAATTCAAAATCTGTTACACCACCTCTCAAAAAAAGTGCACCCACCATTTCATGACAAAAAATCACATTTGTCGTTCCTTTTTTGTTGTCGTCATTTTAAAAATAATATAAATTTACTTGAAAACACTTGATAATACCTATATGAAAGGTATGAAATAAATATTAGCAAACATTATCAAGTCCTGTAAATTTTTTGAAAGAATAATGCTTATAACTTATGTTCCTCGAAATATTTATGCCTATGTAACGACTAAATATTTACAAACACAAATAGTTACGACAGTTTAAAACACATACGACTTTATAGCACAAACCTATTAATTTATTCTTATTGTAATAAAGCTTAAGACTAATTGATATTTTTCGTAATGGGTCAAAGAGGAACGCTATACTGTTGAGAAACGAAGCATAATTTTTAATACGAAAACACATAGTATGACACTTAGATCGCATACAACTTCAATAGCACAAATCTAGTAAATATATTCTTATTGTAACAAAGTGTGTACTTATTGGAATTTTCATAAAGGGTTGAAGAGAAACACTATCTACCAAAACACTCATAGTTACGTTTAGACTCTATAAAAAAGAACATTAAACTATCATCTTCATTTCATATTCATATATAGTTCAATACCTTTTTTACTGCATATCGAGTCATTTTATGATTTTCAACTAAAAGAATGTTATCTCAAATGAAATTCACATACAAATATAGCACTGAGAAATACTCTAGTGCTGAAAAACAAAGCAGATTTTTTCGTATGGAAACAAATAGCTACGATGGTTTGAATCACATACAACTTCATAATGCAAGCAAGAAAATATGTTCTCTTATTGTAATAAAGTGTATACCCATTGGAATTTTTCATGTCGAAGAGGAACACTGTAACAACCCGCATATTTATCGATTTTATATTTAAATATTTTATTTAAATATTTCATCGTTCGTCGGATTTTAGTCCGAAAAGCTACTTTTTGCAAACAGTCGAATTAGGACTCAAGACCCCTTCCATTGAGTTCAAAATGCAGTTTGCGATCTTTTTGAGTATAAGCTTCGATATGTTTGGGGTATGCTGGTTTTTGCTATTTTCTATTGGGCTTTTGGGCTTGGGTTTCACCCAAGTGATCATCTAACCTAGTTCAGCCCCTCTCCTCTCCTCCTCACTTCACTTCTATTTTCTTAAACACTCATCAAAACTGAAAATGGAGAGTGGAATGGGAAATTAAAATTCCAAGCCCTAGTTCTCCTTCTTCTAGCTCCAAATTCAAAGAGAAGCTTTTGGTAAGCATCCTCTTCATCTTCTCCAACTCATTCTCCTTTCAATTTCAGAAATTCCTAAACCTAACTTTGGGAATGTTCTTCTTTTAAAGCTTAGATTCAAGCTTCTTGAGTTGGGATTGAAGAGTGGTTGTTCCTCCCTTGTCTTCAAGCTTCTCCTCCATTGTTTTGGGTTCAAAGGTGAGAATTTTATCTCACATCTATGTCTATAACTATCTTTGGTTGTTAGGTATGAATTTCTAACACTTATTCATGTGCATTTGCTTTTGATTTGGATTGGTTTTGTGAATATTACAATTTTTGGTGTTTTGAACCCAAATCTTTAAAAATCATAGCTTTGGTGTTGATCATGCTTTTGGTGGTGTATCGTCGAGCTTGTAAGGCTGGGTTATCGCTAGGCATAAATCCCTAGTCTCCGTCGCTCGTCCGATCGCTTCCGGTTTGGTTTTTCGCCCATTTTGGGCAAGGCTGATTTTTGCTTAGCAGGCAATTTCAGACGTATGGAATAGATTCCAGACGTCTGGTTTCAAATTCAGACGTCTGGTTGAAAAATCCAGACGTTTGGAATTGGTCCCTGGAAAACGCAAAAAGGCAGAGACAAAATTCAGACGTCTAGAAATCCATCCAGACGTCTGGTTAGTGGTTCAGACGTCTGGTTTGAAATTTCAGACGTCTGAAATGTGCAGTTTTGCCTATTTTGGGCCAGAACTTAGGGCCAGACGTCTGGATCAATCCCCAAGACGTCTGGAACTGTTCTCATAGCCTATTTTGGGCTGTTTTGAGTTGAATCTCCATTGTTTATCGATTTTTGTTGATCCGACTTATTGTCATCAATTATTATCGACTTTGATGACCTTTTCTTCGGGATTTTTGGAACGTCCATTTTGTTGGATTTGATATCGATTTCTTTGGATTTTATTCACGTCTTCGAATGTGAATTTTTATGATTGATTGTTTCTACAATCATTTCTATGATTTGTCACTTCTAAATACAAAGGTATCTATACTAGTAGTAAATATTCAAACTCTTTTACAAAGATGATTTCAACTCTATTTTTAATACAAAGCTCCTTTATAAAACCGTTTTCTAATCTATTAGTATATACAAACCTTTACCTCATTCGTATGAGAAAATATAATTAAACGGCTTAGCAAAACAAGTGGTATGAAACGCTTGCGTTTACTTCGTCGGTTAATTTTTGGATTTGTTCGATTGAATCTCTTGTGACAATTTTCTAGTGGAGATCTACAATTTGTTCGTAAATATTTAAGTTAAGCAAGTGGTTATGGGACATGAAGCTAAACTCATATATTTACTAGCTTAGTGTAATTGACACTTCTTGATGATCGATGATGATCATTTTATGGTTTAGACTAGCAATGTGCGATGTCTCTTTGTCCACGTGGAGGATTGTTCCTCGTTTTATTGAGCTTCGTCTCACTTCTCGCATGGGTCGTACCTATTTAGGTGCGTCGATGTTTATTTCTCGCATGGGTCGTACCTATTTAGGTGCGTCGATGTTTATTTACTTCGTGGAGCAATCGACTCAATAAGTCGGGGCATGGGGCGTATCTATTTAGGTGCGTCGATGTTCGTCTATGCATGGGTCGTATCTTTCTAGGTGTGTCGATGTTTATTTATGCATGGGGCGTATCTTTCTAAGTGCGTCGATGCTAGAGCATGGGGCGTATCTTTCTAAGTGCGTCGATGCTAGAGCATGGGGCGTATCTTTCTAGGTGCGTCGATGTTCGACTTTGCATGGGATGCCTCTTTCTATGTGTATCGATGCTAGACTTTACATGGGTCGAATCTTTCTAGGTGTGTCGATGTTCAGTTTATGGGACTGGCCATCCTCTTTCTTGTGTTTTCTGGGTTTCTTGTTGATGATTTCTAGAATTAGTGTGTCGTTAATTTTTGTGATTTCTGGATATTGATTTCTGGAATTTATGTTTCACCAGCATTTACGATGGGCATTGATATGTATGTCATTATTTGTGGCTTGGTGAATTAAATTAAGAATATGACGTTCTTTTCTGTGTTTTGAGACTCTTGAGATATTGTATGACTTTTGTGGGTTTTCTAATGTATACTTATCATAGTATGACATCCTTTTGTTATCATACGTTTTATTATCATATCTCATATTCTATCTCATTTTATCTGATATTTATGGCTAGACTGATCTGTTTATTATTTTCTTCTTAAATAATACTCGGGTCAGACTGAGATTTTACAGGTGCTTCCTCATGACTTCTTATCTGGGACTATCATCAGACTTTTGGCTAACTACTTTAGCATTGTAGTTTTTGGTTGTATACATTTGATGTATTGACTCATTGATGTATACATATTCTGTTGTCTAGCACTTGTATCTTTTCTTTTGTGATATTGTGGATCTTGTTAGACCACTACTCTGATGTACACTTTCATGTGTTATATTCATATCTATTTCCGCCCTTGTGATATGAATTGTCTGTGACTGATTTATGTTATGCTTATTTCTATATTTGTTTCCGAAGATTATATATATAGCCACTGTGTAGTTGTTTTGAGTTTGTATCGGTATGTCGGATTTCCTCTTGAGATGAAATGAAAAGTTATTATTTTATCTGACATATCGGTGCTCGCACAAAGCAATTACACGGATGGTCGCTCCTCAACAGCCTTATTCTCCGCGCTAGTTGACGGCATTACCCCGTAGTGTCCTTCGCTAGCGTGGGTATAGAGGTGGGGCGTCACAGCTTGGTATCAGAGCCAAACTTCGGAACAATGTAGAATAATCTAGCGAGGATCATTGTCCTAAGTCTTTCTTAGAAATCGTGCCATAGGATTTGATTCGAGTCTTCGTACCGTTCTATCCTATTTTCTTTTATGATTCCTTGTTTTATCAATCAAGTTTGATTGAAATTCATTCTATGAAAAACTTTTTCTTCTTCTTTCTTTCTTTCTTAAAGAAGAAGAAATGGTTGGATCTGGCAGTCCTAGCATTGGTCAATCCAGTAGTCCGTCTCTGGATGGCACATTCATGTCTTCCCAACAACTTTTGGATCTTGTAAAGAATCAAAGGTTTATCTGTGCTATGAGTAAGAACCCCCACTACAACAAAACAGGCTTTTTACAACGGGCAATGCCCATTGTAATATGTGTTCCACAACGGGCAGTGGACCGTTGTAATAGGCAATGTTGTAATAGGTCATCCATATTTTACAACGGGCGGTTAATGTTGTAAAGACCGTTGTAGTAATCTTTTTTACAACGGTCGCCGACCGTTGTAGTAGACTGTAATACAAGCTTCTTTGTCCGTTGCAAAATACTATCATACAAGATGGATAGCATGTTTCACAACATTCCCTGACCGTTGTAAAAAACATTTTGACAACGGTTTTCGACCGTTGTTATAGACTTTAATACAACGGTTATTGACCGTTGTAATAGAGTATAATACAATGCGTTTTGACCGTTGCAGAAAAAATGCAAATTTTAAAAAAAATTACAACACCATCCATACAATGCATCCATACTAATACTAAATATTGTCGTAAAATAATTAAAATCACATACGAAAAGACTAAAAGTTAGAGTCATAGAATTCTAACACTCCAAAAAGTTAGATAAGTTTACATGCCAAATACATAAAGCATTAACACATAACAGTCCGCTACAAATATCATGTTCTAAGTACAATCATGCTATACCACAGACTTACAAATATCAAAAGCCCTATAGCAGCATTGCGGATGCGGCTCAAAGCGTATTGGACCCTCCACAGCTCACGCTACAGCCACCAACCCTGCAATTGCTGCTACCAAAACATCTCCCTATTCTACACCCAGTTCACATCACCTTGCAAAACTGTTCCTCTCAATTACCAATGCTACCAAACCTCCAGTGCACAACAGTGCACACACTCCTCTGTCAAAATATACTCCACCTCACTTCTACAACACATCAGACCTGCTGCCTTTCCACATACATACCACTTCACAACCCCGCATACATACCACTTCAAACATTCAGCCACATACCTTTGCAGTTCATCCACACTGCCTCTGTCTTCCAAATTTGCCGCAGCTCAACCACATACCCCTGTACCACCACACTTGGAATCACTACCATAAACTACAGCCATAAACTCCTACCTTTCATCCCAAACAAAACATTACAACAGTCACCAACCACAACAAACAAACAATGCAACAGTGCTCCACACTTAACAACACCAGTGCACAACTACCCTATCATCACTTCATTTGCTTGCCTCTCTACCTCCAAACCACTACACTGCATCAATTATCAAGCTACAACAAACCATTCCAATCAGCACTCCATCACCATTACAAATTCACGTCACCTGATCACTCCGATGTCAGAAGTATAGTAAACTAAATAAGTATAATGTGAACTTCACGAATATGCAAGAAAACTTTTAGCGTTCGCACCTTATTATTACATTCAAAGAGTGAAGTTAAATAAAAACCAATTCTCAACATAGATGCTTACGCAGAATCAAAGCCCCGATAGCACCTGATACAAGAATCCATGTCACTCCTTTACGACTTCGACTTGCTTCCTTCCAATTCAAAGGTTGAGCGACCTCATTCAATACCTCTTCAAATTGGGCTTTTGTGTCATCTCTGGTTCCTGAATTATCGATAACTATGTCTGCCTTCGTCTTTTTCCAACCCAATGCAGTTTGAGCTGCAATTTTATTCCTCGCAAACTCTGCAGAAATCGCATCACGTGCCATTAGCCGTAAGAATCGTGCACGTATGAAATCTAACTAATATACGAATATTTACACACAAACCCATTGAGTCACGAAGCAAAACATCATTACTTATGTTTTAATAAACCCTTTTCTTATATGACCGTCTGTAATAGTTGAGCATCACTAAGGAAAGCACAAATCTATAAAATTCAAAGTATATAATATCATGATATGAAAATGACCTATCCTGGTGAAGCAGAAGACAACTTCGTCTATCAACAATGTTCACGAAATGAAAGAAGAATCTCTACAGAAGTTGCAACTCCTGCAAAATGAACAGCAAATGTTTATTGTGACCTTTATTGTAACACAACTACGGTTAATTCATTATTTACTTGTTTTATCATGTACCAATATAATACGAAGTATACTGTTCAATCACATTGAAAGAGGAAAAAAAAATTATTTGCTTGGTACATCAGAGAGAAGGCAAAACCATAGCATGGTAATGAAGCAGTAGATATTAGTAACGTAAGCAATGAAGTTGTTTCTTAACATTAAACCACGAAAATAGTTAATTCAACTTAACATTGTAGATTTCAGAGGTTAGAACAAGCTAAACTATAAGTCAAAGGCATACAGCTAGTAAATGAAAAATTATTTCTAGTTAAAAACAAAAATAAAGGAAGTGATCTGGAAAATTATGTTTACACCCGTTGTGGACATTGAAATTATGTTTCAAGTTAAAAGTAATAATTATACCTTCAGATAGCATATCTGGTTGGGCTGGCTCTTGGCTGCACATACTTAAAAGACGGTTCCTACCATAAAACATTTGTGTTATAGATTTTCCAAGGACTATGCCCTGATATTCTTGTATCAACTACTCGGTATCCATTGGCATCAATTGATTATTGAAAAAAATAGTTTCCATTATATGAAAATCATATGATCATTTGATATGTTGGGCGTGCAAATGCAAAATATGTATATAGTTCCTAAAATTGCATATGAAATAGGAAATAATGCTTACCTCTATAATGCATAAGTGTATGTTTCTTGTTTACAATAGTCTCCATATTGCAAATGATACACTGCTGACTATACGTACATATATCCAATAAGAAATGCTGCCTAGTCTTACTGCTGCCTCAGTTTAGATCTTTGTAGTTATTAAAGTCCTTTTTTCCATTCTCCTTGTCCTAATCGAATCTCCACTTAACAATTACATTTCTACTAGTTGATGCTAGTTATTATATAGGGAATTATGATTTTTTATCTGTCTGCAAATTCTTTATGGATGTCTTGTTATATATTATGAGCAACTAAAAGTGAATAATGTTTGCACTTTCCTATGCAAAAAATAACAATATTTGTCTAACTTACAAATTTTTGTTGCAGCAAGTTATGTACTAAATAGCACTCTAGCACCTATATTTGGTCTTCCTCTGAACCCACAAGCAGCGGACGAAGCTGAAAAACTTGTCTTCACCACTCTCCAAAATTGAATCTATTTGACTCAAGGGAAATGCAAATTTCCTACTCGGAAATTATCTTCATCCATTGCAGATCTTAGCCTCATCTGTGAAATTATGCAACTTGAGGTAAAGCTTAAACTGTAACTCTATTAATAAGTCTATCTTTCTAGTAAAAGCTTATAAGAAAATATATACTACAACACTGCCACAACAATGTAAAAACAAACAGTGATATCATGATTCATGAATAATAATGGCAACAAATTTTAGCACCAAAAGGCGAAAATTATATACCACTTTAGGCCTTTTTAATGTAACGCAACTAGCAAACTCATGAATAAGACTGATCCACCAACCCTTATCGTTCTGTTCTCCACCTCAAGCAATAATCTGCAGACAGATGTTGCCATTATTGTTCCACTGTCATTAATATCAACTATAAGATCTATGAAGAAATAAATAGTAATACCTTTCCCATTTCAAGGTCTCCAACACAATCGCAGAAAGATTGAAATGCAGTCAACAATACCCTTCAAACACAATGACAATTAAGCAATCAAACAATAAAAATGATGATTAAACTAGGAATATTATTGTTAACTTATAACAGACTTAGGCAAGTTTATAAACTAACGACAGACATAGTCTGCTTTCTGCTAGCTTGGCAGAAAGTGACCATTTGTACCCTTCGCTATTCAAAACAATTACATTATCCAAAAAAAGACTCATTTTAAAAATAGGCCTCCACAAAGAACTGATTTCAATAATAGACTCCATCCAAACTTATTACAAAATAAGCTTTTTTTTACATGCCCATTTTAATACGCACATGCACATTTTAATGCGCATGTACAAAATCAAAATTTCTACATGCACATTTTGAAAATGCACATGTACAAAATCAGAAACAAATCATATTTTTGCAATAAAATCCAGCAAAGTCTTATTTGTGAAATAAGTTTTGTACTAAAGCTTGTTCTTGTAATTTACTCAAAAGAAAGGAAAAAAAGAATTTCACCAATAGACTACCGTAATTGTTCATTTTGATCCAAATCCAGCGTGTCTGTGACAACTTCCTAATTAAAGAATAAGTACAGTAAAAACAAAAGAGTAATTTTGATCAACTGCTATCTTTCCAGTTTTACCACCTTCTTTGGGAAAAAGACATCGTTATCTTTATGGAAACAGTTGAGCACGTGCTGTTACTAGGATATGCATGCATTAATGTCATAATGTGTACCTGAACATTGCATTGAGACCAAGTACAGCTGCTTGTAAGAATTTTCTATCATTTGGAGGCTCAAGATTGTGGCTACTATTCTCTCCTTTCTCGGTATTATCTTCAGGTATGTAAATTCGATCCAACACAGATATCAAATGATCCAGAAACAAACTTGAGAGTATTGCATGTTGGGAAAATGCCTGTTACCAAGAACGAAGAAAGAGTGAAAAACATATACTCCACATGAAACATTATTATATGTTTTTTTCCCTGTCGCATATCATATTTTATCTTATATTCTGACATTCATATTCCAAAGCGTTTGACTGGCCCAACATATTGGATATCTATTCAGATTTTATTTCTAACATCATCGACATATTACAATTCACTGACATATATAATGAAGAGTTGGATGTGAATGGATCTCCAGTATGTGAATGGATCTCCAGTATCTAAATACTTGAGTCTATATTAAATGCTATTAAGGAGATGTAGATATCGCAGTATCCAATCAGATGAGAACTCAAGGTAAAGGTTTTACTCCTTCAAACAAATGCTCCCAGTTTACCAACTAGCATCTCCTTGTTTTGAATTACCAACTAGCATCTCCTTTGAACAAGTATTAGCCTTTTGCCCATACTCCATGGTGCAAGTTGCCTTTCTACTTGAAAAAAATTCAAATGGCAGCAATTGAAGACAAACAAGAAAACAAAATACACTTATTCATAGCATACCTGACATGGTTCGGAGTCCTGACATGATCCCTATCGAGCTCTCGTATGTGGCCAATGCTAGGAAGCTTGTCGGGCTTGATAACGAATCGGGCTTGCATCCACGACTCGATCGCCAGCAACCTCCAATCCACCGGCCCTGCTGCTATCATGATATCGAATTAGGATTAGGAACCAATAACGTGAACCAATGACAAGAGCCTCCTAATCACAAACCGACGACGGGAGGCACGGCGAGTAGCATAGGATTTGAGAACTAGGATTGGGAATGCAAAACCTTTTTTATTTTGTTTTGAGATTTTGCAGTGGGATTGGGAATTTAGGGTTATGTAAAAAGAGGGAAATGGGAATTTAGGGTTAAGTAAAAAGAGGGAAACGGGAATGGAATAAGTGGGGAATGAAAATTAATAGAAATATGGGCGGTAACTCAAAAAACATTACAACGGGCTAGTTAGGAACGTTGTAATAGGTATCTATTACAACGGGCTAGTTTGGATCGTTGTATTATGCACTGAAAACTGTCATCTTTTACAACGAACTGGTAGAAACTGTTGTAATATGTACCTATTACAACGGGCTTTTTTGGACCGTTGCAAAAACGCTGTTGTAATAGAGTATTTTTGTTGTAGTGCCCGAAAAGATTTTACCTTTGAGACTTGAAGTTCCTTTCAATCAGCTTGTGGATATCACTCTTCAACATGAAGAGGGTAGTAAAGAAAGTGATAGTGATATTGGGATTTCCAAGAAGAGGCATATTAAGTTCAAAAGCCGTAATCCCAATAAGAGAGTGAAGCAAACTACTTTTGTAGCAAATACTCCAATCCCTAATCATGGAGGATGCTACAATTGTAATTCTAAGGACCATTATGCAAAGGAGTGTCCGGAACCACTCTTTTGTCGTTATTGCAAAAATTCAGGTCATCGTATTTCAGCATGCCCCAAACTTCCAAGCAAGAAAAAAACTTCGGTAGCCAAGACTCCTACTTCTAGTCGTAAACAATGCTACAATTGTGGTTCCACGGACCATTATGTAGTTAAGTGCCCAAAACCCCTTTATTGTCGCTATTGCAAAGACTCGGGTCATTACTTATCTACATGTCCCAAACTTCAAAGTAGGAGAGAGGGAAAGCCGGATATTGTGCAAGCCTTTAGTAATCTTTCTCTGGGTCAAGGTAACCATTCTATCTTTGATAGCACTAATTTGTTTCGCGATTACCTTATTTGAGTTCTTTTTGATATGGGTTTTATCTTTATATCAAATGAACTTGTGATTCTTTTTCTTTAAACATTTCTGGGCTTGATGACTTCTTTGAGGATTGCGAATCCGGATTGGTGGATCCGCAACACTCAATTTGCTTTTTATTGATGTCGAAATTATTTTATGTGATTTTTCCTTCCGAGCCGGTTTCTACTTAGGCTTCGGAATTAATTTTTGTGAAAGGATTGGCTTAATCATTGTGAAGCCCATATCCTATTTTTCGAAGCAGACTAATTCATCTTCGACATTTCCAATCTGTTAAGCAGATTTCTGTTTTTCTTTGTTATTTTGATTCCAATTTGATGGCATCATTTTATTCTTTAAGCTCACATGATGTGGAAAGTGTTATTTCTCTCATTCATGTAGTTTGAGAATTTTCCGGTATTTTTGAGTTTGTCTTAGGATTATCACCTAAGCAAATCTTTTGAGTGATGATAAGGTCTTTTTCTAGCTCGACCTTGCCACCGATTTTCATTTCTACGAGTTGCGGGAGTTAGCATTCCATTTACCGCATTCCGCACTCGTTATGAAACTTATGAATGACTTATTATGTCATTCTGTTTGTCCAGCTTATTTCATCCATTTTATGAATCGAGTATTCTACGATCTCGATGACTCCATTCTTGTATACATTGATTTTGGATGAAAATAGCAATTTAAAATTTTGCAAATCTTTTTCATAAGATTTATTTATAAGTACAATTTGATTTTCGCTCTTAAACGAGCAAAGAATATTCTTAAAGGTTTTTAAGAAACATGTTTATCATATAGAAAATGATTTTGTGATTGTATTGCCCATTGAGTGCTTTAAGAATTCTGGTCGATGCGCTTGATCAACGTTATCGATAGGAAATTCCTAAACGCTTTGATGAGACAATTTGACACAATAAATTGACTTATAAAAAGGTAAAAATGTAAATTTTTCTAGAAGGATTATTACATAAAGATAAATGTAATTTTGAAAGTTTTAGCTTTTCGAGAAAGAAGATTATTTAAAAGAAATTCTTTCTTTCCGATACTCTTATCCTTGGGGTTCCCGAAGGGAACTAAGATTTTATCTTTTGTACCAATGTTAATCGTGTTGGTTTGGATGCCGTTCTCTTGCAAAAGAGAACGTGCTATCACTTGTGCTTCTAAATCATTAAAGCCGATCGAGACTAGGTATGCCACTCATGATCTAGTGCTCGCGGCTATTGTTTTCACTTTTAGAGATTGGCATCATTGTGTTTGGCGGAGAAATTTGTTCTCCACCTCGATCATAAACCTTGGAATATTTATTTTCTCATAAGGAACTTCATGTAAACTCGAGTTCCTGGCATCTTATGATCTTGATATTCTTTTATTCCCAGAAGGAAAATCGTGTTGCCAATGCGCTTAGTCTTAAGCAACAAGCGGTTATTTCTTTGATGATATCCGAATGGAATGATCTCGAGGTTTCCTCCACTTGTGAGGTTCGAGACCGTGAATTCCAATTCATGTTCATCTCTTGTTTTATGTAGCTTTGAGGCTCATCCTTCTCTTTTTGACCTTATTCTCGTAGCTCAAAAGCTAGATCCCGGATTGGCTCTTCTTAGCCAAAATTTTAGGGATAAAATTGATATTGAAGGTATGAAAGACTTTGATATTGATTCTCGTGGCGGTATTCGAAAGTTTGGTAGACTTGTCGTGCCAAATATTGGTGATTTTCAAAAGCTTAAAAATTTTAGCATCGCTTATCATCTTTGTCCGATGGACAAACCGAGCGTGTGAATCAACTCTTGAAGATCTCTTTCGTTCTTGTGTTCTCGATTTTTTTTTTGTGGAAGTTGGGAAGATCATATTTCTCTTGTTGAGTTTTCTTCCTATAATAGCTTCCAATCTTGTATTGGTATGGTACGTTTCGAGCCACTCTACGGAAGGCCATGCTGATTCTCTTTGTGTTGGCTTGAGGTCGGTGAGAAGCTGGTTTTAAGTCCAGACTTTATTAATGTTTGTATGTGTTTCACCTATGAAGGGTCTTGTGCGTTTCAGTCGATCAGGAAAATTAGCGCCTCAATACATTGGTCCCTTTCCCGTCACCGAACGTATTTGTTCCGTGGCTTATCGCCTTTTTATTACCGGCTCAATCTTTTGCTATTATGACATTTTCCACGTCTCTTTACTGCGGAATTGCCTTTGGGATTCCGATTTTTATTCTTGAGCCCGGTATTATTGTGGAAATTGAAGTTTCGCCTATTTGATTTATGAGCAACATTCTATTCACATCATTTCTTCGGGGATTGAGCGCCTTCGAAATAAAGATGTTCTTCCTGTGAAAGTTCAATGGTTCTCTAATCCCAAGGATTGCTCTTGGGAAATCTAGAGAATTCATCGAGCGAACTCGTCCGGGTTTGCTCTTTCGTGCTCTTTTTGATGAACTTCTTATTTCAAATTTTCTTTTGTGTTGATATGCTTTTATGGTTGTTACTCTTTATTTTCTTCTTAAGTATTGCGAAGACGCAATTTCTTTCAGGAGGGGAGTCTGTAACAACCCGCATATTTATCGATTTTATATTTAAATATTTTATTTAAATATTTCATCGTTCGTCGGATTTTAGTCCGAAAAGCTACTTTTTGCAAACAGTCGAATTAGGACTCGAGACCCCTTCCATTGAGTTCAAAATGCCGTTTGCGATCTTTTTGAGTATAAGCTTCGATATGTTTGGGGTATGCTGGTTTTTGCTATTTTCTATTGGGCTTTTGGGCTTGGGTTTCACCCAAGTGATCATCTAACCTAGTTCAGCCCCTCTCCTCTCCTCCTCACTTCACTTCTATTTTCTTAAACACTCATCAAAACTAAAAATGGAGAGTGGAATGGGAAATTAAAATTCCAAGCCCTAGTTCATTTGCAAATCCTTCTTCTAGCTCCAAATTCAAAGAGAAGCTTTTGGTAAGCATCCTCTTCATCTTCTCCAACTCATTCTCCTTTCAATTTCAGAAATTCCTAAACCTAACTTTGGGAATGTTCTTCTTTTAAAGCTTAGATTCAAGCTTCTTGAGTTGGGATTGAAGAGTGGTTGTTCCTCCCTTGTCTTCAAGCTTCTCCTCCATTGTTTTGGGTTCAAAGGTGAGATTTTTATCTCACATCTATGTCTATAACTATCTTTGGTTGTTAGGTATGAATTCCTAACACTTATTCATGTGCATTTGCTTTTGATTTGGATTGGTTTTGTGAATATTTCAATTTTTGGTGTTTTGAAGCCAAATCTTTAAAAATCATAGCTTTGGTGTTGATCATGCTTTTGGTGGTGTATCGTCGAGCTTGTAAGGCTGGGTTGTCGCTTGGCATAAATCCCTAGTCTCCGTCGCTCGTCCGATCGCTTCCGGTTTGGTTTTTCGCCCATTTTGGGCAAGGCTGATTTTTGCTTAGCAGGCAATTTCAGACGTATGGAATAGATTCCAGACGTCTGGTTTCAAATTCAGACGTCTGGTTGAAAAATCCAGACGTTTGGAATTGGTCCCTGGAAAACGCAAAAAGGCAGAGACAAAATTCAGACGTCTAGAAATCCATCCAGACGTCTGGTTAGTGGTTCAGACGTCTGGTTTGAAATTTCAGACGTCTGAAATGTGCAGTTTTGCCTATTTTGGGCCAGAACTTAGGGCCAGACGTCTGGATCAATCCCCAAGACGTCTGGAACTGTTCTCATAGCCTATTTTGGGCTGTTTTGAGTTGAATCTCCATTGTTTATCGATTTTTGTTGATCCGACTTATTGTCATCAATTATTATCGACTTTGATGACCTTTTCTTCGGGATTTTTGGAACGTCCATTTTGTTGGATTTGATATCGATTTCTTTGGATTTTATTCACGTCTTCGAATGTGAATTTTTATGATTGATTGTTTCTACAATCATTTCTATGATTTGTCACTTCTAAATACAAAGGTATCTATACTAGTAGTAAATATTCAAACTCTTTTACAAAGATGATTTCAACTCTATTTTTAATACAAAGCTCCTTTATAAAACCGTTTTCTAATCTATTAGTATATACAAACCTTTACCTCATTCGTATGAGAAAATATAATTAAACGGCTTAGCAAAACAAGTGGTATGAAACGCTTGCGTTTACTTCGTCGGTTAATTTTTGGACTTGTTCGATTGAATCTCTTGTGACAATTTTCTAGTGGAGATCTACAATTTGTTCGTAAATATTTAAGTTAAGCAAGTGGTTATGGGACATGAAGCTAAACTCATATATTTACTAGCTTGGTGTAATTGACACTTCTTGATGATCGATGATGATCATTTTATGGTTTAGACTAGCAATGTGCGATGTCTCTTTGTCCACGTGGAGGACTGTTCCTCGTTTTATTGAGCTTCGTCTCACTTCTCGCATGGGTCGTACCTATTTAGGTGCGTCGATGTTTATTTCTCGCATGGGTCATACCTATTTAGGTGCGTCGATGTTTATTTACTTCGTGGAGCAATCGGCTCAATAAGTCGGGGCATGGGGCGTATCTATTTAGGTGCGTCGATGTTCGTCTATGCATGGGTCGTATCTTTCTAGGTGCGTCGATGTTCGACTTTGCATGGGGTGTATCTTTCTAGGTGCATCGATGTTAGACATTACATGGGGCGTATCTTTCTAGGTGCGTCGATGTTTATTTATGCATGGGGCGTATCTTTCTAGGTGCGTCGATGCTAGAGCATGGGGCGTATCTTTCTAGGTGCGTCGATGTTCGACTTTGCATGGGATGCCTCTTTCTAGGTGTATCGATGCTAGACTTTACATGGGTCGAATCTTTCTAGGTGCGTCGATGTTCAGTTTATGGGACTGGCCATCCTCTTTCTTGTGTTTTCTGGATTTCTTGTTGATGATTTCTAGAATTAGTGTGTCATTAATTTTTGTGATTTATGGATATTGATTTCTGGAATTTATGTTTCACCAGCATTTACGATGGGCATTGATATGTATGTCATTATTTGTGGCTTGGTGAATTAAATTAAGAATATGACGTTCTTTTCTGTGTTTTGAGACTCTTGAGATATTGTATGACTTTTGTGGGTTTTCTAATGTATACTTATCATGGTATGACATCCTTTTGTTATCATACGTTTTATTATCATATCTCATATTCTATCTCATTTTATCTGATATTTATGGCTAGACTGATCCGTTTATTATTTTCTTCTTAAATAATACTCGGGTCAGACTGAGATTTTACAGGTGCTTCCTCATGACTTCTTATCTGGGACTATCATCAGACTTTTGGCTAACTACTTTAGCATTGTAGTTTTTGTTTGTATACATTCGATGTATTGACTCATTGATGTATACATATTCTGTTGTCTAGCACTTGTATCTTTTCTTTTGTGATATTGTGGATCTTGTTAGACCACTACTCTGATGTACACTTTCATGTGTTATATTCATATCTATTTCCGCCCTTGTGATATGAATTGTCTGTGACTGATTTATGTTATGCTTATTTCTATATTTGTTTCCGAAGATTATATATATAGCCTGTGTAGTTGTTTTGAGTTTGTATCGGTATGTCGAATTTCCTCTTGAGATGAAATGAAAAGTTATTATTTTATCTGACATATCGGTGCTCGCACAAAGCAATTACACGGATGGTCGCTCCTCAACAGCCTTATTCTCTGCGCTAGTTGACGGCATTACCCCGTAGTGTCCTTCGCTAGCATGGGTATAGAGGTGGGGCGTCACAAACACTATCCACCAAAACATTCCCAGTTTGGTTTAGACTATATAAAAAGGGCATTGGACTAATATCTTCGTGTATTCTTATTGTAATAAAGTGTGTCATTTTTTGATTTTCAACTAAAAAATGTTACCTCAAGTGAAATTCAACTTGGCAAGAATTTTCAAAAGTAAAATCTTTGCTAAGCATTATCCAACATCCTGATTTTTGAAAATCACTTGAATGAGATCAAATTGGGTTACGAATGGTAACTCCAAATGAAAACCTATAAACAAAAGTTCAATCAATAATCATATATAAAAAACCTATTAACAACGTAGGTTATCACAATATATGTCATTTTTTTATTACACTGAGTAACCAAGGTGAGTAATATAATCTTGGACTTGTATCTCTTTATCTATAGAGTGCATATTAACACATACTTGTAGAATTAATGTTTGAAGTTCTTTTGGTGAGTATTACATTACATAAAACAAAATTCCTTTTTTATGAAAAAGTTTCATATAATACATATGGTTATTCTAAAGTTTCCTGAAATAAAGTTACGTATAACTAAGAGAGTACAATGTGCTTCCTGAAGTAATTATTTAAAATGAAGATAAAGGTTGCATGCAGGTAAGCATCTCACCAGTTTCTGACTTTTATTATCATAACCGAGGCATTTCTTTTACTCAAGATAAAAATTTACATAAGATCTCCTTTTGATCTAGTCTAGGAAAATTAACAAATAAGTGAACATCGGGTTTTCTTTTCAACAGTATAAACACCATTTTACAAAATTTTACTATTCTTAATGATATTAATATCAAATTGAAATACTCACCGACTCTAAAAAAACTCATTTTGAGTTCATATGGTCAATTATACTATGTATAGCTTGCAACAGAAATTTGGGTATGGTCTCATGTTCTTCTCAAGCAGGCATGTCTTGAAACTTTCTGATGTAAACTTTTTAAACGTTGTTATGCATGTTGTTATACAACTATAAACAAAACTTATCTTCCAATGCTAATTCAATTTTTTTTACTTGTTGCCTAGTTTTCATGGTCGATGTCATCCTTTCTTTAATAAATACACCAAAAATTTACAGCTTCATATACAAAACTGAAAATCTGATTGGAAAGCTTATCTACAACTATTGTAGTAACTATGTCTGATACGACCCAAATTACACTATAAATCTTATTTTCCTACATTTAGACCATCTACACTTGTTGTGCAAAATTTGCACAAATGCAAAAAAACAATAAACATGATCTAGATTTGCCAATTTGAACATCACTTAATCTAGCAGCAATTATTCTATTACTCCAAATAAATAGCAAATAACTACAAATAAGAAAAAGAGACGCACAATATTCATACTAGTTCCACTATCATCGAGATAGTGTACGTCCAGTCCAAAGGAGAGAGATTTTATTACACTTGAGAGAATTACAAGAGATTACGAGATACGAGTTTACATACCAAAGCCCTAAATTAGGGTTAACAAGAAGAGACACTCCGTTTGGGGATCACTGGCTGAATACCAGTATGGGTTTACAATGAAGTCTACCCTCAATATATAGCCAATGTAAATTCATGTGAGTCATCAATCAAATTACCAAAATATGGTAAGAAGATAATGGAGGCAAATTACAATGGTAACAAATGATGCAAACATAGCAAGTAATTCACTCATTCCAGAGATGAAAGAAAATAATCCCAAAGCAATGCGATTACAAAGAAAGAAATAATATGCATATCTTTTTGCATATATATTATTCCATAACGTGCGCATGCATATATTTCCTTGCAACCTCATTCAAATGCAATCCAATAATTTTATGCATTTCCATAATGAACACATGTGATTACTTTCTTTTTTGCGTATTTGTTTCCTTCTATTTGTGATTTTGTATCACCAAAATTTAACACTCCACCTTGATGCAAAATCACATATCTCCAACACTCCACCTCGAGTCAAATTCTCTTTTCAACATAAAACTCTTAAAAATGAACTCCACCTTCAACCAAAATCTCTTAACGAGATACAGACCAAAAATGAATATTTACCAAATGGGTTCTGGTAAGGCCACCCCCCATCACACCTTGTTAACGAGCTCAGACTATGTCCCCGCCCGCCAACAAAATGTTGTAAATATCCAATATCAAAAGAAGGTAGATACCAAAATAATCTCAAAGCCACCAAGGCCAAAAAATCCTCTCAATCACCAATCTAAATACAGAGCCAAAAAACAAAAGCTAATGAACATAACAAGGCTAATCCAAATCTTTGTATGCAAGACAAATCTCTCTCCTCCCACATAACTTATCTGCCAAACAAAACATTTCCCATGGAAATCAACATAAGACTCTCACATCAACATTGAGCCATGAAGCAGATATAGGTTCTCAAATCCAGATGTCCCTTCAACGCAGTAAACTCCTTATCACCAATTTTCCAAGACTGGAACGCTCTTCTCTCTCAACATAATCTCCTCTGTCTTTATCTTCAATATTGCACAAAATATCTTTTTCCGTCCAAATGAGTAATAGCATAATTACCACTGGATCTACCGCTCTTTCTAGAAGCCATTGATGCACAAATTTAAATAAATCGCCTTGCTCTGATACCGATTTGTTGTGCAAAAATTGCACAAATGCGGAAAAACAATAAACATGATCTAGATTTGCCAATTTGAACATCACTTAATCTAGCAGCAATTATTCTATTACTCCAAATAAATAGCAAATAACAATAAATAAGAAAAAGAGACACACAATATTTATACTGGTTCCATTATCATCGAAATAGTGTACGTCCAGTCCAAAGGAGAGAGATTTTATTACACTTGAGAGAATTACAAGAGATTACAAGATAAGAGTTTACATACTAAAGCCCTAAATTAGGGTTAATAAGAAGAGACACTCCATTTGGGGATCACTGACTGAATACTAGGATGGGTTTACAATGAAGTCTACCCTTAATATATAGCCAATGTAAATTCATGTGAGTCATCAATCAAATTACCAAAATATGGTAAGAAGATAATGGAGGCAAATTACAATGGTAACAAATGATGCAAACATAGCAAGTAATTCACTCATTCCAGAGATGAAAGAAAATAATCCCAAAGCAATGCGATTACAAAGAAAGAAATAATATGTATATCTTTTTGCATATATATTATTCCATAACGTACGCACGCATATATTTCCTTGCCATCTCATTCAAATGCAATCCAATAATTTTATGCATTTCCATAATGAACACATGTGATTACTTTCCTTTTTGCATATTTGTTTCCTTCTATTTGTGATTTTGCATCACTCCACCTTGATGCAAAATCACATATCTCTAACACTCCACCTCGAGTCAAATTCTCTTTTCAACATAAAACTCTTAAAAATGAACTCCAGCATCAACCAAAATCTCTTAACGAGATACAGACCAAAAATGAATATTTACCAAATTGGTTCCGGCAAGGCCATCCCCCATCACACCTTGCTAACGAGCTCAGACTATGTCTCCGCCCGTCAACAAAATATTGCAAATATCCAATATCAAAAGAAGGTAGATACCAAAATAATCTCAAAGCCACCGAGGCCAAAAAATCCTCTCAATCACTAATCTAAATACAGAGCCAAAAAACAAAAGCCAATGAACATAACAAGGCTAACCAAATCTCTATATGCAAGACAAATCTCTCTCCTCCCACATAACTTATCTGCCAAACAACAAATTTCTCATGGAAATCAACATAAGACTCTCACATCAACATTGAACCATGAAGCAGATACAGGTTTCCAAATCCAGATGTCCCTTCAACACAGTAAACTCCTTATCGCCAATTTTCCAAGACTGGAACGCTTTTCTCTCTCAACACAATCTCCTCCGTCTTTATCTTCAATATTGCACAAAATCTCTTTTTCCGTCCAAATGAGTAATAGCATAATTACCACTGGATCTACCGCTCTTTCTAGAAGCCATTGGTGCACAAATTTAAATAAATCGTCTTGCTCTGATACCGATCTGTTGTGCAAAAATTGCACAAATGCGGAAAAAAAATAAACAGGATTTAGATTTGCCAATTTGAACATCACTTAATCTAGCAGCAATTATTCTATTACTCCAAATAAATAGCAAATAACTATAAATAAGAAAAAGAGACGCATAATATTTATACTGGTTCCACTATCATCGAGATAGTGTACGTCCAGTCCAAAGGAGAGAGATTTTATTACACTTGAAAGAATTACAAGATAAGAGTTTACATATCAAAGCCCTAAATTAGGGTTAACAAGAAGAGACACTTCGTTTGGAGATCACTGGCTGAATACCAGGATGGGTTTACAATGAAGTCTACCCTCAATATATAGCCAATGTAAATTCATGCGGGTCATCAATCAAATTACCAAAATATGGTAAGAAGATAATGGAGGCAAATTACAATGGTAACAAATGATGCAAACATAGCAAGTAATTCACTCATTCCAGAGATGAAAGAAAATAATCCCAAAGCAATGCGATTACAAAGAAAGAAATAATATGCATATCTTTTTGCATATATATTATTCCATAATGTGCGCAAGCATATATTTCCTTGCCATCTCATTCAAATGCAATCCAATAATTTTATGCATTTCCATAATGAACACATGCGATTACTTTCCTTTCTGCATATTTGTTTCCTTCTATTTGTGATTTTGTATCACCAAAATTTAACAACGCCTACTTTCATAGACAAAGTATCTACAGCTCCATATGTGCATGGCTATATGTCAAAGCGACAGCAATAACAAAAATATATCAACCATAATAAGAAGCATAAATGGTCCAATCAAAAACTATATCAGTAGCGAAAGTTTTCAAAATCCTAAACAACAAAAGAAAGTGGCTTATGCTCTAGAAAGAACAAAAGACATGGATTAAACAACTTACGAAGATTAGGTGAAAAGAACCTCCATCAAGGAGTGAAATAGAACATGAAACCGTGATCTTTAGCAGTGGAATGTGAAAGTGATCTCTGACTAATGCCTATTGAAGAATGATCCAATGACTTTCTTGAACATCCTATCAAAAGCGTGCCAAATTATGCATCACATAAACTTTAATCAGCATTCATCAAAGATTGCTCCATGAAAATCGAGTACATGCACAAACAACATCATATTAATCTTAATGAATTTATTAATTTACCATAATAAATAGAAGTGTATTGAAAGTGAAGGTAGAAGTATATTGAAATTGAAAGACATTTGTCTCAGAATGCAATAGCCAGTGGAACAATTAGGTTAGAATAAAGTAAATCACAAAGTGTTATTGTACCAACACCAACCATCTACTCTGGTATAATTAATTTACCACTAACTCTTATTGGCATTTAATCAAACACTTTAGAAGTAGGGAAGCACTTCAATCTAGTTAAGGTGGCGGAGCAAAGTTATGTTTGCAAGTATGATATATTCATCATCATCGTCTCTACAAAAAAAATTAGTGAGTTTTATCTCTAACCCAACAACTAATACTTCAAAATCAATCATTATAATAAATATTTTAAACATGTAATATATTTTCCAGCAAATGGTAATGATCTAAATGTACCTGCTAGGATAAAATTTGTAAAAATGATGATGCAAAGCATATTACATGGGCAAAAAATTTGTGACAATCCCAAATACAGGGGCAAAAAATATTTTAAAGTAAGGACATATATGATAGCAGTGGTAATGCTAGAGAACAAATTCATTTGTAAAACAAAATTTGTTTTGTACTTCCATAGAAAATAATCAAAACCCTATCAAAAGTCTATCGAAGTCCTTATTTATAACTTGGTTGGCTATTTTTTTGCGACAAAATCACAAATTTGATATTTAAAGACATATCCTAATATATATGTACATGATTCAATCTCCATTATACAACTAAATTGTCAGTTACACTTGATTTAACACTTATATTAAAATCAAGAATAAACATGTAAATTAAAATCGATTAGCGGTTAGGTTTAGAGTTAGCTTTAGTTTACAATTTAAATAGTACTTATCATTCTTTGCCAAATCTTTTATGCAAACATACTGAATAATATGAGGCTTGAACATATAATAAATACTTATCATTCTTTGCCAAATCTTTCATGCAGACATATTGAATAATAAAGGGCTTGAACATATGATAAATACTATTTAAACTATAAATAAATCATCCTTTATTGCAATTTCCACCAGAAATCCATTGAATGCAACACTTAAATTAAATTCAAGAATCAATAGATAAACTGAAATCATAGATATTATAACAAAGATAGAATACTACCTAAAACCTCCTTAAGTCGAAATTCCAGTGTTGAGGAAACCGCTAACTATCACAAAAAATGTCGTCTTCCTCAAAATCGAAGCCGCGATGCTCCAAATCTGGATCTGATTTGCTCGACGTTGTCAGGGAATTTTTAAGTTGTGGTGATGCTTGCTTGTTTTAGTAGTATTCGAAAATATCGAAATCATGGTCGAACTTCGATCCTAAAGCAACGGCTGCCTAATCGATTAGCGATTAGCGAAGTGTTTGGTGAATGATCGACGTCGATAGTGGATTATCGACGATGATGATAGTGATGTTTCAATTGAGGGTGATTAAGGCTATTTACTGGCGTGAAATGAGAAATGTGAAATGCGGAAGGATATGAGGGTATTTTAGGAATTCTCAAAAGACACGGATGAAAATAGTTCAAGGAATTCTTATTATTAATAGTAGAGATGAGTTTGTCAAAACAAGAATTTACAATTTTAACAAAGGTTTCAATTAAGGAAGAGCTTGAAATTAGATTCTACAGTTTCACAAAGAGGTCTATTTGATTTAGATTAAAATAACATAAAAACATGTATATCTATATGTATAAATAATTGCAAGTTATGTATTCATTTTAAAATAATACATATATTTATATATATGTATGAAGAATGCAATTTAAGTAACATATATGTTTAAATTTAATGCTAACAAAATGATTCGATCTTGTAATCTTAGGTATGAAATAAAAGTCTATAACTTTACATAAATGACCACTTATGAATTCTAAAACAAAAGGAAAAATTTACATTTTTGACTAAAACAAGTAAAATTAAATCATTTTGGAAATTAACTATGCAACATTGAAAATTAATTTTACTATATTAAACCACCAACAAATATAGTTTTTTTTAAATGGTACTTTATATACAACAAATCACTGTGGCAACAGATAACATGTCAATAAACGTTCGAATCACGCTACGCAAGTTTCGAACTTGTGACCTCTCGCACCAAAGCCAAATCACTTAACCACTGGGACAATGATGCTTGTCACCAACAAATATAGTTTATTAATATTTATGTATACAGATGTTACAAAATTTTATATACAACCTTACAACATAATAAAATATTTTCACATTCCTTTTTTTTATAATTCCAAAACAATGATAGAAAAAATATCAGACAACTTGGGCATATACAAATTTGTTGTATGACAAATCAGATCTGACTATACAAAAGGGACACACAATAAAACAAATAAAGGATTTGAAGTCAACCATAATAAACATATAGTCAATGGATATGTAAATAAGGAGAGATTCAAATTAAATCAACATAATGATCATATAATTAAATGAGATGAACAAAAGGGGATCTAAGTTATATTACAAGATGAATACACAAGATAGAAGAGATATAATATGAATAAATCTAAACCTTTTAAACATAAAGAAATAGAAGATATATAATAATAAATCTGGACCATTTCAACATGATGAGTATACAAATAAATGAAATTAGAATTACCAAAAATGAAGCCAATGATTTGCACCTTGAATGATGAATCAATTCTCTTGGATTCAGAAATCAGCCTCCAGATGTTGTAAGGATCAAGAGTAATAAACCACTTTTCATAATTGATTTTATTTGTATTTGATTTTAGGAATATTGTAGCCATGGAAGGTCTCATATTTTCAGCCATTAGAGAAGGAAAGAACCAGGAAAGTTACACAAAGAAGAATGAAAAATGAGAAACTCAATTGCACGTACAGAATGAATTAGAGAATATGTTTTATTTGGAAGAAGGAAACATTTCCCATTCTTTAATTAAAAATTCTCTAATTAATTCTCTTGGTTAACTTTCTCTTTTCACTCCTATTTCTTTACATGGTATGGCTGAAAATTACATGCCATCAAATGACATAAGATTCCATAAATTAACATATGTAATTATCTTTTATTTAATTACAATGATATCATATATCTATGCACACAAATATAACTTTCATAGATGCATTCAAATAATTACAAATGACTCCCAAACATCAAATAAAATAAATAATAATTAATATTTCTCAAATACAAATTAATTTAATTAATTTACAACTTTTTATAAATTAATTAAATCATGTGGTTTTTCGGAGAATTCATCATTACGGTTGTGCGACTCATAGGTGTAAATTTAGTTAGCGGTTAATATTGAACCATTCAAATATTAACGTTCACACGTCACTTAGTAGGTGGTGTGACATTTTGGCTAAATTCAATACTTACACAACTTTTGGTGAAATCCAATTTTACTTATTATAAGCGGTACCTAATAGTGACAATTATTTACACCAATTCTCTTCGTCAAAACTATATCTCTTTGGATTTATGGAATTTGATAATGGTCAAAATTCCAAAATCATCCACATTCAACTTTATATTCCAAACACAAAGTCTTTGGTTCAATAATAACAATTATTATTAACCAAAATGCTCTATCCAAAGACTTTGACTTTGAGTTGACTTCAGTTGACCATGATACTAACCCCACATAACTGAAGAGACGAATCCTCTCTTGAATAGTGCTTCACTTCCAATACTTCCACTCAACCCAACCATAGTCACTCGATGGAACGCCATGCCATGATTTGACTGTAATCAAAGCAGAGCTTTCATATTGAAGATCTAAGTATTCTCAAGTCGAGACAACTATGTAAATCAGTCACATCGATATTTTCTATTTGACCTTAGCTATATTTACCAACATAAAACAATCTAGTGAGTCGTTCCATAGTCATCCAATAACTATCAGTACGTAACCCCTAGGTGCCCCCAGCAGTCACGAGTAATACACTGCACGATATTCGAAGAGCGTTACATACTCTAGTCTCAACGGATACATCGATATCTAGTCTCGATGCATTTTGACTAGGAATATCTAAAATGGTATATTTGTTTTATTGTGTGATAAATTACTCACGGTTACAACACTTTATAACTACTATTACAAAATATGTCATTTATGGATTTTCTATAAAATATACTTTTAATTAATTAATATAACCACATTATATCAAGTATATAATAGAAAGAAACACCTTTATTATGAACAAGATTGTTTAACGAGTTAGATATATGTAACAAATTACATAATTGCCCCTAGGGCATACCTCTCACCCTATCAATCTCCCACTTGCACTTGGGGTCAATTATGGAACCTTATTCCAACTTCTCCAATCCGTTTCTCAAAACTAGTTGGGTCAGTCCCTTTGTGAACGGGTATGCTATTATGTTTCAATTATCTACTCTGTCAATCAACTCTCTCCGACCATGATAAACTATTTTATCCTGTGGAACGATTCAGAGTATGTCTCTCGAATTCTAGTGAGCTCTAAGTTCTATTACGAACCATATTATAAATTGTTATCATATAACAATGTTATGAGATTAGAATCAGCTCAGTTATAAATTGTGCACTTATAATTTTATATACATTATTTTTATTGCGGCAATATTCAAGGCAATGTACTTAGCCTTTTCATTGAATCAGCCACGGTCTTTCATTTGAACATTTCCAACTTAAAGATTCTTAACTTGAATTTATTATTGACATGCTATACTCAATATCATTTATGAAGTTTGAGTCCGAACACTCCCTAATAAGGAGTTTTTGTTTCTGTTAACAATTTTCTAGTATTTCATAAATACACGAGAACACTTCAAATGACCATCTAGTGATATCAATTTGGATTGATATTTGCTTCATGTATCAAATACATAAGCAAATAATGATATTGTAGACAACACAACATGTATGATAATTTCTTTTGTCAATGCAAAGGAATCAATCTTACATGTTCCTTATTAAACATTTTAATAAGGTCTTCTGGCATATCATTTGGGACATTTCTAACGTCTTTTATACTTACTATAAAAGTCATCATTTATTAATCCAATGTTGAGTATTAAAACAACTAAGGCTGATTTTAACACAAGTCATCGTTAAAATCAACAACGTGTTGTTTACTTATAGTTTAAAAATATCAATGTAGCTTTTAACGTTCTTTCTTATGAACACAAGCTTCCTCTGCATTTTGATTAAAAATCAAACTATTTGATATTTCTATCAAAATACTTATTCAATCTTGATGCTTATAAAATGATACTTTCGTATCATTTCTTGGATCATATCCAAAGACTCACAAACTCAATATCGCTCCCACTGACTTTGAGACATTTTTGATTAATATGTGTAAACAGCTTACTCTAAATCGTTATTTAGAATTTTCTGTTTCAATACATATGTACCAAACCAATAGGACTTATCTAGTGATAATTTTGTGAGTAAATCCAAATTGACTTGAACATGTTGAATATTGAATCTATTACGTTAATTTCAACAATTGAAATTTGCGATATTATTCTTATCAATATTGCTCATTTAATTCCAACTGCATTAGTCTTACTCATAAAGATACAGTCGAGGTCGATGGATCATATCCCTTCAATTACGACCACCAAAATCTATATTTTGATAGCGTACTTGGAATTATTTCGGATTTGCACACCATACCATATAGAGTCAACACTCTCAATGGTTTAATTAAACAATCTAGGATTATATATTATCGACATTAATAAGAAACTCATAGTTTCTCTTAGATGTGCAAGAATACTTATTAGACATTCTAATGCTATGTGTTCGTTTAGGTTAGTTAATTTCATTTCATCTCATATAATCAGTTCTATCTATGGATGGTACCCAATTCCAATTTACTACCAATAATTCCTCAAAGAAATTTCTTCACAATGAAGTTGGTATATCTTGAAACAACAATTGTTTTTCAATGCAATAGAATAGGTATTCATAAACGTTTTATGAATTTCTTTATTTATAAAACTGATTTGGTTTTAGTTTACAAAAATTATGTTCGAAACATAAATATGTCATCCAATGATAGCCTTTTCAAAATCCTTTTGGGGAGATTCATACAAGATCCCTCATGAACAATTATTATGTGCAATCTTTCGACTCGCACAACCTGCCAATTCCTTGGCTTAGTATATGTTGGAGTTTCTTATAAACCCTTATCTTGTAAAATTTTATAAACAGTTATTCAGATGAAATAATATTAACCTTGTGTAATACCCTTAAGTACATTACCTTATAGAAAGATACTAACTCAATTTTACTCACAGTTAATCGTACATTGTCCAAAAAAGTTCGATTATTCCATATCGGTGCATCATTATGTATCACATGGAGGAGTTATTTTGATATTGAATCTTTATTCATTTTAGGTACGTTCGTAACATTTTCCAATATACTCACACATTCGATCAAATCAAATTATTTCTATCGCATGTTATTTTATTTACTTCTGTTTTATATTCTATAAGTTTACCATAGACATACTACATGTGTGTCAAATACACATGTCCATGACGACGATAACTCATCAGTGAATATGACAAAGTACGTGGAACCGTTTTGGTATTTATGGAATTACGATTGCATACATCTACATGCATCAATCCAAAGAGTTCATCAACTCATATAATACTCCCACTAAATGGGTGCATAGCCCTTTATTGTTTGAGATATAATTACCAAGTGTCATATGATTCAAAATCATACAATACAATTATTTTTCAAAACTACGGCTTAGTCTATAATTCTAAAACAACTGTAAATAGTATTAGATACTTTCGTATTTTCCAATGCATCACTTTTGTTATAAATAAATTAGCATGTTATAGTTTTATTTGACAAAGAATATTCATATTGAAATTTAGCTATGTCTATTTTTTCAGTCGATATCCAAAAATAATCATTATTTCATAAATAATGTATAGTAAGTTTTACGGAAACAATTTTCATACTATGATGCAATTAATAAGTGTTATATGGCATGTTCCCACTATTTCCACCATTATTATAGTAGCGTACTAAATTTGGAGGTCCATTATTCACTTAATACAATCTATTTATTTCATACACTGCAACTGTTTACAGTGGAGAGTTCGTTGATCAAATATCTTGAGCTCAAAGAAATAAATCTCATAGAAAACAATTTTTTATATGTAAATACATTTTGGAATAGAAATCATATTTCTTATTCAATATTAAGTATCAATAATTATTAAATTTTTTATTTCCAATGTTTCTTTATGAAGCAGAAGTGACTATTCATTCTCTTCATCCCAATTGTACCTTAAATTACACCTATTCTTATACATTCGTTTTCCTTTCAAATGGTCAAACTATTCAAAAGAAAAAACCATACTACAATATCATAACAAACTCTTTACAAAAGCGCATTCGATTATCCTTAATCACATTGCAATATTGATTGAGTAGATGGAGTACATAATCATATTGCAATATTGGTTGAGTAGATGGTTGTGTAGATAACTTGGTTGTATAACGTGGATGTTATTTTGCGTTACACTGTTCGCCCCTTGGAAGATTTCGGACAAAATCCTTTTTAAGGAGGAAGAATGTAACACCCCATAAAATGAACCATAATTAAATGGATTAAATTGAATTAAATATGATAAGGTTGAATATGGAAATTTTATAAAAGTTGGAAGTTGACCACAAAATTATTACATTGCTTTCATGGTGAAATTCTTATCTCTTTTCATATATAATATGCTATGAACGGAGCTCAACAAAGAAGTTATGAGCATTTAAAGTTCTCAGATTTAAATTAATTTAGTTTGAATTCAAATTCAAATAAGAAATCAAATTTAAGGTTTAAATTTCAAAAATTAGCTTGGAGACTAAGTAAACGTTTAATTAGTGTTCAAGGTTAAAAAATTAATTAGGGAATAAAATAATACGGCAACGGAAATAAAATAAACGTCCCTGAATAAAAGAGCGGTCGACTTGAATAGGTCAACTGCTCGACCGTAGCGGTTGACCGGTCGCCCAAGGTCAGTCAACTGTTTGGCAACATCAGTTGCTAGTGGCAGCTAGGGTTTTAATTTCTGTTTTATTCGGTTGTTTGATTTACCCGTTTCCTACCTACTTCCATCCTACGGTTCTGGTGCGTTTCAACTCCTATAAATAAAACCCCGTCTTCTCCACTTGTATTCATATTATTTGGCGAATATGACGAAACTTTACTATTGCTATCTTTCTAATAAGATTCAGAAACTTCGTAGAGAATTCAGGTAAGGATTCAACATTTCATATTTGTTTCTTCTTCCTCCAATCTATTCTTATCATATTCTTCTCCAATTATTTTGAATTTAATAATTATATATACCTCTTCCCTATTGTGCGTGTATTTATATAAAAGAGAGAGATTTTGGAAGAGATTGTAAGATATACAAATCTAAGGAATGCGAAGCTAAGGCTATTCAGTGAGTGAAAACCTTAATATTTCTTTTCAGCAATTGTTAGTGTACTTCTTTTGGATTTGAATATGCTTTAGGAATTTTGGGATTCCGAAAATATGATAGGTAAAATCCCCAAATTTCCTTTTTAATTCGATATGTCAATTGTATGTTGAGATTCCCAATTATTTACATTAATTTGATAGAATTTGTTTCGTTATGCAATTTTTGATAATTCATAGTCTATGCCACTTCTCCTTCTTCTTTGTGTCAAATTATGATCCTTCAATAAAATAAAGGGTTTAGATTACAAATTCTATTCATATTTTACACTACTTATTCATATCTATTTCTTTGTAAAAAGAGGAGTTGAATAGAATATAAGATTTAGGTTGCAATTCTTATTGTTTAAAATATTCCATTTAATTGGTGTAATAAATTAAGTTTCTATTTTATTTACAAGTCTAATATTACAGTTTTGATTATGAATATTTATTCTCTGTTTTGGACATTTGAATTTTATGAAATCTTGGGAAATTGAAGAAAAAAGACTTGTAATAATAATTGATTAGGGAATTGACATTAAACGCTATCTTAGAGCGTAAAATCCATGCGTTTAAAACTTATTAAGCGCAAATATTTATTTATTTCTGTTTACGTAATTAACGTATAACTATTGTGTATATGGCGTAGTTAATTAGGCATTTATTTCCCCCACTTGGAAGGTAATTGATTTTGTGGTGAAAATAAGAGGAAACTCTTATATATAGCCTAATTATTAATTTATGACTTAATAAGAAAGATTCCTTATAATGCCTTATTTATGAAACGGCGAGACGAGTGTGTGGGTGGGGGGGGGGGGTGTGGGTGGGGGTGTGTGGAGAGAGAGTAATTGATTTATGGCTAAGTCATATGCATGCGAGGTCAATAGAGTTACACGACGGAAGTCTGCCTTTCACTTTGAGGCTACCAGCAGTTGTGTACGCTTTTATTGATGTGAGATATCCTTATGATAGATATTTGTAAGGTCACGATGATAGTTTCAAATTCTGTAGGGGAAATCTGCCCAGCTAACCTTGCTACCAGTTCCTACAGATAGAAGACTAATGTGAAACGTCATTATGGGTATGAGCCATAAGACGAAGGGTCTGCTTGGAGGTTTGAGGTATTAAGTGGTTGGACCCGCCTTTTTCCCTAGATGAAGTATTAGATGGCCAAGGGCTTACGCTAGGTGGTATCTCTACAGGGGTCCGCTTCTGGAATTAGGCTTTAAATGAATGGGTCTGCCTATTTTCCACTTGAAAAGAATTAAGTGGCCTAAGAAATTTCATATGATGTTAGCTAGACAGTACCATTGAGGAGCGTGCTTCTGGAATTAGGCCTTAAATGACGGGGTCTGCCTATTTCCATTTGGAAGTATCAAATGGCTTGGGTACCGTGTCTCACATTATTAGCTATTTATGACATATGATCGGGATATGTGATTTACTTCTAGAATGGAAGGAATTAAGTGGTTGGACCCGCCTTTTCCTTAAAAAGAAGTATTAAATGATTTTAATGGTTTTTTTCGTAAGCATATTCTTATTTCGAAATATACTGCCCAAGTACTGAAAAGGTAAGGCTCGAAGTTTTTATTCACCAGACACTTGTTGTTCTGACTCCCTCCTCATTACAATACAAGTTAAGGATGGAGTGATGGCGGTGACGATGCTTAGAGATGGCGAAGCATTACTTGTGGCAGTATTTGTTATTACTACTTGCTTTTATGTGTACCCATGTATTTAGACAATTGTTGCAACTGTTATGTTACGGTTTTTGTGGAATTTTGTATTATGTTATTTTTATGGTTTTAAAATAAATGGATGCACTTTGTTATTATATTTTGTTTTATCTCCTATGCGTTCTAAAAGTTTAGTTATGGCTCTATATTGTCATTTTCTTAGTTCTACCAACAGTTTATTTTAGAATTGATCTAAGTTTCGATGGGTCTTTTCTTGATCGAAAAATTAAAGGGTCGTTTGGTTTATTTTGTATTTTATGTTTTGAGTTTTCAACATTAATTACAAAATATGAGAAGAATGAAGGGAGGTCGGAAGGGATGAACGGAAGATTGGAGGGGACCACGAAGTGGATGGAGGAACGACGGAAGGATGAATTGTTGCTCGTGCTTCGGTTTTTCTCAAAACACGAAAAATGAAAAAAAGTTGTTTTCTATTTTATGTGTTAAATTCGTTTTCTAAAACGGCCATTTTTCATAATATACATGCGTTGTTCGTATTTTTGTATGGACGAAAACTCAAAACTAAAAACGGTAAACCAAACATAGCCTAAGTCTTTTCAAAATGGGTTGTTACAATATCAGAATGTAAAATGATCGATGATATATAATAAAATAAGTGTAAGTTGAAAATTAAATGATTTGAAAGTAAAATATTAAAGATTTCTCAAATCAAGGAAAAAGTAGTAATTCTTCCATTTTACTGTTATTTAACATGTTACAACGTTTTCTTGTGCAATGCCTTTCTAAACAAAACATACATTGCACCTGACCATATAATACTTTTTTCTTGGATTTTTTTTTCATTTTAGCATCGTTTTTAAACTTATTATCGCAAATAGCCCAGTTTAAAAACTAATATCAAATATAGCCCTGTTTTAAAAAATTACAGTGGCTCTTTTTCAAAAGTCGCCAGTGCAAAAAATAAAAATTTTAGAAAAATACACTGGCGACTTTTCAAAAGTCGCCAGGAAAAAAAATTACATTGGCTACTTTTGAAAATGAGCCAATGCATTTTTCAGAAACAGGACTATATTTGATATTAGTTTTAAAACGAGGCTATTTGCGATAATAAGTTTAAAAACGAGGCGAAATCGAAAATAAATCCCTTTTTTCTTAGAAAAGAGAATCACAGAATACTCTGTCCATTATTATACCTTATCCATTAAATTTTTGTGATCACATGGGACTTCGAAGAGTTAAAACTACTGGACGGAACAAAATAGAGTCCAGTTACATTTTTCTTATTCAACTCAAAATAATGATATATTATTATTGGCTCTACATTCCGTCATCATCATATTTTTTTCCTTCGTTTCAGGTCCTCATTTATCTCAATATTACATTTCAAGCCCTTGCAATTATCTTATTTAAATCGCCTTTTTCCTCCTCATCCCTCGTCAAATATCTTCGAATTCAGATCCCAATCTATTTTCAGTCATGGGAGATTTAGGTAGGCGAGATGATCAAAATCAAACATTTGACTCCAAAAAAGCTGAAATTTTAGTGAAGGAGTTGAGAGAGAGTTTTAATCTGGGAAAGACGAGGAGTTATGAATGGAGAGTATCTCAGTTGAAAGGACTCGTGAGATTGATGGAGGAGAAAGAGAATGAAATCACGGATGCTCTTTACTCTGATCTCGATAAGCCTCAAACGGAATCTTTTCTTCATGAGGTTTGAATTTTACTGTCACTGTTTCTGTTCATGTAATTGGAATTGTTGATTTTTGTTATTTCTGTATGTATTTTTGGTTATGAATAAAAATAGTATGAGAGGAAACTTAAGAAAAAAGTTAATGGCTTTTAGAGATTAGTTAAGATAAATATATAAAATAATATTTTTGTTGAAGGTTGGAGATTCTAATAATTTACGTGGTTCTAAGTAAACAGAAGTATGTATTAACAATTCGATACTGCTATAACTCATATGATAGCATTAATGAATGGTCCCATGATGTTTCATAAAGCAGGGAAGTATGCTATCAATTTTAAGTAAATTTAAGAGAAACATAAGGAAAAGAATATTAAATGTAATTCGATAATTTTGTGGAGAATATTCAGATCCATAAGCATTTTGGGAAAATACGTGTTAAACCATAACTCTATTACACAGGGGAGAAGGTTGTTGATAAACAGTTGTTTTGATTTTTCAGGAATTTATTCTGAAATATATGAGATCATAATATTAGATTTGTAGTGTTTTTTGTTCAAGACAACATATAGTGACACCATATCTTAGTTGAGAATTACCATCGTGTACATAGGTTAAGGCTTCTATGCTGGAATCAGTTACGTGACATGGGTACATGGATTGAGTAAGCTTCAATATGCCAAGAGCATATCATGAAATCTTCATGTTTTGCATATTATCACTACTGTTGATTTTTTAGACTTAATTGATGCTCTCTTTCTTATACTCAAGGCCCTTTTTTAGCTTATCTTTTAAGTAGAGACCCATAACTTATAGGTCACCTAATAACTAATTTTTTTAATTTGGAAGTTACTAATAAGTTAGATGAAATGCAAAATACTTGCTTGTTTATTTTATTTTTTCTAAAATTTTAGCTTTGATCAAAATTTCAAATTAAACTATCCAAACATTTGTAATTCTTACTACCCACTTAAAGTCATTTATATATTACAACTTAAAATCTGTTTAAAAATTACTAACACAAAACTACTTTTAAATATTTATAAAATAGTGGATTCCAAATGGACTTCAACTTATCATCATTTTTACTTTCGGTTTTTACTTTTACAAGATCTTGTATGATGCTGTAATTATTTACAGAAGATACCTTTTACATATCTATTTACTACACCAGAATTCAATATGCCAATGCACAGACGAAATTCTTATACGGTGTAAGGGTACGTAAGGATTTTGCTTGGTCTGTTAAAAATGATTTTCTACAAGTTAGTGATGACAGAGAACCGACCTCTGGTAGACCACTTCCTAGTTTCAAAAGTTTTTGCAACCCACTATTAGTTTATATAACAGGATTGTTATTTCAAAATATTAGTTGTCATCTATCACTCGGCCGTAATTTGTTAGGTTTTTTGCAGCGGTACTTACTAAGATTTTTGTAATACAGTACTCTCTCTTTAACTTTAACCATGGAATAATATATTCTTGGTGGAGTTAAATCCTAGCCAACCATATAATTTAAAAGAAGTCTGTCACATTCAAGACAATTATTGTTCCGATGTTGATGAGGATATATTACAGTGGTTAAGTCACCTGGAAATTGTGAAGCCGTAGATTTTTGATCTTTTATTTTTCCCTTTCTATTTGAACAGCAAGACCTTATTTGTGGAACATGGAGCCTGATTATACTGCTGTATATTTTTGGAATAAAAAATTGTTGAATTATCGGGAATGATTAGGATTTTTATTTAGAATTTATTTTCAAGTAATTCAAGTAGTCAATTTCGATAACATAAAAATATTAGTTAACTATTGAGGTATTCTGAAAATATTATATATACTGAAAGCGTTAGTCATAACTTCTAACCTATGTAAAAACACCATAAACAAATTAATATTTCAAAGTTTACATTCCACGGTTCATAAATTATTACTGAAGAGTAATGTCATGATAACAAAATTTGTATTAAAATACATGTATGTTCAAAATCAGGTTTATGTGAATAGAACAACTATTAATTCCAACACATATTGGTTGTCTTTCCGACATATCATATTCTGAATCCTCCTATAGTACTTTCTAATTCCAAACTAAATAGTTTAAGCAAAATATTGGCCAAGACTGCTACTCAAGATATGGGTGATATTATCCAGCTATTATCTATTTTGCAAATAATATGTTGCAACTTGCAAGGCTTGATATCAACACGATCTTTAAGGCTCATGGTTCTTTCAATTTCATTAATGTAAAAGATACACAAATTTGTTTTTATATTTAATAATCATTGTATGATGAGCGTGCATCAAACGAGAACATGAGATTTTAGTTTTTCTGTATGATGCTCAGTTAAAATTTAATCCAAACTTTGGATATCTACTTAGTACCTTACTCACATGTGTGCTTATTCCCCTTATTTGGATTGAATTTAAATTGCAGATTTCAATGGCAACATCTTCATGTAAATTCATTCTTAAGAATTTGAAAGCTTGGATGAAACCACAGAAGGTATTAATCGGTGCCATGCCTAAAATGTTGTTTTTGAAATATTATCTTCTCTATTACACTAATTTATATATATAACTGAGTTGTATGTAGGTGGGAGCTGGAATTACAACTTTCCCTTCTTCTGCGTCTATTGTTCCTGAGCCATTTGGTGTTGTGTTGATAATCTCGGCATGGAATTACCCCTTCTGTATGTATTTGATCACCTGCTTCATTTTGGAAGTGCTTGAGTTTGTATGTTTCTTTAACCAATCCCTTTTTTCCCAGTGCTGTCTATCGATCCAGTAATTGGAGCGATTGCTGCTGGAAACACTGTTGTTTTGAAGCCATCCGAAATATCGCCTGCAACATCATCATTATTTGCAAAACTTTTACCAAATTATGTAGATAACTCTTGCATTAAAGTAGTTGAGGGTGCAGTACCAGAAACAACTGCACTTTTAGAACAGAAGTGGGACAAAATACTATACACTGGTTAGTTGTTAAAATCCATTGTGTTCTAGATGATTTGAAAAGTCACTTAAATAGATTAACCATGCCTAAAGCTCTTCAACAAATTTGTCAATAAAGGTAATAGTAAGGTTGCCCGCATTGTGATGACTGCTGCTGCCAAACACCTTACACCAGTAATTATGGAGCTTGGAGGAAAATGTCCTGTCGTTGTCGATTCAAATGTTGACTTAAAGGTAATGATATTTCTGAATGGAAAATGGTTCTATTTTAATCAATGATGTATAAAAAGCGGTTGTATCTTCTATATAAAAACTAGAGTAGGCGCTCGAATCCTGAGAATATAATTAATAGGAATGTGAAAAAATACATATGACAGACCAAAAAAAAAGTCTGAACTGAATCATTTACTCTGATATACTATTCATTTTATTTATTTATATAAAGGTCGATGCCTTTTTAAGAATAAAGGTGATATGCTAATAATTTTTTGTTTGAAGGTCGCGACCAAAAGGATTGCTGTTGGTAAGTGGGGGTGCAATAATGGTCAGGCTTGCATTGCTCCCGACTACATCATAACAACTAAATCATTTGCTCCAAAGCTGGTATAAATTCTGAAACAGAAATTGACTGCTACCTGTTTTTTTTGTACATGCATTATTCTTATTGATGTACTTGGTTTCCGTCTTTTTCTTAATTTCTTGCAGTTAGAATCTATGAAAGTTACTCTAGAGAAATTTTATGGCAGTAATCCTTTAGAATCACCTGATCTGTCTCGGATTGTAAATTCAAATCATTTTTCACGATTGGCACGGCTTTTAGACGACGATAAAGTATCTGACAAGATTGTATATGGAGGTGGCCGCGATGAAAAACGCCTGTAAGTTTTTCTCTCTTTGACCTGCAAAGAAACCAATCGGATTAATCCCAAACAATAACACACACACTTCTAGAAATATGGATTAAGAAGATTGAGTGAATAAGTAAATAACTCCGTGTGCACACGTAATTTTATCTGCTCTTTCTATAGAAGGATAGCTCCAACAATTTTGTTAGATGTGCCAGAAGATTCATTGATAATGAAGGATGAGGTTTTTGGTCCCTTGCTTCCTATTATCACGGTAATAATCTTAGACTACAATATACATATACTTTTCAAATTGAACGACGCATTATTTTATACCTAAACATATTTGTTGAATGTTGACTTTAGGTAGAGAGAATCGAACATAGTTTTGATGTAATAAACTCAAAAACAAAGCCTCTTGCCGCTTATCTCTTTACGAAAGACAAGGCACTTGAAAAGATGTTTGTGCAAAATATATCTGCAGGAGGAATGTGTGTCAATGACACAGTCTTGCATGTAAGCCTCTTTTTTGCTGCTTTTTATACATTTTTTCCCTAAAAATATTTATCTTAGTGGAATGGTAATAGACTAATAGGAGGAGAAAAGTATATATTACAAATAGTTCTGTTAACCTCTTCATGCACCTTTAAACTTCAAACTATTGTTACCTTCGTGGACCTTTAAACTTGAACTGCAAACTTATTTATCATAATTATATATATAATATTACAAAAGTATATATTATATCTTCGTGCACCTTTAAACAGTGTGTGTGTTACAAAAGTATTTATCATCTTCGTGCACCTTTAAACTTGAACTGCAAGCTTATTTATCGTAATTATCCTTCTAGTTTGGTACTAAACATGTGTTGTGCATGCGGCAGGAGTTAAGCAGTTAAAATATTGTTACCTCCAATCAACTTGGTTTCTATTTAAGAACAATAAAATCAGTGACATACATCATACATGATAACGACATTGCACAACCTCCTAACAGTTTTAGTGCTATTTATCGTCCGGCAATGGGGAGTGGCCCCTTAAATTTTAAATATAGATGACACAACGGAATGTTGCTTTCAAACTGAATTCTAAAACCCAAATTCCAAATTCATATAGGATAAGACTTCAATTATTTCTACAAAATGACAAGGGATGGCGTGTTATCTGTGAATACATAGAGAGTTTGAATTGGCAATTTCCCTTTTTATTTTCTTAGTAGGACATGGTATTTTAAAATTATCTTGTGAACCATGTTGAATACTACTTGGGTGTCATTTTTGTTGCATATAATTAAATTTGTGAGTTAATCGCAGCTTGCAAACCTTAATTTACCGTTTGGGGGTGTGGGAGAAAGCGGGAGTGGCTCGTATCATGGAAAATTTTCGTTTGATGCATTTAGTCACAAGAAAGCTGTTTTGTCCCGTAGCTTTGGAGGGGAAGCATCTGCAAGGTACCCTCCGTATACAGCACAAAAGCAGAGAGTTCTACGTGCGTTGCTCACTGGAAATTTCATAGCTCTCATCCTTGCTTTTATATGGCCAAGAAGATCATGATTTTATTTATAAGTTTTGCTTGCTATTTAATCATTTATATGTATCATATACTGGGAGAACTTTGTCTCTGTAATCATTTTAAGAGCAATATATATATTAATAAATATACTGTGGAAATCTTTGAGCTCATTAGCTGTTACTTGAGAGCTGTAGGTAGAGCACGATTTTCATCTATATATCATATAAATCATTACGTATGTACATAGCTTGAGTTCAGCAATTGAATTATATTTGAATTGTTGATGCTGTCGGAGATTTCTTTTGCAGGAGTTGAGCTTGTTTAGTTTGACTTTAGTATGTGTGGTTGATTGTCGCTATGACCAGCATTTATATTTATTAGTTCTTTCAACTAAGGCAATAAAAGCGCGAGCAAATTGGACGCATTAACTTCGTATTTAGCTGTTTGATAGGGGTGGATTTCAGAATCTCATGGGATAATTGTCTAAAATCCATCGATCAAATGTGAATGGGATGTTATTCTAACACAAATACATAATTGTATTGACAGTCAACTATTATTTGCATTATTCTTTTGGCATTTGACATAGTAGTTAATAATTGACGTTAGTACCTACAGGAATTTGCAACTTATTTACGAAGACATTGAAGTGGAGATTTTGAGGAGAGTAGTGGGAAAGGAGAATGCGTTCAGGTGGTGCGAATGAAGAATCCGAGCGAAGTATTTAAAATGTATATTTTAAAATAAAATTAATTTATATTTAATTAATTAATCGTTTGTTTTATTAATAAATGTATTAATAATTTGAAAAAATAAATAAATAAATTGTAAAATTATAAATTGCTTAGTTAAGTTCAAACTAACTCCATAATGTAGAGCACTTTGATACGATCATAACGTAAAGAACCGCGAACGGGTCTTATTTGCATAAATTATTAATTTTAGAAATCTGTAAAAATTTACTTAATTAAACATATTTTAAATCCAACAGCTCAAATTCTTGGGTTCATCACAACGGGGCAGTTGCCCTGTTGCTGTTTCCCATGGGTTACGCTGCGAACGGTACCTTAATCAGCAAGCAATGTATTGCCTCAGTCACGCTCTTTACAAATGCAATGGTCAAACTTCTACAGGGGATGTGAAATTTGAGCTAATTCTGATTTGACAACAATATACAGCAATAGCTGGCTTCAATAGTCGAACCAAACAACTTTTACTATACTTTTAGGCTGAAGGACAACAAGTTTTATTTTTAGGCTGAAGGACAAACTTTGGAAGATAATTAGGCTGAAGGACAATGCTAATACAACTAGCATTTTGTACAATGTAAAACTGGATATAATGCTAGTTATAATTAGCATTTTGTACAATGTTTGCACTGTACAAAATGCTAATTATATTTAGCATTTTCCTTCAGCCTAATTTTTTTTCAAAGTTTGTCCTTCAGCCCAAAAATGAAATTTTGTGTCCTCCAGCCTAATTTTTTTTCAAAGTTTGTCCACAAACTACAACCTACAGAATAATACAATCCCAGTCTGTGATGCTTAATAGCAGGTGCCAAGTAGTGAATTAATCAACCGATTTAAGTTAGTCAATAGATAATGTAGTGATTTAATCAACTAAACAAATTAATTGGAATCCATTCATGATTCATCCAATTTCTAAACAACCATATAGTAGCCTGGAAAGTTAAATTCACTCATCTGGAACAGCTAAAATTGTCGATATTTCCCACCGAGCAACTAAATCAACCTAATAAAACTCATCCAATACATTTAATTTCTGAACTAAATAGATAATTTCAGCATTTTCCACTAAACAAACAACTAAATAAACCTAATAAGATTCATTCCTTGATTTAAAAAGCAATTAAAAAAATTACCTTAATTCGTTTGGAAAGATGGAGGGAGCAGCAAGTAGCAGTCTTCGGCGATGGAGAATAGAGAGCCATGGCAACAAATGGAGATGGTCGGGGCAATAAATGGAGATGGACAGAGCAACACAAATGAGATTCAACGATGAGATTAGAGTTGGAGCCAAACCCTAAATTTTGTCGCTCGATGGAATTAGAGAGTCGAGTGGAAGGAGAAAGTGAAATTTCTGAGCGTAATCTATTTTTTTTTTGCCCTAAGCAAGGGGGGTTGCCCCAGCCCATGGTCTTGGTGGGCTTCCCCCCGGGCCGGCTCTGCATGCACATGATATATATCTTATACATGAGACAAGTTATGGACTGATAAATTGTTAAAGTCATAATATCAATAAGTCAGAGTATATCATCTCCATATATACATAGTAATGAATAATACATTAAGTACAACATAATAGTCTCATATGTAATGAATGACCCACCTTCCATAATATCCGAAATTCATGCATACAAGCAATTGGATTCTTAAAAGTTTCACGAATGACGCCCCATAAGGGTGGAATACAAAAGAACAACAATAACATAGAACATATCTTTAACAACTACTATCATACCGAATCTCACACTGGAAAGAATAAAATAAAATATCAACATAAACATATAATCTACTAAATGTGTATCATAGAAAGAGACATAAGATTTGATATCATAATACAACATGCAAATGGTACATCAAATCCTACATACAACATATCTCAAAATGAATATATAGTCTACATACCAATATCTCAAAAAATGGAAAGGTAAAAACATAACAGTAAAACGGCTATGGCTCTATGCATCGCCTCCCTCTAGTAAGAAACCTTATCTCTAATTAACATATTCAAAGAATAAAGAACAAAAGAGATATGCCATACATAAAGTCCGGTGAAAATGAAATATCACTAATATGCATGATTACCACTACTATGCCACTATACCATAATAAACCGAACGGTACTACTCGAGGTAATGAAATCATACCTCAACATGCATCTTCATCTAAATCTAACAAGTTAGCACATTTCTACTATAGTTGTAACATCCCACCTCTATACCTATACTGGCAAAGAATATTATATAGTTATGTTGTTTGGTAATATGGAGAATAAGGCTAGTTAGAAGTAATCATCAGTGAATACTTTTTAAGCTAACGTCGTCACGTTCTTCTCTAACTCATATAACTATAAATGGCATCTACGGTATCAGCACAAAGCAGTAAAATGTTGGCTAATTTAGAACGGAAAATTATATAATATAACAGAGAACATAGAGCCACAGATCATAGCTGAAAAATATAATACATCCCATAACTATAATTATAAAGTGAGTCTAGAAATAGAAACATAAGAGTCACATATAGAACATACATAACAGTTACTAGACAAGCACAATTATACTTCTGGAGTCACACATCTCGTAAAGAGGTCATACAAATACACACACACAAGGACTAGAATAAAACGATATACTATCTCCAAAGCTAGCCCAACATCTAAGATCAGTGAATCCCTATTATCTATCATGTCTCAGTCTGACCCGAGTATTATGAAAATAATAAACCGATCAGACCATATCTAATTCAAAAGGATGAGAGCATAGTGGTAAAGTATATATGAATCTCAAGCAATATAGTCATAACCATAATAAACGTGCCAACATCAAATAAATTAAAATGACATAATTCCAAATGATATAGTCATAACTAGAAAATATTCTGAAATAGAATGAAATAGCATAATCATCAATAAAATCACCATGTCATAAAACAGTATCATGCCCTTTATAGGAAAACATAGAAAATATGGTGATTAAACATCTTTAATCAAATCATAAAGGTTGCAACAGTAAAAAAAAGGCAGCAACATAAAGATGAGCTTGAAGGCACATCAACTCAAAGATGAGTCTGAAAGCACATCAACTCAAAGACGAGCCTGAAAGCACACCAACTCAAAGACGAGCCTGAAAACACACCAACTCAAAGATGAGCCTGAAAGCACGTCAACACGCCAACTCAAAGATGAGCCTAAAAGCACATTAACTCAAAGACGAGCCTAAAAGCACACCAACTCAAAGATGAGCCTGAAAGCAGATCAACTAAAAAAGTGTTAGATACTTCCAAACAGTAATCACTCGAGTAATGTCCGGGTGTTCCATACCACTCGGTGTTAGTTGAATATATACTACAAGTCAGTAAATTCCATTAAAGGTGAGCTTGAAAGCACGTCACCCTAAAAAGTGTTATATACTTCCACATGGAAATCACTTGAGTCGGTGTTACTTGAATAGTTACAAGTCGGTAAATTCCACTAATTCAAAATATTCTACACAATAAGTCATAAATAATCAATAAATTTTTACCGAAAGTCCCATATTAATCGGTACTACTAAATCATTTATTTAAACTTCTCATTATATAGAAAATGTATTATTTATAGAACATCATTCAAAGAATTTTTAATTATAGTTTTCATCAAACAAGTTTACACTTTTCTGAAAGATTCAACACATATTAAAAGTACTTGTAATGCCTTTCTATTTAAGTACACTTCGTTGAAATAATTCACGTTCTCAAACCTTTGGTTAAATAACTTCTATATATATATATATTTATATACAAAGATATGATTTCTCAAAATTCATATCCTTATATTCATTTTAAAGAAAGAGTTATTTATTTCGAAGGCATAAAACACTTTTAAAATTACTTTTATAGCTTTTTATACTCGAACAATTCAAAATATGATATTTTTTTTATAATAACTTTATTTGTACTTCTCATCATATAAAAAGGAAATTTTATTTATTAAAATTATTTTTAAAACCTTATACTTATTTTTGGAAATAAGTACTTTATTTTCAATAGCTTGAAAACTTTTCCAAAAATATTTCAATAACTTTATGATCAAAATCACTTGAAATAAGATAATTACTTTTATAGTATATTTTACAAAAGAGCAGCATATTTTGTTTGCCTTCAAAACATTCTCAAATTTAAAATATAATTGAAACAGTGATTCTAAAGAATTTTGTAAATGAATAAAACCGATTTAAAAGCTTGAAATAGAATTTGAATAAGGAGTTGAGTTAAGAATTTAATATGGTTTAAAATATTTTCAAGAATAATTTTTGAATCCAAAATAGATAAAATCACATTTGAGAATTTAAATTTTTTTTCAAATCATTCATCAAAATCATGCATCAATGTTCAAAAATGAGTTCAAACAATAAATCAGCCAATAATACAAATTCTAGAATAAATTTTCTCCATAAAATATCGTCCATCAAATAGAGAGTTATTTTAATGATCTAAGCTGCTTTTTGGCGAACTTCGATCATACAAACAATGTACAAACGTCATATAATCTAGCTACAAAAATCAAATGCATTTGAACTTCGTCGCCTTTGCATTTTGATTTTTTAAAACATACATGCAATTTCATAATCAGCCATCGGATCAAATCCAATATTATAAACACACCATTCAACCAGTCCAAACACTAAACTAAATGAAACCATAACATGCGATTATATTTCAATCATTTCATTCATTCGCAACCATAGATTACAACAATCCATAAATCAAATAAAGCATGCAAATTAAATTAGATATAGATGTGAGTTAAATAACTCACCTTAACCTGTTGCTTGCTGAAATTTCCATTTGCAACCACCTACATCCCGAACCCTAGTTGCCTTTACTTCTGCCTCGGAGTTCGCTCACGAGAACAACTTCATATCAAAGCCATTCGAATGAACCCTCTCCACCTTTGCATTATTCAGAAGCTTGAACCTTCTTATGAACTCCATAGTTAAAACTCCATTCTCCATAGTCACCTTCACCTCCTCCCTTATAGTCACTTATCGACCATCAACACCATCGCTTCCACCATCGCGTCAACCACCTCTGTCGCAGCATGAAGTTTGCTAAAGTTAAAACATGAATTTATAAGAAGGAAGTTCATTGCTGTCCTGAAAATGCAAATTCCAAAAAATAATGGTGAATTCGTTTAGTCATATCTTTCAAATGGTTTGTTCGATTTCAACAGTCTTGTACTTTCTGGAAATCCTATAAGGTAAAAAAACTTTTGTTTTAAGCATTTTTAATTTTTTTGATGTCTTCTAGGCTAAAAATGATCTCTAAATTAGGTATGCGCTTATATAACGAAACTAGATTTTACCTTTGAAAAAAACACCATAACTCAAATTGCACTTTACGTTTTTGCAATCCAAAAGTTGTTTTGGAAAGCCTATGCAATATGCAACAAATTTTCCTATGAAATCCTTACTTAATTTAGAGCTTTCGACCCTTAAAAGTTTGCCTAGAAATGGCCTAAACAAAGATGTTATGTTGCTCTTACATTAAATGATCGCATACTTATCGTATCTCCTATTATATATGACTAATATTTAAACTTGAGTTTAGAATATATACTCATGAATCATATTTGGACAACATGGTGATGATAACTCACTTTTGCTTGCATAATAATATGGTAACTTGCTTAAAATGCTAAATAAATGTACGTTTTTACGGTATATCGAGATATATATGTGATATTATATTATTTCCCTATGTTTTGGGACGCCCCATTATTAGGATGCATAGTTATACTGTGATTTATTTGTGTCGTGATTTTCGAAATGCTCACCATACGAAATTTCCTGAAAAATCCGACCTTTAGAAAATTTTCACAAAAAATTATCGTGTGCGAAAAATAAAAAGTAGTTGAATGAGTCTATTTAAATTGTAGCATATGATAAGATAAGTTGGAGAAAGAGCTACATGGAGGATTGAGTAGTTTAAGTTTGATAAAAGAACGTGAATACGAAAAAAGTAAGGGTATAAGTTGTGTATGATGTCCTCCCTATAAGAAATTGCAATCTTGCAATTTTTATAAGGGGAAAGTACTGTAACAACCCTACTTTCTATGCTGTAAAACAAATAAATATAATTAAAAAGTGGTCTAAATTTGAATTTGTTTAATTATTATTTTTGAAAACAAACTTTTCTAATTAATTAAAGCCTATTCGATAAGGATTTTGTTCTAATAAATTGAAATTAATTAATAAATTCTTTTTGGATAATATATAGAAATTGAATAAAATGTTTTAGGGGAAAGGTCTGTAACAACCCTACTTTCTACGCCGAAAACAAATAAATATAATTAAAAAAATGGTCTAAATTTGAATTTGTTTAATTATTATTTTTGAAAATAAACTTTTCTAATTAATTAAAGCCTATTCGATAAGGATTTTGTTCTAATAAATTGAAATTAATTAATAAATTCTTTTTGGATAATATATAGAAACTGAATAAAATGTTTTACTAAATATAAAATATTTTAAAAATGTAAATAATTTTTATATGATTGAAATAGTTGAAAAATACATTTATTTTACATTACTACAATGAATAATTAAATAGAAATAAACAAGTATTGAATTGAAAAGAAAATTGTGTAATCTTTCGAAATATATTTTATAGATCGTAATATAGACCAGTTTGAATTGAATCGAAAAAATATATTTATTAATGAGAGAACTATACATTTCCACACACACAAATACATACATATACATACATATATATATATATATATATACACACATATATTTGTGCCAAATTTTGTCACAAACACCCAACAGAGCTTTGTAGAGAAATAAATGAAGAAATCTAAATGAAAATAATGGAAACAAGCACTTAACCAACAGAAAATAAGAAAAAACAAGAACACAACGATTTATAGTGGTTCGACGTTGATTGCCCACGTCCACTTTGATGAAATTGCTTTATTAATGACTTTGAATTCTGAGTACAAGAGGGATCAGATCAGAAGCCATGAATACAAAGCAATTAGCAGCGTAAAGATCCCTAAAATGAACCATGAAGCCTGTATTTATAGGGGGAGATGGCCGAATATCTTCATGAAGAATCGCCAGTGAAATCTCCAGATGCAGATGAGGTCACACGAGTGATTGCTGGGCCCAAATTCCAAGGAACATGGATCGGCCCAGATCCCTCTTAAAGGCAAAGTAGAGGCTTGCGATCCCTTTGGTAGGTCCCTCTTCTTTCTAGCTTCATTTTTCCAAAGTTGTTTTGCATAGTTGACTTCCAAATTTTGAGATATTGATCGTTTCCCATTGAGTTGAACTGCTAAGCTGATACGATCTGAGCCATTGCATAGAGGTAGGGATCATCCTGATCTCTTGCCTAGTTGAGACTATTATCCATACTTAGAATGTTTTGTAGGGTTCATCTCTTGGTTTTTCTTGAGCACTGCTTCATATTATTTTCTATGCTTGATCTCTTGACTCCATGATTATCTCTCTAAACTGTTTTTACGTCCTGTTTCGTACATGATATGCTTTGAACCGAAGCAAGTTAGAGTCATTGAAAGAATTCCATTCAATTTGCTGAACAGTCGTTATCTTTCCGTAGAGTTGTCTCTCCAAAGAGTCGTATCTCTCTCTATTCATTGCGACGCTTGGTCGATATTTGCTAGTATAATATTGGAATGTAATCCCCAGTCTTTGTCTTCGCTTGGTTCCACTGAGCTTGTTGATTAAGTTAGTAAGCCTTGGCTACCAGTAGTGACTTCTATTCTTAAACATCCAGGTAATAGTTCAATTCCCGTTGACTCAAGAAATTGAATGTTGGGTGTGCATATACGTTTAAAGTACATGTCACGGTGATTAGCTCGCAAACATGCCCACGTGTTTAAGGGTCGTCACCAATATCGTATAGTTTGTTTGCAATTCGATTGCAAATTTATTATCATCATTCCTTTTTTTTTAAATGGTTAGGGGTCAGTATAAATTCCCTGGAAAAGCGTTTGTACTTGATCCTCCCATGTATGGAGACTTAGCCTTTATAGGCTAAGTTGAATGGGTCCAAAGGAGATCGGGCTGCGTTTGCATATAGGCTGAAACTTATCCCCTTCCCTTCTTCACTTATTCATTTAGTTATTTCTTTTGCAACTAATCCCTTTAAATCCTCTTCGACCGCCATTACCAATCCCTTGAACTTGAGACTTTCACCCTAACTCTCTCCGATCCCTTCAATATCCTATACGAATCAAATCTTTACCTTACTAGAAGCCTTCGCATCCACTCCAAATCGAGTTTCCCTTCTTTCGAGTGATTGAACTTTGAACTCCAACCCGCACTTAAATCTCTTTCAATATCCCCATGTCGATCCATCTTTTGGTCTTCGTTTGCATTTTTCTTTGCATACATAGGTGGGTTTGAATTCATTGTAAATGATTTGGAGTGAGATATCATAACGAGACATTGGATTCATGTTTATAGTCATGGAGAAGTGAGTTAGTATTGGTCTGGAGAAAATGAAGTGGGATGGTGAAGTCCAAGGGATCAGTGTAGAGATGTGATAGAGGGCGATCGGTGATAGAGGAGTCGGTTTTGCTTATGGATTGGAGAGTACAATGTGAAGAAGAGATGAAGCGATGAGAAGAGTTCGGTTGACATGGGGATCAGTTCTGAAATGAGGGACCGATTGTGATAGGGATCGGTTATAGGCATAGCGGAGGATTCGGTATTGGAGCATCGGGTGGAGGGATCGATTACGATCCTTTATGTGAAGGAACTTAGGCATTTTTAGCTTAATGTGAACACACCCGAAGCCGCTTGTATGAATGAACTCGAACCTTAGGTGCATGAGCATAGAAAACAAACTTGAATATGAACACTTATATATTCAATATGGGACTTGAACTTGAGTACGCATACTTATGCATTTGAACTTGAACATGTATAACATATGAAATTGAATATGATGATGTAGGATCGATTTCACCTTAGAGGGGGGGTGAATAGGGTGATACTAATAATAATAAAAATTAATACGGAAATATATATAATAATTGTAGCACGGATAATAGCAGAATAATAAAAGCAGAAATAGAACAACACAGATTTACCTAGCTTCGGCAATAACCTGCCTACCTAACTCTACGCTCAAAACCCTGCCACAACTCAGCCACTGAGTTGCTAATTCTCGAACTACACCACTGTAGTACGTAACCTAGTCACACGACTAGAAAGTTACACAGTTTAAAAATGAAATTTACAACTGGAAATAAAAACTAAAAAAATAAAACCCAAAACCCTATTCAATGAAACTTAAGCCCAAAATAAAAATAGACCGGCCCACTAAGTAATTAACAAAGAGACGTTTCCCTTTTTATTTTTGTTCAGTATCTTCGGCCGTTTGTCCCTCTTTTTCTTTTGAACTTAGGGTTTTGTTTCAAATTGAAGATGCCGCTTGATAATCGATCGATTGAAGAGATTATGTTGCTTTGATTGGCTTCATCAATCGACTCCTTGCTTATGATTGCATGTGGTTGCTTCAATTGTCGAATTCGAATTAGTGATTTGAACTGGTACATGAATTGCCTTTATTTACTATCGTTGTTATGCTTGAACTCGATTCATCCCCTACCGATGATGATGATTGGGATTTTATAGGGATCGAACAACTTATATTTTCGTTTGTATAAATATGTTTGAATTCTTCTTAATTCTTGCTTGGCTGTTCGATTTTGCTTAAATGTGTGTGATAATTCTTTTACTTGTTCATCTCTGAATTTTAGCTTGACTTGCTTTGGGTCGGTTCCTATAACTTCGACATTTGAATATTATGACCGTAGTTTTCTGCTATACTTTGGCGTCGTGAATTTTTGAGATAAACCTGACTTCGACTTGTTTAATTATTTTTACCCTGATTGACTTCACTTCTCGTACTGGTTCAATCTGCTACTGTTTTGATTTTCTGTAAACTCTGCTTCATATAGACTGCTAGCTTTTGACTTGTTTCAACTGCTGCTTTAAGTCGAATGTCTTCATGTTGCATATGTATATACTTGTTCCACTTGAAATGTGTCATCATGTGTATACATACATATGTATGTTATGTATGATTGCTGTGTTGTTCCTCTTGAGACTGGCCATTCATGTGTTGCCTCTGTCCTCTGTTGTATTTTTGAGTGCGGAAAGTATTCGAATTTTTGAACTCTTCAATGACGTTTTATTTTGATTTAAGTTGAATTGCATTTCTTGTTGTGTGTGTGTCTGCACTTGAATTTGTTCATGCCTCTGTTTCATATGTATAGAACTGATGCTAGTTTCTGTGTATGTTCACTTGTACTTGTATTGATTTGGGACTTCATGTTGCATTGTGTTGTCTTGAGCATGTCTATAGCTTTTTGTCATTTTGGTAGTGGTCTGGTTTCATGTTGAAGTCATCCTCCACTACTATTGAACTTATGTGCCTCTAAACTGATATGTGTATACATGCTTACATATATGTATATATTTAACTGTGCTTGAATTGATTTGAAATTGTTTTTAAAGTTTGTTCCGTAGACTTTCATGTTAAAAACTGAATGCATGCTTGGAATCTTGTGAGTTGTGTACATATCCATGATAGGTTGCATTGTTGATGTTGAAACTGGTCAGTTCCTTTTCTGGTTTCATTGTCCATGGTTCCACTTTGGTTGCATTGAACTGATGTTGATGATTCATGTTTTGCATTTACTTGTATGCTACCACTGATCTTTCTGTGATGATTGTTTTCATTTGTTGTGCATGAACTTGTTGTATCACCATATATGTACATACATACATATGTATGTGTGTATATATGTGTTGTTGATCATGCTGCACTGACCCATTCACTTGAATATGTACATTTGAACTGGGCTTCCTTGGTCTGGTTGCCTTGTAGGTCTGATCTGTAGAGACCGTTGCATTTGTAGAAATGGTCTGGTTGCATTTCTTTGTTCTCACACTTGACTGTGTACATATGAGCTGGTCTTTGGTTCGGGTTACATGATCTGATGCCTTTTGTTGTTGCCTCTGAGTTTACCACTGCTTGTCTCTACATATTCATATACATTTGAACATGTTCACTTTGTCTGTACTGTTTTGGTGCTTTGTATTCTCTGAAATATATATGTGAGGTCTGGTTCAAGTATGTTGAAGTTTGTTCTACTCATTGAAACTTGTACTTGACCATTCTATTTTTGTTTTTGTATTGCACCTGAGTTGAATCCAGCTTTGGCTCGGGATTGACCTTGTGCTCACCTGTCCCTGTAATTTTATCAAGTGTATATCGGTGTGCACGGCCTTGTGACATGCATAGTGATACACTGTGCATGTTACAAGCTGTTCGTGTAAGATGAATTCAAAAGAAATAAATGACGAACAACTCGAATAACTGAGGCAAATAACATTTTCAAAAACACACACTTCATTGCACACTACAAAAAAAATAATTCTTTTTCAATTTTACTACGTTAGTGTTTATTTTTCTGATAATTCAGATGTTGGATACAAACTGGAATAGAGTTGAAGATAAATATGAGTGTTTGAGTGATATGTAGTGAGGTCAACATTGTAAATTGAAATTTGTGATGTAATCGAAATTGTATTGAAAATGTATAAATGTAGTGAGAGCTCAAATTTGTACTATTTGAATTTGTAATAAAATATTTGTTTGAATAAAATATTTGTTCGAATTTGAATTCTATGTTATTTATTTTATCCAAAAAATAATTATTTAATTATGTGAAAAATAGTACAATAACAAATACAATTAAACGAATATATATGTTTATTATCATCAAACAAAAATCATATACTAGCATATTCTACAATCTCCCCTTTTCGATGATAACAAACATATATTAAGATTTTGAATTTATTAAATGTATTTGGTCATTGATGAAATCTATTTTCTCTCCCTATTTTAATGCTCCCCCTACAACCAAGCTCCCCCTTCACATATGCATGAAAAATATGCAAATAAAAAAACAATAGCAATGACCCTATATGTGAACCTATATGAGAATATGTTATGCAAATAGATGAAAATATGCAAAATAAGAGAATTGAATTTATTTGCCAAAATCTTAATCTCTCTCCCCCTTTTGTTATCAACAAAAGAGTAACAGTGTTAGAAAAAATAGAGATCAAGTAATAGACATTAATACAACATTAATACCCAATCGAGTAAAAATATTAAATTTTAATAAAAAATCAAACAAAAATGATAAATACTATATTAGGAGCATGTTCCACTTTAGAGTGATAGGAGTGTTGTCGGCATATAAAACCATATAGTTGTGTCTATTTGTGGTATATTTATATCAGGAATTTGAATACCTACTAACCATGCATAATCGTTAGGACTTTTAAATGAGATTAGTAGTATTCCTAATTTTTATTTTAAAAAAATGAATTTCAAGCATCTTCTAACCACGCATAACCATGAGGACTTTTAAATGGGATTAGAATCAACTTGTCTATTTAATAATAAATTTTGATATGTGTTCCATACATGCATGCATAACCGTGAGGACTTTTAAATGAGAGTGAATACTTTGGATGTTTTTATAGCTAAAAAATAAATAAAATAAAAACGAATAATTTCTCGTTTAAAATACCACATTTTGACATACTATATTGGATTTTAATGGGTGATGGTCGTTAGAAATATGATAGAAATAGAGATGGTCATGGAATTTTTACCAACAAAAGTTATTATAAATCTTGTTTAAATTTTTAAAGAAATTTACTAAATATACCGTCTCAAGTCATAATATATGATTAATATCAACACTCATCACTTTTTCAGTCACTATTTATCTTTTCGATAATCGGTAGGGAGTCAGATTAGTTAATGTAGTCATTTAAAATCAAATCCAAAAATAATTATAAAATCAAATTTTCTAAAATGTCTAATCTGAAACAAAATCAACAAAAACTATTTTCTATAAGGGGTTTTATATTAAAAAAATGTCTGCTAATTGAAAATCAGTTGAAATGAAAAATATGCAGATATTTTCTTTGAAAATGATGCAACTAATGAATGTCTCAACATAAAACACGTTCCACTAGTACTTTTCTATCAACTAGGCTACCAGTGTAATCTGCATCTGAATTCCCCTTTGATTCAAAGTTATCATTAGATAGATATCATAGACCAAATCGTGGGGTGTGCAACAGATACCTTAAAATCTTTTTTATAGCTTTTAAATGAAATTCTTTTGGATTTGAATTGAAACAGTGTATACAAGCAAACACAAAATATAATGTCAGGTCAAATATATCCACGTGTATCTGGAATAATCATCAACCAATAAAACAACATCATTAGTCCAAAAAATCTATACAAACTAGTTCAAAGACTCTAGAGGTACTTATAGTGTTCTCGGCATAACAAGATAATTGGCCAACAATTTTGCATAAATCAAAATCAACATTCATTTCTTTATCACATAACTGGCTGATTTAAATCAGATTATGGTGCAGATTTTCAACATATAATACATTGTTCAAGATAAATATATCTTTACCTATTTTACCTTTACCGATAATCTTTTGTTGTTGCCTATTGTGATTCTGCCACCATTGTACTAGGCTAAGGAACTTTGATTTGTCGCTCGTCATGTGCCTCGAACAGCCAGAATCCAGGTAACACTGTTGTTGTTCCTTAGCCTGTCACCACACCTACACAAGGAAAGTTTTTTATGACCTATTTGTTTTTATAGGTCCATGGTTGTTAGTGACAAAAGATTTTGAAAAATATGTTTGAGTAGACCCAAGACAGTTTATATTTTGGCATGCAGATTTGTTTGACTTTAAGGGATTTTATATTCGTGCCTTTTAGAACCCAAATTGGTATGGTTTTCACGTGTTTGGGTCCATACCAGCAATTACTGTGATTGTGTCCTGTTTTTCCACAAATCGTGTACCTGGAATTGACTTGATTAATTTCGCTTCTAACATGTTCAGATTGAACCCAAGTCCTTGTCTAACAGTATTGACAGTTTGTTTCCTTAATAACATATTTAGCGATCTTTCTCCTTTGGAGAATTTCCCTAAAGTTGTAGACAATTGTTGGACTTGTGTTTTGAGAGATTCATTTTCATTCAATAATAGAGTGCACTTTTTAATAGAATTTTCTCTCCTGGTATTTTCACTTTCTTTCAAAATCAGAATTTCATTTTCAAGTGATTTAATATTAATTTCTGATTTTTTAATTTCTTCTTCGAATGATGTAAACTTATCACACTTAGGGCTCTTATTTCGATAGTTTTTAACCAATTGATCAAGCTGTTTTTTTAATTTTATCAAACTATCTCTTTGTGATTCACTTTTAGCGTATTTCTCCCTAAGTCTTTCAAAACAGCCATTTACTTCATGAAAATTTATAAGTAATTCCGAATGAGTAAGTTTTGGTACCTCGCTTGGCTCATCATCATCACTGTCAGTTGTTTCTCCTTGAAGACACAAATTTTTTTTTTCACTCTCACTGCTAGTGCTTTTATCAGCTTCATCAGTTTCATCCAAAGCAGCTGCAAAACTTCTCCTTTTTGGTTTCTTTCCTCGGCTGAGTCGATTCTGAGGACAATTTGGCTTGATATTACTGTGGGTTTATTGCAGTTGTGACAGATGATCTCCTGCTCTTCTGGGTTGTCTAGAACTTTGACTATTCTGCTTTTCAGTTGTTGATTTAGAGCTGGATTTCCATACTTGTGATTCCACCTTTTGAATTTCTTCATTATCAGTGCCAGTTCTACTGCACCATCATCATCATCACCATCATCTTCACTTTCAGTTGTTCCTTTGAGAGCTATTGATTTCTTTCGAGCATCACCTCCTTTACATTCTTCCTTGAATTTCATTCTAGCTCATAAGTGGTGAGATTTCCAATGAGTTCTTCAACTTTAACTTGTTTCAAATCCTTTGATTCTTGAATGGTAGTAACTTTTGCTTCAAAATTTCATGGAAGGACTCTGAGGATTTTTCAGACTATTTTCAATTCTGTGTATGGGTTTTCGAGAGCTTTTGATTTGTATATAAGGTTAGAAAGTCATTCATACATCTCTTTGACATTCTCATCCTTGGCCATTGTGAAGTTCTCGTATTCGCTACTAAGCATGGCAAGGCGAGATTCTTTGACTTGGGAGGTTCTTTCATGAGCCACTTTAAGTGTGTGCCAAATTTCCTACGTAGTTAGACAATGTGAGACACGATTAAATTCAATTTGATCTAATGAAAAAATAATAGAATTCATAGCTTTAGCATTGGCATTTTGTAGTTTATTTTCAAGATCTATCCATTGATCCATTGGTTTTCAATTTCTTGATTATCTACCACTATAGTTGGTGTCCTATATCCCGTCTCAACAATATTCCAAGCATCAATGGTTTAAAAAAAAATTCATTCTATTTTTACAATAAACATATTCACTATTGAACATGAGTGGTCTAACTATGGACTGACCCTTAGCAAAAGCATTATTAAAAGAAGCCATTTAAAAAATCAAAATTTTAAAACAGAAATTTGTTTTTGAAAAATCAAAATTTTAAAATAAAAAATGGTTTTTGTTCCTAGCTCTGATACCACTTGTAGGATCGATTTCTCCTTAGAGGGGGGGGGGTGAATAGGGTGATACTAATAATAATAAAAATTAATGTGGAAATATATATAATAATTGCAGCACAGATAATAGCAGAATAATAAAAGCAGAAATAGAACAACACAGATTTACCCAGCTTCGACAATAACCTGCCTACGTGCTGCCCCCAAGGTTTGTACCAGAAATTAAGTAGTCAAACGCTTACACACGTAAACTTGCGACACCCGCTAACAACTAACCTAACTCTACACTCAAAACCCTGCCACAACTCAGCCACTAAGTTGCGAATTCTCGAACTACACCGCTGTAGTTCGTAACCTAGTCACACGACTAGAAAGTTACACGGTTTAAAAAAAAAATTTACAACTGAAAATAAAATTTGAACAAAATAAAACCCAAAACCCTATTTAATAAAACTTAAGCTCAAAATAAAAATAGACCAGCCCACTAAGTAATTAACATAGAGACGTTTCCCTTTTTACTTTTGTTCAGTATCTTCGGCCGTTTGTTCCTCTTTCTCTTTTGAATTTAGGGTTTTGTTCCAAATTGAAGATGCCGCTTGACAATCGATCGATTGAAGAGATTATGTTGCTTTGATTGCCTTCGTCAATCGACTCCTTACTTATGATTGTGTGCGGTTGCTTCAATTGTCGAGTTCGAATTAGTGATTTGAACTGGTACGTGAATTGCCTTTGTTTACTATCATTGTTATGCTTGAACTCGATTCATCCCCTGCCGATGATGATGATTAGGATTTTATAGGGATCGAACACCCTATATTTTCGTTCGTATAAATATGTTTGAATTCTTTTTAATTCTTGCTTGGCCGTTCGATTTTTCTTAAATGCTTGTGATAATTCTTTTACTTGTTCATCTATGAATTTTAGCTTAACTTGCTTTGGGTCGGTTCCTATAACTTCGGCATTTGAATATTGTGACTGTCGTTTTCTGCTATGACTTTGGCATCGTGAATTTTTGAGATAAACCTGACTTCGACTTGTTCAATTATTTTTACCCTGATTGACTTCACTGCTCATACTGGTTCAATCTGCTACTGTTTTGATTTTCTGTAAGCTCTACTTCATATAGACTGCTAGCTTTCGACTTGTTTCAACTGCTGCTTTAAGTCAAATGTCTTCATGTTGCATATGTATATACTTGTTCCACTTGAAATGTGTCAACATGTGTATACATACATATGTATGTTATGTATGATTGCTGTGTTGTTCCTCTTGAGTCTGCCAATTCATGTGTTGCCTCTACCCTTTGTTGTATTTTTGAGTGTTGACAGTATTCGAATTTTTGAAGTCTTCAATGATGTTTTATTTTGATTTAAGTTGAATTGCATTTCTTGTTGTGTGTGTGTCTGCACTTGAATTTGTTCATGCCTCTATTTCATATGTATAGAACTGATGCTAGTTTCTGTGTATGTTCACTTGTACTTGTATTGATTTGGGACTTCATGTTGCATTGTGTTGTGTTGAGCATGTTTATAGCTTATTGTCATTGTGGTAGTGGTCTGGTTTCATGTTGAAGTCATCCTCCACTACTGTTGAACTTTTAAGCCTCTAAACTAATATGTGTATACATGCTTACATATATGTATATATGTAACTGTGCTTGAATTGATTTGAACTTGTTTTTAAAGTCTGCTCTGTAGACTTTCATGTTAAAAACTGAATGCATGCTTGGAATCTTGTGAGTTGTGTACATATCCATGATAGGATGCATTGTTGATGTTGAAACTGGTCAGTTCCTTTTCTGGTTTCATTGTCCATGGTTCCACTTTGGTTGCATTGAACTGATGTTGATGATTCATGTTTTGCATTTACTTGTATGCTACCACTGATCTTTCTGTGATGATTGTTTTCATTTGTTGTGCATGAACTTGCTGTATCACCATATATGTACATACATACATATGTATGTTTGTTTATATGTGTTGTTGATCATGCTGCATTGACCCATTCACTTGAATATGTACATTTGAACTGGGCTTCCTTGGTCTGGTTGCCTTGTAGGTCTGATCTGTAGAGACCGTTGCATTTGTAGAAATGGTATGGTTGCATTTCTTTGTTCTCACACTTGACTGTGTATATATGAGCTGGTCTTTGGTTCAGGTTACATGATCTGATGCCTTTTGTTGTTGCCTCTGAGTTTACCACTGCTTGTCTCTACTTATTCATATACGTTTGAACATGTTCACTTTGTCTATACTGTTTTGGTGCTTTTGTATTCTCTAAAATATATATGTGAGGTCTGGTTCAAGTATGTTGAAGTTTGTTCTAGTCATTGAAACTTGTACTTGACCATTCTATTTTTGTTTTTGTATTGCACCTGAGTTGAATCCAGCTTTGGCTCGGGTTTGACCTTGTGCTCACCTGTCCCTGTAATTTTATCAAGTGTATATCGGTGTGCTCGGCCTTGTGACATACACAGTGATACACTGTGCATGTTACAAGCTGTTCGTGTAAGATGAATTCAAAAGAAATAAATGACGAACAACTTGAATAACTGAGGCAAATAACATTTTCAAAAACACACACTTCATTGTACACTACAAATAAATATTTCGTTTTCAATTTTACCGCGTTAGTGTTTATTTTGCAGATAATTCAGATGCTGGATACAAACTGGAATAGAGTTGAAGATAAATACGAGTGTTTGAGTGATATGTAGTGAGGTCAACATTGTAAATTGAAAATTTTGATTTAATTGAAATTGTATTGAAATTGAAAATGTATAAATGTAGTGAGAGCTCAAATTTGTACTATTTGAATTTGTAATAAAATATTTGTTTGAATAAAATATTTGTTCGAATTTGAATTTTGTGTTATTTATTTTATCCAATAAAGATTTATTTAGTTATGTGAAAAATAGTACAATAACAAATACATTTAAATGAACATATGTTTTTTATCATCACACAAAAATCATATACTAGCATATTCTACAGATGTAACATATGCCTTGAACAGATTTGGGTGCTCACATGTACTTGAATGCAAATATCGAACTCCAACCTTCCGATAACTGATCTCGAAGCTTAGATAAAATCCACAACCATTGATGTGAAAGTCGGTTGGGACGGTAAGCGATGACGATCACTCCGGTCGAATACCGCTAGTTTACACTGGGATGACGGTCACTATCTATTTATCACTACATTTCACAACACTGCACCACACCACACTAGTTTGCACTTAGCATGGGTTGACAGGTTAATTTCTAATAATGATTATCTGCTAAGTTTAATAGTCATGGGTTCCAGATGCTCAGAGCACTTAGCTGCTATGGCTACTGAACATACTTCTCCACATGACAATTTCGTTGCCGAATCCAGCTCAGCAACCATATCTGCCCGAAACACTCTAGGTCATCAATCTGAACAACCTAAGAGTTCCTACCAAGTACCAGAAATTCCACAAAGTCCTGAAGCAGAAGATGAGCCAGCTTCTGACACTCTAGAAGATGCTATAATCTTGGAAGATCCAGTATACTCCATGGCTTTGAAAGTCGATGAGGCTTCTCTTTGGAGAATTTGCATTAAGCATGGGATTCCATCCGATGATGTATTAGTTCCATCTCTCCCATGACAGAACTCATTTTCCCCCAGAGGGATACACTACCTGCAATAGGTTCATGTGTTGGGCGGGATGTGTTCCACCCTTCGATCCGTTCATCCAGAAAATGTTATATTATTAGAGACTGGCTCCAGCTCAGCTGCATCCGAATAGTTATGCATTCCTACATGGTACATATACGATATTCTTGGAAATCTTACACTGTAAGCCAACTCCAGAGTACATTAGGTTCATCAGTAATCTCAAGCGACAAAGAGGAAGCTTCTCACACACCTTCCTCGAGGCGGCACCTAACTGTCAGGTCGTAGCCAGCGCTTGGAACAAACTTAGAGCTTTCAAGAATGCATGGTTCTATCTATGCCGCCTACCTAGTTTTGTAGGACGATGGCTGGAAGGAAGTAAGTGTCTCTTTAAATTTAACTTTGTGTGCTTTATTCAAATCGTATCCTAAACTAAGAAGTTATTCTTAATATTACAGATAGTCACCCATGACTCAACGATAGTCGTTACTCAAGAGCGGTTTTAGCGCTCAAGGATACTCCTTCAAGAGATAGAGATATTAAGTTTCTCATTACTGATGGGCGCCTTTTTGCCTTTAGCCTACTTGACGAGGGTCGCAGCACCGGGCTACCCAGGAACATTAAGAAGGGTACTGTCGAAGGAGGAGATGCCACTGGGCAAGGAGGTTACAATACCGATCCTGTCGTGCTCCCAGTCAAGGAGGCTCAGGAAGCCGCCGTAGAAGGCAAAGCAAAGGGTGACGACGATGAATCTGGTCATGGTGATGCAGGTTCTAGCCATGAACTTGTGGTCGGATCCTCACAATGTACATAGCCTCCTGCACCTAAGGAGAGAAAAAGGAAGAAACTTGTCTATAAATTTAGTATAGGCCAAGCTGGCAAGCAGCCCAAGCTATTTGTCACTCCTCAAGTCACTCCAGAACAATCTACTTCTAAGCCCCTAGAAAATTTAGAAAAAATATTTGAGGGTCTGTTGGATAATCATATTCCAGATTACGTCGAGACTTATAACTTTGCTGATATGAGCGTTGGGGGGGGGGTCTGATTATCTTATCAGAATTAGTGCTGATTTTCCTCCCACCACCAAAGGAAAGGCTACTCCAGTCAGCAAGGCTCTCACATCTAGTCCGTTGGGGAGACACCAGGGCACTTATATCCACATGCAGTCCATAACACTGCATTGCACTTGTCATATGCCCTTTAATGTTGAAATTTAACTCATTTTCATTTTCCTTACAGGACCCATAAGGAAAAAGAAACATATGTTCCATTCTTTGCAAAATATAGCGCGCTAGACTCAAAGGCCTCGATCGGGCTCGCATCACCAGAGTAGCGGTCGTGAACACGACCTTAGTTACCATTCCAGTTGAGATCGAGGCTATCATGGTAGGGGTGATAGGGACTGCTCTTTGCATGATTCTACTTCCAAGCATCGTTCTAGATCTAGGTTCCCTTCTCCAAAAGGTCCAGATAGGCAGTCGGATCGGCGCGATGATATCCCTCTGGCCAACATTTCACGAGGTCCACCCTCTGCTTCAATCCTTACACAATCGATTGTATCATTACATTTTGGTCGATCTTCTAACCGCAGATGTCATAGTGGTTTTAAGGCTCCTCAGCACAGGCCGGGCAAAGAGAGCGCCTTTACTCAAGTAGTTACTAAAGACCAACAGGTCGATAATTCTGCTCTCATGGCCCAGCATAAAGAAGAATTCCCAAATGTTTGCTTGGACGGGTTTATGTTCGTGCCCAACCTAAAGAGGGTTCCTGAGAAGGTCCAACAAATGACCGTTGATTGTGTGGCCGATATTCATAAGAAGTACAACGAATGGATGAGAGTGGCAGAGAGGATCTCCAAGTCTTCAGAGAGAGGCGGTAAGAAGTTGAAAAGCTGAACCGCTAAGAAGCTCAAAACAAATGGATCATTTCCACTCTTGATGTTGAATTAGATGCCTTAAGGAAATCTCAGACAGGGGCCAAAAAAAGGGCTGAAGAAGCCACTAAAGCACTCGAAGCGGAGAAATCAAGACACTTGATTAAGGTTTTGCGGTTGCACCATCGAAATCATGACTGGTGATCGAGAGAGATACCACCCGAAGAAGTGCAGCTGAGTTGAAGACCAAGCTTGAGCATGAGATAAAAGAGAAAAACGAAGCGTAGAAAATTGGCCAAGAGGTTTATGACAAACTAGTCATGCTTAGGCATGAGAGGGATGCATCCATTGAGAAGGCTAGAATATTGATGCTCTCGTAAAGAGAGAAGTAGATGCTGCAAAGAAACAAACCAGGGAGGAGGTTATGGATGAGATGGATCCACCGCTCAATTCTTATGATGTTAATGTCTTGCAGTTCAAAAATTTAGAACAGCTCCAAGGCGACTACCCTTACCATCTTGCCCGCGCTTGGAAACAGATAGTTAAAGATGAGAAAAGAGACCTTGGGGCCAAAGAGATTGATCTGATGTAGCTAGAAAAGGAGGTCTTGAGGGGCGATGAACCAAGAATTTTGCATGAGGGTCTCCTCCTAATACAAGAGGAAATTGCCGTAGCTTCTCAACAAGAGATAGATGAGGGTTCCGGATCCATGCAGCATGACGCTATGGATGATCAAACTCCAAGGACCCAAACTGTCCCTAGCTCCAATGTAGGCCGCTCTACCGATGCTGGTTATAACCCAGTGGAACCGCTGCTTCAGAAATTTATGGGCCACTCTCCCAGCCTAGAAGGAGCATCCAACGGTACTCCGACTCACGTGGAAGTTCCAACTGAAGAGGGTATTTCACCCACTTCTCCCCTTTTCCAAAAAGTTGATGTATCTCTGGTCTACATTTCTAGCCCCTCTCATTGTATTTCTTCAGCTTCAGATCTGCCTGCTGCTGCTTCGCTCCTTCCCCATGGCTCTCAACCAGGAGCATAAACCCCGGCGAAGGAGTCTGTAATCATAGCGACTTCAACAACAACCCATAACATTCTAGATGAGGAAGTTATAGACTTTGACAAGCGCTTGGCAGATGCTTTGTTGAAGGAAGGAGATGATTTGAATTAGAGGACTCAAGTTGATGATGACATTGTTATTACCAGGGGTTTCCATTCCTTATTGGGTCCTTCCATACATGAGATGGAGTAGAAACTTGAGGTAGATGTTCTTTTGGCAACAAAGATCAAACAAGAAAAGCTAGAAATCATTCCTCCTTCCATATCTGTAATTCTGCCTGGGGAGACCATTTTTGCATCGTTCACATCTCTTCACCCTGGGGCATTGGAAGTTCCTCAGCAGTGTCCTCTTCAAGCATCCCAGTTTCCACTCATCAGGCTGGAACTGCCCAAAGCACACCTGCTGGATCAACCTAGAGCAACCTACTTAAGGGTAAAGGAAGTGGAAGGAGAGGAGAGAAAAGAGGAAGAGAGAGTTTGAGCAAGATTTTCTCCTAATTCCAAGAAGAAACAGAAGTCGTCAAAGAAGAAGTAACCCTGGGTTTGCACTCCTTTATAGCTTAGAACAACAGTAGTCTCCCCTTTTTAGTTTGTTAGACATAAACTTGTACTTGGCTTCCAAGTTTAGTATGTAAATAAAAGTTCTTTTGTTTTCGTTCGACTTTTGCATAAATTTGTTAAGTGTTCGAGTTATTACGTTTTTCATTCAATGTACTTGTAATTCATTGCTTGTCTTCCAAATTGTAGTGTCATACGGTCACAGATAATTTGGGCGTTGATCCGATAAGTTTATCCCAATGCCTCCTTTTAGTCGTGGCCTTCGTACTAGATGCTAGGCTTGAGTCATGGCATTACGTTATCGAATTCATCGGTTAAGTGACAATGCTCCTGCCCTCAGTCTCGGGCCAGTGGAGTTAGTCAGTGGACGATCGGGTTCCACCCTTAATAAGTTTATACCTTTCCCGTCGGATTCAGGTCGGGTTTAGTTAATGAGCGGCGGAATCATGCTCATTTGTTCGTTTATACCCTTATCTGTGCTCTGGGATTAGAGTTACTCAATGGGCAGTTAATCGCACCCGTTTGATGCTTATACTCCAGTCCATGCTCTGGGGACTTAGAGTTATTCCAGAAAATGGTCGAACCGCATTTTCCTTAGTCTATTATTTTGCCCCCAGGTCTAGGGTAAGGATTGATAAGTGATCGATCATACCACGATCATTCTAAGTTCATGTTTCTCCCAACAAACAGTGGGAAAGAATTAGTTAATAGATGGTCGAGTCACATCCATTTTATTTAATTCGATTACGGACTTGAGTAATTGGTCGGCACCAAGCTCTGGTTTCCTGTTAGTTTATATTAGGCATATGTAACACAAGTTGGTCACGCATCACAACTATTATATCATGCACAAACAATTCATAGATGTGGAAGAAATCTCAAATTCTATTACCAACTGAAAAGAAGCGACAAAATCTGTCTTATTACATGGATTTGAGCGGAAATGCTAAAACAAATGCTGAATGAAATGAAACTAAGTGAAATGGCATCGTAATTGCTCACTTTTCCAAGATCTTGGGAGTACAATGCCGTCAAGGGTCATTAGTTTAAAAGTTCCATCTTCACTTTTTTGGCCGATGACATATGGTCCATCCCATTTCGGACCCATATGGATGAGGATAGGAAAAACCCATTTCAAGACAAGATCACCAATTTCAAGGTCCTAGTTTGGACTTTAGTATTGTAGTATCGGGAAACTCAATGTTGATATCCAGCTACCCTCAAATCATCTTTTTCACGCTTCTCATCGACCTTGTCTAGAGATTCCAGAAGGAGATCTCGGTTAGTTTTGGGGTCGTAGTAAGTTACTCAATGAGAAGAACTTCAAGTTCTACGAGAATCACGGCTTCAGAGCTGTATGCAAGGGAGAATGGAGTATGGCTAGTCGTGGACTTGTGGTGGTTCTGTATGCCCATAATTCTAACGGGAGTTCATCGACCCCTTTGTCTCCGACCTTCTCTAAATGCTTCTTTGGAGTAGACTTTATGATTTTATTTACAGCTTTGACCTATCCATTAGCTTGAGGGAGAGAAACTGCAGCAAATATTTTCTCAATGCGATGCCGGGGGCAAAAGTCTTTAAATTCAGAACTGTCGGATTGGGTCCCATTATCAGTTATGCTTGTTCGGGGGAGACCAAAACGGTCCCATAATGTTTCAAACAACAAAGTTGATTATTTTTTTCATTGTGATCCTAGCTAAAGGTTCGGTTTCAACCCATTTGGTGAAGTAGTCAATTGCTAAGATGGCGTACTTCGCACCACCTTTAGTAATTGGCAAGGAGCCGATAATGTCAATGCCCCAAGTGGAAAACGGCCATGGGCCAACTATTTGAGTAATTTCCATTGATGAGGCTCTCGAAAATTTTTCAAACATCTGGCACTTATTGCATCATTTAGCGAAATCAGTTGCATCTCGATTGACAGTTAGCCTGTAATACCCGTAGCGGAGTACTAGGGTTTTCCTTCTAGTGTGATCGTCGCATTCTCCTTTGTGGACTTCTCATAATACTTGCTTGATTTCATCGTGGGCGATACACTGAAGTAGGGGTAAGGAGAAAACCTTTCTAAACATAATTCCTTCTTGAATGATGTAGCATGAAGCTCTACGGAGGATTTGTCATTTTTTATTCCTCCGCTCGGGAAGGATCCCCCATTGTAGATAGTCTTTGATTGGTGTCATCCACGACTCTTTTTCCAGCTCCGTCTCTAAGACCCAGTCGATCTCTATATGGTCAATGCTTGGAGCACTAAGTATTTCAACTGGGACCAAGCCCTTTAACTGTGCATCCCTGGAATTGGCCAGTTTGTCTAGTGAGTCGGCTTTCTCATTCTATTCTCTAGGATGTGTGTAATGGTGTAGTTCTCGAACTTGGTCAATAGCTCTTGGATCTGGCCAAGATAAGGAGAAAGTCGCTGTCCCTTGGCCCGAAATTTCCCATGACTTGGCATACTACTAACTGAGAATCACAAAATATTTGTAAAGTTTTCACTCCCAATTCTCCGGTAAATTTGAGCCCGGCAATCAATGCTTCATACTTGACTTCATTATTCATTGCAAAGAAGTCGAGTTTCAAGGCATAGCTGATCGATCATTCCTCGAGAGTCACTAACATGACCCCGGTGCCAGAACACCGATCCTTGGATGCCCCACCCATGTACATTTTCGATCGGTTGGTCGATTCTCCACTGCTCTTCGAAGAGTCATCTGGTGTAGTGAATTCAGCTATGAAGTACGTCAATGACTGTCCCTGGATAGCTCTTCGAGGGAGATAAGTGATATCGAATTTTCTTAGCTCGATATTCCATTTGAACAACCTTCTAGACGTCTCAGGTTTCTGTAGGACTTGCCGTAACGGCTGGTCGGTATAGACGTTGATGGCATGATCCTGGAAGTAAGGATGGAGTGTTCGCATCATAACCAACAAGCAGTACGCGAGCTTTTCCAGCTTCGGGTATTTTCAATTAGCACCTATCAATCGCTTGCTAACATAATATACTAGCCTCTGGATCCGACTTTCTTTGCGCAACAGTGTGGCACTTATAGCATGTACCGACACCGCTAATAGATGTATAAATCTTCATGATCCAACGACTTGGATATTACGGGAGGTCTCTCTAAGTGATCCACTAGAGCTCCAAACGCGTCAATGCAATCTTGTGTCCATTCAAAGTTCCTCTTCCCTCTACTAATTAAATTGAACAAAGGATACACTTGCCGGTGACCCTGGAGATGAATCTTCTTAAGGCGGTGACCTTCCCATTGAGGCTCTGTACCTGTTTAATCATTTTTGGCACTTGGATGTTTCGAATTGCTTGAATCTTCTCGGGATTTGCCTCGATTCCGCAAGAGTTAATGATGAAACCCAGGAATTTCCCTGATGCAACTTTGAAAGAGCATTTCAAGGGATTGAGTTTCATTCTATATTTTCAGAGAATATTGAACATCTCCACTAAGTTGTCGATGTGGTCGTTCGGTTGCTGTGACTTCATGAGCATATCATTGACATATAGTTCCATCGATCATCTGACCTGGCCTTTGAACATCCGGTTGACCAGTCTTTGATAGGTAGCTCCAGTGTTCTTTAGTTCGAATGGCATCACAACATACCAATATAGTTCCAGATCGGTAATGAAACCGGTATGCTCCTAGTCGGGGATGTGCATCGGGATTTGAATGTATCCGGAGTATGCGTCCATAAACGAAAGTAATTCGTGTCTAGCGCTACTAGCTAGTCGATCCTTGGAAGTGGAAAGCTATCCTTCGGGCATGCCTTGTTTAGATCTGAGTAGTCAATACATGTCCGCCACTTCCCATTAGATTTTCTCACGAGAACAGGATTAGATACCCATTTTGGGTAGAGGGCGTCACTGACAAACCCATTAGTTTTGAGTTTATCCACCTTTTCTTTAAGGGCGGTAGATCTCTCCAGATCCATGTCACATCATTTTTGTTTCACCGGGACATGCCTTGGGTCGATATTCAATGCATGGCTCACGATGGTCGACGAGATCCCACACATGTCAGAATGGGTCAAAGCGAACACATCGAGATTTGCTTGGAGAAAACTAGCTAACTAATTCATCATCACTGGGCTGAGCTATGATCTAATCTTTAGGACCCGTGAGGGGTCGTCGTGACTGATCGTGATATCGATTGTCAACTCAACGGAAGCAGCCTTGGATTCTTTGGGCTCCTCTTCTTCGTCTCTCGGATCTATATCTTCATAGAATCGACAGTGGTGCCCGAGCCATGGTCCAGACGCTGGTTGCTAAGCCTCACTGGTTTTTATGCAGAGAGACTTCTCCATACCTTTTCCCTTCTCCTTTCATTGAGAATCCCTCAACTCAGCCACATAACATGCACGTACAGTTGCCTGGTTGCATGAACAACACCGATACCGTCGTTTGTTACGAATTTTAGTGTCAAGCACCAAGGGACAAGAGCTACCCTAAATTCAACCAGGGATGATCGACCTAAAAAGGCATTGTATGGAGAGTCCACATCCAACACAACAAATGGTAGCATTTGTATTCTCCTATGGTTGTCGTCTCCTAATTCTACCTATGCTTGACATAGCCTATCGCTTCAGTCGTAACATCATTGAATACGTAAATGTGGGTTTATGCCGTTTTAGGTCTTTGGCTTCCATTCTCATCTGGTCGCAAGCCCTTTTGAAAATAATGTTTACAAAACTGTCATAGTTAATCAAAATCTTCCTCACTAAGGTGGGGACGATCATGGCCGAAATCACCATCAGGTCGATCGTAGGGCCTCCACCTTATCTGCGTCTCTACTTTGGAGAACTATGTCGTCTGTCATAGTACGTTGCTACTTGGCTGGAGCACCGCCCTCCGTGTTTAAGTAACATTCAAAATCAATATGCCTGATCGCATTCGCATAACGCTCCATTTCATGCCAGCTTCTGTCGGCTGGATGCGGTCCTCCAACAATGGTATTAATAACTAGTCTTCCTATGGTCCGCCTAGGCTCCTTGGCATTAGGCAGAGCTTGTCCTTGATTAGGGTCGGATGTTCCTTGCCCGCCATCCTACGGGGCTTTAACAAAATGTTGCAATTTTCTCTCACAAATTAACTTCTCTATGATATCATGCAAGTGACGACACTCGTCCATATTATTATTATGATCATAGGTTTCATGGAACCTACAGTACTTCCTTGTCTGCTTCTATTTCTCTGTTGACTCTTTCGAAGGCGGTTTTCGGTACTGCAGGGTATTATAGGTCGATGGATAGATGTTTTCTAACGATGTGTTCAAAGGTGTGTAGGTGTCGTACGTAGGGGTCCCCGACTTCCCTCTCCTAGAATCCCATCTCCGGTCGCCGTTTCTATCATCGCCCTTTTTCTGCTCATTTGATTTATTCTGAACATTAATCTGAACTTTCCCAGAACTATCGCCAGCCTGTCCTACTGCTACATTATTTTGTACACCCTTGGCACTTAGGCCCGCAACATCCCTTTTTCTAGTTCACTTTGCCTCCTCCTTTCTAAAAAACTGAGCCATTTTTGAAAAGAAATGGTTTAATGTGGAAGGAGGCTTTCCTACCAACCAAATTCAAAATCGGGGTCGACTCCCCTAGTCAGCGCTATGAGTATTGCATAATTATTTGGATTAATGACTTCTGTAATAGCTGTATTGAACCTTTCTAGGTAATCTTTAAGCGACTTCCTTGGTGCATGAACCAAGTTGGAGAGAGACATAGCATCCTTGGGGCGAGACGCATGCATGCAGAACTGCTCCAAAAACTTTATCGCTAATGCATCAAACGAAGAAATAGACTGTGGTGGTAACTTAGTGAACCACATGGTCGCAAATCCCTTCAGAAAAATAAGGAAACATCTGCCCTTGACTGCATCAGTTGCTTAGGTGAAGTCCATAAGCCATTCGTACCTCATAAGATACTGCCCGAGGTCGGGTTTTCCTGTGTAAGCAGGCATCAAAGGCATTTTAAACCTCTACGGATACTCTGCATGTAGAATGTTATCGGTGAATGGGGTATGGCTCCTGGATAGTCCCCAATCATCATTGTTTAAGCCTTTACTTTCTTTCACAAGCTGTCTCGCATGGCTGTTAAGTCCGGTGTTTGAAGAATTGGTGCAAAGTGATGGTCGTGTTCCACCTCACATGAATGTCCCGGTCCATGTCTGCGGACAGTACCATGTTGCGTTGGCTCCTCTTGCTCCTGATCTATCTCTTGAGCTACAGTCCTACCATCATCTCTCAAATGTGGTTCAACTACATTCATCGAAGCTCTAGTACCCTGATCAATTGCAGCACCTCTAGAGAGGGGTCCTTTCAGCTGATTGGCGATTCCTCCATAGGAGGAGGGATCGGGGCCGATCCATATGGAGGGATCGGGGTCGATCAATGTCAGTCGCTGGTAATGGGATGCTTGGGTATGTCCTGACGTCCCAACGTTGTACGCTTTAGTTTTGCTGCGTTTGGCTCTGTGATAGTCGTCGGATAAAGAGGAGTTTTTCGATCCTGATTATGGAGTAGGCTTCCTCCTCATTTTCCCACACCGATCTCTTAACTGGTTCATCAAATCAATGTTAGCTTGGATCTGCTGGTTGAGCTGCTGATGGCTTTCCATCAACTCCTTCATTAGGACTTCCAAACCAGCTCTGGTGATGGTATCATCAGGATTCTGGGGATTGGCAGCAGCTGAATGTACATTCTGATCAACTTGTTGAACACCAACATCGTCGTTGCCTTCAACAGAGCAAGGGAAGTAGGCTTAGTTCCTCTGGCCATTTCTATCAGCTTCCTTCTAGATATTTCCCAAATCTGAGTTGACACAAAGCATCATCATTGCCTTCAATAGGAGCACGGGAAGTAAACTTAGTTCCTCTGGCCATTTCTATCAGCTTCCTTCTAGATTTTTTCCATATCCGAGTTGACACGAACTCTATGTAGGTAGAAATCTGGATCTTATCTCACGGATAACAGAATCCACTAGTAGACGATTTGTCCAATCAAACTAAGAACTGAACTCTCAGTGAAAGCACCAAAATATTTGCACCAAAATTGGTCACAAGCACCTAATAGAGAAATAAATGAAGAAATCTAAATGAAAATGGAGAAAATAAGCATTTAACCAACAAGAAATAAGCAAAAACAAGAACATAACGATTTAAAGTGGTTCGGCGTTGATTGCCTATGTCCACTTTGATGAAATTGCTTTATTAATGACTTTGGATTCTGAGTACAAGGGAGATCAGATTGGAATCTGTGAATATAATGAGTACAAAGCAATTAACAGCATAAAGATCCCTAAAATGAAGCCTGTATTTATAGGGGGAGATGGCCGAATATCTTCATGAAAAATCGCCAGTGAAATCTCCAGATGCAGATGAGGTCATACGAGGGATCGCCAAGCCCAAAACCCAAGGAACAGGGATCAACCCTGATCCCTCTTAAAGGCCACTTGGAGGCTTGTGATCCCTCTAGTGGATCCCTCTTCGTGTTAACTTCATGTTCCCAAAGTTGTTTTGCATAGTTGACTTTTGGGTTTTGAGATATTGACCATTTCCCATTGAGTTGAACTGCCAAGCTGATACAATCTGATCCATTACATAGTGGTAGGGATCATACCCAATCCCTTTCCTAGTTGAGACTATAATCCATACTTAGAATGTTCTATAGGGTTCACCTCTTGGTTTCGCTTGATCGCTGCTTAATATTATTGTCTGTGCTTGATGTCTTGACCTTGTCATTATCTCTCTGAACTGTTTTCCTTGTCTATCATCCAGTCTAACTTATCCAGCCGGTATGAATATAACCGTGCTAAAAGGTCGGATAACAATACATATATATATATATATATCGATTATTACTTGCAGGAATTCACACATGGAGAAACAACGATTAATGGTGGAATCGAGATAGAAGATTGGAGATCCAAAAACAAGTTAGTTGTATTTTTTATTTTGTACAATCACCTATATGATGATTTCGCATATACACATGAATATAGTCTTGAAAATATTTTTTATGGAAGTTATATTTACTGTTTTAGAAATAATTTTTTTTGCAAAGGTAATTCAAACCAATAAATGGCGTCAAGTTTTTTTTTAAAAAATATACTTGCTTTCAGCCATCTGAAATCATTTTCCAGACATCTGCACAGTATTTGCACCAGAAACTTTTTGTTTGAACACTATGCATTTTCATATGTTTGGCTTCTATTTTCAGCCATTTAAAAACTTTATTTCTAAACTCTAAACTTTCTGCTTTTATTCGTGAACAATTTCAGCCGTATGGATTTCAAAAATCAGCCATCTGACCTGGACGAAAAGAAGTGTCTCTTCACCAATAATTAGAATTTGAAGAGATACCTTCTTTTCTAAAGGTTGCAACTTTTTCAATGGCTACAACTTTTCGATAAGAACTATTCAACGTTATAAATAGAGTTGAAATTCATGTTTTTAATGAACTGATTCTTACTTGCTTACAAACTCTATACTTTCTATATACTTACGATTTAAAAAGCATTCAATTATTCAATTACCTACACCAGCACATTCAAATCATCTTATTACGGAGATTAGGAAGGGTGTACGATATTGATACTTATAGGTGTTATTCAAGAACAAATAAAGTCATATTTCTTTTATTCTATTGTATCAAGTCCTGTTGGAGATCTTTAAGCACAAGGTCAAGACGATTTGTACTATACATATTCCTCCGGCTTAAGCGAGGGCGTTGCTAGTAAAACTCCTAAGAGGTGCTTAGGGACTGGACCTAGGAGAGGTGCTCCAAAACAGTATAAAATCTTGATGTATTTCTTTTATTTACTTTACTTTGAATAATTACTATTATTAGCTTATGTTAGTTAGCCATGCTTCTTCTATATAATCCACTAGTGTTTTTTCAATTTGTATCGGAGCAAAGAATTTTCAAAACCATAACAAAATTTTGATTTTTTTTGGCAAATATGAGTTTTAACACATTTCAAGAGGGTCAATCTATTGCTCGTCCCCTATTTTCTATCGGTTCTAGTTATATATATTGGGTTACATGTATGAATGTGTTGATGGCATCTAGTGGTCGTGATATCTGGCTAGCCAGTCAAGCTCAGTATGAACCACTTACTACTGCAATGAGTGCTTGGACAGATGCTCAAAAGACTGCTGCTTCCAATAACACTAAAGCAATGAATGTATTATACTATGCATTAGTTAAGAGCGAATTTTCTAGAATTATGACGTGTAAGACCGCTTACGACATTTGGCAAATGCTACAAATTACTCATGAAGGTACTACCAAAATTAAACAAACCAAGATTAGCTTATTAAAAAATAAATTTCAATCATTTAAAATGAAATTTTATTAAAGTATTATAGGAATGTATTCTAGATTTCAGTATTCAATGTGATCTTATAGCTTTAGGAACAACTTTTACTGATTTCGATTTAGTATCACGAATTTTAAAATCCTTAACCAATGAGTGGCAAAGAAAAGTGCTTGCTATTGTAACGAACCACCTTTCTTACTACCAAAGGCGATACTTAATATATCCTCGGAATTTGTGTGCCGATCGTTTAGCGTCCGAAAGATAGGTCAATAGGGGTGAAAGAAAGAAACGATAGAAGAGAAGAAACTAAACAATAAGAATCTCACAATGCAATGGAATAATATATATAACTAAACATAATATATTACAAAGTCATTTAAAAAATGTTACATCAGAGGCATACTAATCTGTGTAGTTAATGCCCCGCTATTACCCCGCTATAACCCCGCTATATCTCATAGCGGATTTCCACCGCTACGATATTTCCATATAGCCCCAAAATATAGCCTTTCCGCTTTAAGCCCCGCTATTTCCGATATATCCCGTAATTCCCGCTATATTCCGCTATTTCCGCTATATCTTCTTTAATAAAATGAATTGAAAAATTGCATTTATACATTATAAAAATTATAAAACTAATATTTTTGATTTAATTTTTAATATATTTTCAGAAATGAAAATAATCTAATATTCTACTAAATTCAATTATGTTATATAACAGTTTTACATTTATTTAAAGTATATTCGCACATGTTTTTATTTAAAATTATTTATGTATTAATTATAATTCAATTGAATGATAATTTTTCAATTAATTACAATTTATATATTTGTAAAAACATTAAGTACGAGTTTTATATGCTATTTTAGATCCATCCGCTATATCCTCGCTGTATCTCCGCTATGACTTTTTGCACCTCCACCGCTTTGAATCTGCCGAGCGCTTTAACTGCACAGATACTAATACAGATTCTACCCTAGGAAGTTATAACAGTCTATCCCTACCTAACTGATACAATATACATATAATACAACGGAAACAAGAAAAATAACTAGCTATCGATGAAGCCACCTGCTCCAAGCTCCTCCAAATGAATCTATGGAAAAACCTGAACTACTTGGTTGCCCGTTCAAATTTTAGCAACTAAGAGTTTAGGAAAAGAAAATAAATTCTAGGTTAGACATGGGTCTGGTGTGAGTAAAGAATATGTTTTAACTTTATAAAACCTTTAAATCAAAGGCATCTCGTAAGACCGCTCCACACATAAACATGGATGTGTTTTACCCTACGATAACCAAAGCATTTTCTATTAAAAAACCAGTGATATTATCATAATGTCTAGGGTTTTCAAGTAAATAATTAACATAGCCGAAATTATTACATTAACTAAATTCCAACATAATAGCTATACAACTAAAACCATAAAGGCTCGTATTGGAGAATGGATTCCATACTATGACAAGGTAAGGAACTACCTTCCGACGGTACATCTCTAGATAAAATGCACTGGGGTCTGACAAGAACATCCTGTACCCCTGCCACACAAGACCGGCCTACCACTTGACTAGTAGTACCGAATATGATCACCCCACTTTAGGCCCTGAAGCATACATGAGTAGATAGTAATCGATCTAGATTTAAGACGATCATACCCTGATGGAAGGGACCCACATGGCCCTGCTGCATGCATGATTTTTTTCATTTTTCGATTGATGAGGCTTGAGGCTATGTTTTACCTTTTATATAGCACTTCCCACTTGGAATGCTAACTTTATCCTCCAAGCAACAATGCAAATGCCAGCATTCATCCATATAAGTTGTTAAGAATTTGAACAAACCAAAGGCATTACCTCTATTAGATCTATTCTGGAATCATCCTCGGGATTAGTAGCAAGCAGCCCTTGCACTTCAAAGAGCTCAATCTTCAATTCCATCATCTTCAAGATGACTTCACTTTGAAATGCTTGAGTTGGATCGAAGTGGTTTTCAGGTAACATATCCGATCCTGGTCTCTTTGAAACAACTTTCGATAATTTTCGGTAAACTTAACCCCTGTTCTTTAGGAAATAAATAGTCAAAGATAAGAGCGGAGATCAACTCCTAACCATTAGTGGACGGATTTGCTTATCATTTGTCCTAGTTAATGAAATGAGATTTATGTGCATAGTACAACATCATCGGAGATGACTATGCCATATAACTCACGTATTTCTCCTAGATATTTCCAAAGTTACGTTTTGGGTCCAACTTCGATAGTCAGTGATTTAGCTATCGAATAACAAACAACAACCAATTCCATTTGAGATTTTATTTATCCATAGCAACCACTAAGCCTCAAAACAAATCTTTATTTAATAAATCTCTTTCAAAAACGTTTGTCTAAAACATTTATATATTTATCTCTCTGATATAAGTATATTCACAAAACATTTGCGAATAACTTCTTACTTCCAAATCATGTTAAAAAAGATTAAACAAATGTGGTCTAAATTTGAGTTAAGGACAACCCTAAACAAATTTTCCCTCAGTGTTAAGTGTGGAATGAATGCTCTATAGCACCATTTTTTTAAAAGGCCAGTTTAGAGAAACCCGAATCTCGAATTCTTTTTATACTTCTTTCGATAAATCTTTTTTAATCAAATCTATTTCATTTATGAAATCTCTTTTACTTGAAATCCAAATCCATTTCGAAGTACTTTCCAAACTCCCAAATTCATTTGTAAGCCCTTTCATAAATATTCAAAATCATCTATAATAATTTCTTTTATAATTGTCCAAAACTTTTTATATACATTTCTTATAAATATCCAAACCTTTTTATAAACACTCTTTATGAATATCCAAGTAATTTTCTAAAACTTCTTTTATAAGTACCCAAAATCATTTATAAAACTTCTTTATAAACCCTTTTTGCTTAAACAACTTCCTAAGTAACCTTAAATCAAATTAGCTTCCCTTAATAAGAAAATATATTTTATAAATCTCCTATATTTATGAAATTTTCTTTACTTAAAAGCTCAAATCCATCTACCCAAAAACACTTTATAATTTCCAAACTCCTTTATAAAACTCTTTAAAAGAACTTCTTTTTATAATATGGAAAACAATTCCCATTAGTTAAAAATCATCTTTAGTAAAACCATTTGTCAAATCATTCTTTTAATATCTGGCTCAAATTGAAATAACTTTGAACCCATTTCAAAAAGAAAATGAAATATTTTTCCTTACAAAAATCAAATGGAGGCTTAGTGACCACAATGGTGCTTTTAATTTGAATTTTACTTATCCAGTTTAACATGGCATCACATAACAAGAGGTATTTAAGGGATCAACACATAACAATCAACCAACTTAAGTAAATGTCCAAGTTAATTGTAACAGTAGAATGGTGTTTTGTTATGCTAATATATGTCATTTAGGTTTCCTAATCATATGGGGTTACTTAAGGGTAAGTGACACAGAAATTCCTTGATTTAAAACAAAATTTGAAAAGACAAAGTTTAAAGCAAAACTGATTACTTAATCTCAAAGCTATTTTAAAATAAATTAAAAAATCTTGTAAATGAGAATCTAATCCTTGTTAAATAGTAATTAAACTCTAATTAAAGTTAATTAAACCGTATTAAAACATAATTAACTTTAACCAAAGATTAGTTAAATAAAACCTCTTTTAAAAATAATAATTAATTAATAATTATCTTAAATAAATAATTATTAATTAATTAATCCTTAATTAGTAATTAAATAATAATTAACTTTAATTAAGTAGCAAATCATGATTAACTTAATTGATTAACATTTAAGTCTAATAACCATTATTAACAAATGATTAAGTATTAATTACCTTTATTAAATAATAAATCAATTAAATAATCATTAAATAAATAAATAAATTTTAATTAAATAATTAAACAATTGTTCTCTAATTACTTAATTAAAGTTAGAAAAAATTTCCAATAAGATTTCTAAGTGAAAACAAGTTTGGATTAGAAAAATAGTTAGATTTTCCAAACTGCGCGTATAGTGAATATCACTATACGGACCCGTAATTTCAAAACTTGAAATTTTGATTTTCTAACTTTTAAAATTTCAACTTTTGAACTCTTGTCTTCTTTAAAACATGAAAATACAATTTTGAAAACCAAAATCAAAGTTTTAAACTTGAAAACATTTCGTTTTGAAACAAAATCAAACTTTCGACAAAAAACGGATTTCTACGTCGCTTTTGGTTAGCGAATCGCTATCTTCATGTCATGAGCCCATATACAACAAATACAACATTCCAACACAATATCACATCATAACATTATAGCACAATCATAAGAAAGAATGTTACTTCACAAGTACTAACCTACTTTTCCAATATTCAAGGTATAATCTTTATCGCCTACTCAAACTTCGGCATAAGCAATCAATTCCAAATCAACATATCTGCATGCATACACAACATATAACATTACCACATACTTAAGCAACATTTTAACTTACAAATTTTAACACTTTAAAAAGTTAGTAACTTGAGTTTTCAAAACATAGACTTTACTCAACAAATTTTCACTAAATCAAACTAAACTTGCTCTCGACCTAGCTCACTTGCTCCTATCTCAACAAAGTGTAGATGTGGACCCTAGGAAGGCTAAATGGGCTCGGCCATGCATGTGCTTGGGCTCGTCCATGGATGTCTGTGGAGGGTGTGGACTTGTTCTTTGGAAGAAAGGTGTTGTAGTGTATGTAAAAGTGGATTAGTGGACTAAAGAGGAGATTTTGAGTAAAGAGACGTGATTTTTCTTACTTTATAATTTGTGAAGAGAAGCCATGGATGTATTTTCTCAAACTCTTAGGAATTTTAGAAATGAAGATGCATGAAATGGAAGGAGTATTTATAGGCTTAGGAAAATATTTTAAAAATATAAAGCGATTATATTTAAATATACACACATGCATCCACCCCCATCTCCCTCCCACCCTAGAACACGTCTTCCCCCCTTTTCATGTCTTTAATCATGTTAGAGCTTCCATGTGTCTGTACTAAGGATATGGAGGTGATTTTTATACATATAAGTATGTTTATATGCGTGTGTGTGTGTGTGTATATATGCCTTTTATAACATAATTTGTCACATCCATGCTTATGTATAAATATATATAAGCTAATATACATAAGTATGCTTAATTAATACTAATCCTAACATATATAAATGTGTGCATGTTGCACCAAGTGTGCACAACGTTCCTGATGACTTTCGGGTGTCGAAAAGTCGAAATTTCGGAAAACATTCTTCGGTCACATTTTATATTTTTGTTTGAACTATCTATATTGGTCAACAATTTTGAAAAATATTTTATCATCAATATTAAATAATTAAAATAGGTTTCTTTGCTAATAAAAATCCACTTATTAATTATATAAAATATATTTAAATAGCCTATTTCAAAGTGGCAAAATCCTGGTTCATTACAAATCCGTTTTACCATCATTTGTTATTATTTAAAAGAGTTATATTTTAATTATAAAACTTATTATTTGAATATTTAAAATTTATAAATATTTGTAAATCAAGGTGGTAAAATTTGGGTCGTTACACTCTTCCCCTTTAAAAGAATTTCGTCCTTGAAATTGTACCACAACTTTAATTCTCAGGAACACTTAAACTATCCAGCAGTCCGTATGATGTACATAGATCATTCCTATGAAAAATATGATTTGATCATTCACTCGAACACATAACTTTACCTCTGAACTAGTATCGCTCACTCAACTTCCTAGTGCGAACTTTGATCAGGCCTCTTAATTAGAATCCTCTGTCTCCTTACATAGCCATAAACTATGATAGACAACCTGTGGTTCCACATAAGAACCCTCACCAATGCTCGCCATTAAAATGAGTGATAAATTCTTATTCAAAACGGTGTAAAACACCTCCAGTCATATACTCGAATCTAGGATCGAGAACTATGTGTAAAGGAGAAATGATCTTCATACAGCCTATGTACTGATCTAACGATTCTTACTATCTAACTACTTTCTACCCTCCCAGCAAGCTTCATAAGAATAAAATTTTAAATTTATTAACTTATATAATACTCTTCTACCTCCTAAGAGTATATACAAATATATGATTTTTAATTCTATTTAATTTTTAACTATTAGATGCAGGCCAAAAATAATTTGGGTCTTAAAACTAAGTCGACCAAATCAACCTCTTTACCCTAATTAGTCTGGTAAATAGCTAGGAAGAGTAGGATGCTGGTATCCAAACTCCATCCTAGATTCTACTTTTCCTTAGACACTACTAAGGTAAAAATGTCTAATAGCCGGCATAATAACATCAAATAATTCTTCACATCCTAGATGATAAAATCAAAAGACACAGTTTAAATAAACAAAGTTTACTAAATCCCCTTATTAAATTTAACCTAATTAAAATTTCATTTATTAATCCACCTTTAAAATATCTTTTTATATTGAAAACTCTTCCTTTTAAGGATCCAATAACACAATACCCGGATTTTTATTTCAAAAACCTTTTGAAAACATATGTATAGCTCGAGTAACTCCAAAATGATGTCAAGGAACTAGGTGCTACCAAATAGTACCATATACCCCTTTACTAAGAAGAACAATACTTAAGAGAAGTGTTTGCCATTTGAACACATCTCTTGCCCATTTTTAGTCATTTCCAAGACACTCGAACTAGTTAATAAAAAATATTTCTTTTTTTTTCAAATTTCTTCTTGAAACAATAATATATATGGATAGATAGATCTTAACAAAATCATCCACTTTCTCTAGATTCATTCAGATTTGAACTTGTTTCGATTTGTACAATGACAAAGAAAATAATTTACTAAGTGCACTATCTTATCCGCCTAAGCAAACATTCGATTGTCGCTTAGAAGATTATGCCGATCATCACAAAACAGATCAAAAATTATTCCCAAACTGTCCAAAGAAAACCTTACTCTCAAACTTTATTTTTAAATATCTATATCTTAAAATGTCTTTTAAGAAAGATTACTACTATTTTCAAAAATCATTTGGAATTTATCAAAACCATCGGGATTTAACATTCTCAAAACCCTTTTCATTTTTAAAACATATTTAATAGTTCTGATTTGTAAAATCATCTCCCTTAATTCATCTTATAAAACTATTTGAGGATTTTCCTTTAATAAATATCTTTATTAAAATTTAATTTTTACCCTACATATCGTCGAACGCCTTATAGTCAAATTGTGAAACTTAATTCATAAGATGTTCAATTCAATGTTCGTACAAATTCTATCTACCCAACCCATGATGGAAAAAGGAAATCTACTATTAAATTTGATAGTAGTCAATGCTCAAAATTGGATGAGCATGACTACCCTAACCGCTAATAATTTAAGTATTATTAACTCCTAACCCACTCTCCTCATAGATAACTGCATAGATTTTGAAAATCATCCCTTTTTATATTTAGAAAATATATTCCTAGCTAAAATTATTTCATTTACGTAATTTAAAACAATATTATGTCAATTTAACTTGTTCAAGTGTTTAGAAAATCCCTATCAATAACGTTGATCAGGCGCATCAATTGGAATTCTTAAGCCACTTGACGGGTCAAACAACACAATATAAAACATTTTTATTCACTAACAAATATGCACTCATATATATATATATATATATATTACACTCAGACGCATTCTAAGGCACTACTGACCCTATCTATAATGAGTTTACCCACCAAAGCTTAGATGTTCGCTCAACCTAAGCTCTGATACCAAATGTAAGGAACAACCTTTCTTATTACCAAAGATGACACTTAATACATTCTCGGTATTCGTGTGCCGATCATTTAGTCGTCCAAATGACAGGTCATTTGGGGTGAAAGAAAGAAAAGATAGAAGAGAAGAAACTAAACAACAAAGAATCTCACAACGCAATGGAACGATATCTATAACTGAACATAATATATTACAAAGTCATTTAAAAAATGTTACATCAGAGTCATACTAATACAGACTCAACCCTAGGACAGTTATAACAGTCTGTCCCTACAAACTGATACAATATACATATAATACAATAGAAACAAGAAAAATAACTAGCTATCGATAAAGCCACCTGCTCCATGCTCCTCCAAATGAATCTGCGATAAAACCTGAACTACTTGGCTGCCCACTAAAATTTGAGCACCTATGAGTTTAGGAAAAGAAAATAAACTCCGGGTCAGACATGGGTCTGGTGCGAGTAAAGCATATATTTTAACTTTTATAAAAGCCTTTAAATCAAAGGCATCTCGTAAGATCACACGGCACATAAACATGGTCGGGTTTTACCTTACGATACCAAAACATTTTCTATAGAAAATCTAGTGATATTATCATAATGTCTAGGGTTTTCAAGTAAATAAATAACATAGCCGAAATTGTTACATTAATTAAATTCTAGTATAACAGGTATACAACTAAAACCATAAAGGCTCGTATTGGAGAATGGATTCCATACTATGACAAGGTAAGGAACTACCCCGATGGTACATCTCTAGATAAAATACTCCGGGATCTGACAAGGACATCTTACACCCCTGCCACACAGGACTGGTCTATCACTTGACTAGTAGTACCGAATATGACGCTCCACTTTGGGCCCCAAAGCATACATGAGTAGATAATATTCGATCTAGATTTGAGATGACCATACCGTGATGGGAGCAACCCACATGGCCCTGGTGCGTGCACGATTTTTGTCATTTTCCAATTGATGAGGGTTGAGGCTATGTTTTACCTTTTATATAGCACTTCCCACTTGGAATGCTAACTCTATCTTCCAAGCAACAATGCAAATGCCAGCATTCTTCCATACAAGTTGTTCAAGATATGAACAAACCGAAGGCACTACCTCTACTAGATCCATTTTGGAATCACTTTGGGGATTAGTAGCAAGCGACCCTTGCACTTCAAAGAGCTTCATCTTCAATTCCATCATCTTTAAGATGTCTTCACTTTGAAACTCTTGAGTTGGATTGAAGTGGTATTCTGATAACATATCCAATCCCGGTCTCTTCGAAACCACTTTCGATAATTTCCGGTAAACTCAACCCCGGTTCTTTAGGAAATAAACAGTCAAAGATAAGAGCGGAGATCAACTCATAGCCATTAGTGGACAGATTTACTTATCATTTGTCCTAGAATGAAACAAGATTTATACGCACAGTACAGCATCATCGGAGATGACTGTGCCATATAACTCGCATGTTTCTTTTAGATATTTCCAGAGTTACGTTTTGGGTCCAAATTCGATAGTCAGTTATTTAACTATCGAATAACAAACAACAACCAATTCCATTTTGGATTTTATTTATCCATAGCAACCACTAAGCCTTAAAATAAATCTTTATTTAATAAATCCCTTTTAAAAACGTTTGTCTAAAACATTCATATACTTATCTCTCGGACATAAGTATATTCACAAAACATTTGCAAATAACTTCTTACTTCAAAATCATGTTAAAAAGGACTAAACAAATGTGGTTTAAATTGGAGGTAAGGTCAACCCTAGACACTATTCCCTCGGTGTTAATTATGGAACGGATGTTCAATACCACTGTTTTTTTAAATGGTCAGTTTAGAGAAACCCGGATCTCAAATTCTTTTTATACTTCTTTCGATAAATCCTTTTTAATCAAATCTATTTTATTTATGAAATCTCTTTTACTTGAAATCCAAATCCATTTCAAAATACTTTCCAAATTACCTAATTCATTTATAAGCCCTTTTGTAAATATTCAAAATCATTTATAATAATTGCTTTTATAAATATCCAAAATTCTTATATAAATTTCTTATAAATATCCAAACCTTTTTGTAAACTCTCTTTATGAATATCCAAGTCATTTTCTAAACTTCTTTTATAAATACCCAAAATCATTTATAAAACTTCCTTATAAACCTTTCTTGTTTAAACAACTTCCTAAGTAACCTTAAATTAAATTAGCTTCCCTTAATAAGCAAATCAATTTTATAAATCTCCCTTATTTATGAAATCTTCTTTGCTTAAAAACTCAAATCCAACTACCCAAAAACACTTTATAATTTCCAAAATCCTTTGTAAAACTTTTTATAAAAACTTCTTTTTATAATATGGAAAACCATACCCATTAGTGAAAAAACATCTTTAGTAAAACCATTTGTCAAATCATTCTTTAAATATCTTGTTCAAACTGAAATAACTTTGAACCCATTTCAAAAAGAAAATGAAATATTTATCCTTACAAAAATTAAAAGGAGGATTAGTGACCACAATGGTGCTTTAGTTTGATTTTTACATTTCCAGTTTAACTTGGCATCGCATAACAACAGGTATATAAGGGATCAACACATAACAATCAATCAACTTAAGTAAATGTCAGAGTTAATTGTAATAATAGAATGGTGTTTTATTCTGATAATAGATTTCATTTAGTTTTTCTAATCATATGGGTTACTTAAGCGTAAGTGACACGGAAATTCCTTGATTTAAAACAAAATTTAAAAAGAAAACAGTTTAAAACAAAATTGATTACTTAACTCAAAGCGATTTTAAAATAAATTAAAAACCCTTGTAAATGAGAATCAAATCCTTGTTAAATAGTAATTAAACTCTAATTAAAGGTAATTAAATCTTAATTAAACCGTATTAAAACATAATTAACTTTAATCAAAGATTAATTAAATAAAACCCCTTTTTGAAATAATAATTAATTAATAATTTTCTTAAATAAATAGTTAATTAATAATTAATTAATCCTTAATTAGTAATTAAATAATTATCAAATTTAATTAAGTAGCAAATCATGATTAACTTAATTGATTAACTTTTAAGTTTAAAAACCGTTATTAATAAATTATTAAGTACTAATTATCTTTATTAATTAATAAATCAAATAAATAATAAATAAATAAATAATTAAATAATTTAACAATTGTTCTTTAATTACTTGTGTTAGCACCAAAATTGGTCACTAACCTCGTTGAGAAAGATTGTGAAGAGATATAAATGATGAAGGCAAATTAAACAAAGAAGAATATGTTAATTCAAACGCAGAAAGTAAGAACACCAGATTTATAGTGGTTCAGCGTAATTGCCTACGTCCACTTTGAGGTTAAATTTTATTGATATTCTTAATGATTGATTACAAATACAATTCACAGATCAAATGCTTGAATGGAGTTGCTAGGTAAAGAGGATGAGTCTGAAGAATGGCAGAGTCTCCCCAGCGTTCTCGAAAAAAATCCCTCTTCACTGTGCCCCTGCCCTTCTATTTATAGACAAAGATGGGTTGGACTTCCAGGTGGGCTCGGCAGCCGAACATCTTGGCCCAAATATAGTGGTCGCCGTATGCCGAACCAAATAGGCCGATCACAACGATGCCGAACCACCCTCTCTATGCCGACCGATACGCTTGCCGCTTGGGAAGAGTAGAACGAATATCAGTCGAAGCCGAACGTGCCTTTGGCCGAACGAAACGCTTGACCGAACGTTGGTGCTGGCCGAACGATAGCTTTAGCCGAACAATGCTTCTGACCGAACAATGTCCCTGGCCGAACGATGCTTTAGGCGAACAATGTTTCTGGCCGAACAATGTCCCTGGCCGAACGATGCTTCTGGCCGAACGATGTTTCTTGGCCGAACGAGAGTTATGGCTGGACGTTGCCTTTAGCCGGGTAGTGCCTTTGGCCGAATGATGGTTCTGGCCGAATAATACAGCCATGCCGAGCAGTTGTACATGCCGAACGTCTTCAGATGCCGAGCGCTTACAGACGCCGAGTGCTACTGTATGCCGAGTAGTCCTGGATGCCGAGTGCTACTGAATGCCGAGTACTCCTGGATGCCGAGTACTTGCCGATGCTGAGTACTCCTGGATGCCGAGTACTTGCCAATGCCGAGTACTCAGTTGCCTGGTCAAATCTCCAGGAAACACTTGCCCCCCAAAGTGTATTACGTGACTGAACGTGATGCGCTTTGAATTACGTATCCTCCATGTTTTGTTTCAAATCCTTGATTAAGTCCAGATGCCTTCTTAATATTGTGGTGTGTGCCGAACGTGGTATAAATGCCGAACAATACGCTCGAAGCCGAACGTTCCTTATGCGCCGACCAATTCTACGCTTTGAAGCCGAACGATACAGCTTTGACCGGTTCTACCGGATATAGCCCCTTCGACTTCCACTTTTTCCCCTATAAAACAAGGTTCTTCCCCTCTTCTCTCCTTTACTCTTTTACTTCTGCCACTCCACAAAGATTTGCAATTCTCGCCAGTCGACCAGACTTAAAACCTAACTACTCCTTCCTAAGCTCCAATCTGCAAACTAGGTATTATTCCTTGTTCGATTCAAATAGGTTTCAAACGAGACGGCCGAGTGTGTCATGTAGAAAACTTTTGAGTAGGTCATCTTTATTGCGTCTTTATTGCTGAACGATGATGCAAGGCGAGGAGGGATGATTAGGAGTGTTCGCACCTAAGACCATTGGACTTAGCTTCCTTGCGTCGAACCGAAGTTAAAGGAGAGGAAAGAAGGATGAAAGTGTTGGAGGTGGTAAGGGTGTTGAACGACATAGCTCTGGTTCGGCGTATGTTGTCATGCGCCGGACGGTGAAATAGAAGGCTGCCAAACAGTATTTTAACCGAACAAAACCAATGCCGAAAACTTATTCAAATGTCGGACAGTATATATGTTGAACAACAGACATGCCGAACAAACATGAAGGCCGAACAATACTCGGAGCTATCAAACTTAAACGCCGAACCATGTCAAGGCCGAACACACTTAAATGCCGAACCATATCAAGGCCGAACAATACAAATACCGAACAATCATAATGCCGAACAACACTTAGGCCGAACTCCACTTAAATGCCGAATAGTATTTTAGCCGAACAGAACAAATGCTGAACCAGACTTAAGCTGAGCAGACATAAATGCCGAACTACACTTAGGCCGAACAATTCAAATGCCGAACCAAACCTAGGCCGAATAATACAAATCCTGAACTACACTTAACAAAACAGGGACAAGGATCCGGGCGTGCTAGCATATGAGACTGACCTGGATCATTAACTCCCTGGTTTTTATAGACATAAATCTGAACTTAAATTAACAGACGTTTTCTGAATCTGGAACTGTAATCATCATAAGGAGGACTTTTTGAGACGGTCAGCGATGACGGTCTTCGAAGGCAACGATTCGAAACTCGTTTTCGTATCTTTGTAATCTCTAGATTCTCATTGCTTATACACGATTGCTTGCACTAGTTTACACACCACGTGGGGGGAATATTCGTATTGTTAATTCTAACATTCAACGTTTTTCAAGTATAGTTTTCACAGGCACTTATACAGATTCATTATTTATTGGGGATGTCTAAAAAGTCTAGCTCCGCCACTATATCTGATAGGCCTGGGCCGTCATCAAGGCAAGAGGTCACTGATACTTCAGATCCGTCGACTTCTCCTACCCATAACTTAGCTCCTGATGCCCTGGAGGCGACAATTCTCTTAGACAATCCGATCGACTCACAGGCTTCGAAGATTAATGAAGTCGCACTTCGGCGAATATGCTCCATCCATGGGATTCCTTTCGCCGATGTGTTAGTCCCGTCGCGACACAATTGTCCTCACCTGCCCCCAGTCGGATATACCACCTGCAACAAGTTCATGTGCTGGATGGGCAGCGTGCCTTCATTCAATTTATTTCTTCGGGACGTGTTGCAGTACATAGACATTGCCCCATCGCAGCTGCATCCAAACGGTCACGCGTTTCTATATGGGACCTACCTACTCTTCATGGCCGTCTTCTCTAGACCTCCAACTTTTGGTGACATCAGATACATTTATATGATCAAGAAACGGAAAGATAGCCCTTCTTTCATGTTCCTCGAGCCGTACCACAAATGCCAAATCTTGATAGGAGCATGTAGCAAATTCGCCATGTACAAACAGGAATGGTTCTATGTGCGTTTCCCTCCTGGTTTTTCGAGGAGATGGGTCGAAGGCAGTAAGTCTCTTTGCTGAGTCATCATTCGTGTTTAATTGGAGTTATGCTTTTCCTAACTCCTCGTTTCATCTTTTCAGGTATTAACCCGCGTCTGGAGGGCCGAGGATATTCTGAGGCTGTTGAAGCCATTAGAGCTCTTCCTGCCGAGGAACGAGACATCCAAACCATTATTTCAAATGAATCATTGTCAAGGTTCGGCTTGCTAGCCCCTGGTCGTCGGATTAGCCTTCCGGAGGGCGTTTCCATTCCCAAGCCAGCATCCGATAAAGTGAAAAAACAAGCTGGATCGTTGTCACGCCACACTCCCGATGCGCACGAAGAGGGTGAGCACAAGGAGGATGAAGCTCCTGAGACTCAAGGCGAGAATGTGGGTCCCGCTTGGAATCCGGCGGTCGAAGTTCACGACATTGAAACGTCATCCTCCCCTTCGAAGGGAAAGAAGAAGTTAAAATACAAGATACGGAAGGAGAAAGTTGGCGGAACTTCAAAAGTTACGCTCATCCCGCTAGAGAAAGAGGCTTCCTCACAGCATATGGAAAGTTCTCTGAGGGGTTTGTCAAATCTTTCCATCCCCGACGATATACTTAATTATGGTTTTGACGATCCTGAAGCCCTCAAGTTTTCTTCGCCCGCTAGAGGCAATGCGGGAGTTCAACTCCCAGCCCAGGGAGACAATACTCCGATCAGTAAAGATAAAAGAACCGGTCCGTCGGGGGGAACACTAGGACACACACACACATACGCATTCCATCATATACTTCAAGTTTTTTCTTATTTCCCGGATTTTTCTTAACTCGTTGTTATCTTTATTCTTTGTAGGTGACATGGGGCGCTCCCACGGACTCGATCGCCTTCACGGCTCTTCCACATTTCATCATCTCGGACGGGATTCAGGTTCGGGCAGACGCAGGGACAGAGATGATTACGAAGATAGAGACAACCGTCCCCGCGATTCATCTTATCGTAAGAAGGCATATTCCCAATCTTCACAGTCCCGTGATCCTCTTCCTCCAACTGAGCCGGATAGAGAGAAGCCTTCACAGAAGGGGTCCCAACTCGATGTTTCCCGAGAACAACACTCCGGTTCGTCGAGTACAAGGCAAACTCGAGAGCATCGAAAAAGAGCGGAACTTTCAAAGCCTTCTCCCCCTACTCCCGTGGTTGACCCAACTGTAGAAGAGAAGATGGTCGATCTTAAGGCCAAGTTCCCAAAAATTTGTTTTGATAGTCTGAAATTCCTCCCAGCTATTCATCATATCCCTGGGCACGTGAAGTAGAGTGCCATTGCCTGTAACAACGACGTCTATGTTCAACATGACGCGTTTGTACACTTGGTTGAAAAGATCTCGGAGGTGTCTGTTGAGCGACAATATGAAATTGATCGTCTGAAACTGGAGGCTGGCTGTGACAAGAACATCATCAAGCATCAAGACGAAGAGCTCGCTTTGTATAAGTCGAAGCTTGAAGCCGCTGAGCAAAGTGCAAAAGATACCGCTGAGGTAGTCACTCGTTTAGAGATGGCCCACAAGAAGGAACTTGATGAAGCAGTCCAGCACAGCTGTGCCCTTGCCTTAGGAAAAGATTCTATCCAAAAAGAAAGGGACGCGCTCGCCATACAAATCAAAGAGTTGAAAGAATTACTCTCCAAGGAGAAAGAGGATAAAGTAGCTGCTCAAGAAGAGTCACAACAATATTGTGATGAAATCGTTGCTACTCGGCTCTTGAAAGCGAAGCTCGATGACGAACTTGCTGGGGTTGAAAAAATGAAAGACGAAGCCCGTGATGAGGGAAAAAGAAAAGCTGCGGAGGAGATTGACTCTCGCCTCGAGGTGGCCGCAGAAGCCGGCATGGAAGAGGTCAAGTGCATGTTTGACCCATTGATTGCTGAGTATGGTGCCCGCGTCCTTATGCATCGCGACTTGACATTCTTGGGCGAGGGCTATCTCGAATCCCTAGCCGAGGCCTGGGAAACTTTAGTGATGATTAGGAAAATCAAGTCGGACTCTGAGGAAGTCGATGAGGATGCCCTGGTGAAGGAGTTTCTTAGAGGGAACGAGCCAGCGGATTTATCCGCAGCTTTGGCGCTTTATAGCAAAGGCTCTCCCCTTCCAAAAGAGAAAAGTGATGAAGCTGGCCCATCCGGGGCTAAGACTACGGCTCTTCATATTGCTGCTCCTCCCACTGCTCAACCGGCCGGTCGGCCGACACTTGACCCATTCGAGCAGCACGCCGGCTACGATCCTGAAGATCCCGGGCTTGGCGTTCATGTGCTATCTCCTATTCTGGAGGGTGAAACTCCACACGCAACTGATAGCCAGCCAGAACCCGGTAGGAAACTCTTCTTTTTTAGAAGTTAAAAGATCTGTCACTTTCCAGCAGTGGTTATTCGTTCTAATGTTCATTATTTATGTTTCCATGCAGACTGCTTTGATCCTGAGCCAACTCCGAGGAGCGATGACGCCAAGGAGGAGGCAGAGAAAACAAGCAATGTTGCTCACGCGGGAGTAACTCCTGGCCCTGACGCTCAAGTGATAGGGGCGCAAGACGATGATAAGCTTGACACCTCATCTCCCGCCGAAGGGAGTGATGAAATTGAGATCACTGGCGCCTCCGAACATACTTTGAAGATGAGCTTGAAAGAGCGTCTTGCCGAAGAGGAGCAGAAAAAAGTCGAGGTCAAAGTTGAGCCTGAAATACTGGAACTCACCGACCCGCAGAACAGACCTTTGAAGATCATTCTCCCTGGCAGGTCCAAACCGCTGGATGTTCCTTCTCCTACTCCTGACTCCGCTTCTTTAGCAAGCAAGAAATCCAAGAAGAAGCGTGAGGGAGAGGAGTCATCGGAAAAAACAAAAGAAGACAACAAGAAGAAAACGAAGAAATAATCGCTATACTCGTTCAACGAGTTTTTTGCTTAAGTCTTGTAACTACTTTTATCTTTTGTCTCCGTAGTTTGTATAGATAGGTTCTTGACTCCAAGTTTTGGAGGGATAACTGTGTAACCTCATTTTGGACTATTAAATAAAGTTTAGTTCCTTAGCCGTTTGAACGATTCTTCGGAGTGGATTACTTCTTGTTCTACATTTCTTGAGTACTTAGAATTTTTTCTAAATTCGCGTTCAAGGGACTCATAGTAAGTTGATCCGCATTCAGGGGATTCGGAGATTGAGATTGTTTATACTCTAGTCCGCACTCTGGGGACTTAGAGTACTCCGATCCGCACTCCGGGGACTCGGATATTGAAATCGTTTACTCTAGTCCGCACTCTAGGGACTTAGAGTACTCCGGTCTACGCTCCGGGGACTCGGAGATTGAAATCGTTTATACTCTAGTCCGTGCTCTGGGGACTTAGAGTACTCCGGTCCGCACTCAGGGGACTCGGAGATTGAAATTGTTTATACTCTAGTCCGCGCTCCAGGGACTTAGAGTACTCCAGTCCGCACTCCGGGGACTCGGAGATTGAAATCGTTTATACTCTAGTCCGCGCTCTAGGGACTTAGAGTACTCCGGTCCGCGCTCCGGGGACTCGGAGATTGAAATTTTTATACTCTAGTCCACGCTCCGGGGACTTAGAGTACTCTGGTCCGCACTCAGGGGACTCGGAGATTGAAATTGTTTATACTCTAGTCCGTGCTCTGGGGACTTAGAGTACTCTGGTCCGCGCTCCGGGGACTCGGAGATTGAAATTGTTTATACTCTAGTCCGCGCTCCGGGGACTTAGAGTACTCCGGTCCGCAATCAGGGGACTCGGAGATTGAAATTGTTTATACGAGTTCGTACATCGTACATGATAATGTAGTTCTAGTAATTCATCACCCGACTATGAGATATAGAAACATTAGTAATTCGTGGAAAATACGGCTTCAAGCCTTTATTAATGAAAAACAACTAAACTGCTTGATTACATGGCTAAAAAGAAACTAAGTTACGACTGAATGAAAACATACAGGAAATAACTGTTCCCAAAACAGGAAAGAAACATACTAAATGTAATAATGTCGCAAATGTTCACTGTTCCACGCTCGGGGGAGTGTCGCTCCATCAACGGTCGCTAGCTTGAATGTTCCCTCTCCAAGCTTCCGTTCAATGACGTACGGACCTTCCCAGTCGGGATTCATACGTGATGGTACCGGGAAGACTCGTTTCAGAACGAGATCACCCACATCAAAAATCCTTGGGCGGACTCTGCCGTCGTAGTAACGCTTGACTCGGTGCCTATGCGCTGCCGCCCTTAATTCGGCCTCTTCACGTTTTTCATCGATGCAGTCCAGCGATTCCAACAAGAGGTCCTGATTCGTCTTGGGATCATAATATATCACTCGATGCGATGGAACTTCAAGTTCCACGGGTATAACGGCTTCCGAGCCGTATGCCAAGGCGAATGGAGTGTGGCCGGTCGCAGACTTGTGGGTAGTTCTATAAGCCCATAATGCTATTGGGAGCTCATCTACCGACTTGCCTCCGACCTTCTCCAGACGCTTCTTCAGTATGGACTTGATTATTTTGTTAACGGCCTCGACTTGTCTGTTAGCTTTTGGGTGTGCAACGGCGGCGAATTTCTTCTCAATGCCATACTTTAAACAGAACTCTTTGAACTCTCTGCTTTCAAATTGCGTCCCATTGTCCGTAATGATGGTGCGAGGGAGGCCAAAGCGGCATATAGTGTTTCGTACAACGAAGTTAATGACCTTTTTAGAGGTGATTGTGGCCAAAGGTTCTGCCTCAGCCCATTTTGTGAAATAGTCGACTGCAACTATCGCGTATTTCGCACCACCTTTGGATATAGGCAAAGAGCCAATTATGTCGATTCCCCAAATTGCAAATGGCCAGGGACTAACCATTTGTGTGAGTTCTGTTGATGGAGTCCTCGGTATTTTCGCATATCTTTGACACTTGTCACATTTCCTTGCGTAGTCTGCAGCGTCCCCATTTACGGTCGGCCAGTAATATCCATAGCGGAGGATCTTTTTTGCTAGCGTTTGCCCCCAGTATGGTCACCGCATTCTCCTTCGTGTACCTCCTTCAAGACCCGTTTCGTCTCATCATGTGCGATGCATCGTAATAAGGGGACCGAGAACCCCTTTCGATACATTAGTCCATCCTGCATCACATATCGCGCGGCCTTTCAAATTACCTACCGTCTTTCGCTCCTTTTTTCTGGTTAAAACCCCGGTTGTTAGGTATAACTTGAATGGGGTTATCCACGATTCCCTCTCGATTCCTGTTTCCAACACAGAATCAACTTTCATTGCGTCTATGCTTGGAGCACGCAAGGCCTCAACGGGAAACAATCCCATTTGCTGAGCATCGCCAGTGCTTGCGAATTTTGCCAATGAGTCGGCCTCTTTGTTCTGTTCACGCGGGACATGCGAAATATCATAGCGCTCAAGGTTTGACAGTAGTTCTTGAACCAGAACAAGGTACGGAGCAAGCTTCTGTCCCTTTGCTTGATAATCTCCTCGCACTTGGTAGACCACCAACTGTGAGTCACAGAAGATTTCAACTGATTTTACCTCGAGTTCTCCAATGAGTTTTAAGCCCGCAATCAGTGCTTCATATTCTGCTTCGTTATTTGTAGCCGGTAAATCGAGCTTCAGAGCGTAACAAACCGATCGATTTTTCGGAGTTACAAGGACTACGCTAGTGCCGGAGCAACGGTCGTTCGATGCACCATCGGTGTACAATTTCAATCGAACATGGGGGATGACATCGCGATTATCTGGTTCGTCGGGCATGGTAAACTCAGCGATGAAATCTGCTAACGCTTGCCCTTGTATGGCTCTTCGTGGCAAGTAGGCGATATCGAACTGGCTCAACTCGATGTTCCATTTTAACAATCTTCCAGAAGTTTCTGGTCGTTGGAGTACCTGCCATATGGGTTGATCGGTATAAACACTGATTGTGTGTGCTTGAAAGTATGGGCGCAGCTTACGTGATGCGATCACCAAGCAATAAGCCAATTTCTCGATTTTAGGGTAATTTCTTTCTACCCCCGTTAAACGCTTGCTAACGTAATACACCGGCTTCTAGATTCGGTCCTCTTCGCGAACCAAAGCCACACTTATAGCATGTGGGGATACAGCCAAGTACACGTACAGCATCTCATGGTCTACTGGTTTTGACAGCACTGGTGGACTCTCCAAATGCCTCACCAGTTCCCGGAATGCTTCCTCACAATCAGATGTCCACTCGAAATTCCTCTTCTCTTTCTTTATTATATCAAAGAATGGGATGCACTTGTCCGTGGCCCTGGATATGAATCGACTCAGCGCAGCTACTTTTCCATTCAAGCTCTGTACCTGTTTTATAGTCCTGGGCACTTGCACATCTCGAATAGCTTGAATCTTTTCTGGGTTAGCTTCAATTCCCCTAGCATTGACGATGAATCCCAAAAACTTCCCCGATGCGACGCCGAAGGAACACTTCAGAGGGTTGATCTTCATTCCATAATACCTGAGTATGTCGAACATCTCAGCCAAGTCTCGAATGTGGTCATTTGACTGTCGTGACTTCACGAGCATGTCATCCACATAGACTTCCATTGTTCTACCAAGCTGGTCTTTGAACATTCGATTCACCAAATGCTGATAAGTCGCTCCTGCGTTTTTCAATCCGAAGGGCATTACTACATAGTAATATAGCCCAACATCTGTGACGAAACTGGTGTGTTCTTGGTCCGGAATATGCATCAGAATTTGATTGTAGCCCGAGTATGCATCCATGAATGATAATAGCTCGTGTCCTGCCGTGGAGTCAACCAATTGATCAATCCTAGGTAACGGAAAACTGTCCTTGGGGCATGCCTTGTTCAAATCGGAATAGTCTACACAAGTTCTCCATTTCCCATTCGCCTTTTTCACCAGCACGAGATTCGATACCCATTCAGGGTAGAGGGCGTCACGGACGAACCCATTGGCTTTGAGTTTGTCCACTTCCTCTCTGAGAGCAGCAGACCTCTCTGGGTCCATTCCTCTCCTCTTTTGTTTAACTGGGACGTATTTCGGGTCTATGTTCAACATGTGACTCGTAATGGCGGGAGAAATCCCGCACATATCAGAATGCACCCAGGCGAAAACATCAAGATTTGCCCGGAGGAAATCACTAAGGTCTTCAGTCATTGTGGGGCTGAGTTATGATCTGATCTTCAGCACTCGCGATGGATTGTCTCGGCTGACTGAAATGTCAATTGTTAATTCAGCCGGCGCTGCCTTTTCTTCCCTGGGCTTCTCATCGTCATCTCTCGGATCTATGTCTCTGAAGATCCAAGAATTATGCCCGAGCTAGGGCTCGGGCACTACTTGTCAATCATCATTATTAAGGATGCGGACAGGAATGTCCGCAACCTTTCCTTTCTCCCTCCGATGGGCCTCTCTGAGCTCTGCCACATAACATGCACGACCGGTCGCCTGGTCGCCATGAACAACTCCTACTCCTTTGTCAGTTGGGAATTTCAAAGTCAAGCACCACAGGGCTAGTGCTGCCCTAAACTAAGCCAGGGCCGGTCGGCCCAGGAATACATTATACGGAGAATCCACATCCAAAACTACGAAGGGCAGGATTCGCACCCTCCGACATTCGCCCTGTCCCAGTTTAACGGGTAACTCAACATACCCTACCACATCGGTCGCTGAAACATTAAAGCCATGTATGCGAACCTTGGACCGTTTCAAGTCCTTTGTTTCCATTTTCATTTGGTCATAAGCCTTCTTGAAGATGATGTTGACAGAACTTCCACAATCAATCAAAATTCTTTTCACATACGCCGGACCGATCGTTGCAGATATGACCATCGGGTCGATGGTTGGAGCCTCCACTTGGTCGCATCTCTGTTTCCGAACACTATATCGTCTGTCATTACACGCTGCTGCTTAGCAGGGGTCCCATCCTCCGTGTTCGAACAACATTCGAAATCTGCATGCTTCAGGGCACTAGCATACCGCTCCATCTCCTGCCAATTCTTATCCGCGGGGTGAGGCCCGCCGATGATCGTGTTTATGACTAGCCTACCCACAGTCCGGGTAGGTTCATCAAGATGACGCGGAGCTGGAGCACGACCTGGGTTGGATATTCCCTGTCCTCCTTCTTGAGGATCCTTCAAAAATTCCTGCAACTTTTTCTGCCTGATCAACTTCTCTATAGCGTCGTGTAGGTGCCTGCACTCTTCCGTATTGTGCCCATAAGTCTCCTGGAAGCGGTAGTATTTTCTAGTCCGTTTCTGTTCCTCGGTTGACTCCTTCGGACGTGGCTTTCTATACTGAAAGGTATTGCAGGTTGAGAGGTAAATGTTCTCAAGAGACGCATTCAGCGGGGTATACTCATTGTAGCTCGGAATTATCGGCTTCCACTTCCCCGCTTCTCTCTTCTTCCCTTGACTTCTCCCTCCAGACTCCTTAGGCTGCCCGGGCTTGTTCTGGACATTGACTTGGACTTTTCCCGAGTTGTCTCCGGATTGCTTCACAGCAATGTTGCTTTTCACGGACTCCTGGACAGGCCCTGGTGCCTTATCTCGCCTTACCCACCTAGCTTCCTCTCTTCTTATGAACTGGTGTGCCTTTGAGTAGAAACGCTCTAGCGTAGTCGGAGGTTTTCCTGCCAACCAGTCTCCAAATTCAAAATCCAGATCCACACCTCTCATTACAGCCATTAGAATTGCATGATCATTGGGATTACTGACTTCAGTTGCCGCAACATGGAATCTTTGTAAATATTCCTTCAATGACTCCCCAGGATTTTGGATTACACTTGACAGAGACATTACATCCTTCGGACGAGTAGTGTGTATCCTGAACTGCTCAATAAACTTCTTTGCCAACTCCTCGAAATTGAATACGGACCACGGAGGAAGTCGGGTGAACCACATAGTAGCGATCCCAGATAGAGTAATTGGAAAGCATCTACACTTGGTTGCATCATTTGCTCTAGCCGAATCCATCATCCACTCGTACCTCATGACATGCTGTCTGGGGTCAGTCTTTCCCTCATACACAGGGATAGTTGGCATACTAAACTTTCTGGGGTATGCCGCCTGCAGCACAATATCTGTGAACGGAGTATGACTTCTTGATACTCCCCAATCGTCATTCGATAAGCCTTGATTTTCTTTCATCAATTGCCTGACCATGGCTGTCAGATCTGGTGTTTGTATGGAAGGTGGAAGGTTAGAGTCTGTTCTACGCGACTGTCCATGCTGATGCCTCCTCTCTTGGCGATCTACCAAACGTGCATCTTGAGGTTCGACATCGTTAGCGTTTTGATGGTCTGGGCCTCCAGTCTCCACCTGCACTCCAGTTCCTAAGTTTCCAGCTCCGGCTTGGTCACGGTCTCCAGCTGTTTGAACAGCAGCACCTGCCCGCGCAGCTATGGTCTTGCCATTGTAGAGTTATTGGTATGAACTCTGAGTAGAATCAACGGATGTCCTATCAATGAGTCGGATCTTCTTTGGGGGATTTGTTCAATCCAGTAGCTTCAAAGCAGATCCTTGAGGTCTGAGAATTCAATTCTCAGTGAAAGCACCAAAGTGTTAGCACCAAAATTGGTCGCTAACCTCGTTGAGAAAGATTGTGAAGAGATATAAATGACGAAGGCAAATTAAACAAAGAAGAATATGTTAATTCAAACGCAGAAAGTAAGAACACCGGATTTATAGTGGTTCAGCGTAATTGCCTACGTCCACTTTGAGGTTAAACTTTATTGATCTTCTTAATGATTGATTACAAATACAATTCGCAGGTTAAATGCTTGAATTGAGTTGCTAAGTAAAGAGGATGAGTCTGAAGAATGGCAGAGTCTCCCCAGCGTTCTCGAAAAAAGATCCCTCTTCACTGTGCCCCTGCCCCTGTATTTATAGACAAAGATGGGTTGGACTTCCAGGTGGGCTCGGCAGCCGAACATCTTGGCCCAAATATAGTGGTCGCCGTATGCCGAACCAAATAGGCCGATCACAACGATGTCGAACAACCCTCTCTATGCCGACCGATACGCTTGCTGTGTGGGAAGAGTAGAACGAATATCAGTCGAAGCCGAACGTGCCTTTGGCCGAACGAAGCGCTTGACCGAACGTTGTCTCTGGCCGAACGTTGGTGCTAGACGAACAATGCTTCTGACCGAACAATGTCCTTAGCCGAACGATGCTTTAGCCGAACAATGTTTCTAGCCGAACAATGTCCCTGGCCGAACGATGCTTCTGGCCGAACGATGTTTCTTGGCCGAACGAGAGTTATGGCCGGACGTTGCCTTTAGCCGAGTAGTGCCTTTGGCCGAATGATGGTTCTGGCCGAATAATACAGCCATGCCGAGCAGTTGTACATGCCGAACGTCTTCCGATGCCGAGCGCTTACAGACGCCGAGTGCTACTGTATGCCGAGTAGTCCTGGATGCCGAGTGCTACTGAATGCCGAGTACTCCTGGATGCCGAGTACTCCTAGATGCCGAGTACTTGCCAATGCCGAGTACTCAGTTTCCTGGTCAAATCTCCAGGAAACAACTTGATTAAAGTTAGAAAACATTTCCAAAAAGATTTCTAAGTGAAAACAAGTTTAGATTAGAAAAATAGTTTGATATTCTGAACTGCGCGTATAATAACTATCGCTATACAAACCCGTAATTTCAAAACTTGAAATTTTGATTTTCTAACTTTTAAAACTTCAACGTTTGAACTCTTGTCTTCTTTAAAACACGAAAATAAACTTTTGAAAACCAAAATCAAAGTTTTAAACTTGAAAACATTTCGCTTTGAACAAAAATCAAACTTTCGACAAAAGTGGATTTTTACGTCGCTTTTGGTTAGCGAATCGCTATCTTTATGTCATGAGCCCACGTACAACAGATACAACATCCCAACACAACATCACATCATAACATTATAGCACAATCATATGCAAGAATATTACTTCACAAATACTAACCAACTTTTCCGATATTCAAGGTATAATCTTCATCGCCTACTCAAACTTCGGCATAAGCAATCAACTCCAAATCAACATATATGCATGCATACTGTTAACCAGGTTTTTAACCCAATAGGTTTCGAAGGAAGTTAAAATAGCCATGACAAGTCAAAACATCTCAAGAATTAACTAAAAGCACAGAAGAAAATGAAGAAAAGATCCAAGAGGAAAGATGCCAAAATAAGCTAAGGTGATGGATTGCAAGCGAACCATAAGGCTTGCTCATGGACCCTCCAAACTTCTTGCATCATGATCCAATATCTTTTCTAAAGATATCTGACAAGTTTCATGGTATTCTAAGCAAATTAGTTCAAGAAGTAAGAATTAATCCAATTTCAGTCATAGTTCAATGCAACCTGTATACGAATCACCATTAAAACAAGGCAACTAGTTACCAAATTACATAGAGGGCGTCTACATGAGGCAAGGAATGCAACCCAAAGGAAACAATCAAAACATCCCCTAAGTACATAGGTCGCCAGTGATCCATGCCCTATGGATCGCTAGTGATCCATCACATTAAGTTGGACCGCAATGAATTTTTGAAGCGTCTTCGTATCGTCGAGTGTAGGCTTTTGGCAAAGCGGCCTAGCCCAATAGCTCTCCTACCCCTATAAATATATTCTTACTTGCAACATGAAGAGGATCTTGGGGACTAGCTGCTAGAACTCTGCAAAAACTATTCTTCACTCTTCTCCTCTCATACAATAGTTATCTAAGGGTTTACCGTGATTCTCTAGTGAACTCTTGCACTTGTGACTTGATCTAACTTAGGAGATTCAACCATATTGTAATCCGATTTAACTTGTAATAGCAGTCCGTTAATAGAAAGTTATAAAGTGGACGTAGGTTTTATTAATAGCCAAACCACTACAAAAATCTTCTTTTCCTTTACTTCTTCTGCGATCTACAATTGCTTTTTCAATTTTAGTTGCCTTGATAAGCATGGCCGATGCTTTCACACTCAATCCAAGGTGTTGATCTATTTTTTGGGTTAACATTTTGGTGCTTTCACTGAGAACCCAACTCAGGACCAGAACTAGCTATCTACTTTGGAACAGACAAGTTCAGAAGTTAGATCCCCAACCTTTGCTTAGAAAATTAGCTGTTGAGAATCAATGGCACCGAGAGGAAAGAGAACTGCTTTCGAAAGATCCATAGGAGCTGTAAAAGCTGGAGAGGAAACCAATCCTTAGCAAGTTGAAATCAACGGCGCCAACATAAGACATCAGGTGTCGGGATCTTCTATCCAACATGAAGTAGTCACTAGTGGCAAGTTAAACAAGATGGTTGATGAAATCAATCAAAAGATGGATACCAGCTAAAAATTTCTTATGGAAAAATTAAATGCCCTCTTGACCTTGCAATCACTTGCTGCTCTGAGAACCATGCCAGAGCCCGTTGCTACCACAGAGTAGGAAAACTATTATGTTTCTGACCTAAACAGGAGAAACAGAGAGCAGCAGCAAAAAGGAGTAGTAGGTGGAGCTATAGGAATCACTATAAAAGGAAACGCAAGCACTCCACCAAATGCAAAGTAGCCCGCCATGAACTTGAATCTGGGGACGAAAACCTTACGGGAAGATATAGCAGTGGATCTATCCGACTCTGAAGATTGAAGACAACTTGACGACGATGAGTTGAAAGAAAACACTAACACACTCAATACTAGTAGAGAGGTTCAAACTAGCCCTATATGACCAATCGAAAGCCAACGGAACTCCGAGGGAGTGGCTCTCCCGAAGACAGGAGAGCCTAGGCTTTAGCCAACTTACCAAGACCAATTGCAAAATCAAACACTTGGTATAGTCATTGATAGCCAATCCACGGATCACCGGACATTTGAGACATATATCGTGGACATGATCACCAAGCGCCTAATGGATGAAAGTAAGAATAGAACAGATGATGAATGGGGATCCACTCCAAGCCGGACTTCCTTCATTGATGACATTTTGAATGAACGATATTCGAAAAAGTTCACTATGCCAACTATTCCTTCCTATGATGGAACTAGAGACATGAAACCTCACTTGTATAAGTATAGCTGGTACATGGACGGAGTGAATGCTTCAAATGCTGTTTGATGTAGATGTTTTCCAATCCTTCTGGAGGGAATTGCTTCCATGTGGTTCACCAAGCTCCCACCTAAATTCATCTCCACTTTCGGAGAACTAGCAATAAGGTTCCTTGATCAGTTTAGGCTTCACATGGCATAACCAAAAGACGTGATGTCCTTATCGGGCCAATTCCAAGGATGAAATGAATCTTTGGAATCCTTTATGAGTCGGTTTAACACCGCGGTCACTAATGTAAGTAACCAAAACGAATATATGGTCTTTATGGCTCTGGTCTACGCCATCCATCCCGACACTGAATTCGGAAAATGGATCAAAATGAAACAACCTACCACTAGGAAGGATTTTAATTGAAAGGCGAGCCAGTACTTGAGATTGGAAGAAGAAAGAAGTTAGAAGGAAAACCTGCTAATCTATAACTAACCAACGTTAGGCAGAATGGTATGGCGGTGAACTAGGATGCAAATGCCTCCGGGACTGCTGCAGGAATCGCGGGGAAGGATGGGAATCAGAAAAGGAAGAATAAGAATTCCAACAAGTGAAATGGGAGTATTAAGCGACTTAAAGGCTTGAGGCCCAAAGACTACACTCCACTCAATGATACTCCAGAGAAGATCTACCTTGTAACACAAGGGATGGAGGAGTACAAGAAGATGCTTAAATAGGAAGCGACTGAACAACAAAAGCATTTTAGAAAGTACTGCCGCTTCCATGAAACACATGGTCACAACACGAATGAGTGGCGTCACTTGAAGAACCCGATTGAAGAGCTGATTCGGGAAAACAAGCTTCAGTAGTATGTGAGGAAACCACAAAATCCTGACTAGCTTGTAGCACCCCAAGCTCATAGAGATCGGGGAAACTAAGCTGGAACCAGTGAAGAGGCATCCAGGTGGACCGACCAGAGACTCATCATCAGAACAATATCTGGAGGACTTCATCCCGCGAAGAGGAGTTGGAGAGAGATGGAGCGATATGTAAGCTCATTAAGACATGCTATGAAAGATCTGTGTTTCGTGATCGAAGATGGAACTCCTTCCAAGCAGCACAGAACCCTAAACGATGACATAGTATTCTGTAATCGAGACTCCGAAGGAATAAAAGCTCCAACCCTCGACCCTATGATCGTGACGGTGGGAATCGGACCAGCAGTGATCCAACGAGTATTGGTGGATAGTGGTAGTTCTGTGAATATCCTTTTCAAACACATGTTTGATCAGATGAAGATCAGTATTGAAGATGTATCCGCTTGCTAGACAAAGATCCAGGGATTCACCGACGAACCTAAGCAACCTGTCGGATCAATCAATTACCCGTAGAACTCGGAGAAGGTGATCAAAGAGTCGTCCTCATCCAAACCTTAGTGATTGTAGATGAAATATCCACATACAGTGCTTTTATGGGTCGGCCCGCTTTGGCAGATTTCAGGATTGCTTTGGCTCAGTGTTATCTAACCATGAAGTTTCCGATAGAGAATAGAGTTGGGGTGATCAAAGGAGACCAAAGTGTCATTAGAGAATGCTACATCACAGAACTATGTGAGTCTAGAAGAAAAGAAAAGAGGAAGAATGTGGGTAGAACTCTTCACATTCGTGAACCTACTGAATAGCAACTACAGAGCCGCCCCTGGCTTGGGGACCATAGCCGATTCGAAAAGACTTTGGACCATAGAAAGAAGAGTTTAGGGGTGGAAGTGGCAGTATTGGCAGAATTGATGGTGTCTGTCCCAGTCGATATGGATGACCCAACATAGGTCCTAAAAATTGGATCATATCTTGGAAACAAGATGCGACTGGAACTCACCAAATTTCTTCGCACCACCTGGACGTGTTCGCTTGGACACATTCCAATATGTGCGAGGTTTCACCGAAGATTGCATGCCACGCACTTAATATTGATCCCAAGCATACACCAGCAAAGCAGAAGAGGCGCAGCTTAGGACCCGAATGGTCTAAAGCGCTGAGAGAAGTGGATAAGCTAATGAAGAATGGTTTTATCCATGATGCAACATACCCCGAATAGGTATCCAACTCGTTCTTAGTCAGGAAGTCTAATGGAAAAACTGTATCGACCACTCGGACCTATACAATGCTTGGCCAAAAGACAGCTTTTCACTGCCTAGAATCGACCAACTTGTAGATAGCTGGACATGAACTACTATCATTCATGGATGCTTGTTTAGGGTACAACCAAATCATGATGCATGAACCTGACCAGGAAAATACCAGTCTCATTACTAATCTGGGATTATACTACTACAAAGTAATGCCATTTGGCTTGAAGAATGCTAGAGCAACCTACCAACGACTAGTGAATGCCATGTTCAAATGGCAGATCGGGAAGACTATGGAAGTTTATGTAGATGATATGTTGGTTAAGTCACGCATAGCTGCAAATCACTTGGACAACCTCTCCGAAATGTTTGAAATACTCTTCAAATATGGAATAAAACTCAATCCACTTAAATGTCACTTCGGGGTAGCCTCTGGAAGTTCTTGGGATTCATTGCAAGTGCTAGGGGTATCGAGGAAAATCCCGAGCAAATTACCGCTTTACGGGAAGTCGAGGCCCCGAGGAACAAGAAGGAGTTACAAAGCTTGAATGGAAAAGTTGCAGCACTAAGTCGGTTTATCTCAAAAGCAACCTACAAATGTATACCGTTCCTTGGAAGCGCTAAGGAAGGGAAAGAAGAACTTCAAATGGAATCAAGCTTGTCAAACTGCGTTCGAAGAGCTGATGCGACATATGAAAACCCCGCCAATCCTGTCTAAGTCGGTAAACGAAGAAGACTTGTTTATCTACTTAGCAGTCTCGTCCCATGCATTAAGTTCCGCGCTCATACGAGAAGAAGCTAAGGTCCAGCGACCTATATATTACATCAGTAAACGATTCACTAGAACCGAGGTTAACTATCTGAAATTGGAAAAACTAGCATATTGCCTCTTGATTACATCCAGAACGTTATGACCGTACCTCCAAGCACACCCGATCAAAGTGCTAACAGATCAACCCTTGAAGCAAGTGTTATAACCCCTGAGATCTCCGGATGGCTTATCAAATGGAACATCCAATTGAGTCAAATATGAAATTATTTACCATCCTCGAAGGGTGATCAACGAGCATGCGCTAGCAAACTTCATTGTCGAGTTCACGATACAAGATAACGAAGAAGGAATTACTATGGAAGTGGAGACACATTGGAAGTTGTTCATCGATGGTGCATCTAACAACTTCTTCTTGGGGGCAGGAGTAGTGCTCGAAACTCCCAAAGGACGATCTGTTTGCTACGCCTTATGCTTGGAATTCCCTGCAACGAATAATGAAGCGGAATACGAAGCATTGATAGCCGGACTGAGAGTTGTGAAGGAACTCGGAATAAAGTCCGTACACATCTATAGTGATTCTTAGTTAGTCGTCTCCTAGATGAAAGGCGAATACCAAGCTCAGGGAGAGAACCTTGCCCCGTATCTATCTAAAGTGCAGGAACTGCTGAATGACATCGAACATTACACCATAACTCATATCCCGAGGGAACAAAACACGAAGGCAGACTATATAGCCAAACTGGGCAGTTCTGGAGAAGCGCAGTCCTTAGGGTTGGTCCAAGTTGAAACTCTGACCGCTCCAAGCGTAAGCGAAATGGATATCGACTGGATTTTTGAAACAACCAAAGAACTGGAGACATGGATGACACCGATCAAGGACTACCTTCTTAGAGGAACACTCCCTGCAGACAAGAACCAATGGAAAAAGCTCCTTCGGAAGGCAATGCGGTTTGTATTACAGGATGGGATGCTCTACCGAAGGGGATTCTCTACCACCTTGATCAGGTGTGTGACCAACGACGAAGCCCGAAGAATCCTCAAGGAAGTTCATAAAGGCACGATGCAGCAGATTATGCCAGATGATGTGACCAATACCAAAGATTCGGCAAGATCAAAAGTACTCCTTCGACAAAGCTGATATAGATGGTCAGCCCGTGGCCATTCGCGATCTAGGGAATCGATCTGATTGGTGTATTACCAATGAAAAAAGAAGGAGCCAAATATGCAATGGTTGATGTTGATTATTTCACCAAATGGGCCAAAGCGGAACCGCTGGCCGCTATTACCACAAAGAAAGTTATTAATTTTTCACTAAAAAAATTATTTGCAGGTTTGGAGTGCCACAAAAAATCATCATCGATAACGGGACTCAATTCAAAAGCGCTGAGTTCAAAGACTTTTACAACGCTTCCGAATTGAGAAAAGCTTTTCCGCTATTGCACATCCATAGGCAAACGGGCAAGTGGAAGCAGTGAACAAGGTTATCAAGTTCGCCATTAAAAAGCAGTTAACTAAAGCTAAAGGAAATTGGTTGATGAACTTCCACTAGTGCTATGGACTTACAGGACAACGCACAAATCTATAACCGGGCACCCTCTATTCGCCCAGGCATATGGTTTAGAAGCAATGATCCCAGTCGAGCTAGATGTCCCCTCTCATCGAAGGCAAAACTTCAATCAAAGGCAAAACGAGCAGCTCCTACCCGATTCGCTCGATATGATCGATGAGAAGAGGGAAGGGCCGAGTTAAGGACTACTGCCTACCAGAAAAGGGTCGCACGATATTTCAATTCCAAAGTTCATAACCGTACTTTCAAAGTGGAAGACCTTGTCCTCAAACGGGTCTACCCTATACCGGAACATTCGGACCAAACTAGGAAGGGCCCAATGTGATCGACCAGATGGGGATGGCACATTCAAGCTAACAACCGTTGATGGAACATAAATTCCTTGAGCTTGGAACAACAAATCATCGCGTCGTTACTTTATCTAAGACTATCTTATGTATTTCCTATTTCCTGCAAATAAGCCATCCCGGAATACTGGAGGCATTGTAAATAGGCAGAACTCGCCCAACTTTTATTAATAAAATTTCTTTGCTCTTTGAACCAATAAAACTGGTTAAAAAAAGTAACTTATTGAGTCGACGAGTCACATCGACTCAAAACCATCCAATCGCTGCTTGAGATAGTGGAACCACGCTCAAGTACACCCTATCTACCCGTTGAGTCGACGGAAGAAAATCGACTTAAACCATTGGATCGATGGAACTCGATCCCTGCCTTTTAAGAACTGGTGTTGCCCTGGCAACACCGGGAAGGCCCAAATAAAATCCACGCATTTCATAAGCCATGCACACTTCCCGGGTTATGGAATCACGCCCAAGCAAATATAATTACTTAAGCCGTGCACTCCCATAAGCCGTGCATCACTTCTTGAGCCATGGAACCACGCTCTTTAACCATGAAGTCCTCACGTTATCCGAAGATTGGTAACGCCGAGAAATTCCAAACCGTATCGGATCGACGGGTTATATCGATCCCATAAGCCGTGCACTCTCAGAAGCCACACATTTCGTAAGGTGCTCACTTTTAAAAGTCACGCACTCTGTGCAAGCACTACTTGATGTTGCTCCGGCACCATGAGCAAACCATTAAGATCTTGGAAGTACCAATATTGTCCTGACAACACGGGAAGACTCACCTATTATAGGACTAAGAAGAATCCGCTCCCACTGTCAAAAGGAATTGACATGAATCCAGCAATGTCGCACAACTAGGAATTGAAAAAGAATTCCAATCATTGACCGACAAAATCTCTGGAGTCAAGACGCTCGAGCCACAAGTTCCCGAAGATAGGAACCGCAAGGTAGTTTCGGCTACAGACATTCGGGAAATCGCTCAGATCAACTAGTCATTTGTCAAGTGTTCGGTTAAAACAACCCTGTGAAGTAGGAGGCGCGCACACACCAATATTTAGTTGAATGGAAAACTACTCCACATGCCCATTTCTCCAAACATTTAGTTATAAATTGCAGAAACATGGCACGATAATGTGAAGTATAGAAATTGCAGAATAAGCAATCGTGTCATGTGCACACATAAGTAGTATAAAAGCAAGTTAAGTACATGACAAATAAGGAAGAACACAAAAGAGATGACAGTTGAAACATTAATCTTTTCATTCCTTATAACATTTTCTATACAAAGTCAATATATGGGGGCCGTACCCAAACAATATCGGCCAACAAAAAAAGTACAAATGCTACAATAACAAAAGTATAAGTGCAGACACTGTACTTGTACAAAATACATGTCAAACAAATCAGAATGTCCCAATATCCGATTCCACTATCACTCGAGCCTGTCATTGTTTCTTTCCACCACTTCCTTCCTGCCTTTAGTTGGATGTTTCTTCTTTTTCTCAGAATCCTCGCCATGAGTTGTGTCGCTGCCTGAAATAACAATTATTGCCTCCGTGTCCACTTCTCCTCCTTGTTCTTCGACCCCCTCAGAGAACTCCCCCTTGGTCTTGCACTTTCGAGACTTGCAGAAGCTCCTCAAAGACTCTCTTTCCTTAATCTTCTCCCTCTTAACTGCCACCATCTGCTGTTCAGCTCTACGTAGCTGGCCGGCTTGCTCTACCTACTCTCGAGTGTCAGCTGCTGTTAAATCTCCTTTGAGAGATACAGAAGGGTCATCTAGGCCATGCAAGGCAGTGATCTTCTCGGATTCCGGCCCTAGTCGTGAGCCAGACATGGGCGTATTGATCGAAGCAGCTACAGAAACAAGCGTCGAGGCAGTCGAAATAGCAGCAGGCCCCAGGATCGAAGAAGTTGGCAGTTCAGTAAGCAAAGAAGACGGACCTATAAGATCAAAAATGAAAGCATTCAATTCGACTTGTTCTTCCGGCATGAGCTGAAAATTCTCAAACTCGGGAGAAACAAGAAGGTTACCTGCATCAAAAGAGTGGCCAAGAATTTCAACCTCATACTCCCCACCTTCTCCTTCTTTGGATAGCTACATGATCATCGATGAAGTTCCAGGACCACCCAAGACTTTCAAGACTGCTGCTGAAGGGGTAGACAACAAAGTAATACCGACTGAACTCAGAATAGTTCCTAACTGATCACAAGGCTTCTTTGATGATTCGCTATGCCTAGAAATGAAAGGCTATAATAACACTTTAGCAGTTGCAGTAGCATCGGTGGCCTTATGCTCTCTCTCAAATCCGAATAATCTCCCAGCCCTCTACCAAAGCCTTCTTCGATTCTTCGTTGAGATAGGGGTCCTCCAACTATTGCTAGGTACATACATCCCCGTTTTCTCAAAAAGGGAACAGAACTTCTTCCCAAACCACAGCAAGAGTACGCGGGAATTTAGGGCCCAAATAGCTGAGGCTGCGTTGATGTAGCAAGGAGTTAATGTAGAAATTCAAGATAGTGTCATACATCTTCTCCATCTTCCTTGTGAAGGTATCCTGCAGCTCCAAGTAGTCCGACGTCACGACAGCCTTCAAAACTTCAACTTGGGTCCTTTTAGCATTAAGCTGCGCGACTCTTTCCTAAAATAAAGTAATCATTTTAACCTAGTCAGAAATGGCCTTGTCATGGGATTCCACCATCCCAGATAATCAGCAATTGTATTTTTATCAGCTTCGACGGCTTCATCTTGACCAACAATAGTTTTATTCTAAGATTTGATGATCTCGTCTCGAATTTCAGTCTCCTTTTTCATCTTAACCTCATCAGCGTGGGCCTTCTTGAGTTCAACTTTGAACATGATCTCAATTTTTGTGTGGGCCTCTCTCAATTCCTTCAGCAAGCTAGCATCGCTCTTACTCTCTCAAAGTGCAACATCCATCTCCTTTGTCAATTGCTCGATTCTGGCGTCATGTTCCATTAACATCCTCTCATAATCATCCTTTTTCGACTCGAAGGAAAGGATCTCTTGGTAGTTGTTGCGGTTTGTGTCTGCCAGTTGCTTGCATAACTTCTCCCATCCTTCAGCTTGATCGAAATCGCTTTGAATCACCCGGAAATGGGGCATATAAGAATCTCGACAGATCGAGCACAGGTCATGATCAAATTTAACTCCCTTTAGAAACCATCCGAGGAGCGCAGCTTCAAGCTTAAGAGGACCAGATAGAGAGTATAAGGCAGCCTCCTACGGGGGTGTGAAGAACCAAAAACAGGTACTACGTGAGTTGATGGAGTCTGGGTTGATGGAGAGACTTTAACAGTAGAAATCAGAATTTCAATTCCTATAGAGACTGGAGCTGGGCAAATGCTTGGCGCTTGGAAGGAAGAGAACCACAGTCTACCTTCGATTTCTTGGATGGCTCTTCCCGATCGTTGAGAGTTTTCCTCTTCTCAAAATCACTCTTGTAAACTCAAATGAATGAAGAGCTTTAGCGACAGAAAATGAACTCAAATAATGCATATGTAAGTGAACGTAGCCCTAGTGAAATATGTAATGTGTCGTAAGCGGCCTAAAAGGACTTCACAAACCAGATCGGGAAGCGACTACAGTAGGAGTTAGCCTAACTCTAGACACAGAATAACCGGGGCGAGAACACAATCCTTCGAACTTTAAATCATCTCCCATGAGTTCATTGATGTCAATATAAACGTTGCTCTAGTCCCCAAAGTTAATATCGGTTTCCTTAGGCGGAGAACCAAGAAGTCGTTCGGCTATCGTGGGTGCATCTTTAGCAGTAATCTCTTAGGGAGGCAAATCTGGGAGAATAGGACTCATTCTGGGTGTTTTGTCGCATGATTCGAAGTCTCCTTCACTGGAACTTGCATCAAATTCCTCATCATTAGAGGAGGAATCATAGCTGCTGTTGTTCTTAATTTCACCCTCCTCCTTTTTCATGATCACCGCAGCCTTGCCCTCACACTGCTTGAACTCCTATTCCCCCTCCTCCGAAATCAGGGGCATCCTAATTAGGTAACTGGCTCCAATCATAGCACCTTTTCCTTTATGAATTTCTTTAGTTAATTTGCCGGATGGACCTTCTCCTTTTGGTAGATCACCGTCTTTGGAGTCGGGCGATGATGAAGTGGAGCGTGTTCGAATCCTAGAACGGGAAGGAGATGGAACTTCAACGGCTATGGCAGATCTTCCGGGATGAAACAACCCTTACCAAAGCAAATTCTCATCCGTTAATAAAAACTTGACCGATCTCTCTTTAGTGTCTACGGCCTTCAGAGTATGGAAGATAGGATCAAGTGTTGGATCTTTATTTGGCCTCGGAATAACTGCAAGGAGTATTCAGTCTATTAAAAATCCCACATCATCATATTAAATCTCAACGAGTAAAAGAGAAGACTCACCCCCTATCGTCCAAAGATGATTAAATCCCTCAGGACACCTAAACGAAAAAATATTGGGTCTTGAATTGGGATAGGTTATTTTTAAGCTGCAGCACGATTTTGCGGTTTCTTTGAGTCTCGATGATCACAAGGGATGGACATTCGTCTCTCTTCTTGAATGAGAGGAAATATCTCAACTCATCAAAGTTTGGGGCACGATTGAATGTCCGCATAAATAAAACGTGGAGACAAGTCAAAATCGTGTATCCGTTGGGGTGAATCTGAAATGGAGCAATTACCAAGTTTAGAAGAGTCTCTCTCGAGAAGTGCTTGAAGGAGGGCACTGCTCCATTCAAGCACATATACCGATGGAAGGTAGTGTACCCCAAAGGTGGCATATGTGCAAACTCGTTTTCCAATGGAAGGCATACATCATCATCCGGAATGCCATGCTGTAAACAAATGTTATGCAGGACTTTAGCAGAGATTATGAAGGAAGCTCTCTCCAGAGGGTTGAGTAAAATTCTAAAGTTTGGAGGAGTTCGATATTCAGTTGGTGGTGCCGAAGAAGTAGGCGCTGTTGAAACCATTTGTGAAGGCATAATTAATGTCGATTTGGCTTCTGAGAGTGGCGGACTTCCTCCACTGGATTTACGACGGGATGATGGCTGCTTCATTCTGTATAATAGAACTTGTATCTAACGCGGTCAGGTAATTCTATTTATAACTAAAAGTCCCCATACGCTTAACACTTGAATTCCAAAAAAATTATCAATTTATGCCGACTCATCGGATTCCAAGCGTTGACTGGGGCAAGTGCAGTGTATTATCTATGTGGGATGGGCTTGGTGTCCTGAACACTACAAACGCTCTACCTTGTGTAGATAGTTCACTCGCTGCGAAGAATGGAAAAAGCTTTTTGTATCATTCATTAAAGTTATTTCTCCTACACTTACCCATTACCGATCAATGATCGATAATCAATATGATGTCTGAAGCGACACGGAAAGCTCTTCCTATTCCAGGTAATCGACTATGCAATGACAGGACCAATCCAAAAGGAGCAACTATAGATCAATGGGTCCGAATCGAGTAGAAAATTCTCAACATAAGTCGATTTTAGTTCTCTGGAAAATGATACCAGAATGAGCTGCATACGAGACGCTACCCTAAGCTATTATCACTTCCCAGAATAACCAAAATCAATTCACAAGACGCCGTGCTTGATTAACGATGTAACGTGGTGCAAGTTAATTCTGACTCTGTGGATGAAGATAGCAAAACATGTCAAGCACCGGGGCAAAACCCAGGCTTCGTTCCGCAAAGAATTCAAGACTCGATTTACTATCTTCTTCCACAAAGTCGCAATCGACTCAAATTCTCCATTGCATCCGTCACCAACACAACTTCATCACCAAATCGCTAAATAAATGCCAAAATCCACATCACCAACCTCAAGTCAGAAGGTGAATATGGTCAATCTCAAGTTGTTGGCAATCCAAGGTGGGCAAGGTCGATGGCGATCCGGGTAGGTGATGTTTCTGGCATTAAGGGCTGGCTCGAGATGACGGCGAAGTCAAGTGGGGTCGGTGGCAAGAAGCTTCAATGGCGGAGATCGACGACGGCGATGGTGGGAGCGAGTTTAGGGTTTGGAGGCATTGGATTAGGTCATAAGGTAAATGGCTCGGTTCGCAAACGAAAATGTGGAATGATGGAAGGTCGGCTCGAATGAAGTTAAGAAGGTGATTGCATGAAAAAATTCTGCTAAGTCCTTGGATCGCTAGTGATCCATGGACTATGGATAACTAGCGATCCATCAAGTTGCAGCCAACTTTCTCCAAACTCACCAAGTATGACCTAAGTGTTGTTTGCAAGCATTTGGAAAGTTGTGGGATTGAAATTGATTTATCGTTACGAGTAACGGTGATTCGCATCGGAACTCAACAGACGACTGAATAGCCAAAGCCAAAATTCACATGATAGCCTCAACACGATCAATTAAACTTCACGAAATAGGAACTCAAAAGTAGTTACTTCTAGAGCACACCTTGTTTCCAATGAAGACATACTCTGGGGATAAATATTAACTGGGTTTTTAACCCAATAGGATTCAATGGAAGTTAGAACAGCCATGACAAGTCGAAACATCTCAAGAATCAACCAAAAGGACCGGAAGAAAAAGAAGAAAAAGGCCCAAGAGGAAAGATGACAAACTAAGTTAAGGTGATGGATCGCTAGCAATTCATCACTATGGATCACTAGCATTCCATAAGGCTTGCTCATTGACCCTCCAAAGTTCTTGCATCATGATCCAATATCTTTTCTAATGACGTCAGCCAAGTTTCATGGTAGTTCAAGCAAACTAGTTCAAGAAGTAAGCATTTATCTTATTCTAGTCATTGTTCAATGCAAGCTGTATACGAATCACCATCAAAACAAGGCAACTATATACCAAATTACATGGAGAGCATCTTCATGAGGCAAGGAATACAACCCAAAGAAAATAATCCAAAAATCCCCTAAAGCATGGATCGCTAGCGATCCATGCCCATGGATCACTAACAATCCATCACATTAAGTTGGATCACAATGAAATTTTTGGAGCATGTTCGTATCGTCCAGTGTAGGCTTATAGCAAAAGCGGCCTAGCCCAATAGCTCTCCAACCCCCATAAATATTGTCCTACTTGCAACATAAAGATGACCTTAGGGACTGGCTGCTGGAACTATGTAGAAACTATTCTTCACTCTTCTCATCCCACACAATAGTCATTTAAGAGTTCATAGTGATTCTCCAGTGAACTCTTGCACTTGTGACTTGATCTAACTTAGGAGATTCAATCATATTATAATCCGATTCAACTTGTAATAGCAATCAATCAATAGAAAGTAATAAAGTGGACGTAGGTGTAACATCCTCTACTTGGAGGCCTAAAACTAACGGCTATGGATGTTGCACTCATCCATAGTTATTAATTCTCGGCGACCGAATATGGTAATGTTAGATACATTGATATAACAGAAACACATGGATATGGAAAAAATTTAAAATCATAAAACAACTTTCACATTCCATTTAAAATCATTTCAACATTCATTATATAATCCCATATTCGAGAACCACGTTCAAAGAAAATATAATTATTACAACATACGCCAAGAGAAACATATGAAGATGCCCTCTTGGATGATCAGATTATATATAACTAGGCAAATAAAACAACTTTTCCTTTACAACAAAACAAAGCAGAATCAAAAGGAAAAGAACTCCTAATAGCTACCTTGCCGCCTGCACGTCTCTTGAAGCTTATTCGTCTAACGAGGTACCTGAAAACCTTAACTCTCAAACTACTCAAAGTTAATTAAGTACCCGAGAGTTTAAGGGGAAAACATAAACTTCGAGTCAGACATAAAGTCTGGTATGGATGATAATCTACCATCTCAAACCATTTAGATATCTAGTGAGACCATGCCGCTTAGCAGAACGGGTTTCCCCTCACTAGCATCTTATCCAAACTTTATAAAAACCATATACTGTGCTCCTGCATCCACAATGGTTAAAACATAACAATTTAAAATATTATGATGATATGCAACATTTCTGGATAAAGACTGTTTTAATGCCTTTTAAAGTAATTACTTTTTAACCAACCTGCCTATTTGTAAACAATTGATTGGTTTCCATAAACTTTTCAAATTCTTTCCCAAAATAAAACTGCTGCATAATTTCAGATCTGAACAAAAATTAAATTAACAAATAATCCCTTCCATTAAGCAAAACAAATAAAACATTTAAGTTATTCATCTAAAATAATTTAATTTCCATAGTAAATTACTTAGGAAAAATCCCCAAAATTACAGAAATTCGCTTTCAATATGTTATCTAACATATAAAAATTTCAGATCCAAATTCTTCATAATACAACCGAAATAAATTTCTAAACCCAATTGTTTATATTTTCCTTTGAAAATTCATAATAAAATTTTCCTAGCTCGAAAAATTATAAAATTTAAAACCCAACTACAAATTAATGTTTTACATAACATATAAATTCCTCATGGCATTCGAAATCCAAATAAATGATTTTAGCCTTAAAACCATATAAAAAAATTATCAAACAAACTTGTTTGAATATATCATATCATAAAATCCAAGCATATCATCATCAAAAATCATCATAATGGATTCAAACTTAAACGCGAAATCAAATAATCATTAAAACAAAAATAGAGATGGTTTTGATAATTATTCACCTTGATTAGGATAAGATATTTGAGATTTGATCCTTGATTAACTCCCTTAGCTTGATTTCTTAGCTTTAATTTGATTTTCCCCTTTTCTTCCCTAAGTAATGGCCGACTTTGCTTTTCTTTTTGTTTACGTTTTTTGTTTTGTAAAAATGAACGAGAATGGCAAAGGAAATGAGATTTTAAGGTAATGGAATTATGGTGCGCAATTCCTAATATGTCCTTGCGTTAATTAATTAACATATAAAACCGTTCATAAGCTCATTTATTTAATTAAGCTTGGTCTCTATTTTAAAATTTCAAATCTCAATCCCCTTATCACTCTATTATTTACATTATTCTATTTAATTTATCTAATTAAATCTCCTGAATAATATTATAAAAAATTAGGGGTGTTACAGGCTCACCTCCTTAAAGAATTTCGTCCTTGAAATTCAGTAAGGACTAAATACTAAACATAGCAATCATTTGTAACAACTCCTAACAACAATACTAGTCTACTTGACAAACAAACATTTATATAAAGCTAATATAGACATACCCTCAAAGTAGATTAGGATAAGTATCTCTAATCCTGTCTTTTGTCTCCCAAGTACAGTCCTTCTCATTGTCGCTCCACTGAACTTTCACCAACTTGATTGTCTTGTTCCTCAATCATTTCTCATCTCTCACTACAACCCAAACTGGTTGTCTAACAAAAGTCAAATTAGGCTCTACTATCAAATCTTCCAACCCTGTCAGAGGAATAGTAGTCTCTGGATCATGCATATACTTGCGAAGATGAGACAACATGAAACACATTATGGACACCTGCCATACTGCTTGGTAGCTCTACTCTGTATGCGAGCTTCCCGATCCTCTCTATAACTTGGAACGGACCAACGTTTCTCGATGCCAGTTTCCCTGACTTTCCAAATCATACCACACCCATCATCGATGATACCTTAATGAAAACCTTATCTCCAACTGAGAATTATAGGGTTTTACGCCTCTTATCTACATAACTCTTCTGTCTGGATTGAGCTTCCTTCATCCTTTCTCGGATTAACTCAATCTTCTTTGTCGCCTCTCTATCCAGATCTGGACCTAAGACTAATCTGTCTCCAGTCTCTAACCAACATGCTGGTGATTTGCATAGCCTTCCATACAAAGCTTCAAAAGGCAACATTCCTATACTAGTCTGATAACTGTTATTACAGGAAAGGGGCATTTCACTAGAAGGACAAACTTTGCAGTCCAATTAGTTTCTCGGACACACATTCAAAGAAATTACTTTCAAGGCCAAAATCAGCAGAATAATTACTTTCAAGGACAAAGTTAGCAGTTCAATTACTTTCAAGGACATAATTTCATAGATTTTTAGGCCCTAGAAACTAATTATATTACGTTTTGTCCTTGAAAGTAATTATTTCAGTTGTGTGTCCTAGAAACTAATTCCACTTGCTAAAGAGGCCCCTATGGCTAATTTCCACTACAGGAAAACTCCACTAAGTGTAGGTGATCTTCCCAAGATCCACCAAAGTCCAATACACAAGCTCTTAGTAAATGTTCGAGTACCTTATTGACTCTCTCTGTCTGCCCATCCGTCTGAGGGTGATAGGTAGTACTCATCTTGAGCTTGGTACATAATACATCCTTTAGACTCTTCTAGAATTCACTAGTGAACAAAGCGTCTCTGTCATTGACTATACTACTATGAATTCCATGCAGTCTAACTATGTTCTCCATGATCAACTTAGCTAAAATATGTGTCGTTATGGTTGACTTAAATGGATTTAAATGGGCACTCTTGGTCAACCTGTCCACTATGACCCATAAAATTTCATTTCCTCTATTTGACCTTGGCAACCCGTCTATAAAATCCATGGATATTGAATCTCATTTCCAACCTGGAATATCCAAAGGTTGAAGCAACCCACTTGGCTTCTGATGTTCAGCCTTCACTTGTTGACAGTTTGCATACTGCCTACCCCACAAGCCAACATCCCTCTTCATACCTTCCCAATATAAGCCCCTCTTCATATCTTGATACATCTTGGTCCCTCCAGGATGAATCGTAAATTTGGACTTGTGACGACCCGACCTTCTCTCACCAGAAAGTCGCATCGACAGTAAGAAAGAAAGGGGTGAGAAGTAGAAAAGAAAAGAAAGAGAAAGAAACAACAACAGATACTCACAGCGGAAACGGAACAAAATATAATATATCACATAACTATTACATAGTATCATATACATCATCTATCAAAGTTACACAGATTACACATCTCATACTAGACAGTTATAAACATCTGTCTAGTTATTACAACTCAATACAAAACATAGATCAATACAAAGATCAACACAACGGAACTACTATCTATATCTACATCGCTGAAGCCTCCTGCTCCATTGCTCCTTCACAATTCGTCAAAGCTAACCTGAATCCCTTGGCTACTCGTAAAAATTTGAGTACCCAAGAGTTTATAAAACAGAAATAAACAACTTGGGTCAGACATGGGTCTGGTGTGAGTAACAGGTTTAACTTGCTTAACTTCAAAACCTTTTGAAAGAAAAGGTATCACGTAAGACTCCCCACAAATAAACATGGGTAAGTTTTTACCTTACGCTAACCAAAACATTTGATAGGAAATTCGATTGTACTATAATAGGTCTAGGGTTTTCAAATAAGTATTCACATAGCCGAAATTGTTACATTCATTAAATTCCAGCATACATAGGTATACAATCAAGTCCGATAGCACTTATTGGATTTTGGATTCCATACAATGACAGGGCTACCGGGGTACCGCCCGTCACAGTACGTGGCCTAGATCACTGTACCGAGGATCACGCCCAATCCCCTGCAACACAAGGTCGAAACATCCCTTACTGGATAATTCCCGCACAAGATACCCCACGGTTGTCATGATTCAACCGCACACACTAAGTCGAAAATAGAAAGGGACATCTAGACAGAGGTAATCTTGTCCTACTTGGGTGCTACCCACTAACCTTGCTGCACCTCCCCTGTTTTAGCCATTCCCGGTTTGTGAGGCTTGAGGTCACGATTACCTTTAAATAGAACACATCTATCTTAGAATGCTCATCGTCCACCTGACGATGTGCTGAAAGCATTCAATCCATACAAGTTCGTTCCGGGTTCGAACGAAACCGAAGGCATTATCTCGTTACACTCATTTTGGAATCACCCTCAGCGTTGACGACAATAACCCTTGCACTCTGAATCTTCACCTTCACTTGATTCACGACCTATCGTTAATTTAGATCGATGTGGTATTCGGGTCTCCAGACCTGGAAATCCGGTATACGGAAACCCGATCCCGGTCTCATCGAAATCCAAAACGTATCTTTTAAGCCAAGTTGTTTTAAAGGTTAAAACAATTCAATTCATTATCTTTATACACATAGAAAGATAATTCACAACATTACAATAGATAATCAACATTATCAGATAATCCATATTATCATCACAATTCAACTAAAACATCCATATCACGGATCAACACATATCTCATCAGAGATATCAAACAATGCAAAGCATTCCATATTATCATCCATCCATAAGTAATGATTTATACAATCTCTAATTAATTTAAAATGAATTAAACTAATTACTTCATTTTATAAATCCTGCTTACTTAACCATTAATTAATTTCAATTCAATTAATTATCCTTTAATTACCCTTTAATTACATTTAGGTAATTTATCCTTTAATTAATTACTCAAATTAATTATCCTTAACCATTTATAGTAATTAACCTTTAATTAAAACACATTTATTAATCACTTTTGATTAATCTCATTCAGTAATTAACTACCCTTAATTACTTCTTATTAACTAAATTAATTACTCCTTAATTAATTTCTTTTAATTAATCCTTTGATTAATTTACAAGTAATTAAACTCAAATTACTTCCATTAATACATCACCATCCAATTAATTACTTCCAGTAATTATCTATTATTTACTTCCCTAAATAATCATGCTCATTAATTACAATTAAGTAATTTATTTATCAAATCATCCATTGATTTTTCTAAATTAATTAAACTTAATTAATTAACTTAACTAATCAAATTAACTTAATTAATTACAATGAGTAATTAATTCCTTAATTACTTTCATTTAGTAATTACACTTAAATAATTTCATAAATGATTATCCTTAATTAATTAATCTAATTAATTATCAAAATTAATCACATTATTTAATTATTAAATAATCTCATATTAATGACCTTCATTAACAATTATTTAATTACTTTTCTTAAGTAATTAACTTAAATTAACCATTTAATTTCACATTAATAAATCTTAATAACCAATTAATTAATCTCTAATTATTTAATTAATTAAGTGTTAACCATAACTTAATTAATCTTTAATTCTTAATCATTAATTAATTCTTAACCATTAATTAATATTCTAATTTATAATCCTTAATTATAAATTAATTATTCTTAATTAATTAATCTTAATCATTAATTAATTAGTTTAAACCTTTAATTACCTATTTAATTAATCCTAATGATTAATAAATCAAATAAATTAATTATCCATTAAATTTCCTTATAAATTAAATGAACACAAATCTCTAATTTTCTTTAAGATAAAACTTTGTTCTTATTGATAATCAAGTTATCATTTACAAAGTATTTTAAATCAATTTACTTTAATTTTACCTTCAAAATTTCATTTTAAATTTAAAGATTTAAGTTGAAAACAAATTATCTTTAACAACGTTTTAAACAACATTTCTAAAACTCTTTTAATTTACAAGTTTAAGAAATACTCATTCATAAAGAAGTTTTAAAAGGTGCTAAACAAATTCATATATAAATTTATAAAACTTATTTATTTCTCCATCTAAAATTCAAAACTAAACCTTACTCTAAATATTAAAACTTTGATTTAACCCTCAGTTTTAATCTTTCTTACAAATTTAAGTTCAGTTAAATTTAAACAGACAGGGTTTTTTTCAAAACCTGGCAACCACTAAAAATACTTGAGACCATCTAATTACTTCGAGTCGCCTCTCCAAAATCTTCGAGCATCACTCGATCAAAACTCGAGAAAATCTCGAGTAGCCTCCTCTGTAAAACCCAGACTTCACCAGAGATACATTTACGACCGCGTGCACGTGCACACCCACTGCCAGAGCTCCGATCATCGATGACTTCCCCCACCAGTCGACGATCATCCCCCTACCAGAATTCAACCATTCGAACATCGAAACTAGATCGAAATCGAAATCGAGCCTAAAGACCAAAACTGGAACAGGAACTACCCAGTTCTCCAAACTTGTCAACATCTCCTCGTTTCCAAAATCCCAACCACCAGAACGCCAGCGACTCCAGCGACGACTTCGTCCACATCATAACTTCAATTACCCAGAGTCCTATTGAACTCGATCGACCAGAGACGTTGTGACGATCGATTTTTCTAACCTAGTTAAAACTAGGGTTAAAATCTTAAATCCTAAATCATTTCTACCTCACTGCTTTAATTCGACTTCTAGTAATTTTCCTTGAATCTTCGATCATCCCACTATCCTTACTGAAGAATCCAACATACCAAACCATCTAGATCAACCGAATTACCCAAAACTTCATTTTTAGTTTAAACCAGAACTGCTCCTTTAATACTAAACTAAAAACTATGATTTTAATACTAAAAATCATGTTATCATTTATGTTTTCAATTTATAAATCTGAATTTATAAATTACAAAGTTCAAATTTTTACTTTTATATAACATTCACTGTTATTTTTGATTTCCAGAGACACTTGGTTTTAAAGTTTAACTTAACTAAATTTTAAAACATTCTTCTATGATAAATCAACAACTTTTGTTTATAAGTTTAGTCCTAACAAGAACTAGATCAGGTAGTAAGAGATTTTAAAGAGAATTCTTGAGTTTGGGCAAACAGAACAGAACAGAGATCATATTCATGCATACAATACATCCATATATACCAAACCCAACATGCATTTGAAACCAAACATAATACAGGGAATTTCATCACATTTATTTACTGCAAACATGATTATCACATGAAGAATTCAAGCAACTAAACTTACTTAAGATAGTTATAAATAAAAACTGTTACTCACCAAACATGCAGATGAACAGAGGTAGTTTAGCTTTTGAAAACTGTAAACTTGCATGCTCCTTTGAATTTGATTTTTAAACTTGAGTTAAACACATGCATGTTGCTTCCAGTTTGAAGAATGAATGCAGACAGTTTGAACTGAGTTGTTTCCAGATTTGAATAGAATGCAGCAGGCTTTAAAATGATTCCAGATTCAAAAGGAAATGTTTGCAGGCCTTAGTTTTTGATTTGGGAACTTGATTACAGATTTGCATTTTAGATTAGAGGATTGTATTTGAGAAGTGGTTACAGACTTTGATTTCAGATTGGAGAAAATGCAGTGGCTTTAGATTTGAAAATGAGATTATAGGGATTGATTTTGTTTGGGAAATAGGGATTATTGATTTGTTTCAGATTTGCTTAGAGGAAATGTTTTTGAGTTTCTCTTGATTTTAAAAAGAAGAATAGAAAGAATGAAAATGAAGAAAAGCAAATGTTTATATATACATGTATATTTATGATTTTATAAAATAAAAGAAAATGGAAAATAATTAAGACACTTGTCCTATGAGTTCATCATTATATTTACACTTGTTTTACCAAGGGTTTAGATAAAGACACATGTCTTTTAAGTAATTATTCATAATTCTATTTATTTTAAAAGTGTATAAAATGCCTTTTCTTATTTATTTAAACACTTATCTATATATATATTACTTATTAAAGAAACAAACTAGTTATATTTATAAATAAAAGTTTATACAAATATTCTAAAATCCAAAACAATTTAAATATCTATTCTTTTGAATTTCCAAAATTCAAATCAAATTAAATCCTAAGATTCAATTTAAAAAATTAAGTTATATATATATTCATATACAACTACTTATCAATTTAAAATAACAATTCCATAGTCTTTAAAATCCATTCATATTTATAAAAATAATACATTATACTTATTATTTGGAAATAACATATTTGATACTTATTTAATTAGATTATTAAATTAAATTCAAATTTTATCATCAAAGATCATCAATATCAATTTAATTATTTAACAGATTATTAAATTGATATTGTTAAAATTTCCGGGATATCACATTCCTCCCCCCTTAAAATAATTTCATCCCCGAAATTTAAACAAAGGTAATTTAATAATCTTATTAAAGATTTTAATTTTAAAACACAAGCATATACTATCATCCATATGCTAGCAACCATAGCAACCAATCATCCAATCAAACAAATTTAATTATCCAGACAAAATTCTGGATAGAATTTCCTCGAGTTTCCCTAAGTATATATATATACCGGGATACTCGCTCTACAAACAATCTAAACAATCAATACTACTAAACTATAAAGCTCCTACTCATCTATATCTACAGAACTAAACAGGATATCAGACTACAGACGACCGCCCTTCTATACACAGAAGGACGGGTCGTCACCGGACTGATGGCATTCCTCAAGAACTTCTTTCCTTAAGTCCTCAACATTCAGAAGACACGACCGTCCCTTCTTTCTCAACAATCCTCTCTGGTCAAGAATAAATCCTTTAGATCATCGATCTCAGTTCCAACCTCTAGCCTTCTAATCCACTTGGCTAATACTGGATCCTCTTTCTACTTAGAAGCAATCCTTTCGATCAATACAGGTCTAACTTCTAAACAGGACAACATGGCGGTGCTTTGACTAGAACTAGTAGTCGACCTTAACTGCACACTACAAGTAGTCAAAGCTTCTAAATCCTTTCATTCTGCCAACATAGCTAACACCACATTCTGATGTCTTCTGCTAAGAGCATCGGCTACCTTATTTCCTTTCCTAGGAGTATACTCTATACCAAAATCATAAGCTGCTAGAAACTCTAGCCACCTATGCTGTCTCATATTCAACTCCTTCTAAGAGAATAAGTACCTTAAAGACTTATGATCGGTGTATAGCCCAAATATCTCCCCTAAGAGATAATGTCTCCAAATCTTCAATGCAAAGATCACCGCAGCCAACTCCAAATCCTTAGTAGGATATCTCACTTCATGCTGTCTAACCTATCGTGAGATGTAGGTAATAACTTTACCCTTCTGTATCAACACAGCTCCTAGTCCAGTCCCACATGCATCGGTATAGACCATCAACCCTTGGTTTCCATCTGGAACTACTAACACAAGTGCTTTGGTCAACAAATGCTTTAAATTAAGTAATGCCTCCTCACATTTTTTGGACCAGACAAACTTCACATCCTTCCTAGTTAACTTAGTCAAAGGTGCCGCTATCCACGAGAAATCCTTGATGAATCTCCGGTAATAGCCAACAAGTCCAAGAAAACTTCTAATCTCAGTCACCGTCTCTGGTCTCTTCCAATTATTAATAGCTTCGATCTTATCTAGATTGACTGAAAAGCCCTTCTCTGAATCCACATGACCAAGAAACTTAACCACTTTCTTCCAAAAATGACACTTGGAAAACTTTACTTTTAGCTGACGCTGCCTTAGCGTCTCAAGCACTACTCTAAGATGATCTTCATGATCCCTTCCATCCCTAGAGTATACTAAAATGTCATCTATAAATACCAACAGAAACCTATCCAAGTACTCTCGGAAAAATCAATTCACCAAATCCACGAAGAAAGCTGGTGAATTTGTTAATCCGAATGACATTACTAACCACTCATACGAACCGTACCTAGTCCGAAATGCTGTCAATGGAATACTGTCCTCTGCCACTCTTAACTGATGGAAAACTGTCGCCAAATCCAACTGGGAAAACACTCTGGCTTCATACAACTGATCAAATAGTTCGTCAATTCTTGGCAAAGGATACTTATTCTTAATCGTCTTCTCGTTCAACTTACGATAATCGATACACATCATCAACGACCCATCCAGTTTCTTCACGAACACCGCGGCCGCTCCCCAAGGCGAACTTCTTGGTCTAATAAAATTCCTTCCTTCTAGATCCACTAGCTGCACCTTCAATTCCTTCATCTCGGTCGGTGTCATCCTGCTAGGTGGTTTACTCATAGGTTCAGCTCCTAGCACAAGATCTATCCGAAACTCAACAGCTCGTTTCGGTGGTAGTCCTGTAACTGGCTCAAAGACATCTGCAAATTCTCTTGCTACTCGAACCTGACTTAACTCTTATCCTACTTCCATAGCACTTAATAAAGCACAACTACTTCGGTCAGATTTCTCCACTGAGAATATAATTCGGTTATGACTATCAGGGTGTCTTAGTGATATTTCCCTATCCCGGCAAAATAGTCTGGCCTCATACTTAACCAACCAATCCATACTCAAGATAATCCTGAAATCTACGAAATAAAAAACATACAAACTACATGTAAACTTATGACCTAAAAATTCTTGTTCTAACTGGTCAAATATCATCCCTAAAGTTGCATATCCTCCTATCGGATTCGCAACCCTCAAGGAAGTAACAAGGTATGTGGGTTCTAAGCATAACTTATCAACCAAACACTAAGATATAAATGAGTGTGATGCACCGGTATAAAATAGTACCCTAAATAGTATACTCTGAATCAAAAGTGTACCTTCCATCATAGTCTTCCCTTTTCAGCTGCAATTGGCCTAACAGACGATGGTCCAACAGCAAAAACTTTTCCCCTTCCCGCCCTGACTGGTTCTAGACACCGATTCTTATAATGCCCAACCCGGTCACAGTTGAAACACTTCACATTCTTCTTTCTTGCAGCCTTCTTCACCTTTCCTGACCAGCACTCATGAGCATAATGACCTTTCTTGTCACACTTAAAGCAAACTAAATCAACCTTTTCCTTCTAGGAAGCTTCTCCCTTCCGGGCTCCTTTCTTTTTAAGAACCTTCTTTTCTTTCCCTGAGAACCCTGGGTTTCAACCGGCTTTTATTTTGCACAAATAGCAAGTATCTCCTCATGTCAGATTTCCATCTCCACAACTACATTACAAGGATCACAGAGATGTGTCAGCGTCGTTCTAGCAATCTCGGACCTCAATCCCCAAATAAACTTCTCATTCCTCCTGATGACGGTGTCTATGGTAGCATACCCATATATGGACAACTCATTAAACTTAGTAGCATACTCGATTACCGACATCTCTCCCTGCAACAAATTCATAAACTTTCTCAACAATGCTGACTTAGCAACTTTAGAAAAAACCTCGGTTCAAATCTCCTTCGGAGTTCTGCCCAAGTCAACTCTTCCTCTAGAACTCCGGTAGTAATACTATTCCACCAATGAAGTGCCGCCCCTTGTAACTGCCTAGAGGCTAGCCTCCACTTCTACTCGTAATCCAAACCCAGATCAGCGAAGAATCTCTTGCACCACAACAGCCAATTCTCCACTTCTATGGCATCCTCCGTTCCCATAAATGGCTTCCCACTAAGACTGCTGTAGTCTTTGCTCAACTTAGCATAATTATTCCTAATTGGAGCCACAAGATTAGCTCCGCCAACATTCCCAGCAACTCCAGCAGCAGCTTCTGCTTGCATCCGATTGACGAAGAACTGATACATTGCCCTCATATCCACTGGTGGATTTCCAACACCCATATTGGCATCTGCATTTTTGTTAGCATTAGTCTGTCGACTCGGGTTCTTTCTGGTGGTTCGAACATTTCCGTTGGTTGTGGTGCTTCCTCCATCGAGATTTCCTCTTCCATTTCCTACCTCCACATCTTATTTCTCGTAAATCTCCATATGAGCCTTAGTAAGATACAGAAGAACGGTCTAAGAGAGAGGGGAATACATACTTATATATATATATATCAAATGAAAAGTACGTTACTATAGCGTTATCCCAAACCCCGATCTTATTTTCTGATTCATTGGGTTATGTTTTGAAAAATCTTTTAGGTTTAAATTTCTTTTAAGTTTCATAAACCTATGCTCGGATACCAACTTGTAACATCACCCACTTGGAGATCCAAAACTAACGGCTACATATGCTGCAGTCATCCATAGTTATTAATTCTCGGTGACCAAATACAGTATTGTTAGATACATTGATATAACAAAAACACATGGATATGGAAAAAATTTAAAATCATAAAACAACTTTCACATTCCATTTCAAAACATTTCAACATTCATTACATAATCCCATATTCGAGAACCACGTTCAGAGAAAATGTAATTATTACAACATACGCCAAGAGCGACATATGAAGATGCCCCATTGGATGATCAGAGTATATATAACTGGGCAAATAAAACAACTTTGCCTTTACAACAAAACAAACTGGAACGGAAAAGAAATCCTAATAGCTATCTTGCCTCCTGCATGTTTCCGAAAGCTTATTCATCTAATGAGGTACCTGAAAATCTCAACTCTCAAACTACTCAAAGTTAATTGAGCACCCGAGAGTTTAAGGGGAAAATATAAACTTCTAGTTAGACATAAAGCCTTGTATGAGTAATAATCTACCATCTCAAACCATTTAGATATCTAGTGAGACCACGCCGCTTAGCGAAACGAGTTTTCCCCTCACTAATATCTTATCCAAAACTTTATAAAAACCATATACTGTGCTCTTGGATCCAATATGGTTAAAACATAACAATTCAAAATATTATGAAGATTGCAAATAAGTAAATCAATTCTGGATTACCTATCCCCATTCATTTTGACTTTCTGTCTCAATTATAGTTTATAGGATCACTATTAACCTATTAGTTTTCATGGACTGACTAATAACCTGTTTAATGTTTATGGACTCCCTGTCTGGTTTCATAGTTTTCAGGAGACCATTAAGAACCTATTGGCCCTGCCAATAACTTCCTTATTTGTGGGTTCTTCCTGAACCTATTGGTATCTCCAATAACTTCATTCTTGTCCTAGTTTTCATGGGTTGACTAGGAAACTATTGACTTCGGTCAATAACTTAATCCAGATATAGTTTTCATGGGCTCACTACAAACCTATTGGCCCCTACTGTTAGGAATTGAGATGTTGGTTTTGATGACAACAACCTTTTTAACTTATCTTATTATAAAATATATACTAACACTATTGTCTAGATAGATATGTATATGCAGGATATATATATATATATGTGTAGGTATTGATTACTGAAGACTGATCAGTATAAAGACTCAAGACTCAAGATTGAAGACTCTAGAGTATCAAGATCAAGATTTCAAGATATGTGTCTAGTTTATTGTTAAAACTTCATAATAGCACGAAAATCTTCATTCCAAATATCATTTGGGATGGAACCCATTTCTATCTTCTTAGTAGCTTACAAACCTACGACAAGTGTCTTACAAACCCACGAACATCCTGGTTTTGTACAAGTTCTCGAGTCCTTATATGATGAGATATTCTGCTGGAAGAAGCTTGCAAAACTACTTCAAAATGGTTTTTCAAAATGATTTTCAAAACTGCTTTTCAAAATGTTTTAGCCTTAAAAATTATCTTCAAATGATTTTCAAAAGGATGTTTTAGCCTTAAAATATTCTTTGTTTTTGTTTTTAAATAAACTTTTGTTTTAAACTTTGTTTGTTTTTTAAACTACCTTCTGACTTTTAAATATTCTCTTATAATATATATATATATACTTGAGATTTAAAATCAAATTTATGTATACATTCTAAAAATATATTTTTCTACTTTTCTTTATTTGAAACATAGGGAAATTAGTTTATTTTACTCCAGAATCATTTCATCCCGTTTTCCTTTCAATACCATTTTCAAAACAAATTTTACATTATTTTTAACTAGGGTATGTCGACATCATGGGATACCCCATGTCGACATGGTGGCCGTTAAATTCAAAGTTTCAATTTTCAAAAGAAGTGTCTATTCATTTAAATTTCTTCACGAATGGTTATGACTGTTACTGGTCTATAAATAGCCTTCACAAACGAATTTTTTTTAAATAAGGGTTCAAACTTTTCTATTAAGTATGGGAAAAAGTACAAAAAACAAATACAAGGCCAAAGGCAGCCATATAAATGTTCAAATACCTCCAGCCCAAAGCCCACCAAAACAAAGCAACGTCTAGAAACATCTAGACAGAACTGAAAAGTAAAAAAGGAAACACGTTACAACTACTACAACATTCATTACATTAAACTCATCTCTAAAAAAAGAAACCTAAAAGAATAGTAATGGCGGCGAGACAAGAAAGAACGAGAGTCACCAACAATATGCTCAGAAAGATACACCAGAACTCCTCTGTTATTTCCAAATCGAAGCACAAATCAGACTAGATCTAGCACTTCTCGAGATCCCGACAGATAAGTCTCTTTGCCTAAGAAAAAGTAAGTCTTTGATCTTTACAACGAAGAACTAACATATGTCGTTTGAACCATAGGAACCACGATCAACAACGAGAACTTCAAATCATCTAAGACTAGGTAACTAACACTCGGAACAAGCAGAAACACCTTCAAGGACGATAGCCAACCTTCCTGGACAGAGAGGACGAGATAAGTCTCTTGAATTCTAACAAGAAATTCTCTTTAAGCTTTAAGAAACCTAATTTCTTTTGATTCTGCTCAGATCTGAAAAGACAGTGATTTAGGACGAGACTGTAAGAGGCGTCAAGCAGAAACCTCCTGAATAGACAAGGTAATTACTGTAGAAAACCTCCAAAATAAATCTCTTTTCTCTAACTAACTACTGATATGCCCAGGTCAAGATATCAAGCACTCGGAGTATCCTGCAGTTCTGCAACCTTCTAAACTAATTCAATATATATTGTAAATTGTAAAATAAGATGTAATTTAAAAGAGAGGGAGGAAAATTGTAAATAAAACAGGATCAAAGAAACCTGGAACCAAGAAACAAAGAAGCAAGAAGAAAGTAGAAGAGCAGATCTTATGATAAAGCAGAAGGAACCCTAATTCAGTGTTGGGAGGTATATCCCCATTTCGAAGCTATTTCTGCATTCAAACCAGTAATGTTCTTAAAGTATTTTGATTTTGCCATTCTGATGTTCATTACCTGGAAAATGTTCTTACAAATCTGCAACCTTTCTGTAGAACGATTCTGAAATATCCTATCGTTTCTTTCTTTCCAAATGTGCCAGACACAAACTGATAATGACAGATGAAACAAGTCTGAACTGAGACTCTTAGAGCTAGATAAAGCAACAATTTTCTGTAGATCCTCTTTCAAAGAAAAGGAAAATACGTTTTTCGGAGTTTGAAATTTTTTTTACAACTCCAAAGCCATACGCTTTCTGTAAAATTACATTGAAAAAATAGGTGATCTATATTTTCAATGTAATTGTTACAAAAGACACAATTAAGGTCCACGACTATCTGCTTTTGAAGAAGTCTTTCTATTGTCAAAAGATAGTCATTGACCACTTTAAACAGGCATACCGCCATTTTGGGGACATGAATTTTATTCCAGACCAAAGGAGCCCAATACTTAGTCTCAGAACTGGATCTAACCGTGTTCCAAACTTTTTTAAATTGAAATAAACCATCCTTTGAACATTTCCAAGAGCAAAAATCCCTATCCCTATTATTATGAATCTTAACTCTTTCAATTTCTGCATGGATAAGACAAAGAAAACTATACGAATCCCACTTCCACACACCATCTTTTATGATCTTGCAAAGAGATAGATTTTCCGAACCAGTTCGGAAGGCAGTATCTCTACCAATGCGTTCCATGATAGAACTACCATTAAGCCATGGAACATACCATAAAGAAGTAGTTTTTCCATCTACAATATTAAGAGAAAGACATTTCAGAGCTACCTGTCTGTTTTTCAAAATGAATTTTCATACTCCCGAGTCGTCCAATCGCTGATTAATTTCCCAAAAACTTTTTTGACCAATATATTTACTATGCATTAGATTTGCCCAAATTCCTTCTGAGTTGATCACTTTCCATATCAGTTTGATATATAACACTCGGTTCATCTCTTCTAAATTTCTCAATCCCATTCCTCCTTCTTCTTTTTGCCTACACAGAATCTCCCAAGGAATCTTACTGCTGCGACTTTTCCAAAGAAAGTTTAAGATCAAGTGTTTAATTTTATGTAACGTTGAGACTGGAAGACAAAAGCATTGCATCCAAAATTGTATTATAGGGTAAATAATAGATTTAATAAGTTCAAGTCTCCCTGCTAGACTAAGCATTCTAGTTTCCCAACTATCAATCCTTAACTTAATCTTCTCTATTAGGGGAGAGCAATCCTTATCCCTCAAATTAGCACTAGACAAAGGAATACCTAAGTACCTTATAGGGAGATCCAATTGTTGAATATTGAGTATCGAGCTGATATTTGAACAATCCACCCCTTTCCCAAAGAATACATTAGATTTCTCAAAACTAAGCTCCAATCCACTAACCTCCTTCATGGTCTTAAAAACATCACTTATAGCAGTTGTTGTCTGGGCATTAGCTTTAGTAAATACAATGATGTCATCAGCATAGATAAGATGAGTCAACTTATTATCATAGTCTGTAACTGGGGAGATAAGACCGTCCCTGACTTTACCATCCATCAATAGAGTAAAATATTCCATAACCAAGGTAAAAAGTATAGGGGAAAGTGGGTCACCTTGACGAAGCCCGTTAGAACTCTTGAAATAACCGTGCGCTTCTCCATTAGCAATGATGGAAAAAACAGGAGTCTTAATAATATCTTCGATAATTTTCACCCATTTACCTGGAAAACCCATGTTTATAAGCATATGTATAACAAAAGATCGGTTGATCGAATCGTAAGCTTTCTTCAAATCAATTTTGATACACATATATTTATTATCCTTTCTTCCGAGACCCCTTATAATTTCATGAGCAAACAAGATTCCATCCCCTATTGATCTTCCTTTGATAAAAGCCGTCTGATTCGGGGACACCAACTTATCCATAAACGGACCCGGTCTATTACACAAAATTTTAGAAAAAACCTTATATAACGTATTACAACAAGCTATGGGTCTGAAATCTACAATGCAAGAGGAATGGACTTTTTTTGGAATCAAGTGAATAAACGTATGATTCCACTCCTTGATTATAACACCCTTTAGGAAAATATCGTTCAAAGCTTTGAAAATTAAATATTTCGAAAGGTTCCAATGAGTCTTAAAAAACAAAGAATTAAAACCATCCGGTCCTGGGGAGACAGTATCTTTAATATCCCACAATGCGAATCTAATTTCTTCCAAGGATATACTCTCATTCAAAAAGTTAGCACCATAATCAGAAATAACCGTTTTACAAATAACTTCAGGAAAATGATCACTTAAGGGGAGATTAAAAATACTGTTAAAGTAGTCAATAGCCGAATCAACAAATTTGTCTTCTGAAACCGTCTTTCCATTAACTACAATATTGGTCAAACGCTTACTATTTCTTCTACTAGACATCTTAGCATAGAAAAAAGAAGAAGCCTCATCGCCCATCATTAGCCAATCACATTTAGCCTTTTGTTTAGCTACCAGAAATTCTTTCTTAAGAGCTAAATCTAGATTTATCTTAGCACTTTGAATTTCCAATGCTAAATTATGATCATAAACTTTTTCCAGAAGTTTCTGAAGTCTTGAACAATTCTCTCTCTGAACTTTAACCTCTTGTTTCATATTACGTGATTTAGCACTCCAACTCTTTAACTCTCTCTTGATATTTTTGAGGATACTGATGATCTGATACAAAGGTCTATCTTTATGGTTAGAAATCCAGTGCTTCTCAATCAAAGGAAAGTATTGGTCACATAAGGACCAATGGTTCATATATCTAAAAGGACTGTTCTTAACCCTAGACTTGGAAGAAAGCGAAACAAGGACAGCATTATGATCACTCACAGAAGGAGGCAAATATTCAGCCGATAAGTCTGTAAATAGATTAATCCAATCTAGGTTAGCAAAAGCCCTGTCTATTTTTGAGAATATGTTTCGGCTCGGACCAGACCACCAAGAAAATTCGTAACCTTTAATATTAATCTCATTAAGACCAGTGTGATTAGACAAATCATCTAACTTAAACAAGTTACCAAAAGTTACAGGATTACCTCCCTTTTTTTTTCTGAGGGACTGCAAATACAGTTAAAGTCCCCGAGGACCATCCATGGTCTATAAATATTAATAGCATCCTCCTGCAAATTTTTCCATAATATTTTCCTAAAATCAACAAAATTATCAGCATAAACAAAGGTTAGATTGCATTTGAACTTCGATGGGTTGATCAGTTCGAAAGTAATGTGTTGATCGCTCATACTAATGTAGTTGTAACCCAAAGAATTTCCATCAATAAGGACCATGATCCTACATTTATAGTAACAAGAGACATTACTTATTATTTTCCATCTGTCTTCCAACGCTCTTTCCAGCTTCATTAAATCCGAAAGCAACAATTTATTTTCTAGAATACCAAAGCAACTTATATTATACTTATCAATGAGTTTCCTCACTTCTCCCATTCTGTTGGGATTGTGGAACCCTCTAACATTCCAGCTAGCTATTGACATTATAAGACTTTGTTATTGCGGGTCCTCAACGACCTACTGTTGGGAGACTCCCCTTTATCTTCCGAGGATATGCCTAACATCTGCACCCATTTAGGATTCTTACGAACAAGCTTATCCTTCTGAATATTCTCAAACTCTATGTCCTGAGGCTTTGGCAGAATTTGCTCTTCCAATATCTCCTGAACTGCGTCTACCTTATCATAAGAATTATGTTCCTCTACCACTTTTGTGGTTCCTGTTTCCTGATCCAGAATGTCTTGAACCTGTGAGTTAATACAAGATTCAGTACCTCTCCTAAAATTAACATTATTAAATATACAATCATCAATAAATATATCATTAGAAAGTAAAGAGTTTGGAAAAGTATGGGTATCCGATGATGACGAAGGGCGATTAAGTAAAGTTAAGTGAGGCGAAGGTGACTTCAGAGGAGAAGATCTCGGGACTCTGGCTCCCGGGGTAGTTGGAGATACAGGGATATAAGGCCCACTGGTTCCTTGATCAGGAGGAGGTCCCGACCTGGCCACGGGAACAGTGTAGCAATCTTCTCTGGCTCCTATTTCGGTATGAGAAACAGGTTCTGATTGTAAAACTTCTGAAGTTGCCCCCTCACCACGCTCTTCTGAGGGTACATCTCTTTCTAATATCTGATCCGAGGGTAAAACTTCCGTTTGTTTTTGCTCTAGAATATTATTACCCCTAACTCTTGGCTCCATCTCATTAGAAATTAACTGGCACCTATTCCGAGATCCATCATTTGGAGAACTAACAACAGTTATATTTTGATTTCCTTGATGCACTTCTGACTGTAAGACTTCAGTCGAATCATCACCACAGGGGATCTCCATCCCAACATTCGTTCTTACTCCATTGTCTTCGAGAAAAGGTTCTAAAACAGTGTGACTTCCATCTTGCAACTGTTTCTCCAGCTCCTTAGAAATCTCAAGTCCTCCTTCCTCCCTGTCAGAAACCACACTTCCTACCAAACCAGGATCAGAAGTTCTTTCCTTGTCAGAGTTGATAGCTTGCGTCACTTTAGGAACCCAAGTCTTAGCCATAGGACATTCATCAGAAACGTGACCAAAACACACACACTTACCACAAATATGCGGAGGGTTCTCGTATTCCACTACCTGAGAGAAACTTCTACCGTTGTCGTCCATGCCTTCTATAATATTAGGCATACCAAAAGTAGCATTTACCTCAACCAGAACTCTAGCAAAAGCTAGTCTAGATTTATTTTTTGTGGCCTCATCCATCTTAATGGGAACTCCTATAGTACTAGTTAAAGCACTAATAGCTTTATTGCCCCATAGTTTAAAGCTTAAACCACGAAGTCTAACCCACATAGGAAGGGATGTGAGGAGATCTCTATCAGTTCTCATATCTGGGGACAGTCGCTTCATAATGATCAAATTACGATCCATAAACCAGGGACCTGATTTCAGAATTTTGTCACAATCATCCTCAGACCCGAATCTCACTACAAAGAAACCGTTATTCCGTGTATGAACTGTAAACGGCTTCTTAGTAGCCCAAACCCTATTAGCATAACCCTCAAAAGATCTTAACCATGGTTTATACCCAACCACATATAATAAAATGCATAGATCCCAACCTCCCTCCGCTTCTTTAATAGCTTCAGAAGAAAGGGAACCAATCCTCCTACCGTTCGCAATTTTAGGCTCAATAAATTCCAGATCTAGGTTACCTAGATCTCCTACAGCTCCTTCTTGCACTGCCTCTCTGTATGAGAATTTTTTTGCATTCTTTGAAACGTTGAATATTATTGTAGAGTTACTACTAGGCATCGATCCTTTCTGCTTTGCAATTCTCGAATGAATTGTAGATGTTTGCACAGTAAGATCCGCTTGCACCCTCCTCCCCGTGTTCCGATCTGGAATAACTCCAGATCTATTCGATCTTTGCCCTCCCAGATTGAGCCTTTGATCAGGACCCAAAGACACAGTAGCCTTACCTCCTTTTCTTCTCACCTCCTCCCAACCTTCATCATCCCGCAGAGATCCCATGATTTCTAGGTTTGAGGAGAAAGAAGTGATGATAGAAAGTAGAAAGTAAAAAATAGAGACGATCAAGAATACTAGGAGAAAAACGAAAGAAAAAGCAGAAGAATTAGGCAAAACCCTAATCTCCCGCTCCAGATCTGGAAGCCATTTTTGCGTGTACCAATTATTATTTTAATCGTATTTTTGAGAACTATTTTATTATTTTTCTTCACTCCTTCTCCACAAAACCATATTCTAAAATTTTCATATTTTTAAGATCGTGCCGAAATTCTACCAAATTCTCAAGTGAGTCAAATTAGAATCTCATTCTTGTTTGGTTCTCTACCCTCTCTCGAAGATCAAAGTGCTATTCAGAGTTATAGGATCAATTTGTAATCAAAAGTTTATCGAGTCTCTCTATAAGGTGTGGTTGTGCCTGGAAATCAATTGGGTAATCTTGTGGCCCATAAATCAAGAGAGTTTGCCCTGGACTCGTGAGACAGGAGGGTACCTCAAGGCCTTTAGAAACTGAGGATTGTAATCTCGACATTGGTATAATAAAAATCTGTATGAGGTGTTTTGCCTTGGTACAGGACTGGATGTAGGGTAACTCCGAACCAGTATAAAATCCGGTGTGTTCTTTCCTTTTACTGCTTTTTATTTACTTTCTGCATCTGTGTTTGATTTTGTTTTTGTTCTGTGATTAAGTTCTGCATTTGTTTGTGTCATAATTTTAATTTAGTGCATATAAGTCTTAGAATCCATTAAACACTATTCACCTCCCCTCTCGTGTTAAATTAGCCTTAAGATCCTTAATCCGCACTCCCTTTCAATTGGTATCGGAGCATAGGTTTTCATAGTTTTCATAATCTGAAACTTGAAAATTGTTTTAATGGCTACCAACACTGGTAATGTCAACTCTGGCACTAGTTCTATTAACACTAACACTAGTTCATTAGTAGAAGGTTAGTCTACTCTCAGACCACCATTTTTCAATGGCTGTAATTATGCATATTAGGCTTGTAGAATGAAAATTTATTTAGAATCAGTAGGATTAGACACTTGGAATATCACACAAACTGAGTATGTTGAACCAACTACCGATTTTGCCCAATGGACTACTGAGAAAAAGAATGTTGCACAAAATAACTCAAAGGCCATGAATATATTATTTTGTTCACTAGATAGGAATGAGTTTAATAGAGTGTCTGTTTGTAAGTCTGCATTTGAAATTTGGAAAACTTTGCAAGTTACTCATGAAGGAACAAGCAAAGTTAAACAGACTAAAATTTCCATATTAACTAATCAGTTTCAATTGTTTAAAATGCATGCAAATGAGTCCATGTCCGACATGTATTGTCGATTTCAAGATATTGTACATTCATTAATTGCACTAGGAAAAAGCTTTTTGGAGGAAGACCAAGTCAGAAAAATTCTAAATTCACTCACTCTAGAATGGGATCAAATGACACTTGCAATCGAAGAAGCAAATGATATCAGTCTAATGAAAATAGAAGAATTGATTGGGAATCTGATGTCTTATGAAGTTCAACTGCAAGGAAGAAGAGAAAACAAGGTTACAGAAAAGAAGTCATTAGCATTCAATGCAACAACTGAAGATTCGGAACCAGACAGTGATGGGGAGATTGCTTTCATGACAAGAAACTTCCGGAAATTCCTAAAATATAGAAAAATGAATAATTACAAAAGAAATGATCAAGGGAATTCCAAAAATAGTACGGAGAACGTCAACAATGATAGATGCTACAATTGCAATAAAGTCGGGCATCATAGGAAAGATTGTCCATATCCAGATAAACAGTTGTTCCTTCAAAACAATGATTCGTCAAGGAAAAGAAAGAAAGCATACACAGCAACTCTTGATGACTCGGACTCATCATCAAGTGACGATGAAAAGAAGATGGATAATTCAAATCTGTGTTTCACTGCTATTCATGAATCAGACGACGATGGGAGTATGGATCTAAAAATAGGTACGCATTTACATTATTTTTAATTTTCTTTTTTGAATGGATGCTTGTTTGTTTGCTTGTTTTTTTTTAATTTCCTTGAATTTTAAATTCAAATTTATCCCTTGAAATTTGAATTTCAAATTCAAAAATAATATTATTTTAATAATATTTTAAATATTAAATTATTAATATTTAAGTATTATTATATTTAATGTTATCACAGGAATTATATAAGTAGAATATAGGAACTAATATATACATTTATTAGAAATTAGGAATAGTCATTTGTCCTTTGATTTAATAGGCACATGTCAACATACCGGGATACCCCATGTCGACATGCCTCTCAGAAATTTGATTTCAAAATTTGAATTCAAACTTTTGAATTTGCTTCCACCTTTTCACCAACTTCAATGCTCTGGAAAGATGCCTCTTGACCAGAGAACATGTCTATAGAATCTCTATTTAATTTACTCTCGTTATCATCACTTTTCACTTTTATTTCAAATTTAAAATTTATCTTCATTACCTTCAACTCCTATCAAACTTCTTCAATGGCCTCTTCAAGCACTCCTAACACCATTAGACTTCCAAAATCTATCAAAAACTTTCTCTTTAATGACCCGGAAGCTATCAAAGCTTACATCAACTATGTAAACTTTGGTAAAATACATACGGGGAAATTTGCTATTTTTGAAGATTTTCCTTCTTATGAAATTGAAAATCTTTTTCAACAATGTTCTATTCTTAGTGTAGTAGATAACAAACAAAATGATTTTGTATATTATCCAAACCTTGTTAAGATGTTTTATGCGAATTTAAATCGTGGTTTTTATGATGGGTAAGATGGACAAATTTGGAGTAGTGTTAAAGTAACACAAATAGTTTTGGATTGTGAAATTTTAGGAAATATTTTAGGATGCAAGTACAACGGAATGAATCTCTCGGAATTTCAAATAAATGAAAATGATCGAGAGACATTTCATCACATCTTTGAAGGGGATGACAAATTTGAATTCAAAAATCATTATTTTCATCCAAAAGCAAGAATTATTAACCTTCTTATTCAACACACCTTTATACCAAGATCGGGAAACTATAACAACCCAACTTTGAAAGTTTGCAAAGCTCTTTTTGCAATTTTTGGAAATTACGATATCAATTGGGCTCAAGTTATTTTGGATGAGCTAAGACCCAAGAAGTTTACTATGGGTGAAAACACATTATATCATGGAATTTATCTCACTCGGATTTTTAATTACTTTGGAGTTGATTTCAAAAGGGAAGAATTTATATCTAGAAAAGTGTTCAACCATGGAAACATTTCCCTTATGCAAATTTCATTAGTGTTTCAACCATATGAAACACTTGAGGAAAAGGAAGAAAGTCTTGCTCACAAAGAGATGGAAGAAATGGTGGAAGATGAAGAAGAGAAAGGAATGGAAATTGAAGAGGAAGAAGAGGAAGATCAAGAAACTTCCTTAGAAAGTATTGAATATCCTACTAATCCCGCTAATCCATCCAATAAGACCATTCTCAATAATTAAAGAATTATAGTGAAAAATCAAAAGACACTTAAAAGATCAATGAGTAAGAAAATGGATAAGATTTCCACTAAAATCGAAAAGTTCTTCGGGAAAGTTAGTAGAAAGCTTGGACTATCATCTTCTTCATCTTCATCTAATTTGTTTTAGTTCATGTTATATTGTTTGTTTCAAGTTCTATCCATGTATTTTCCTTGATTTTAGTTAATATTATATTAGTTTATGTAATGTTGACTAGAATCATCAATGAAATCTTTTATTCAACTTCACTTGTCTCTGTAATTGCTTGTTTTTATATTATACAAATTACAGTTGCATAAATTTGTTCATAATATTCAAAACAAAGCAAATTGTCACTTTAGACAGAGGCATGTCGACATCCCCCATCCCCCATGTCGACATACAACGGGCAGAAAGTAGTTACACTTTCAAATTTTTATTTCATGTAACTAACTTGTGTCTATTCATTTTAATAGACTTTCTACCCCTATTTATACCTGTTTCTTCCAGAATAATTTATCAAATCTCATTTCTAATCACTCTCTTTCATATTTCTTCCTACTTCTTGAATTATGGCCTCTCCGATTAAGAATCTAAGTGATAATCTTGGGGAATCTCTCACTTCTTTCAAGAATATCCTTACATTCATACTTCGTAATCAGCGTCACTTAGAATTGAGTCAAATACAGATGATCAAGGAGCAAGAGAGACATTTCAACGCCCTTCGTTGGATGATCTCAGCCCTTAACAAGGACGATCTCGAAGGAAATCCACCAGTCATTCTCGACAAAGATAAAGAAGAATGGGATGCCATCAAAGCAGACCCTATCTTTGGAGAAGATGGATGGGTGGAAGTACCAAGGAATGTCTAGTCATTCCGTATGTAATTGGTGTGTTTTAAACTTGATTGACTTGACTTATTTAAAACATTTGGTGTGGTTTGTATATATAATTGATTGAATAATTACTGTAAAAATGACTAGATGATGATTGATTTACTGTTGGATTACACTTATGATCACACTCATGATCACATTTCACATTTATGATCACATTTCATACTTATGATCACACTTAGCATTTATTACACTTATATATGGATTACTCTAGTTTGTATTATGGTTGATCATCTTATATCAAGTTCAAGGAATTTATTAGTATGAAGTTTTTGTTGATGACAAAGGGGGAGAAGTTATAAAATAGTTATAAAACAGTAGTTGGCTTGGAGTAAGGGGGAGTTATGATTCGAGTAAGGGGGAGTCATGGAGTAAGGGGGAGTTATGATTCGAGTAAGGGGGAGTCATGGAGTAAGGGGGAGTTAAGATAGGAATTATGGTATGGTAAGTATATTTTATAAATACAGGTTGTCATCATCAAAACAGGGGAGATTGTTAGGAACTGAGATGTTGGTTTTGATGACAACAACCTTTTTAACTTATCTTATTATAAAATATATACTAACACCATTGTCTAGATAGATATGTATATGCAAGATATATATATATATATATATATATATATGCAGGTATTGATTACTGAAGACTGATCAGTATAAAGACTCAAGACTCAAGTTTCAAGATTGAAGACTCTAGAGTATCAAGATCAAGATTTCATGATATGTGTCTAGTTTATTGTTAAAACTTCATAATAGTACGGAAATCTTCATTCCAAATTTCATTTGGGATGGAATCCATTTCTATCTTCTTAGTAGCTTACAAACCTATGACAAGTGGCTTACAAACCCACAAACATCCTGGTTTTGTACAAGTTCTCGAGTCCTGATCTGATGAGATATTCTGTAGGAAGAAGCTTGCAAAACTACTTCAAAATGGTTTTTCAAAATGATTTTCAAAACTGCTTTTCAAAATATTTTAGCCTTAAAAATTATCTTTTCAAATGATTTTCAAAAAGATGTTTTAGCCTTAAAATATTCTTTGTTTTTGTTTTTAAATAAACTCTTGTTTTAAACTTTGTTTGTTTTTTAAACTACCTTCTGACTTTTAAATATTCTCTTATAATATATATATTGTTAGCACTAAAATTGGTCACTAACCTCGTTCAGAAAGATTGTGTAGAGATATAAGTGATGAAAGTAAATTAAACATAGAAGACAATGCTAATTTAAATGCAGAAAGTAAGAACACCAAATTTATAGTGGTTCAGCGTAATTGCCTACGTCCACTTTGTTCAACTTTATTGATTTCCTTTATAGTTGATTACAAATACAATTCGTGAATCAAATGCTTGAGTGAAGTTCTTAAGTAGAGAAGATGAGTCTTGAAAATGGCAGAGTCTCCCCGGTGTTTTCTCTCCAAAAAAGGATCCCTTTCACTGTGACCCTGCCCCTCTATTTATAGACAAAGATGGGCTGGACTTCCCAAGTGGGCTGATGGTCGAACGCTCCAGCCCGAGTACAGTGGTCGCTGTATGCCGAGCAAGGTTTGCCGAACGCTCTGATGCCGAGCAGTCCTTTCTGTGCCGAACGATGTGGTTCGATGTTTGGGAGGTGCAGGGTGTTAGTCAGTCAAAGCCGAACGCTCCTCTAGACGCCGAGTACTCTTGTGCCGAGTACTTCCGATGCTACCGGGTACTACGCCGAGTACTCCTGTATGCCGAACCACAGATGCTGCCGAGTTCTCCTTGATGTCGAGTGCTCTCGTATGCCGAGCAGTCTCGTATGCCGAACAGTCTTGATGCCGAGCAGTCTTGATGCCGAGCACTCTTGATGCCGAGCACTCTTGATGCCGAGCACTCTTGCTGCCGAGCATTGGTTGACGCCGAGTGCCAGTTGACGCCGAACACTGCTGGGTGCTTCGCCGAACATTACTGGATGCCGGACACTATGGATGCTGTGTACTTCGCCGAACACTCCTAGATGTCGAGTACTCTCTGACGCCGAGTTCCACTGGATGCCGAGTACCACGCCGAGTACTCCTGGATGTCAAGTGCTTCACCGAACACACCTGGATGTCAATTGCTTCGCCGAACACACCTGGATGTCAAGTGCTTCGCCGAACACTCCTGGATGTCGGTCACTCTCTGATGCCGAGTACTGGTTGCCGAGTACTACGCCGAGTTCTCCTAGATGCCGAGTACTAGTTGCCTGGCCAAATATCCAGGAAACACTTGCCCCCCAAAGTGTATCGCGTGGCCGAACGTGATGCGCTTTGAATCTGGTACAATTTACCTTGGAGGTACCTTCTCGAGAATGTTAGTGAAGGAGGTGCAAGACGAACGTGCCTCGCGTGCCGAACGTCTCTCCACTATGATGCCGAAAACTCCGGTATTGACTGGTTCTACCGGGTATAGCCTCTTCGACTTCTACCTCCCTCTATATAACCAGGCGCCCTTCCACCATTTTTCTTTTACGCCTTCTTTTCTATCATTCCTAGAGATTTGCAATTCTTGCCATCCTATCAGATATAAAGTCCATTTAATCCATCCTCAACTTTGATCGTCGAATTAGGTATCATTCCTTCCACAATTGCATTACTTCCACTTTAGGTTCATCACATGGAAACGGGGTATTTCTTTAGTTGTAAATGCATGGCTAGTGGAAGTAGTTCGCTCGTTTGGAGTCGCCGAACGATGTATGGTAGTTAGGCCTAGCTCCTTTGTGCTGATCAAGATTGGAAGAAAAAAGAAGATGGGGCATCGAACGGCGTAACCTTCGCCGGCAATCTGTCTCTGTCGTTCAGTGTAAATGGAGAGGGAGCAGGATGGAGTTATGACCGAAGGCGGAGCGCTACTCCAGCCGAACGAACTAAGGCCGAACACTACCCTAATGCCGGACAGACACATACGCCGAATAGCATTTAGACCGAACGACATAATTGCCGAACAACTGTCGTGCCGAACAGTACTTAGACATGCCGAACGAACACATACGTGCCGAACAAAACTTAGACATGCCGAACGAACACATATGTGCCGAACAAAACTTAGGCATGCCGAACGAACACATACATGCCGAACAGGACTTAGACATGCCGAACACACATATATGCCGAACAGAACTTAGGTCGAACAATCTCAATGCCGAACAACAGTCAAATGCCGAACAGTAACTTAGATCGAACAATTTTAATGCCGAACAACATTCAAATGCCGAACAATAACTTAGGTCGAACAATTTCAATGTCGAACAACATTCAAATGCCAAACAGTAACTTAGGTCGAACAATTTCAATGCCGAACAACATTCAAATGCCGAACAATATAAATGTTAGACTACACTTAGGCCGGCCACTTTATGAATCATATGTTTTCTGAATCTGGAACTATAATCGCCTCAAGGCAAGCTTTTTGAGACGGTCAGCGATGACGGTCTTCGAAGGCGATGATTCGAAGCTAATTATTATATCTTTAAAAACCTTTAGATTCTTATCGCTTGTACACAATTGCTTGCACTAGTTCACACACCACGTGGGGGGAAAACTCGTGTTGCTAATTCTAACGTTCAACGTTTTTTAAGTATAGTTCTCTCAAGCACTTAGTTATTTATTTGGGATGTCGAGAAAATCTAGCTCCGCTACCATATCCGACAGGCCTGGGCCGTCATCGAGGCAAGGAGCCGCTGATACTTCTAACCCCTCAACCTCTCCCGCTCATAACTTGGCGCCTGATGCTCTGGAGGCAACCATCTTACTAGACAATCCGATCGATTCTCAAGCCTCGGAGATCAACGAAGCTGCTCTGCGACGGATATGCTCCATTCACGGGATTCCTTTTGCCGAAGTGTTAGTTCCTTCGAGACACGACCGCCCTCATCTGCCCCCAGTCGGGTACACTGCCTGCAACAAGTTCATGTGTTGGATGGGCAGCGTGCCTCCATTCAATTTATTTCTCTGGGATGTGCTGCAGTATATAGACATAGCTCCGTCGCAGCTGCACCCGAATGGCCATGCATTCCTATATGGGACTTATTTACTTTTCATGGCTGTCTTCTCCAGGCCTCCAACCGCCGGTGATATCAGATATATTTATATGTTCAAGAGACGGAAAGACAGTCCTTCTTTTATGTTCCTCGAGCCATACCACAAATGCCAGATCTTGACAGGGGCATGTAGCAAATTCGCCCTGTACAAACAGGAATGGTTCTATGTGCGCTGCCCGTCCGGTTTTGCTAGGAGATGGGTTGAAGGCAGTAAGTCTCTCTGCCGAGTCACTATTCGTATTTAACCGGAGTCATGCCTTTCCTAACTTTTTGTTCCATCCTTTCAGGTATCAACCCGCGTCCGGAAGGCCGAGGATATTCTGAGGCTGTTGAAGCCATTAGAGCTCTTCCTGCCGAGGATCGAGACATCCGAGTTATCATTTCAAATGAATCGCTGTCGGGGTTCGACTTGCTGGCTCATGGTCGTCGGATCAGCCTTCCAGAAGGTGTTACCATTCCCAAACCTCCGTCCGGTAAAGGGGAAAAACTTGCCGGATCGTCGTCGCGCCGCGCTCCCGATACGCACGAAGAAGGCGAGCGCAAAGAGGATGATGCTCCTGAAACTCAGGGTGAGAATGCAGGTCCTGCTCAGAATCCGGCGGTCGAAGTCCACGACATTGAGACGTCGTCCTCCCCTTCGAAGGGAAAGAAGAAGTTAAAATATAAAGTTCAGAAGGAGAAAGTTGGTGGTACTTCAAAAGTCACGCTTATCCCGCCTGAGAAAGAGGCTTCTTCACAGCATCTTGAAAGTTCCTTGAAGGGTCTGTCAAACCTGTCAATTCCCGATGATTTGCTTAATTACGGGTTCGATGATCCTGAAGCCCTCAAATTTTCTTCGCCCGCGAGAGGCAACGCAGGAGTTCAACTCCCAGCTCAAGGAGACAATACTCCGATTAGCAAAGATAAACGAACGGGTCCGTCGGGGGAACACTAGGACACACATGCACATACGCATTCCATAATATACTTCAAGTCCTTTTTCTTATCTCATGAATTTTCCTTAACTCGTTGTTATCTCCATTCTTTGCAGGTGATATGGGGTGCTCTCACGGACTTGATCGCCTTCAGGGGTCTTCTATATTCCATCACTCTGGACGGGACTCCGGTTCAGGCAGACGCAGGGACCGAGGCGAGTATGAAGACAGGGACAATCGTCCCCGAGAGTCGTCTCACCGCAAGAAGGCGCAGTCTCACTCTTCCCAGTCCCGTGATCTTCCTCCTCCAGCTGAGCCGGATAGAGAGAAGTCTTTACAGAAAATTTATCACTCTGATGCTCCTCGAGAACAACATTCCATTTCATCGAGTACACGGCAAGTTCAAGAGCAACGGAAAAGGGCAGAATTCTCAAAGCCTCCTCCTCCCACTCCTGCGGTGGACCCTACTGTTGCGGAAAAGATGGTCGATCTTAAGGCCAAGTTTCCAAAGATTTGCTTCGATGGTCTGAAGTTCCTCCCGGCCATCCATCATATTCCTGGGCATGTGAAGCAGAGTGCCATTGCTTGCAATAACGACGTCTATGTTCAACATGACGCGTTTGTGCACTTGGTGGAGAAGATTTCGGAGATATCCGTCGAGCGTCAACATGAGATTGATCGCCTGAAACTGGAAGCTGGCTGCGATAAAAACATCATCGATAATCAAGATGCAGAGCTCGCTTCGTATAAGTCGAAGCTGGATGCCACCGAACAAAGTGCAAAAGATACTGCTGAGGCAGTTACTCGTTTAGAGGTGGCTCACAAAAAGGAGCTTGACGAAGCAGTCCAACGCAGCGGTGCCCTCGCCCTAGAAAAAGACTCTATCCAAAAAGAAAGGGACGCGCTCGCTACTCAAGTCAAAGAGCTGAAAGAACTACTCTCCAAGGAGAAAGAAGACAAAGTAGCTGCTCAGGAAGAATCACAGCGATATTGTGATGAGATTGTTGCTACCCGACTCCTGAAGACAAAGCTCGACGACGAACTCGCCGGGGTCGAGAAAATGAAGGATGAGGCCCGTCAGGAGGGCAAAAGAATGGCTGTGGAGGAGCTTGATTCTCGCCTTGAGGCGACCGCAGAGGCCGGCCGGGAAGAGGTCAAAAGTATGTTTGACCCGTTGATCGCCGAGTATGGAGCCCGCGTCCTTATGCACCGCGACTTAACATTCTTGGGCGACGGCTACCTCGAATCCCTGGCTGAGGTATGGGAAACTCTGATAAGGATCAGGAAGGTCGAGTCGGGCTCCGAGGAGGTCGATGAGGATGCCTTGGTGAAGGAGTTCCTGAGGTGGAATGAGCCATCGGATTTATCCGCAGCATTGGCACTTTATAGCAGAGGCTCTTCCCCTCCGAAAGGGAAGAATGACGAAGCTGGCCCGTCTGGGGCCGATACTACTACTCCTCACATTGCCGCTCCTTACGCTGCTCAATCGGCCGATCGGCCGACACTTGATCCATTCGAGCAGCATGCTAGTTATGATCCCGAAGATCCCGGGCTTGGTGTTCATGTGCTGTCACCTATCCTGGAGGGTGAAACCCCACGCGCCACCGATAGCCAACCGGATCCTGGTAGGAAATTCCTCTTTCTCTAGAAGTTGAAGAGATCCCGTCATTTTTCAGCAATGGTTATTCGTTCTAACGCCCATTCCTTATACTTTCATGTAGGTTGTTCTGACACCGAGCCAACTCCGAGGAGCGATGACGCCAAGGAGGAGGCAGGGAAAGCAAGCGACGCCGTCCACGCGGGGGTACTTCCCGGTCCCGACGCTCAGGTGATCGAGGCGCTAGATGAGGATAAGCTCGACACTTCATCTCCTGCCGAAGGGAGTGATGACATTGAAATCACCGGCGCCGTTGAGCACACCTCGCAGATGAGCATGAAGGACCGCCTTGCCGAAGAGGAGAAGAAAAAGGTTGAGGTCAAAGTTGAACCCGGGATACTGGAACTGACCGATCCGCAGAACAGACCTCTGAAAATCATTCTCCCCGGCAAGTTCAAGCCACTGGATGTTCCGTCCCCTGCTCCTGACTCCGCTTCTTTATCGAGCAAGAAATCTAAGAAGAAGCGTGAGGGAGAGGAGTCATCGGAAACAACAAAGGAAGACAAGAAGAAGAAATCGAAGAAATAATCGATACACTCGTTCAACGAGTTTCTTTCTTAAGTCTTGTAATTGTTTTATCTTCCACTACTTGTAGTTTGTGTAGGTCTGAATTTTGTAGGAGTGATCATGTATCCCCATTTTGGACTTATTGAATAAAGTTTTAGTTTCTTTTTGTTTGAATGATTCTCTTGTCTTTATTTGGTTTGCTGACTAATTGTATCCATAACTCAAGTTCTTATGAGTTGCATTATCTCCCGGTCCATTCTTGTGTTGTTCAAACATTTTTGGATATGGCGTACCTCTCGTCCCACATCTTTTGAGTACTTGGACTTCTTGTTGACTCTGTGCCCCGGGGACTTGGAGGCTTGAAATAGTTTATACTCTAGTCCGAGCCCTGGGGACTTAGAGTACTCCGATCCACGCTCTGGGGATTCGGAGATTTGGAATCGTTTATACTCTAGTCCGCGCTCTGGGGAGTTAGAGTACTCCGATCCGTGCTCTGGGGATTCGGAGTTTTGGAATCGTTTATACTCTAGTCCGCGCTCTGGGGACTTAGAGTACTCCGATCCGCGCTCTGGGATTCGGAGATTTTGAATCGTTTATACTCTAGTCCGCGCTCTGGGGACTTAGAGTACTCCGATCCGCGCTCTGGGGATTCGGAGTTTTGGAATCGTTTATACTCTAGTCCGCGCTCTGGGGACTTAGAGTACTCCGATCCGCGCTCTGGGGATTCAGAGATTAGGAATCGTTTATACTCTAGTCCGCGCTTTGGGGACTTAGAGTACTCCGATCCGCGCTCTAGGGATTCGGAGGTTTGGAATCGTTTATACTCTAGTCCGCGCTCTAGGGACTTAGAGTACTCCGATCCGCGCTCTGGGGATTCGGAGTTTTGGAATCGTTTATACTCTAGTCCGCGCTCTGGGGACTTAGAGTACTCCGATCCGCGCTCTGGGGATTCGGAGGTTTGGAATCGTTTATACTCTAGTCCGCGCTCTAGGGACTTAGAGTACTCCGATCCGTGCTCTGGGGATTCGGAGTTTTGGAATCGTTTATACTCTAGTCCGCGCTCTGGGGACTTAGAGTACTCCGATCCGCGCTCTGGGGATTCAGAGATTTGGAATCGTTTATACTCTAGTCCGCGCTCTGGGGACTTAGAGTACTCCGATACGCGCTCTGGGGATTCAGAGATTTGGAATCGTTTATACTCTAGTCCGCGCTCTAGGGACTTAGAGTACTCCGATCCGCGCTCTGGGGATTCGGAGATTTGGAATCGTTTATACTCTAGTCCGCGCCCTGGGGACTTAGAGTACTCCGATCCGCGCTCTGGGGATTCGGAGATTTGGAATCGTTTATACTCTAGTCCGCGCTCTGGGGACTTAGAGTACTCCGATCCGCGCTCTGGGGATTTGGAGATTTGGAATCGTTTATACTCTAGTCCGCGCTCTGGGGACTTAGAGTACTCCGATACGCACTCTGGGGATTCGGAGATTTGTAATCGTTTATACTCTAGTCCGCGCTCTGGGGACTTAGAGTACTCCGATCCGCGCTCTGGGGATTCGGAGATTTGGAATCGTTTATACTCTAGTCCGCGCTCTGGGGACTTAGAGTACTCCGATCCGCGCTCTGGGGATTCGGAGATTTGGAATCGTTTATACTCTAGTCCGCGCTCTAGGGACTTAGAGTACTCCGCTCCGCACTCTGGGGATACGGAGATTTGAAGTCGTTTATACTCTAGTCCGCGCTCTGGGGACTTAGAGTACTCCGATACGCACTCTGGGGATTCGGAGATTTGGAATCGTTTATACACTAGTCCCCTCTCTGGGGACTTAGAGTACTCCGATCCGCGCTCTGGGGACTTGGAGTTTTAAGTTGAGAGCAATCGTATTTCCACTCTTTAATTTGTATTCATCTACTGTATCGAGGCTAAGGTCGTCGAATGAACAATCGAACCACGTTTGCTCACGGAATGAGATTCTGCCCCCCAGGATGAGGGACGAAATTTGAAAAATGGACGGTCGATTCTCGTCCGCATGGTGATTATAGCTCTTCCAACCAAGTCAAGGAAGGAGGTGTATGACAGATGGTTGAATCACATCCAAGGTGTAGTCGTGTCCATATATTGACAGTGATGGTTAGCGAGTACGCAGTCTACCATAGCTACTTCAAGTTGGGCTTTCGAACAACCTTTCGTGTTCAAGGTAGGATTTGATGTGTAGATGATCAAATCACGTCCACTTTTGATGGATCCCGGCGTCACTGAGCTTCATGAGGGGTATCTGTATTTTGTCGAACTTTGTTCTATGACTCGATTGGAGTGGATGATCGGGCCATATTCATTCCAAGCAGTTTAGGTCTCCAAGTCAAATGTGGAGGTTGATGGATGGATGGTCGGTTGTTCGAATCGATCATAAGTTGATCATACGAACTCAGATCGTCTTGAAACTTTGGCTTCCCTGGCTTTGATTGTTATGTCTTGTTAATCGTGGCTCGATCCAGACTCGGACAAAATCCATCGACATCCATAGTGAGCCTTTGTGTAACCGATCTCCAAGACGAACTGTCACTGGTTTCTAATCAAGTTCTTGGTGTCACGGCCTTGCCAAAGGACGTCTTGTGTAAACATGACGTGCTTTGAAAAACCGCAGTCTTTCATGCTGAATATTTCCGTTCAGTTGATTGCTTGACAGTCGTCTCTCAATCGTTTCGTTGCAATATTCTTTTAGACAAATGTTCAACTAGCATGCTTTGCTTTGGTTCTGCCCCCAGTTCTGGGGATGAGTATGGAGTTGATGTATGTTTATACTCCGTCTCGCACTTTGGGAGTACAGAGTTGAGTAGATGTTTATACTCCGTCTCGCACTCTGGGAGTACGGAGTTGATTAATGTTTATACCCCGTCTCGCACTCTGGGAGTACGGAGTTGATTAATGTTTATACTCCGTCTCGCACTCTGGGAGTACGGAGTTGATTAATGTTTATACTCCGTCTCGCACTCTGGGAGTACGGAGTTAAGTAGATGTTTATACTCCGTCTCGCACTCTGGGAGTACAGAGTTGATTAATGTTTATACTCCGTCTCGCACTCTGGGAGTACGGAGTTGATTAATGTTGTACGGAGTTGATTAATGTTTATACTCCGTCCCGCACTCTGGGAGTACGGAGTTGATTAATGTTTATACTCCATCTCGCACTCTAGGAGTACGGAGTTAAGTAGATGTTTATACTCCGAGTTGGACCTTTCCCGAGCTGTCTCCAGACTGCTTCACAGCAATGTTGCTTTTTATTGACTCCTGGACAGGCCCTGGCGCCTTATCTCATCATACCCACCTAGCTTCCTCTCTTCTTATGAACTGGTGTGCCTTAGAGTAGAAACGCTCTAGCGTAGCCGGAGGTTTTCCTGCTAGCCAGTCTCCAAACTCAGAGTCTGGATCCACACCTCTCATTACAGCCATCAGAATTGCATGGTCATTGGGATTACTGACTTCAGTTGCTGCTACGTGGAATCTTTGCAAATATTCCTTCAACGATTCCCCAGGATTTTGGATTACACTTGACAGAGACATCACGTCCTTTGGGCGCGTAGTGTGTATCCTGAACCGCTCAATAAACTTCTTTGCCAACTCCTCGAAATTTGATCGCGGAGGAAGTCGGGTGAACCACATAGTAGCGATCCCAGATAGAGTAATCGGAAAGCACCTACACTTGGTGGCATCATTCGCTCTGGCTGAATCCATCATCCATTCGTACCTCATGACATGTTGTCTAGGATCAGTCTTTCCTTCATATGCGGGAATAGTAGGCATACTAAACTTCCTGGGGTACGCCGCCTGCAACACAACATCCGTGAACGGAGTATGACTTCTTGACACTCCCCAATCGTCATTCGATAACCCCTGATTTTCCTTCATCAACTGCCTGATCATGGCTGTCAGATCTGGTGTCTGTATGGAAGGCGGAAGGTTAGTGTCTGTTCTACGTGCCTGACCATGCTGGTGCCTCCTCTCCTGGCGACCTGCCAATCGTTCGTCCTGAGGTCCGACATCATTAGCGTTTTGATGATCTGGACCTCCATCCTCCATTTGTACTCCGGTCCTGAAGTTCCCAGCTCTTGCTTGGTTACGGTCTCCAGTCGTCTGAACATCAGCTTCTGCTCGTGCAGCTTCAGTTTTACGTCGTCTGCGCCTGGGAGGTTCATCAGAGGAAGTTGAGCTGTCAGATGAAGAGTAAGGAGCGGGATTGCCCCCAGCATTCTGTTGCTGCTGTTGAGTGAGTTGTGCCATCAGGTTGGCGTTAGCTTGCATCTGCCCTCCTAGTTGTCTCCTGCTTTCCCTGAATTCTCTTATCAAGTCATTGAACTCTATTCTGGTGACAACTGGAGTCTGTTCTTGAGCGGCAATTCCTGCACTCGGAATTGCTGGTTGATTGCTAGGTCCTGCTTGTTGCACACTAGCAGTTTCGTGGGCATCCGCATTATGAGAAGCTGACCTGGTACGTGGTCTTGCCATTGTAGAGCTATTGGTATGAACTCTGAGTAGAATAAACGGATGTCCTATCAGTGAGTCGGATCTTCCTTGGGGGATTTGTTCAATCCAGTAGCTTCAAAGCAGATCCTTGAGGTCTGAGAATTCGATTCTCGGTGAAAGCACCAAAGTGTTAGCACCAAAATTTGTCACTAACCTCGTTCAGAAAGATTGTGTAGAGATATAAGTGATGAAAGTAAATTAAACAGAGAAGACAATGCTAATTTAAATGCAGAAAGTAAGAACACCAAATTTATAGTGGTTCAGCGTAATTGCCTACGTCCACTTTGTTCAACTTTATTGATTTCCTTTATAGTTGATTACAAATACAATTCGTGAATCAAATGCTTGAGTGAAGTTCTTAAGTAGAGAAGATGAGTCTTGAAAATGGCAGAGTCTCCCCGGTGTTTTCTCTCCAAAAAAGGATCCCTTTCACTGTGACCCTGCCCCTCTATTTATAGACAAAGATGGGCTGGACTTTCCAAGTGGGCTGATGGCTGAACGCTCCAGCCCGAGTACAGTGGTCGCTGTATGCCGAGCAAGGTTTGCCGAACGCTCTGATGCCGAGCAATCCTTTCTGTGCCGAACGATGTGGTTCGATGTTTGGGAGGTGCAGGGTGTTAGTCAGTCGAAACCGAACGCTCCTCTAGACGCCGAGTACTCTTGTGCCGAGTACTTCCGATGCTACCGAGTACTACGCCGAGTACTCCTGTATGCCGAACCACAGATGCTGCCGAGTTCTCCTTGATGTCGAGTGCTCTTATATGCCGAGCAGTCTCGTATGCCGAACAGTCTTGATGCCGAGCAGTCTTGATGCCGAGCACTCTTGATGCCGAGCACTCTTGATGCCGAGCACTCTTGATGCCGAGCACTCTTGCTGCCGAGCATTGGTTGACGCCGAGTGCCAGTTGACGCCGAACACTGCTGGGTGCTTCGCCGAACATTACTAGATGCCGGACACTATAGATGCTGTGTACTTCGCCGAACACTCCTAGATGCCAAGTAATCTCTGACGCCGAGTTCCACTGGATGCCGAGTACCACGCTGAGTACTCCTGGATGTCAAGTGCTTCACCGAACACACCTGGATGTCAAGTGCTTCGCCGAACACACCTGGATGTCAAGTGCTTCGCCGAACACTCCTGGATGTCGGTCACTCTCTGATGCCGAGTACTGGTTGCCGAGTACTACGCCGAGTTCTCCTAGATGCCGAGTACTAGTTGCCTGGCCAAATATCCAGGAAACATATATATATATACTTGAGATTTAAAATCAAATTTATATATACATTCTAAAAATATATTTTTCTACTCTTCTTTATTTTAAAACATAGGGAAATTAGTTTATTTTACTCCAGAATCATTTCATCCTGTTTTCCTTTCAATACCATTTTCAAAACAAATTTTACATTATTTTTAACTAGGGTATGTCGACATCATGGGATACCCCATGTCGACATGGTGGCCGTTAAATTCAAAAGTTTTAATTTTCAAAAGAAGTGTCTATTCGTTTAAATCTCTTCACAGATGGTTATGACCGTTACTAGTCTATAAATAGCCTTCACAAACAAATTTTTTAACTAACTATTTTCTTATTTTTCTTCACTCCTTCTTCTCCACAAAACCATATTCTAAAATTTTCATATTTTTAAGATCGTGCCGAAATTCTGCCGAATTCTCAAGTGAATCAAATTAGAATCTCATTCTTGTTTGGTTCTCTACCCTCTCTCGAAGATCAAAGTGCTATTCAGAGTTATAGGATCAATTTGTAATAAAAAGTTTATCGAGTCTCTCTATAAGGTGTGGTTGTGCCTGGAAATCAATTGGGTAATCTTGTGGCCCGTAAATCAAGAGAGTTTGCCTCAGACTCATGAGACAGGAGGGTACCTCAAGGCCTTTAGAAACTGTGGACTTTAATCTCGACATTGGTATAATAAAAATCTGTATGAGGTGTTTTGCCTTGGTACAGGACTGGATGTAGGGTAACTCCAAGCCAGTATAAAATCCGGTATGTACTTTCCTTTTACTGCTTTTTATTTACTTTCTACATCTGTGTTTGATTCTGTTATTGTTCTGTGATTAAGTTCTGCATTTGTTTGTGTCATAATTTTAATTTAGTGCATATAAGTCTTAGAATCCATTAAACACTATTCACCCACCTCTAGTGTTAAATTAGCCTTAAGATCCTTAATCCGCACTCCCTTTCACCTACCAATAACTCTTTCTAAACATAGTTTTAATGGGTTTACTTTGAACCTGTCTATTTAACAACTTTTTTAATTAGTATTTAGGCATCTTATGTTTTGGTATTCCTGACCTCCTGGATGCAATTCTACTTATTCAGGAGTTAACTCAATTTATATTCACTACAGGGTTAACGTAGCTGGTTATCCTGCCCTTTCTCCCTAAAGTGCAGTTATGGGTCCATTTTACAGTGAACATGTATATCAGAAGAAGAAAATCTAATAACATAATAATATCAACTTTTTTGGTTTAATATCCTTGAAATCATTTTCATATAAAACATGGTTAATCCCTTTAACCTATTATTTTATCAAGGAAAGCTTCTTCAAAAACTTCATACTTAAAAGCTATTTTAAAACTCCTTTCTTATGCCATGGTTTTTCCTTTAAAAAATGAGATTGGGTTCTTTGTTTTGAAAACTAAGGCTTTCGAAACCTTAAAATTTTACTTTCGAAACCATTGGATAACCTCCTTCGAAAGCATTCAAATCTTCTTTTCAAAACACTTAGCATATGCCCTTTGAAACACTTTAGATCATCTCTTTCGAAACCACCAAAACATACCTTTCGAAAGTATTAAAGCATTATTTATTAACTCTTAGAAGTATAGCTTCGAAACCATTAAAAGTACCCCTTTCGGAACCATTTTAAAGTATCCCTTTCGAAACCATTGGATTTTTCTTTAAAAACATATTTTGGGTCAAAGTGAATATAAATGAAAGTACTCCTTTCAAAACCATTATACTTCATATAGAAGAGTTTAGGGAAAAACTGATGGCTTCGGAACCATCCTTTCGAAAGCTTAAATCACTTAAGTAAAACATTTGAAGGATAGCTTCGAAACCCCTTTCGAAGTCATTGCCTTCGAAACCATTAAACCCTTTCGAAAGCTTTAGGAAGTGGCTTAGTACATTTATAAAAAAAAAGCTACCTTTCGAACCAGTTGATGACTTTTATTCATTCGAAAGGCGTAGGGTCGATAGCAGGGTTTCGACTGGGTTCAATCAACCCTTTCGAAAACATTGATTAAAAATAAAGTAACTCATTCGAGAGCTGCACTTTAAACCAAAAGGCACCAACCCCTTCGAAAGCTATTTTAAGGCCCTTTTGAAAGCATGGGTTTCGACTCCTTCAAAAGCATTCATAAAAAAAGGCAAGCGCATTTCTTTGGATAATAAAACAAAGACTTTCAAAAGCTAACTGGTTCCGACCCCTTCGAAAGCATTGGTTTCAACACCATGCCTTCCGCCTTTCTCCAATCCACTACGTACCAACATATTGATACCTTGTGTATTTGGTTTCGGCTTGGTTAAGGCAGAAGCATAGGGTCGAAGGGTAGCTTTCGAAAGTGGCGAAAAAACATTTTTGGATAAAGACTATTTTAATACCATTTAAATTAATTACTTTTTAACTAACCTGCCTATTTGTAAAAAATAATTGGTTGCCATAAACTTTTCAAATTCTTTCCCAAAATAAAACTGCCGCGTAATTTCGGATCTAAGCAAAAATTAAATTAACAAATAAGCCCTTCCATTAAGCAAACAAATAAAACATTTAAGTCCTTCATCTAAAATAATTTAATTTCTATAGTAAATTACTTAGTAAAAATCCTTATAAATCACAAAAATTCACTTTCAATATGTTAATCTAACATAGAAAAATTTCAGATCCAAATTATTCATAATATAGGGAAATAAATTTCTAAACCCAATTGTTCATATTTTCCTTTGAAAATTCATAATAAATTTTTCCTAGCTCAAAAAATTATATAATTTAAAACCCAACTCCAAATTAATGTTTTACATAACATATAAATTCTTCATGGTTTTCGAAATCCAAAATAAACGATTTTAGCCTTAAAACCGTATAAAACAATTAGCAAACAAACTTGTTTGAATATATCATATCATGAAATCCAAGCATATCATCATCAAAAATCATCATAATGGATTTAAACTTAAACCTAAAATCAAATGATCATTAAAAAAATAGAGGTGGTTTTGATTATTATTCACCTTGATTAGGATAAGGAATCTGAGATTTGATCCTTCATTAATTCCCTTAGCTTGATTCCTTAGCTTTAATGTGATCTTTCCCCTTTTTTTCCCTAAGTAATGGCGGGCTTTGCTTTTCTTTTTGTTTACGTTTTTCGTTTTGTAAAAATGAACATGAATGGCAAAGGAAACGAGATTTTAAGGTAAGAATTATGGTGTGCAATTCCTAATATGCCCTTGCGTTAATTAATTAACCTATAAAACCATTCATAAGCTCATTTATTTAATTAAGCTTAGCCTCTATTTTTAATTTTCAAATCTCATTCCCCTTATCACTCTAATATTTACATTTTTCTATTTAATTTATCTAATTTAATCTCCTAAATAATGTTATTAAAAATTAGTGGTGTTACAGTAGGCTTCATTAACAGTCGAACCACTATACAAATATTCTCGTTCCTTTACTTCTTCTACGACTTACAATTGCTTTTTCTATTTTATTTGCCTTTATAAGCAGGACTGGTGCTTTCACACTCAATCTATGGCGTTGATCCATTTTTTGGGTTAACACATACACAACATATAACATCACCACATACTTAAGCAACATTTTTACTTATAAATTTTACAACTTCAAAAAGTTAGTAACTTGAATTTTAAAAACATGGACATTACTCACCAAACTTTCACTAAATTAAACTAAACTTGCTCTCAACCTAGCTCACTTGCTCCTAGCTCAACAAAGTGAATATATGGACCATCGAAAGACTAAATGGGCTTGACCATGCATGTGTTTGGGCTTGGCCATGGATGTTTTTGAAGGGTGTGGACTTGTACTTTGGAAGAAAGGTGTTGTAGTGTATGTAAAAGTGGTTTAGTGGACTAAGAAGAGATTCTGGGTAAAAAGAAGTGATTATTCTTGCTTTATAATTTATGAAGAGAAGCCATGGATGTATTTTCTCAAGCTCTTTGGAATTTTAGAAATGAAGAAGGAGATTGTAAAATGAAAATTATGAAATGGAAGGAGTATTTATAGGCTTAGGAAAATATTTTAAAAATATAAAGCGGTTATAATTAAATATACATACATGCATGCAACCCCATCTCCTTCCCACCCTAGAACACATCCTCTCCCCCTTTTCATGCCTTAAATTATGCTAGAGCTTCCATGTGTGTGTACTAAGGATATGAAGGTGAATTGTATACATATAAGTGTATATATATGCCTTTTATAACATAATTTGTCACATCCATGCTTATGTATAAATATATATAAGCTAATATACATAAGTATGCTTAATTAATACTAATCCTAACATATATAAATGTGTGCATGTTGCACCAAGTGTGCACAACGTTTCCGACGACTTTCGGGTGTCGAAAAGTCGAAATTTCCAAAAATGTTCTTCTGTCACATTTTCTATTTTTATTTGAACTATCTATATTGGTAAACAAATTTTGAAAACTATTTTATCATCATTACTAAATAATAAAAATAGGTTTTTTTTCTAATAAAAATCCATTTATTGATTATATAAAATATATTAAAATTGTCTATTTCAAAGTAGCGAAATCCTGGGTCATTACAAATTTATTTTACCATCATTTGTTATTATTTAAGAGAATTATATTTTAATTATAGAACCTATTATTTGAATATTTAAAATTTATAAATATTCGCAAATCAAGGCGGTAAAATTCTGGGTCATTATAGTTATAGTGGAAGCAAATGATCTTTCTACATTTAAAGTAGAGGAATTAATTGGTAATTTAATGTCTTATGAAGTAAGTTTGCAAGCTAGAATAGAACTAGCCCAAGAAAAACAAAATATTTCTTTTCAGGTAAAAGATGATGACAACGATTCGGAGCTTGATGAAGAAGTTGCTGTGTTCGTCGCCAAAAACTATAAAAATTCCGAAAATTCAATAAGATGGTTCAAAGGTAGAGACCAAACAATTCAAATGATACATCAACCTTCAAATGCTATGGATGTGATAATTTTGGTCATATGAAGAAAGATTGTCCCAAACTATACAAAGACAAGAAGAGATTCAAAAGAAAATAAAAAACGATAAAAATCCAAAGAGAAGTAAGCGTGCTTTCCAGGTGACTTGGGATGACTCTTCTTGAAGCAATAGTGGAAGCGATAGTGGTAGAGATGGAGAACAAGCGAGTGTGTGCTTCATGGCTACTAAAGATGAGGTATATTCTGATCTTTCTTTTGAAGATGTAATTGAAATGGAATCGGATTAGATGAAAAATCTAGGAACTTAAGGAAAAGTCATAAGGAATATACTAGAAATATAAATAGATTAGAATTTAAAAATAAAGTGCTTAAGGATGAAAAACATATTTTAGAAGATTTTTTTTAGAATTACAAGCTTTATGTAAAAATTCTCGGTTTAGTGAAGATTTTCAGGAAACTAAAAATGAAAATTTGATTTTGGCTAAAAGCAATAGTGATTTACAAGAAACTATTGGTATTTTGGAAGAAAAATGAAATTTTTTGGAAAATAATAATAATTCTTTAACAATTAAAAAGATTGTATTGGAAAATAAAATAAAAGATTTATCGACTAATATTTCAAAATTTAATAAAGAAAAAAGATAATTTATCAAATTTAATTAGTATATCAAAACCTCATAATAATAAGAATGGTTTAGAATTTAAAAAATTGAATAAACTAAAACTATAATCTAAGTATGTTTCATTATATACTAAATTTTAAAAAATCCAAAAATAGTCATCTAAAAGTAGACTATAAAAAGAATATTAAGATATAGATACCTAAAACAAATAACAAGTTGATTAGGCAGAAGCATATAGATAAATTTCTATGTACATTTTAGTAAGGATTGTCATTTGGAAGTTTTTACCAAACCTATCTAGTATGGTTACCTTCTACCTAAACCCCAGACCCTACCGTCAAAATTGGGTACCAGAATATATGTCTTATTTCTTTTGCAGGTACACTATATATTGAGGGGGAGAAGGATTCTAAAAATTTCTGATGCATATGGAAATGGGGCTACAAATGGAGACAGAAAATTTTGCAATCTTAACTTTAAATATATAATATGATTTCATCAAAATACTATTTTATGTTATTACTAATTTTGAAAAAAATTAAGATTTTTTATAGCACTTGTCAAAAATAAAGGATTTATCATAAAATGATCAAGTCTTAAAAATATATATATACCTATTAAATGTTTTTATGGTTTACAAATATATTTTTAAGCAATAGGTTTACCTTTGAATTTTTTTAAAATCATGCCAATATATACAAGTCAAAAGTTGTTAATTATCTCAGTTATAAAAACCATTGACGTAATAAGAACAAAGAGAAATTTAGTTTTAGAATACAATAAATTAAATATTGTGTTGTACTTGTTATGTGTTGAATATTAATATGTTATGATATTCGAATTCTCATTCCTATCCATTTCTTTCTCTCTTACTTTTTGTTAAATTATTATTTTTGTTGATGACAAAGGGGGAGAAATAGTGTAGGCATATTGATGGGGGAGGAATTTTATTAAACATATCGATAGGAGAAGCTATTTAAGTGCATATATAATCGTAATAGAATGTATAGTTGTAAAAATGGGAAGATTGTTAGACCTTGCCCTTATAGGTTTTAATGAGACAACTATACATTTCCATATATATATATATATTGATTATTACTTAGAGGAATTCACATATGGAGAAACAACGATCAATGGTGGGATTGAGATAGAAGATTGGAGATCCAAAAACAAGTTAGTTGTGTTTTTTATTTTGTACAATCTCCTATATGATGATTTCACACATACACATGAATATAGTCTTGAAATATTTTTTATGGAAGTTATATTTTCTATTTTAGAAATAATTTTTTTGTTCAAAGGCAATTCAAACGAATAAATGACGGCAAGTTTTAAATAACAAAATATACTTGCTTTCAACTGTCTGAATGAGATTTTCAGCCGTTTGAAATATTTTCAGACGTCTAAAATCATTTTCCAAACATCTAAAGCATAGTATTTACATTAGAAACTTTCTGTTTGAACACCGTATATTTTCAAACGTTTGAAAACTTTATTTTTAGACTCTAAACTTTCTACTTTTATTCCTGAACAGTTTCAACCATCTGAATTTCAAAAACCACCCATCCGACTTGGATGAAAAGAAGCGTCTCTTCATTGAAAATTAGAATTTAAAGAGATATCTTCTTTTTTAAAGGTTGCAACCGTTTTCAATGGCTACAACATTTCGATAAGAACTATTCAACGCTATAAATAGAGTTGAAATTCATGTTTTTAATGAACCAATTCTTACTTGCTTATAAACTCTATACTTTCTGTATACTTACGATTTAAAAAGCATTCAATTCTTCAATCTCCTATATCAGCACATTCAAATCATCATATTACAAATATTATAGAAAGGGTGTACCATATTGACTCATACATGTTATTCAAGAACACATAAAGTCGGATTTCTTTTATTCTATTGTATCAAGTCCTTTTGGAGATCTTCGGGCACAAGGTCAAGGTGATTTGTACTAAACTTATTCCTCCAGGTTAAGCGAGGGTGTTACTAGTGAAACTCTTGAGAAGTTCTTAGGGACTGAACGTAGGAGAGGTGCTCCGAACCAGTATAAAATCTTGGTGTGTTTCTTTTATTAGTTTACTTTGCATAATTACTATTATTAGCCTAGTTTAGTTAGCCATGCTTCTACTATACGATCCACTAGTGTTTTTACAAATTAGATGTAAATAAGGTGATTTAACTTGTAATTTAATTTAATTTAATTTAATTAAAAGGAGTTAAAAATGAAACTTTAATTGCTTTGGGGCATAATTGGAAAAGAAAATATACTTAGTCAATATAATTATTCTCTATCCCCTTCTTCTTATCTTATTTTCCTTATTTCATTTTCCAACCCAAAACCCGTTCCCCGTTTTAAGTTAAAATCCCTAATCCACCAAATTAAAGAAGAAAAAGAAAAAAAGATGCGTTCACATGCAGGCCTGGTTTCGATGGAGTGGGAATTATGGCAGCGACTGGTGATGGGGTGGTTGTCAAGTCTGGGAATTTAATTATGAGTAGATTAATTCGAATTCAAATCAAACAGAACTTGCTCTTGTTTACAAAATTTAAATATATATATATATATATATACTCTGATTTAAACAAGAGGGACATATACATCATCATATGTATATGTATATTTTTATACAAATGACGAGGCAGGAGGGGGAAGCATGGAGGAGGTTCATGATTTTGTCTGATGGCTTCAAAATGAGGCTGGTGGGGGTGCTTTGCGCACGACTGGCTTGGGCAATAGAGGGGTGTTTGTTGCGTTTGGAAGAGGTCTCATTGATGGCATGATGAAGGCTGTAATTTCCGCTTAACTCGATCTTGTGTTCATCGTTTCAGTGAGTAAATTTTATTTACTCACAACTATATCTAGTATAAAATCTCTATGTTTGCCTTACTATAGTGTTAGTGTGATAAATTTTAATTGATATGGACTTAATTAGTTTAATGTTGTGATGCATGTCAGTGTTACCTACGATGAAAAAATTAGTTGAATATTGAGTGCACGTGTATTATATATAGTTTGCATAATGAATAGACAAGGACACCTGAACCCGATCAGAAGGGAATAAATGATTTAAAACGAGAAGTTTCGAGATATAAATGGTGAATTTCGGATAGAGTTATATTTAATATTGAGATTTATTATTAGTAATAGAAAATATTCTTAGTGATTTTTTGTATTTGTTTAAATAGGCGGACTATGAATATATATTCACTTATTTATCGACTATTATAAAAATATTCAAAGTATTTTCTTTGGATTAATAATTTATATTCTAAAGTGATGAGTTTAGTTTTATGGAATTGAATAAACGTGATATTTTATAAAATAATATTTTTGAACAATAATAAATTTGCATATGATAATCCATTGAATGAAAAATATTAATATTGAAAATTTGCTCTATATATTGATAAGTATGAGTTTTGACAGTTTTTAATTTTTTTATTTCTTTATATAAAAAAAGAAATAGATTCAAATTCCTTTAGAAATGTTTAAAAAGTTTTGAAAAGCGAAACTTTGGAATTTTTATTATACAGGTAAATTTTATAAATCAATATTTTAGTGTGAAATAGTTGGAAGATACACACACACACATACACAGACACATACATACATAATAAAGGCATATGTCTGAAACTCAGTTGATTAGATTTGTTACTATGCGTCAATATGGAATTAGAGACATTACACGGGTGTTAAAATATTGTGTGAGAATGATGGGGAAGCATGTACTTCCTATGCCGACCTTTTTGAGAAAAAAATGTATTATATAAATATACCTGACACACACTGTGGTATATGCATATTACTTCATCTATTCCATTAGTTTGGATTTTTTTTACTATGTCATATATGTGTTATATCTCTCATCATCTTGCTATATTGTACTCGCCTTTCAATCTAGACATAGTCTAACCCATTTATTATTTATATAATAATTGGGTTAGTTCGAGACTTTTTAGGTATGAACACATTAGCCAATTTGGGTGTTGGGATTTTGAGGAAACAAGCGTATATATACACACAATGTTATAATTTGAGAAGTCTACTATGTATATTTTCTTTTAGATGTATCCCTGTTCGTGATGATATGACTATGAGTGGATATTTTTTACTTGACTTTATGTATATTATCGATGTGAGTTCGTTACTCTATTTTATAGACTCGCTTTCTTTTGTGTGTGTGTGAGAGTATTGTCACGTATTATATTTTCTATTGCAATCTATGAGTCTGTGTTCATTTATATATATGTTGCATATTGTTATGTCCTAGTAAACCCACATGTTTATTGCTTTGTGCCAATATCAAGTATGTATATTGGTGAAATAATTTAAGGTAAGAATACGTATCGACATTAGCCCAAGAAAATATTCATGTGTGGTTGCTCCTAACAAACCTCTTTCTCCATATTACTAGACAATATTATTTAGTAATACTCTTTGGTTAACCTAGAATAAATGTAGCAACTAAATTGATCAATAATTTAAATTAACTAAGTGCATTAATAAATGTGTAATTAATGATAAATGCATAGGAATGAACTCAGTTGATTATAGTAGCGACAATATGTCACTTTGAAATTAGATTCATTACATTAGTGTTAAAACATTGTGTGAGGATGATGAGGTTTGGGTATTTAGTGCGTTGTATAACATCTACCCCTGTTGTTTATTTTTTATGTTGGATATTATTATACTCACTGCTATATGTAGCCTGACCCGAGTTTTGTTATATATTATCATTAATAATTCTCAAAATAGCCTGAGGATTATTACAAGTTGCATTTCATGTTGATCATTTTGGGATCTTTTAGGAGGACTTGTAGGAGGCAGCCGCTATATATGTACTTTTTTGTTTGTATAGGATATTTTTGTTGTACAATTGGTTGTACAAGCTATGTATATTTATCAATATCTATGTCACTGTTTTTAGTAGTGTTGTATGTAGACATGAGATGATATATTTTGTAATGTACACAACACTGTGACTATTTTTATATGTAATATTTTATCTGGTTCCATTATTCGTGTGATGGGTATTTTATTTATGTTATTGATTCTATATTGTTCTATTTTTGGAAACTCCTTATACCATTGTTTTGTACCAGATTAGATATGTGCTTATGATTATTTTACCATTTTTAGCATATATCCATGTTGGTCCAAAAGAATGTTTATGATGGAGCACCTATTATAGTCTCATTCTCCGTATTATCAGACAATATTACTTTAGTAATACTCTTTTGTAGTATGGATATAGGGGAAGGGCTTTGCAATAATGTTACACTGTGCGATGAGTCTACCATATAATAATCATCATGGCACCGATCGTAACTAGAACATCACACACTAGGTTAGTGGGCCTTGGGTGTTTCAGTAAGGCCAAAACCCACTAATACTGTCTCTAATGTAAGATGATCAATGCATCGACCACCACCCACCGTTGTATCGAACTCGAATCGATATGCACATGCCTAATCGCTACCATTTGTCTATTATGAGAACTCCGACAAGTAGGATCGAGGCCTACAACCCTTGCTACAACATATCCCGAAGTCATCGCCTTTACCACCAAACAAAACGTCTTCTATCCTCATGAATCGATGTTGCCCGAAGTCACACAATCAAAATTACAACCATCTTATGTATTAATGGTCTATAAATATCAAATCCTAAAGCCGTAGCTGAGAAAATAGATTTACTCCATATTTTCAATATCATATGGAACCATATAATACAATACCCTAGTCGCCATGTCTCAAACAATCGGATGATTTTTGAAAATGCACCATAAGAATCAAGTTCTTTCTTGAACCAGTTTCTTGCTCATCCAATGTCAGTAGTCATGTTTCCGAAGACAAGGTGTACCATCTCAAAACTCACCATCTTGCACTATAATTGCTCTGGACCTTATGAGCATCCCACAAGTCCTCAAAACAAACCCGAGATCGCAAAACTAAAAAACCCAAAACCAAAACTCAACTACTTAGTCATCAACATTTCAGATATCTGGTTTGGGACTTGAGACATATGAATATAATTTCAGATGTCTGAACCTAAATATTAAACATCTATGTAACACCCCAATTTTTTCAAAAAATTAGGAGGGTTGTTGCTATCTAATGTCTAGAGCTATCGCATATTGAGAGATACAGCTTTCACATGTTAAAAAGTGTTTAAAACCATCAGTTGAAATGATTGAGTTATCACAAGATAAAGCCATCATAAGTCGATGTGCTAAAGCCATTGCATATGGAGAAAGCCAGAACTATCACCAGTTGATAGAGATAATACAATCGCAAGTTGATGAAATCAAGGTCGTTGCATGTTGAGAATAAATTATCGTAGGTTGATAAAATTGAAGCTATCGCCAGTTAATGAAATCAAAGTTGTCACATTTATAAGTCAAGGCAAGTTGATGAAACTGAAGATATCGCAAGTTGATGGGGTTAATGCTATCGCAAGTTGATGAAATCAAGGCTATTTCATGTTGAGAATATGCAATCACAAGTTGATGAAATCAAAGCTATCGCAAGTTGATGAAATCATGGCTATCGCATGTTGAGAGTAATCTATTGCAGGATTGATGATATCGAAGCTATCACATGTTGATAGAATCAAAGCCATCACATGTTGAGCATAAGCTATTGCAAGTTGATGAAGTTGAAGCTATCAAAAGTTAATGAAATTGAAGTTATCATAAGTCGATGAAGTCAAGCTATCGCAAGTTAAGAAAGAAGCTATCGCATATTGAAAGATTCATATTTATCTCAGCTTGAAGATAATATTATTGCATCAACCACATGATAATTCCTATTTGATCTAGTGTGTCATGTCATTGCAAAGAAATCAAAAATAACCATGCCACATGTCAAGATGACGATGTGCTACGTCAGCCGAATCTCAGCCATCCATGAGTGCCATGTGTCGAAGATCCAAAGACTTAATTTATCTATAAATAGACATGTTTCAACCTACTAAGAAGGAGAAAATTATGAATTATACTTCTTCCTTAATTTCATTTTTACTCAAGCATAAATAAACGACTTTGGGACTTTAATGGCTGCCTAGGTCAAACCAAAATTGGGATTTTGTGATAAGTAATTGCATATTACCAATTTGCATAATTGGTCATTCGATGACATGATTTCTTGCATCCTTGCCCAAGAATCCAACCTCTTGCCCAAGTACTATTGACTTTATTGACTAAGCATATAAGTTTGACTTAGTTTTTTATCTAATATTTTTTATGCTTTAATTGATAATTGAACTTAGGAAAGATTGCTTCATCTTAACATAAATGAAATGGGTCAACGACCAAGAGAAAGAGGTGGTGCATCACATGAATCTTGAGGAAAACATAACACACCTTTAAAGCCAAAAACATTGAAGCCGGACAATACTCAATTCCATTTGAAATGACAAATGATAGTGTTAATATAAAGGCAGTGCAAAAGCAACTCTAGTCTAAACATTAGTTAATTGAGACACTTGTATTTCAAAAGTCATCAAGGACAACTAAAAGAACGAAGAATAGTGAAGGCAAAGAGGTTGAATCACCTCAAAAAATGCTAATATGTTGCATTTAAGGCAAAGAGGTTGAATCGCCTCAAAAAAATGCTAATATATCGCATTTAAAGGATAAGAGCCTGGGGAAAAGTTTTTTGGTGTCCACGATGAAAGGGGGAGCCGAAGCTACCAAATCGGCAAAAGCTCACAATATACCTCAATCAAACTTGGACAAAGAGGCTGAAAAGAATGATCAATCAAAGATGAAAATAAGAAGCTTGCGAAAATATCCACTTGTTCAATCCGCAAGTAAAGGAACTGGGCTAGGTCGCAACGGGATAAATGAGTGAATTTCAATTTTTTTTCATTTTAGATCTTTATTGGGCCTATGAAGTCTAAATTAATTTATATCCAATCAAAATAAATTTAAGTAAAATAGTTTTTTATTTAATTAATTAATACAAAGGTTTTTAATGTACATATATAATGTATATGTGTATCAAATACACATACGTGTACAGTGCACATGCAACATTAAATATTTGTACATGATTTAATGTGCCAATATATAAGTGTTGGGATTTACACTACAACGGTCACATTTCCCCTTTTATATACATATTTGATGTAACGATCCACTTTTCCGTACAATTTAAGCCGAAAATAAACAATACATGTCCAACCCAAATTGAACAGAAAGGCGGATAGTTAGGGAAAAGAAAGAAGAAAGAGAAACTAAGAACACAGAATCTCACAGCAGAACAAATAATTTATAATATACAATCAACCTTTACACAAAATGAAACTGTAATATATGTACATACAGACATTAATCAGAGTTTACTAACCTATTTCAGCTTTGACAGCTATAACAACCTGCCCTAACAATTGCTGAATAATATATAACAATGCATGCAACAGAAATATAACCATCTACGTGAATACGTCTCTGGGCCTCCAGCTCCTCTCCTGAAGCTCCAAAATATGCAACTAAACCTGGAAATATGCTCGGTTTGACCCGAGCATTATAGGAAAACAATGCTCGGGTCAGTCTGGTAAAACCAGCGTGTGAACTCAAATCACAAGGAATTTTATTTATTTTAATCTGTAAAATTCTTTAAAATCAAAGGTGTCTCGTAAGACTATGCCGCACATAAACACGGATGGGATTTTACCTTACGATAACCAAAACCTTTATATCAGAAAATCCAATGATATTATAATAATGTCTAAGGGCGAAAACAATAATAATAAAGTAGCTATGATGCTCGTGAGTGTACATCACAACAATACTAGATATATAATCGAAAACCGATAATGCACGTTCAATAATTGTGTAGGATTTCCATGGAGGTGCCCTCAGTACTTCAAGGAACAGTCCTCCTACACAAGGATCAGAGATATCCTTCCAAAGCAGCATACATCCCTAGTGATGTACCATAGGAAAAACATAGCGGGTCTCGCTAAGACCGAGTGCATCACCCGGTGTATGCATAACAACTGGAGGTAACGTCTAGGTGGAGCCGACTACACCCTATGGGTTTGCCAACCCTACTGGTTATGCCTCATATCTCTAGTTTTAGTCATTCCTGTTGATGAGGCTACATCCGGCATTCTAGCTTACGCACCGTCACCAAATAGGTCACAGAATCCCACATGGATTCCAATACCCCAACGGGTCTTGGAATCATACATAGATTCTCACATCTCAATTTGATCTTGGAATCACACCCGGATTCCCATATCCCAACTGGTCTCAGAATCACACATGGATCCCAACATCTCAATATATCACGAATCTCCTCCATAGAACCATATATGGTTTTTGGAGTGGTTACGGATTCCAGTCATCTCTTACGAGCACACTTTTCCATTTCCGGGTGTTCCACTAAACCAAACGCCGATTTTCGGAATGCCTAATACCGGTTCTTTAGGAAATAATCAGACAATACATAAGAGCGGGGATCACTCCCTAACCGTTTAAGTGAGTGGATCTCTTTATCATTTGTCCTAGAAGAACGAAACGAGTTTATGCGTACAGTATAACACCCCCGATGGTAACTGTACCATATAATCCCCGTGTTTCCCCTAGATATTTCTAGAGTTAAAATCCTTCGGTGTTAAGTAGGGAATATTTCCGTACCAACAAAATTAAGAAGGATTACATATTTAGGCCAAGATTTTATAGTCGGTTATTTAACTATTAAATAATCAAACATTCAAACAGAATTTACATTTCCCACGGAAATCACCAAGCCTCTTAAATTAATCTTTCGTAAACTTAGAATCACATTTAAAATACTTGGAAATCACTTCCATATGCTTATCTCAACATGATAAGTATATTCACAAACCACTATATTTTCGATACTTAAAAAATACAACCATATACTTATCTCAATGGTATAAGTATATTCACAAACCATTTCACTTTCAAAACATGAAAACTTTTCCATATACTTATATAATGATATAAGTATATTCATCAAACACTTAGAAAGATTTTCTATTTTGAAATCATATTTAAATGATCAAACCCAAATGTCATTTAAAATGGAGAAACCTAAAACACCAATCCCTTTATAAAACATTGTTAATAAGTTCCAAACCCCATTTATAAACCTCTCCCTTCTCAGTTCTTTAAAACTCATTTATAAATTCTTTTATAATTATCCAAAGCCATTTATAAACTCTTTCCATATTTAATCCAACTCATTTATAGACTCTTAAGTCAATATGGTCCTCTTGATAAACCATAAGTTATTTAAAATAGCTTTAAATAACAAATTACTACTTAAACATCCTTCTATTTCATTTTAATCAAATCATATTTAAAATAATACTTTAAAATCTATTTAATCATATATTAAATTAACTTCAAACACTATTATTGTATTGATAAGTTAACTTCAAAACAATATTAATATAATAATTAATTAATTTTAAAACGTTATTAAAAAAATAATTAATTAACCTTTAAATATATTTAAATAACTTAAACCAATATAATTAATTAACTTTAATTGAAGATTTAAGTATAGTTAAATCACTTTAAATAAATAATTAAAGTAAAATTAAAACATTTCAAAACAATTACTAAATAAATTTTAAATAATAATTAAAAATTCTTAAATAACATTTAAGAAATAACTTTTAAGAACCATATTAATAAAATAATTAACTTTAAATTATTTTTAAACAATTAAAAATTATTTTTAAAATATTATTACTAATAAGTTATTACTTTCTTTAATGTTATTGTTAAATAATAATTATCTTTAAACTTATAATAAGAATAATTATTTTTAAATAACTTCCAAATTAATAATTTTCTTTTCAAATTTTGAAGGAGGCTTAACGATCACCATGGTACTTAAATAAGCTACCATATTACTCAATTTAACATTCAAGTTAATAATAGATATTTACATAATCAACAACTATGTAAATAAATTCAATACTTAACCATCATGGTTTAACATATCGCATATTCCAAGTGGCATATCAACTAACGATATATAATCAAATGTCCAAATCTATAAAATAGCAGAACGAGGATTTAATCTGCTAATAAATTGCCAAATTAGTTTAATTAGCGGAACAGTGTTTTATTCCGTTAAACCAATGTCCAATTACCATATTCGATCCAGTTTAACTCAACAATAATTTATTTAGCCAAATAAACATCCATAATTAGTGTATATAAATTTAAACAACGTTATTAATTAAAATAACGAATTTTAAATCCTGTCTGTTTTCAATGTCATAAATTTGTACTTTTCCAAAGTTACCAATAAGCTACACTACCATGTTGTGCTTATCCATATGAGTACAACCCAAAAGTTTTCAGGTCAATCAGATTCCATATGAGTACGATACAAATTTTCAAAGTTAATATGTTAATCTATATATAATTAAAACAAAATGATATAAAGTAAGCACTCACCCACTAGCAACATGGCCCGAGCCCATCAAGATATGCCTAAACCCTCGTCCATACTCCACAGTGCTTCCTCCCTCCCCTGAAATTCACGAATTGCCTGAAAGTTTCGAACCCATATGTGCACGTTTCCGTGTACATGCACGATCAACTCCACCACCCTTCGACCAACCGAGACTACATGAGAGTGTCTCTTCCTAAGCTCGACAACCTCCATGCCATTGCTCTACCTCTGACCCTCCCTAACAAAATCGCCTTCTCCTCGGCCCGCTACAGGTTCTACCCAAACGCCTCCCACCACCACTTCGGTCGATAATAGGCCTTAGCTCGTACGCCATCACATTCGCCACTCCCAGCGCCTCCTCCATGCCACACGCAGCCAAGTTCGGTCGACTATCATCGCTGTGAACCAACGAATTTCCAGGCCCATCTCAAAATAGCCACTGAAACCCTAAATGAAGCTATAGATGCCACCCCATAGCACAAATTGAAAATCGACCACGGTCATGACTTCCGCCTCGTTCCCGGCTCCTCCTCGACATCTTCGATCATCCACTCGACCACCGGTTCGTAAAAAATTATTTTTCAAATGTTTTCTGATCATCTCCTTCCCTACGACAAACCAAGCTTGTAACAACCCGTAAAATTTAATGGTTTTAAAAGTATATTTAACTGGAAATTTGTGAAATTTTAAACAATAAAATTTGAAATTAAAAATTTATTATTTGGAATACGTCTATTTTAATATAGCAACTGGTAAATTTTCATCTGATAATATTTAAGTTTATTTTTCTGTGAAATTCATTTCAAATCAAACCGGTTAATAACAGTGAATTTAAAAGTTTTCCGAAACCAAAATATGTCAACAGGAGAAAATTTATTCAGATTATTCTGAATCAGACTGCGAAATTCGTTTTTCCAAATTTGGACTTCTACTGCTCCGTTTATCTTAATTCTGGCCAAATAGCAGCATTTTCGGTACCGATTATCGACTTTTGATCGGATGATCGTACCACAGATATCCATATACCGTTTTGATCGTCTCGTCGTGCTGATCTCTGCGGTATATTCACTCATGTGTTTTGAAGTCTGGCTCGCTACAGGATCAACATGACAATTTGCAGTATCGGTACCGATATTTCGACCTTTTTAAATTGCTTGTTGATTCGTTATCCATGGTGTTGAACCCAACGGTTACTAGCAATTAATAATTCCAGAAACCAAACCTTTGACCCTTCTTATTCCTTGTTGTGATATGCATCTATGTCCATTCGTTCTCTGATTTTTTTTTTTTACTTCTGTTCTTTTTAAATTACCATATTTGTTCACTTTCATTTTCATTTGACTCGCCTGTTCATTCTTTACCAGAGATCATGGTCATTTTATTTCTTCTTCTCCACTAAAAAAAAAAATGAATTGAAGCTTTGCCTTTTTCAAATCCAATCTCCTTGTCCCATTCTTCATGCCATGAACCCATTCGCGAATCTCTTCGCCTCCTATACTCGGCCTCAACCTGCTGCACACGAGATCCCATCACCGTTCACCACATCTCCACTTGCTCCGCGCCGAGTAAACCCGCGTCCATTCCTCTCCCCCTTGCTCGGCCATCACCGAAGTTCCCACCACCCTAACGCACCATCCACTGACCGATCCTCTTCCTTTGCCGGAAACCACCTTGAGCAGCCAACCCACGTCTTCATTTTCCACCTTACGACCGAGCCACCTTCCTGTTGCCTGCCGAGCCTACCCACCTTGCATATCCACCGCGTGGCAAGCAAGCCTGACCACTTTCCCTAGCCTTCACCGCCGAGAGATCCACATGCTTCCCCCTCTTCGCCATCTCCCAGCCCTTCCACGGCCATGCAGTCGAGCCATGTTTGATGTATTAAAGGTACAGCCGAGCCTTGTGTTGTATTGACTTTAAATTGTATGCATGCTAAATCATGCGACAGTATCCTATATTTTTCTATATGGTTGCTTATACAGTTCGTCTATTTATAGCATATATATATATTAATTTCAATAAAGTACTGACTTTTAAGTAAAATAACTTCTTCATACTTTTGTTGTTATCTATAAATAAGGGAGTTATGTAAATCAGCTTATATTTGTTATACACCTATCGTTGGTTCCAACGTATATATGTATAGATGTTGGTATGTGTGTTATATGTTAAAAAATAAATATACAAGTTCTAGATTTCCAAATTCATATATGCGTATTATATTAAGAAATGTATATATTTTATTTTATAAGTATGGATTTAAATATTTATTTGGAAATGTATATATGTTTAAAGTGAAGTTTGTTTTGATTGTTCTATACTAAAATATGATACTTTAGTAGGTGTAGTCACCTAAATACTGCAGCCTGTCTATTGCTATTTTTGTACTTGGTTGGAGCTTTGCATTCGTATGTATTGGCTTATTAGTGTAATATTATATGTAGCCTATATAAATGTACTAGCTACGCTGTTTGTATATAGGTATGTCAGTACTAGCTTAAATGATATAGGTTGTCTCAGTTATAAAAAAATATTATATGTTAGGAACACCTTTTAGATATGTTAGTTTTATATAAAGTTGCTACTTTAACATGTTAATACATATGACTGCGTGTACATGTATATGGTTGTTTTGAGGGAAAGATTTGTTTGTTATTGATGTTTATTGGTATTGTATCTATATGAAATTTTATGGGGTTTATAAAGATCTGTTTGAATCCATAACAGTGTAAAGTAATATTATATATATATATTATAAACATTGATTTTAAGGATATAATACATACATGTTGGTTTATATGTATTAAATAAAGTAAGTTTATACAAGTTTCATTTTTACTATTAGTTTTAAAGGGTATAACATGTATTCGAGTATTTTTCACTTCAATAGGTATATATATATATATGTATTTACTTTAAGCACATATATTTCACTTATACCAATTATCATCATCAATCCAGTTGACTTGATTTATATATAGTATATAGTTATATATGAGTCACTCGCACAAATTGTCTTCATCGATCCTGTTTTGACTTGATTTCGTCAACTTCTATTTTATCAGCTTCGTTCGTCGATTCGAGTTCAATCTTGCCTTGTTTTGAGATTCGTGCCTGGATTTCGTAACCTATCTCAGTTTCGTTCACCTCTAGCCTCGAAAGGTGAGTAATCACTCACGATTTAACGTCCTTATATTGATTAAATTTGATTTCAATTGAAACGACAATTGAAATATGCTGCTGTTGTTGTTTAAATTATTATATATGCTATCATATGAACTGTTCACCTGTGGGATATGACACCATATCCTGTTGTTTATATTATATTGTTTTTGATGATATATCTATGCCTGTTATATTATTTCTATATCCGTTATCACTCTGTAAGTTCCCTGTTAGTATAGAAATCACTATGGGTTGAAATGATACATACCCGAACGGACTTTAGAATAGGAGAATTTCGTTATGGGTTGAAATGATAAACCCAAGCGATTTTCATTTGAATTGAAATTGGGATTACGGGTCAGAATGATATCTACCCGTATACATTTAAACTTCGAATTGAAATGATAAATATCCGTATCACTTAACCATATGATAAATATATATACAGACACCGTTGGTCCATATATATAAATATTTTGAAAATGAATTCTATGGTTTGGAAAGGAATATATGGTTTAAACGTTGAGCCTTAAATTATTATATGAATGGGAATGATTGATTAAATACATATAATATGGTTGAGTATTTAAATTTATGTTTCAAAATAGATTTCAGTAATAATTTGAATTTAGTTGAAATTGTATTCAATAAAGAATTTTATTTAATTAAACCGATTTGAAACTTATTGAAATTGAGATGTAAGATATGATTTATAACTTGAGTTGAATTATAAGTAATCTGATGAATATTTCTTGTTTAAACAAGTTTAAGGAAATATTTAGAAAATGTAATTTAAGGCTAGTTAAATGATATTGAATTTCTTAAACGAATATTCCCTGATTAAATAAGAATGAAGTTAAATCAAGAGCTATATGAAACTGTTAAATCTATCTTTGGAAATGTTGAATATTAAAGCTTTGAAATATATTGAAAAATAAATGGTATATTTAGAACTGAATTAAATTGATGAATTGAGCTTTGAAAAAATTTGAATCTGGAATTTTAGGTTGATTTGAATCGATTTGCGAGACTCGAGGAAATTTAAATACTTTACTTTTTAAATCATTTAATATATATACTATTTTGGAAAATAGAGGTATTTGAAATGAAATGATATGTGGGTTTTGAAGTATAAATATAATTGAAATGACCACGGTGTTATAGTGTATATTCCTACCTTGTAGATAGTTCTACAGATCCTTAGAGGATGGTTATCCCAAACATCCTTTAAGTTAATTGTATTTCAGTTGATTATTTCACTTGAGTTGGATTTATTGATATAAGAATGTTAATCCTGACTCGAGTGTTTTGTGTTTTGCTTTACGCTCGGGTCAGACCGAGTGATACAGCATTTGAGACTCACCTTTGGAGTTTGGAGCTTCCTTTGGAGATCCAACTATCGCCTCAGCTTTCAGCTCTTCTAGTTGATTTGTTCAGAGAAGTCATCTGTTGTACTGGAGACTTCACTGCTTTTGAGATATTCTGTTGTATTTATTTCTAACTCTGATGTTTATATAGTAGCTTCATGAACTACTATTTTATCTATTCCGCTGCGTATTTATTGTATTACTCTGTGTCTGTGATTCTGTGATTGATTTATTTACTGCATATGCTGAGTTTTGCAAAATTTAAATTAACAATCTGATATTTTGAATTATTCAAGTCAGACATGTGTGGATTTATTGTCGATTTGAATGGTCCAAAATACCGGGTCGTTACAGTTGGCATCAGAGCCAGGTTCTAGGCAAAACCTAGCATATATAGTAAATTTATTTACAGAATCACTTTCGTTCGAGTTTGAATCTCTTCCTTTTGACTTGATTTCCTTTGAACTTTGGAACGTTCCTTGCGGTTCCAAAATTCATTCTTGTCTCTCCCTATTTGTATTCTTTTGATTCTAGAGTATACCATAACTCCACTTCGAATGATCTCTATAAGAATAGGCAATTCCGCCGATCCTTGAATGTTTTGCAAACGGGTGAAACTCCTTTACAATTGGCATTGAATCACCGAAGATTTATATATCACTCGGTTTAGATGTTGCTATCTCTTGATATGCCGAATTCTATCTCTTGCGATCGAATGTCGATTTGCCTTAGATTCCGCATCGATTATATTCTTGAAGTCACGGTTGACCCGGTTAAGGTCGCCCGCGATTTATATAAGTGTATTCATCTTCTATTTTGAAATTAATTATCTCATTTTCGTTCGAACTTATCTTCGAGTCAGAATCCTATTTAATTAGAGTCCCTCTAATTTGAATTTCTATCTTTGTTTTGAAATCCATTCTTGAATCACCTTTTGAAAAATCGGGTTTGTTTATATTTTAGAAATTGTTTTCTAAACCGAAATTATTATTTTAAGTATGATTATGTTCTATATATAAAAGTGAAAATGTTTTCGATAAGGATTATATATACCTTTTAAAAATAAGAATTTGAATTTTTGAAAGGATTTGAATATATATAAGAAATTGATTTATATAAAAATGATTTATAACTATAGGGTTTGAAATTTGAAATTCGAGAATTGAACTCCGGTATTTTGAATTTGGTTTTAAGATTTTGAAATATATAATAATAGTATGATTTAAAATATTTTCCGAATAAGAAAAGTTTCAAATGATTTTAATGAGTTTCGAAGAAATTTCAAAAGAAGTTTGAGAAAATAGAAGTCCAGAACTCACTTATGTCGCTGGAAAATAATTTCGGTGATGAGTGCACGCATCATCGACATTGATTTTCGAGTTTCAGAGTGGAGGAGAGGCCACTTTAGTAGCATTGCTACGCGAGCGATTTTGCGAAACCAATTTTGATTTCAAATTCCGAAGTAAGATTTGATATTCGAAAGGTATATATATATATATTTGAAATGATTTGAAGTAAGCCAGTGTTCAGTCCTTGAGTTTCGGATTTGATATAACCCCATTTATTAAAATTGATTTACTGATTTGTTGCGGATTTCCAACTCTTGAATTTGAAAACGATTTCTTCGACTATTTTGAAGTTCGAGTACTTCCAAATCAAGGTTAACTTTTCAAGGCTAAGAAATTTTGAAAGGTATTTTGATAAAGTATATAAGTTTGTTTTGAATGTTTAAGTATGAAGTAATATGATTTAAATAAGTTGAAACTGTTTCGTTAAGTAAATGAATAAGGAAAATTTTAAAATTTTCTAATATGAAATTTAGATTTGAAATGTTTTGAGAAGAATTTGGTCTTCAAAATATTTTGAATAAAGTTTAGTTTAAATGTTTTAACTTAATAACATCTGTAGGAAACTATATATTTAACAAGTTGGAATAAATATATAAGTTGTACGTATGCTGTTTTATTCGCATAATTAATTTGATCGCGGTTTGAGTACACAAGTTCGAGGTGAATTACACCATTTCGTGTTAGGATTTTCCATTCGATTCTTGGTGGCGAATATCTTATACGGATTTTGGGCTTGATTCTAGAATTCTCTATCGTAGTATATGGCTATGCAAGGAGACTGATGGCTTCTAGTCGAGAAACCATATCGAAATCCGCATTAGGGAAGTCGAATGGACAATACTAGTTCGAAAGCAAACTTGTGTGATCGAGCGAGTGATCAAATGTGATTTTGCGAAATGATGGCGTATGTACACCTTATATTCTATTATCATCGATATATTTTGACGCTGAAATTTTGAAGTTGTTGGGATAGAATATCTTTGCTTACCAAAAGAAAATTTCCAATTTAAATTACAAAGATATATAACCCATAAAAGCAAAGATATTCAAATCCCATATAGCTCTTCGTACAGCGAAATTATTTTTGAAATTTGATCCTTATATAAGATAGACCTTACGTAAGTATAAGATGATTTTGAAAACATTTGATTTTGGAAATGAATTGGTTGACTTAAATTATTGATTTGGAAATTTGGATTTATTTTCTAAATCTATTATTTTTGGAAACTTTGAAACTAAACATAACTAATTTGAGAAGAAATAATTTGGTGAAATTGTATATGATTTTGAAATTGAACTAATATTGAAACAAATTGAAATTTGAGAACCTTATGTTACTAAACACTTGATTTGGGAGTTGTCGAACTTATATAAAATTGATTTGTATGAGTATGAAATTGATTCGAAAACTATAGACTTGAAAAGGTACTCAATTTGAAAGTGAAATCTTATATAATTGAAGTCTATATAAGTATGATTTGATATACTATTGATTTTGGAAAGTATTTGATTTGAAAATTAAATCTTATATATAATGGATTTTATATAAGTACGATATTTGAAAGTGATTTGAAAAGGTACTATATGATACATATTTTCGAAGTAAAGATATGGAAAGTGCCTTCTGCTTGATATCCGATTTGTGGCCACATCTTGGATTCATTCTATCGATATTATTCTCTCTGATTTTGGTTTTCCGGATATGATACTCGAGTGTCCTTCGAATTCCATGGCGTTACCCATGGTCTTACGAACTCGACTGCATAGCGTAATTCGCAAGGCAGTGATTGCTTAAAAGGTACGGATGTTTCCTGGGGGATCCAGGCGTAACCATTGTGTATCTGCGATCTATGGTCGTGTTAGTGGCGTAATCCGCAAGGCAGAGATTGCTTAAGGGGTATGGATGTTTCCTGGGGGATCCAGGCGTAACCATTTTATGTATCCTGCGGTCCACCGTTTTGTTGCATGGCGAAATTCGCAAGGCAGTGAATGCTTAAAAGGTACAGATGTTTCCTGGGGGACCCAGGCGTAACCATTGTGTATCTGCGATCCATGATTTGATTCGTTTTTGATTGGATTGTACTTTCCATATCTGTTTTTAAAAGTTTTTCCAGTATTTTCACTAGGTGTTGAAACAGGTCTACTAAGTACCTGGAGAATTCTAGTTTTGCGCCTGATCAACGCACTACCAGAGTCTACAGGAACAAGGATAAACTTGTTGAAACATCGAGTTATAAAAGTATTTTCGAAAGAAAATTTGTTTCGACTATAAAGGTATTTTATTTCCAACAAAGAAATTTTGTATTAATATTTGAAATTGAAATTCTTATGGTCCCAAATTAATTATTCGTGCCCGATACTATTCTTTTGAATCTACCTTATCTGCTCAGCTTTATTTATTCACCTATATTCTGTTATTCCAAGTCCTCCCTTTTTCTTGTTGACTATATCCTTCTTAAATATTGTTTATTTATGTACTACATGGTTTAATAGTAAATTATGAATACTTTTGAAGTTATTTATTTAATAATACATATTTAAAGTAAATGATTATTGATTATTAATAATATTTGAAAGGTATCTTGAGATAAAAAAAAATTTAATAAATTATGAATTATGGGTTTAATGTTTTCAAATAGCTTCTTTGTAAATATAAGTAATAATGAAAATAACTGTTTTCAAATAGTTTTCGTATATTTATAAAGTTGTTATTTAAGCATATAAATGGTAATTATAAAGGAAGCAAGAAATTTTGCAAATGGATCTTGGAAGTTTTAAAGTATATAAGACAATTAAATTGCAAATGAAGTTTCCAAATTTAAGTAAAATTTATATAGTTCAAATTAATTGTTTAATTTTCACTTTCAATCTACTTTTATTTCTGGTTGTTCTATTCTCCTACCTCCTTCCTTTTCGGGGACGAAAAGTTTTGAGTGGGGGAGAGTGTAACAACCCGTAAAATTTAATGGTTTTAAAAGTATATTTAACTGGAAATTTGTGAAATTTTAAACAATAAAATTTGAAATTAAAAATTTATTATTTGGAATACGTCTATTTTAATATAGCAACTGGTAAATTTTCATCTGATAATATTTAAGTTTATTTTTCTGTGAAATTCATTTCAAATCAAACCGGTTAATAACAGTGAATTTAAAAGTTTTCCGAAACCAAAATATGTCAACAGGAGAAAATTTATTCAGATTATTCTGAATCAGACTGCGAAATTCGTTTTTCCAAATTTGGACTTCTACTGCTCCGTTTATCTTAATTCTGGCCAAATAGCAGCATTTTCGGTACCGATTATCGACTTTTGATCGGATGATCGTACCACAGATATCCATATACCGTTTTGATCGTCTCGTCGTGCTGATCTCTGCGGTATATTCACTCATGTGTTTTGAAGTCTGGCTCGCTACAGGATCAACATGACAATTTGCAGTATCGGTACCGATATTTCGACCTTTTTAAATTGCTTGTTGATTCGTTATCCATGGTGTTGAACCCAACGGTTACTAGCAATTAATAATTCCAGAAACCAAACCTTTGACCCTTCTTATTCCTTGTTGTGATATGCATCTATGTCCATTCGTTCTCTGATTTTTTTTTTTACTTCTGTTCTTTTTAAATTACCATATTTGTTCACTTTCATTTTCATTTGACTCGCCTGTTCATTCTTTACCAGAGATCATGGTCATTTTATTTCTTCTTCTCCACTAAAAAAAAAATGAATTGAAGCTTTGCCTTTTTCAAATCCAATCTCCTTGTCCCATTCTTCATGCCATGAACCCATTCGCGAATCTCTTCGCCTCCTATACTCGGCCTCAACCTGCTGCACACGAGATCCCATCACCGTTCACCACATCTCCACTTGCTCCGCGCCGAGTAAACCCGCGTCCATTCCTCTCCCCCTTGCTCGGCCATCACCGAAGTTCCCACCACCCTAACGCACCATCCACTGACCGATCCTCTTCCTTTGCCGGAAACCACCTTGAGCAGCCAACCCACGTCTTCATTTTCCACCTTACGACCGAGCCACCTTCCTGTTGCCTGCCGAGCCTACCCACCTTGCATATCCACCGCGTGGCAAGCAAGCCTGACCACTTTCCCTAGCCTTCACCGCCGAGAGATCCACATGCTTCCCCCTCTTCGCCATCTCCCAGCCCTTCCACGGCCATGCAGTCGAGCCATGTTTGATGTATTAAAGGTACAGCCGAGCCTTGTGTTGTATTGACTTTAAATTGTATGCATGCTAAATCATGCGACAGTATCCTATATTTTTCTATATGGTTGCTTATACAGTTCGTCTATTTATAGCATATATATATATTAATTTCAATAAAGTACTGACTTTTAAGTAAAATAACTTCTTCATACTTTTGTTGTTATCTATAAATAAGGGAGTTATGTAAATCAGCTTATATTTGTTATACACCTATCGTTGGTTCCAACGTATATATGTATAGATGTTGGTATGTGTGTTATATGTTAAAAAATAAATATACAAGTTCTAGATTTCCAAATTCATATATGCGTATTATATTAAGAAATGTATATATTTTATTTTATAAGTATGGATTTAAATATTTATTTGGAAATGTATATATGTTTAAAGTGAAGTTTGTTTTGATTGTTCTATACTAAAATATGATACTTTAGTAGGTGTAGTCACCTAAATACTGCAGCCTGTCTATTGCTATTTTTGTACTTGGTTGGAGCTTTGCATTCGTATGTATTGGCTTATTAGTGTAATATTATATGTAGCCTATATAAATGTACTAGCTACGCTGTTTGTATATAGGTATGTCAGTACTAGCTTAAATGATATAGGTTGTCTCAGTTATAAAAAAATATTATATGTTAGGAACACCTTTTAGATATGTTAGTTTTATATAAAGTTGCTACTTTAACATGTTAATACATATGACTGCGTGTACATGTATATGGTTGTTTTGAGGGAAAGATTTGTTTGTTATTGATGTTTATTGGTATTGTATCTATATGAAATTTTATGGGGTTTATAAAGATCTGTTTGAATCCATAACAGTGTAAAGTAATATTATATATATATATTATAAACATTGATTTTAAGGATATAATACATACATGTTGGTTTATATGTATTAAATAAAGTAAGTTTATACAAGTTTCATTTTTACTATTAGTTTTAAAGGGTATAACATGTATTCGAGTATTTTTCACTTCAATAGGTATATATATATATATGTATTTACTTTAAGCACATATATTTCACTTATACCAATTATCATCATCAATCCAGTTGACTTGATTTATATATAGTATATAGTTATATATGAGTCACTCGCACAAATTGTCTTCATCGATCCTGTTTTGACTTGATTTCGTCAACTTCTATTTTATCAGCTTCGTTCGTCGATTCGAGTTCAATCTTGCCTTGTTTTGAGATTCGTGCCTGGATTTCGTAACCTATCTCAGTTTCGTTCACCTCTAGCCTCGAAAGGTGAGTAATCACTCACGATTTAACGTCCTTATATTGATTAAATTTGATTTCAATTGAAACGACAATTGAAATATGCTGCTGTTGTTGTTTAAATTATTATATATGCTATCATATGAACTGTTCACCTGTGGGATATGACACCATATCCTGTTGTTTATATTATATTGTTTTTGATGATATATCTATGCCTGTTATATTATTTCTATATCCGTTATCACTCTGTAAGTTCCCTGTTAGTATAGAAATCACTATGGGTTGAAATGATACATACCCGAACGGACTTTAGAATAGGAGAATTTCGTTATGGGTTGAAATGATAAACCCAAGCGATTTTCATTTGAATTGAAATTGGGATTACGGGTCAGAATGATATCTACCCGTATACATTTAAACTTCGAATTGAAATGATAAATATCCGTATCACTTAACCATATGATAAATATATATACAGACACCGTTGGTCCATATATATAAATATTTTGAAAATGAATTCTATGGTTTGGAAAGGAATATATGGTTTAAACGTTGAGCCTTAAATTATTATATGAATGGGAATGATTGATTAAATACATATAATATGGTTGAGTATTTAAATTTATGTTTCAAAATAGATTTCAGTAATAATTTGAATTTAGTTGAAATTGTATTCAATAAAGAATTTTATTTAATTAAACCGATTTGAAACTTATTGAAATTGAGATGTAAGATATGATTTATAACTTGAGTTGAATTATAAGTAATCTGATGAATATTTCTTGTTTAAACAAGTTTAAGGAAATATTTAGAAAATGTAATTTAAGGCTAGTTAAATGATATTGAATTTCTTAAACGAATATTCCCTGATTAAATAAGAATGAAGTTAAATCAAGAGCTATATGAAACTGTTAAATCTATCTTTGGAAATGTTGAATATTAAAGCTTTGAAATATATTGAAAAATAAATGGTATATTTAGAACTGAATTAAATTGATGAATTGAGCTTTGAAAAAATTTGAATCTGGAATTTTAGGTTGATTTGAATCGATTTGCGAGACTCGAGGAAATTTAAATACTTTACTTTTTAAATCATTTAATATATATACTATTTTGGAAAATAGAGGTATTTGAAATGAAATGATATGTGGGTTTTGAAGTATAAATATAATTGAAATGACCACGGTGTTATAGTGTATATTCCTACCTTGTAGATAGTTCTACAGATCCTTAGAGGATGGTTATCCCAAACATCCTTTAAGTTAATTGTATTTCAGTTGATTATTTCACTTGAGTTGGATTTATTGATATAAGAATGTTAATCCTGACTCGAGTGTTTTGTGTTTTGCTTTACGCTCGGGTCAGACCGAGTGATACAGCATTTGAGACTCACCTTTGGAGTTTGGAGCTTCCTTTGGAGATCCAACTATCGCCTCAGCTTTCAGCTCTTCTAGTTGATTTGTTCAGAGAAGTCATCTGTTGTACTGGAGACTTCACTGCTTTTGAGATATTCTGTTGTATTTATTTCTAACTCTGATGTTTATATAGTAGCTTCATGAACTACTATTTTATCTATTCCGCTGCGTATTTATTGTATTACTCTGTGTCTGTGATTCTGTGATTGATTTATTTACTGCATATGCTGAGTTTTGCAAAATTTAAATTAACAATCTGATATTTTGAATTATTCAAGTCAGACATGTGTGGATTTATTGTCGATTTGAATGGTCCAAAATACCGGGTCGTTACAAAGCTACTAAAAATCACACAAACGCTTCTAAAAATCCCCAATCGCCGTTATGAACCCATCCGTACCCTCTGTTCGCCAATTTGTAATCGTCGAAAACAATCGTTTTCTTGACCACTTGCTGTAATTTAAAGATATCTCTCAAAATACTCGATGAAAACCCATGAAACTATTTTTAGAGTAAAATAGATTTGATGATGAACAACTTTCATTTTGGTGGTTTTGTATGATTTTGCTTAGATTAGTAGATATTGATTTTTGAATGAGGGGAAAGATTTGGTTTTCCTTGATTTTCTTGAATATGTACAGAGCACAATGAAGAATCGAGAAAAGATTTTCCTCTCTATACATATGCATGTCTGTAAATACTTGCTTGATCATCTTATTACTGGACAATGAGGCAAAATAGCTGTTGGTGGAGGAAACAAAGGTGGACAGTGGCGGCTGAGGGGACAAAATGGCTGCTAGAGGGAAAAATGAAGTACTATGATTTAAAGAAAAGGGGCATTGTACTATGTATGATTTTGAATAGATTTTGGTGCCCGGCTACCCTACATCGCGTCCGCGTCCGAGCTATAAATGACAGAAGATAAAGTACGATCGCGTCTAACAATATTACCCGATCACAAAATAAAAGTAAAACATACAAGTTATTAAATTCCATGAAGTTTCAAAATGCCAACGTTTGTCGTAAATACGTCAAACGGAAATTTACTATTTTTTCAAATTAAAAATTATGGAAAATCTCTAAAAATTAAAATAAATATATGTCATTAGAAATCAAGTCTAAATTTGAAACATAGATTTTATTACACTTTAATTCAAATCCAAATATTTAAACAAATTAAATATTCACATCCGAAGATCCAAAAATACGGGTCGTTACACTTTATGTCCGTAATTAATTTAGGGAGAATTAGGGAAAACGACAAACTTTGAAAAAAACTTAGGCTAGTGGACATCAAGTTTTATTTTTAGGCTGAAGGACAAATGTTAGTTATAATTTAGGCTAACGAATAAACTCTGGAAAATTTTTAGGCTTAAGGACTAATGCTAGTTTTAGTTTTAGGCATTATATTCAATTTCACACTATAAAAAAGTAGCATTGTCCTTTAGTCTAAAAAAACTCGCTGTCCTTCAGCCTAATATTTTTCCAAAATTTGTCCTTATGCCTATTTTCGTGATAAAAATTTATTAGTTATATAGATTTATTTACATACATATATATAATATTTATGCACCTTAGTTTTGTTTGTTATAAAATGATGACCATTTGAAAATAATTTGAATTAATATATAAAATATCTTAATATAGTTTAAATTTAAAAACTAGATCTAGATCTAGGAGAAAACAAAATCTATATTAAACTAGATTTGAAATGTTGATTTTTTTATACATACACACACACACACACACATATATATATATATATATATATATATATATAATCTGTTAATAATCCTTTAAAACATTTTACATTAAATTTTAAATATTTTTTTATAAAATATTAATTTGTCAATCTAAACAACATACGTTAAAAAATTATTATTATTATGATTTATATTTCAGCCGAAACATCTTTATTTAAAGGTCATCTTTTTAAATACAAATCCATTTGGAATTAGATATAATTTTTTTAATTATTCAATCCTTACAGATTTGTATAATAATTTTTAAAAAAATACGAATAGAAATTTATATCAAAGAATTTTTTAAATATACATAATAATTTAAAGATTTTAAAATATAGTTACAATTTATTATATATATTTCTAAATTAATATATATATATATATATATGAATTTTTTAAAATGAATATATTTATACATAAATATAAACTAATAGATTAATATGTATGTATTATATATTTATATACTAATTACAAAATTCATATTTTATTTGAAAATCAATTAAAATTATTTTAAGTTTTGATTTTTTTAAATAATGGAAATAAATATATGTATAATATATATATATATATATATATGTATGTATAATTTTTTTTTCGATTAATTTAAAATTGTATATACATGTATGTAAAGTTACACAACAAATACATATATAAATTTGCAGTAATATCAGAGATCTAATATACACATGCATACTGAATTTACCAGTGAATGAAACCTAGGATTAGCACCTTGAATTTTGAATTGAGATCCTTTTCGATCTAATATATACTCATCCAGAAAGTGTAGCTGACTAGTAGAGAATGCCAGTAACTAGAACTATATTATTTGATTTGAATTTAATTTGGAAATGCATAAGGAGAAGTCCTTATATTTTCGGTTAGAGAAGGGTTAGGGTGGAGGCTAAGTGTAAACTGAAAAATGAGAGAATGTGTGGTTTATAAAGGCAACATGAAGGAGTAAAAGGAGGAGAACTAGATTTGTTTGTTTACCTCTTCTCTTTGCCAATTCATAACTAGATCTTTCAAAAAAAATCCCCACTACCCCACCTTTAGTATTGTTGGATGGGCTTATTGGACCAATAGAAATTTCCATATCCAATCGATACTTATTCATTTTGAAATCCAATTTAAATGTTTATCGATATCGTATATTGATTTGTGTGTGTGTGTGTATACAACTTTATATATACATACTATAAATACCGATTCAAATAAATAAAATAAAATTTAATAATCAATACTTCATAAATATTAAGTAATTTATAACAATTGTAATTTAGTTAAATCGTGAGGTATTTCAGAGTATTCAACGTTGTTGTTTTGCAACTCAAAGGTGTAACTTCAGTTAGCTATTGGCGTGATGGTTTAGCTGAATTTATCGCTTACACATTTTCGATAAAATTTAATTTCACTATTTTAAGCAGTACTTGGTAGTAACGATTATTTACACCAATTCTCTTCGTCAAAACTATATCACGTTAGGACTTATGGAATTTAGTTTTGGTCAAAATTCCAGTATTATCCACATTCAACTTGTATAATCCAAACACAAAGTACTTGGTCTAATGATAACAATTATTACTAACCGAATTGCTCTAGCTAGAGAATTTGACTTTGAGTTAACTATAGTTGATCGTGGTACTGATCTCATATAACTAGGGAGATGAATGCTCTATATAACAGTGTTTTACTTTCAAAGCTTTAACTCGGACCCAAATATAGTTGTTCGATGGACGCCGTGCCAGATTTATCTATAATCAAAGTGGAGTGTCTACATTGAAGTTTAACAGTATTCTTAAGTCGAGAGAACTCTTCAATATCATCACTTCGAGATTTTTTGTTTGACCTTAGCTATAGTAACCGATAGAAAACTCTTGAATAAATCACTCCATAATTATCTAATAATTATCACTACGTAACCCATTGGTTCCTCCAACAACCATGAGTAATACAGTACCCAACATTTGGAAAGCGTTATGTACTCTAGTTTCAAAGGATGTAATATTCCATCTCGAAACACCTTAAGTAGGAATATTTAAAACAATATGTTATTTTTATTGTGATAAATTTCTCATGATTATAACAAATTGCAATTAATATCACATAACATATCATTTAGGGATTTTCCGTTGAGTATACTTAAATTAAATAATTAATTAACATAATAGAGTATGACAAGTGTATAATAGAGAGAAAAATACCTTTTATTTCGAATGAGATTTTATTACAGAGTTAACAGTTTATAAGAAATTATATAATTACTTTTAAGGAATACCCCTAATTCTATCAATCTCCCACTTGAACTTGGAGCTGATTATGGAATCTCAATCTCATCCCTTCGACCAGTTTGTTGAGAACAAACCGAGCTAGACTCTTCATGAATTGATCTGTTATGTTGTCCTTTGTATATACTCTTAGAATTATGAATTCTTTCTTCTCGACAAATCCTCTAATGAGGTGTAACTTCCAAAGAATGTGTAACAACCCGTCCTTTGTAATATCCAAAAATCATTATCTCACATTAACGACCGACTTCCGAATACCACAAAAGACAGATTTTTGGAGTAAAATTAGAACAAAACATTAAACCGAAACATTGATAGGATCTCATAGCAGAATGACAACAAATAATATATTGAATATACATGAACAGAACAGGATGATAATATATAAGAGACCGCACTAGCAAATGCAACTGAAAAAAAAATATCAATACAGAAAGTCAGAATATACCAACTCCCAACAACACAAAGTTCTGAATAAATATCTGATACAACAAGTCTCATATATAAATAATACATCTGCCATATACTACTGAAATATTAAATATACATATCCAAAATATCAATGCCACACCTCTAAATATGCTTCAGTTGCGCATCCTAATAGCGTATCACCAAACTGAACGCAGTACACAAGTGTAGGAGTGATAAAAGTTTCATAATTTAAATCTATACCATGTTATACACAAAGATAATGTCAATCAACTAGTATATCAGAAGCACAACATAACAATGATGTCAAATAGCGAATATCTACTATCGTCCCAAAATGAACGAAATATAAATGAAGAAACTACACCTTATGTGACCTTTAGATTTGTATACATCCTTATTCTCGAGAGCCTATGAACGAAACCGAGCGTCTCCACAGGACCTCTTTGCTGTATAAGTTCCCCCATACAGACCTAGGCCACTCTCCTGGCAACAATGAAAACTACCACCACTGTAGTGCTCCCCAACGTCTATATCTATGCTGCCGCTATTGGGTACAAGTACCCCTTAAGCGTCGCTCTTAACCTACCCAAAGGCTTGGTTCGAAACCATAAAAAAAATATAAACGGATGCGTAGCACTGGAACCGCACTACCACCTGAATCGGATCGCTTACTCCATGATTGCCTCACTGTGTACTTGCTTTGACCCTAACAGATCACTCAAGCATAATAGCACTTTGAACCATGGAGTCTATGCTCACCATCTGTCTATACATCTACCCGATCTGGTACCAATCGTCATCGTCACAAGCTCACACATCTGCCTAGGTTTGGAACCAACTCCTCACCGTCATGTGCTTCCTCCAATTATACACGCTCATCGTACGTCACCTGAAATCGATCACCGTCCTGATCCCGTGTTCGATTAGTTCTTGGTCACCATATCGATCTTATACTATCACCATGAAGGAATAGTCTGTGCCTTGCGCTCCTTGCCTCAATCGCCTCCTCGACCACTTACCAGAAAACCTTCTTGACCATTATTGATCTCTTATGCACCCCTTATATTTGTATCTGAATCTCGAGCCTAGCCTTGCATTCCACTTTCCCAAGTAGCCCGAAGATTTCCTAAAGTCATGTCTCACATCACAATGCACTCGGATCCAAAGGGAAAAACCCTGCTCGAATGGCCCCTGACCTAAGCTTTATTGCCTAGGTCCGTATACCACCGGTCGACCGATGGTACCTATCCTAGGCAATAAATCCTGGGGTAGGTGGCACTCGATCAGAGAAGCCACCAATTTGTGTGTCATTTCCTCCATTGCTTCGTCCGATGAGTCGCCTTCCCTTCCTAGCCTACCTTTACCCATCAAACCCTGTCCAGAGTTCATTGGTTGATGCTTTGGAAGTGATTCCTAATGTGTTCATAAAACGATTTTGACATAAAATGTACTCTTTGCATGCATAGAGTTCAACATGCGAATATAGCGATCCGACTTCCTTTAATCACGCCAAGACACTATCAACCTACCATCTACCTTATGTGATTCCTACACGTGCTAGCGCACTCATTGATGCATATTTACACACGTGTATACAAGCACACTTTACTATAAAAATCATGTTACGGACTCCGGAGCTAACTTCGCCCAATATACTCTCGTGCAACTTAGCACATACGATAGTCACTATGGCTTAGTGAAATGCCTACAACGCACTTATACATCCATATATATATATATATATATATATATATATATATATTCACATAAATACACATATATAGTCAAACAAGCATACACAACAATTATGATTACAATGCACAAATTGTTTTGATTATTATATTTTTTAAATACATATATATGTATACTTAACCATATACATATACATACACGTATATTTAAATAAGCAATTCAACTATTACTTATTTTTATTTACTAAATCTTTTCAGTGAAAGTCCAATATGATTTCATACTATTTTACAAAATATTTCAACCATATTATAAAATATTTTGTTAGCTTATTAATCATTTTTAAGCCTTTAAATACTTATGCCTCAATAAAATTAAGTATAAATCATATTACTATTTTATAAAATATCATTTCCATTTTATAGAGTCTATACTTCATTTATAAAATCATATAACCATTTTATAAATGCTAAATAAGCTTCATTTATACTATTTTATAAAATATCACATCTTTTTATAAAATACTACTGTTACTTATGAAATTGTTTCTTTAATAAAATAATATTTATAAGTAAACCATTCATTAATAAAGATTGTTTCTTTACTTTTAAATAATATTCATAAGTACTAGTTAAGCTTCGTTAACCCTCTAACCACTTTAATACTAAATGTAGAGTTCAAAACTCACTTAATCAGCTTATTAACTTTTCTAAAGCCATTTAAATTAGTTTCATTATTGCCAACTAATGACATGCACTTAATTATGTCATCTAATTAGTCTCTAATCCATTACAACATCACATTACAATCATTCAATTAACCTAAAACACATTTCTTAGCTTGCTAACTATTTCAAAGATAGTAATTAAGATCTTAAATAACTAATGAGTTAATATAAGCATGTTTATAACATGAATAAAAGTCTAAATCATCCCGAACAATCTCCAGATCACTTCATATAATTTCATAATCATCAATAAATGAAATAATGAAGATTAACAAGTAAATATAGATGGAGATTCATCCCACTCACCTTCTTCCTCAACAAATCAAGCTTCAATCACCAAAAACCCAAACTTTGCTCTGTTGGAATATTGGACAATGATGCAAACTTTGATTCAAGTTAATTCCTTAATGGGTTATGTGAGGAATTGGACGAGAGGAATCATGGTGATTTTAGTTTGATGTTAGGAATTTTCTATGAAGAGATTAAAGAGGATTTATGGTTTAGGCTTACTGGAAAATTAGGAAAGTGATTATGAGAAACAAATGAAAAGTAATGTGGAATGAAAATAAGATGAAGAGTAAGCTGACTTATAAGCTAGCTTATGGGCCTTATCCCAAATTCAATTTCCATTCCTTTCTAGAAATCATTATTCACTCAAAAAATTTATTGACTCCAAACATAGTCAAGTTTATACTCATTTTTCTCACGATTGAAAAATGGTATCAACTACGGGTGTCTCGAATTCTAATTCATCCATCTTTGAAAAATCGACTATAATGGGTGTTCTGTTAATTAGCGATTCTATATTTAATATTTGATCATTATAATTGCAGGGTGTTATTGTAACGACCCGGGTTTTTCTAACACGAAAAACCGGACCATTTTAGTTAAGAAGAAGAGGTAGAAGAAGAAAAATAGGAAAACAACAGCAGAATCTCACATACGCAGCGGAATAAAATATAATAGATAATAACAGATCTTTACACAAAAAGAAATCTCTATCTGTTTACATATACATCATCCAAATACATCATCAGAGTACATCACATCAATATCATACAACTGGACAGTAATCATAACTTGTCCTCACAATCTGAATACACAGCGGAATATATAACTCAAATACGGAAGTACGTATCGCCATCCAGCTCCACAGCATCATTTCCTGTAATTTATAATACTCGGTCTGACCCGAGCATCATATAAAACAATACCCGAGTCAGTCTGGAATACCAGCGTGAGAAAATCACACTCAAATTGATTATTAAAGTTTCAAAATCCTTTGAAAACAAAAGCATCTCGTAAGACCACGCCACAAATAAACATGTCGAGTTTTTACCTTACGATAGCTAAAACACTTTATATCAAAATCCTCTGATATTATAATAGTGTCTACAGAAAGTAAAATATAATCTAGCTGAAATGCTTGCATCTCACATTTCAACAATAGTTGGGCACAATCAAAACCGTACAAGGCACGTAGGGAGAATGGATTTCCAACGAATGACTAGGCACTGGGGTACCACCTATCACAGTACGTGGCCTAGATCACCGTACCGAGGAGTACGCCCGCTCCCCTGCAACACAAGGCCGGAACCATCCCTTACTGGATGATCCCGAATAAAATCACCCCACGGTTGGGATCAGCAACCGCACCACTAAGCCGAAATAAAAAGGGACATCTAGACAGGGATGACCTTACCCTCCAGTGGGAGCTACCCACGAAGCCTTGCTGCATAACCCCTGATTTTCAGTCATTCCCGGTTGATGAGGTTCGAGGCTAAACGATACCTTTTAGAGAACATATCCCTTAGAATGCCCATCGCCCACCTGACGATGTCACGAAAGCATTCGTCCATACAAGTCCGTCCCGGGTCCGAACGGAACCGAAGGCACTACTCCTACTACATCCATTTTGGAAATATCCTCAGGATTAGTAGCGACTAGCCCTTGCACTTCACTGCTCCATCTTCGACTTCGAACACGTTACCCGAAACGTACAAACCGAATCGAAGTGGTATTCGAGTCTCCAGACCTAGAATCCCGGTATACGGAAACTCGATCCCGGTCTCTTCGAAACGATCAGCGCATTGGCCAATATTGATAGTCGGTTATTTAACTATCAATTTACATCCACAAGCAACCATCACACAATTAAATAATTTCCCACATTATTTATTTGCCCAAATATCTTTCCAAGATATATTTCCAAATTTTCAAACTCCTTTTGAAAACAATTTCTATTCATATTTCCGCTTACGGAATACATTTCCAAATATTTATTTCCTCTGAAACACCAAGTACAAAACACTTAGATTTTAAAATAATCTTAAAACACTTTACTATAAATATACTTAATAATATTGAAATTTAAAAAAAACTACTTTAATACCTTAACAAAATATATACTTAAGAAGTATTTAAGATGAAACCACTTTACAAATATAAACTAAATTTCTCTTTTTAAAATATAATACCAAATCACTTTTATATAATTACTACAATAATAGATCTTTGAAAATACTACTTAGGCTTTAACATTTAGAAATAATAGATTCTCTAAAATATGCTTTTTAAACCATATTAAAACTTTTAACTTATATTTAAAATTGCTTTGGAAAAACATACTTGGCTATCCAGATAAATACACTTCTCTTCACATCTTTTAATAATAAATCAACATTTATTTTTAATCCAATTCATATTCCTTTTATAAATTCCCACCTTGAATTTATCTTTTCAAATATCCACTGATATTTTATTTTATTTTATAAACCTAGTTTATAAATTCCAAAATCTCACTTCTCTTTTAAAAATCCCGTTTTAACGCTTAAATCAAATTCCAAATTGATTTCCGATTTACTTTACTTTGAAATAAATTCCTTGCTCATTTCATTTATTTCAAAATACTTTTAACTTAAGATTTATTTCTTTCCAAAAATCCAATTCAATACATTTTGATAATTTCTTTTTCTGAAATATTCAATCCAACCATATTATTCAATATTTCAATTACCAATAAAATCATCACAGGATATCAATATTCATAACACAGAATATAAAACAGTCTAGAAAATTTTGAGGAATCCAGTTGGATCCCTCCAACCTGTTTCCCTGCATCCACAAACGTTAGCACAATACCAATTCCACTTCGAAGTGGAATATCGCGGTATATGGGATTTATATAAATCATCCGCTATTATGCGGCGCATAGGGTCTCATCCGCTATATAAATGCGGGAATATCAACAACTCAAATATATACATATGCCAATATGTATATATCGGTATATACTACTATATATATAATATAGCATATTCAATCAATGCAATCATCCAATCAATTATTTAAATTTAACCATTTAAATTTAAAATAAAATTCAACTGAGTGAGATTAACTCACCTTATTTCCATTTGCAGTCCACACACTTTGCTTTGGATTCACGGTTTTTCCCGACCTTGTATAACGATCATATGATTTTATTAATATTTGAATTAATCAAATAATTAATTACCTTTTTAAATAAATTTAACCTAGCTAATAAAATTTATTTTATTTTCCTTCCTTAAAACTACTTATTCCAAAAATAACATGTACATATTAAATTCAAATAATATAAATTTCCTTCCCAAACATATATACATGTATTAATTAAAGTAAAATAAACAGAACTGTTTTTAAAATTTCCTTTACTGTAAATAAATCTTTGTATGTAAAATATACAGATAAATTCAAGAAGATAATAATACCTCACACTGAACTCAAACAGGACCCCCCCTTAACCACAACCTGCTGCCTACCCTTCTCGCGAACCCCACTCACCGAAGAGCCTCCTAGTGCCGATCGAAATCGAGGTGCCCAGACAATCGAGCCACATGCCACAGGCGAGCCCTTCCTCTCGATCGAATCCCTCGAGTCTCGAGCCATCGCGCGTACGCGTGCGTCCCCTCCAGCCTGCCGTTGATTTCGAACACGGCTTCGAGCTATGGGTCGAATTCAATTCGAATCGGCTAAACGATTTTTTTCTTCCTGTTTTTCGTTTTCGCGAGTTGAAATTTGAAAGGAAGGAATGGGAACAAATTTTATCTGAAGGAAGAAACAGATCGCGATTGATATTTAAAGATAAGATTAGTTTTTCTCTGTTTGTATATCTTTGTTTACTTAACGAAAAAGAAAGGGAGACAGAAGCGATGTTGGCGTGCTTGAAACGTTACACGTGCTGGTGGAGCAGGAATTCCAGCTGAAAAGAAAGAATGTAGGCTGATAGAAAATTTGACTAGACCATTTATAAAATTAAATTTACATTTGATTCCAACGCGTTTATCCAGCGTACGACCTCACGACAATTCCGGAAGCTACGAGAATTGAAATCCGATAAAAATTCCATTTTAACAGTTCTATCATCTTCAGTATTGACAATATAAATTTTCTGAACCTTTGAACTATTTTTAACAGGCTTAAAATCAAGATTCAATATTTTACCCAATCCCGATAATTAAATTTAATAATTAATTATCCAAAGAAATACTGTATATTTGAAATTAAAGTTAAAATTTAACCTTCGGATATTTAAAATAAATTAAATATTCACATTTCAATTATACAAAAATTCCGGGTCGTCACATTCCTCCCCCCTTAAAAGAATTTCGTCCCCGAAATTACTAGTTAAGAGAAATGATTCGATACCCGTTCTTTTTCCCTATCCAAATAGTTTTAACAACCCCAAGACAATCTTTTATAAATGATACACTAATCATCTTTTAACTTCCCAAACTTATTCATAAGTTCAACCCAAATCACTTACTTATCAATTCAAATCTAAATTTGAATTCATATTTTAAATTATCAAAATTTTCTCAAAATTTTTCTAACTTCCTAAATTTCCGAAAAATTTCGCCAGCGTCTCCTTTGCGCGGCTAGCTCGGTACAACTACAAAATGGCTCTACGGCCTCCAATCTCAAAAAGAAAACAAAAAGCCAAGTGGCTGGATCAAAAACCCAATCAAATTTCATATAGAATTTCAAATACATACCTTTTTGTCGGACCATTAAATTTTATCTTCTAAAATCAAAAATCCCAATTTATCCATTGCTTTTATACACCTGTATATCCTACTAAGCAATAATATTCAATCACAATCCCAAAGTCATTTTATACTTTTCTTTACAAATTTTTAATATTTGCTTTACTTAAGCCCGTACGATGCACATATATCATCCGTACGCAATATCACATTCGATCGCTCAATCGATCACACAATTTCACTTCCGAACTAGTATCGTCCACCCGACTTCCTAGTGCGGACTCAGATCTGGTTTCTTGATCAGAAATCGTCATTCTCCTTGCATAGCCACAAACTATGATAGAGAATATCCAGAATCAATCAACAATCCATATCCAGGTTCGCCGTCGAAAATCGAGTGAAAAAATCCTAACTCGGATCGGCATAATTACCTCGAAATTCTGTGCTCGACATCTGGATCAAATAGCTATGCGAATAAAATAATATACGTACATCTTACGTATAAATTCCAATTGATTATCAGTCATATCAATTCTCTTTTATTCACATTCCCTTTTTTTTATTGTTATCCCCTTATTCACAACTATCTCATTTCACAATTTACAGTCTCACCTTAATTCAATTATTCACTTAGCATACTTTCAGTACCACATTTTCTTAAGAATTCACTTATTCATTTCTTAAGTTTAAGATAAACATTTTACATACTGCTTATACATATTTTCACTTCACTATTGAAGTTCCTATCCATTTCTATCCACTTTTGCCTTTACATTTCCACTTGAATTCAATTTATCTTCCACTTTGAATATTGAATTAGTTGCACTTACTAATTAATTTAAACCTCAATTAAAAGTTTGTTTGCAAGCTTTACTTTCGTTAGTTCCTTCGATTTTACTTACTTTACTTTCACATTTTAAATAGATTTCAATACTCAGTTTCAACCTTATTTGTTTAACAAATTTTAAATCATTTGTTGTCAGTGAAAATTTCCAAAAATTTTCAAAAATTTTCTAACTCTCAAAATTTCTAGAAAATTTTGGCAGAGTCTCCTTTGTACGGAGGGACTTCTGCGATATCGCAGGATGCACAAATATGTATATACATCGGCCTCAGGCCGGAAATCACAATATATATCAATATATGCAGTTCATATCTCCTATTAAATTCTTTTGCGTAGGCGTACCTCTATTTTAGCATTTTTAAAGCAAGCGGCTTATTATTTAGCAATTAATGCAACCCAAAATCAGCTATACGGCTTCCCTGAACCTGTACTAACTCAATTTAAAAGTGTAAGTGACAAATATAGGAAGTTCATAGCATTTCACTTATATTTAAATAGCTAAAATATGGATTCTATTACAATGCATGTTATATACTTCCATAAACACGTATGAAATGTTCCAACACTAATTTTAATTGTTTCCCAACAACATTTAAACCATCCCATTCAATTTAAATGATTTTACAACTTCCTTTCTTAACTTCAATTTATTTTTAAGTCCAAACAACCCCATATCATTACAATTGATTCAAAACAAATTTTATTGTTTATATTAACTCAATAGATTTATACAATCTCATTTTCATTGCATTTTGAATTCGAACCCTTTAACTACTTAGGTTCATCTTCATTACCAAGTGGATTTCCTTTTTATCTTAATTCATTTACAACAATTATTTAGCTCGACGCATTCCAATTAAATGTTATCTGTAACTCACCTAAATTTAGTTCGATTAAAATTTATTTCCACTTAGTTGGATTCTATTTGCAATTCATACCATTTCTATTTTAACCCAATTTCATTTTTATATGATACAATTTCAATTATAATTAATTTGTTAACACTTCATGTTAACTTTTAATTTATAACTCGAGTTCTAGATCCACTACCCGTTTCCAATCTACTTATTTCTAATATTTGATTTTTTTATTTCAAAAACACTTTACTATTTTCAAATGTTCAATCTATTTTATAATTTAAATTTCTGGATTATATTCCTTACTATTACAAACAGTTTTATTTGGCTTATTTATTTTACTCCCAAATTTTATAAGTCCCAAATTTATTTATATCTATATTTTATTCATTTACAATCGATTTCATTCACATTTTAATATTTTACTACAGGATTTATATTTTATTTAGTTTGGCATATTTATTATTCCATATAAACATTTTAAATATGATTCCAGAGTTTAAACAATTCTCCAAAATTTCAAAATCACTTTTGAAATCAACTTCATTCAAAACCCTTGACAATTTTCATTTCCCTTTGGAATTTCAAAACCAAACCTAGTTCACAAACAATTCCAATTTAAAACAGTTTGGTAGCAATTTTTCTTTGGAGACTCGAAAATGAACATCGATGATGCTGCAGTCATCATCGAAGTTATTTTCCAGCGACCGAAAGAGAATTTAATGCTTTCATCTCTTTAAAAACATTTCAAATACTTTTAATTTCCAAATCTCACAAGATTTCAAATTCAACTCAAAAATATTCCTGAAATAATACTATTAGTTCTCCAAAATCTTTGAAAACCATTTCCAAATCCCAGGAATTTGAATTTTTCCCAAAATTCCAAACTTGAACTCCATTCCGATTTATTTTCAACATTTCTCTGGAATCCTATTTCCAATTATAAATCACATTTGTATATGAAGTTCATTCAATTTTATAAATTACATTTATAATCTATATCTCAAATTTTATTTTATTATAAAATTTTATTCTTTGCTTTGGTTATAAATTTCAATTTCTAGTTAAGTTTCCATATATTAATGATAATAGTTCCATATTATCACTTCTAACATCCAAACAACCATATATATTAACTAGAATAGTTTACAAAACATTTTCTTTTTATACAAAAATAATTTGGGTAAAATTATTTCATTTACCCTACTTTAAAACAATACTGTGTCGAATTGTTCTATACAAGTGCTTAGAGATCCCTATCAATGTTGTGGCGTCCCACACATCGACCAGAATCCATAAACTACTCAATAAACCAATCAACACAATATAAAACAATTTTATATTCACTAACAAATACGCGCTCATATCTATTAATACTCTCAAAATTCCCACCAGAGCCAAGGTTATCGCCAACCTCGCTCTGATACCACTGTAACGACCCGGGTTTTTCTAACATGAAAAACCGGACCATTTTAGTTAAGAAGAAGAGGTAGAAGAAGAAAAATAGGAAAACAACAGCAGAATCTCACATACGCAGCGGAATAAAATATAATAGATAATAACAGATCTTTACACAAAAAGAAATCTCTATCTGTTTACATATACATCATCCAAATACATCATCAGAGTACATCACATCAATATCATACAACTGGACAGTAATCATAACTTGTCCTCACAATCTGAATACACAGCGGAATATATAACTCAAATACGGAAGTACGTATCGCCATCCAGCTCCACAGCATCATTTCCTGTAATTTATAATACTCGGTCTGACCCGAGCATCATATAAAACAATACCCGAGTCAGTCTGGAATACCAGCGTGAGAAAATCACACTCAAATTGATTATTAAAGTTTCAAAATCCTTTGAAAACAAAAGCATCTCGTAAGACCACGCCACAAATAAACATGTCGGGTTTTTACCTTACGATAGCTAAAACACTTTATATCAAAATCCTCTGATATTATAATAGTGTCTACAGAAAGTAAAATATAATCTAGCTGAAATGCTTGCATCTCACATTTCAACAATAGTTGGGCACAATCAAAACCGTACAAGGCACGTAGGGAGAATGGATTTCCAACGAATGACTAGGCACTGGGGTACCACCTATCACAGTACGTGGCCTAGATCACCGTACCGAGGAGTACGCCCGCTCCCCTGCAACACAAGGCCGGAACCATCCCTTACTGGATGATCCCGAATAAAATCACCCCACGGTTGGGATCAGCAACCGCACCACTAAGCCGAAATAAAAAGGGACATCTAGACATGGATGACCTTACCCTCCAGTGGGAGCTACCCACGAAGCCTTGCTGCATAACCCCTGATTTTCAGTCATTCCCGGTTGATGAGGTTCGAGGCTAAACGATACCTTTTAGAGAACATATCCCTTAGAATGCCCATCGCCCACCTGACGATGTCACGAAAGCATTCGTCCATACAAGTCCGTCCCGGGTCCGAACGGAACCGAAGGCACTACTCCTACTACATCCATTTTGGAAATATCCTCAGGATTAGTAGCGACTAGCCCTTGCACTTCACTGCTCCATCTTCGACTTCGAACACGTTACCCGAAACGTACAAACCGAATCGAAGTGGTATTCGAGTCTCCAGACCTAGAATCCCGGTATACGGAAACTCGATCCCGGTCTCTTCGAAACGATCAGCGCATTGGCCAATATTGATAGTCGGTTATTTAACTATCAATTTACATCCACAAGCAACCATCACACAATTAAATAATTTCCCACATTATTTATTTGCCCAAATATCTTTCCAAGATATATTTCCAAATTTTCAAACTCCTTTTGAAAACAATTTCTATTCATATTTCCGCTTACGGAATACATTTCCAAATATTTATTTCCTCTGAAACACCAAGTACAAAACACTTAGATTTTAAAATAATCTTAAAACACTTTACTATAAATATACTTAATAATATTGAAATTTAAAAAAAACTACTTTAATACCTTAACAAAATATATACTTAAGAAGTATTTAAGATGAAACCACTTGACAAATATAAACTAAATTTCTCTTTTTAAAATATAATACCAAATCACTTTTATATAATTACTACAATAATAGATCTTTGAAAATACTACTTAGGCTTTAACATTTAGAAATAATAGATTCTCTAAAATATGCTTTTTAAACCATATTAAAACTTTTAACTTATATTTAAAATTGCTTTGGAAAAACATACTTGGCTATCCAGATAAATACACTTCTCTTCACATCTTTTAATAATAAATCAACATTTATTTTTAATCCAATTCATATTCCTTTTATAAATTCCCACCTTGAATTTATCTTTTCAAATATCCACTGATATTTTATTTTATTTTATAAACCTAGTTTATAAATTCCAAAATCTCACTTCTCTTTTAAAAATCCCGTTTTAACGCTTAAATCAAATTCCAAATTGATTTCCGATTTACTTTACTTTGAAATAAATTCCTTGCTCATTTCATTTATTTCAAAATACTTTTAACTTAAGATTTATTTCTTTCCAAAAATCCAATTCAATACATTTTGATAATTTCTTTTTCTGAAATATTCAATCCAACCATATTATTCAATATTTCAATTACCAATAAAATCATCACAGGATATCAATATTCATAACACAGAATATAAAACAGTCTAGAAAATTTTGAGGAATCCAGTTGGATCCCTCCAACCTGTTTCCCTGCATCCACAAACGTTAGCACAATACCAATTCCACTTCGAAGTGGAATATCGCGGTATATGGGATTTATATAAATCATCTGCTATTATGCGGCGCATAGGGTCTCATCCGCTATATAAATGCGGGAATATCAACAACTCAAATATATACATATGCCAATATGTATATATCGGTATATACTACTATATATATAATATAGCATATTCAATCAATGCAATCATCCAATCAATTATTTAAATTTAACCATTTAAATTTAAAATAAAATTCAACTGAGTGAGATTAACTCACCTTATTTCCATTTGCAGTCCACACACTTTGCTTTGGATTCACGGTTTTTCCCGACCTTGTATAACGATCATATGATTTTATTAATATTTGAATTAATCAAATAATTAATTACCTTTTTAAATAAATTTAACCTAGCTAATAAAATTTATTTTATTTTCCTTCCTTAAAACTACTTATTCCAAAAATAACATGTACATATTAAATTCAAATAATATAAATTTCCTTCCCAAACATATATACATGTATTAATTAAAGTAAAATAAACAGAACTGTTTTTAAAATTTCCTTTACTGTAAATAAATCTTTGTATGTAAAATATACAGATAAATTCAAGAAGATAATAATACCTCACACTGAACTCAAACAGGACCCCCCCTTAACCACAACCTGCTGCCTACCCTTCTCGCGAACCCCACTCACCGAAGAGCCTCCTAGTGCCGATCGAAATCGAGGTGCCCAGACAATCGAGCCACATGCCACAGGCGAGCCCTTCCTCTCGATCGAATCCCTCGAGTCTCGAGCCATCGCGCGTACGCGTGCGTCCCCTCCAGCCTGCCGTTGATTTCGAACACGGCTTCGAGCTATGGGTCGAATTCAATTCGAATCGGCTAAACGATTTTTTTCTTCCTGTTTTTCGTTTTCGCGAGTTGAAATTTGAAAGGAAGGAATGGGAACAAATTTTATCTGAAGGAAGAAACAGATCGCGATTGATATTTAAAGATAAGATTAGTTTTTCTCTGTTTGTATATCTTTGTTTACTTAACGAAAAAGAAAGGGAGACAGAAGCGATGTTGGCGTGCTTGAAACGTTACACGTGCTGGTGGAGCAGGAATTCCAGCTGAAAAGAAAGAATGTAGGCTGATAGAAAATTTGACTAGACCATTTATAAAATTAAATTTACATTTGATTCCAACGCGTTTATCCAGCGTACGACCTCACGACAATTCCGGAAGCTACGAGAATTGAAATCCGATAAAAATTCCATTTTAACAGTTCTATCATCTTCAGTATTGACAATATAAATTTTCTGAACCTTTGAACTATTTTTAACAGGCTTAAAATCAAGATTCAATATTTTACCCAATCCCGATAATTAAATTTAATAATTAATTATCCAAAGAAATACTGTATATTTGAAATTAAAGTTAAAATTTAACCTTCGGATATTTAAAATAAATTAAATATTCACATTTCAATTATACAAAAATTCCGGGTCGTCACAGTTATAGAACTTGTTTTGGTTTCTTATGTTCTAGGTTCCTTTGCGATCTACATCGCATCATTGTTATCACAAAACAATGTCATTGGATTCGCATTGCATCATTGCCACATCTCCATGATCCAAACTGGAGTCTATATACCCCTTCATAGGGAGATCGCTTTTCCCATATATAAGGAATAAGTCCTTAGCACTGTTATAAATATTCTTCTAGGCGTTCGTCAAGGCCCTACCTAGACGCTAGGTGAGATTTACCGCCTAACGATTTGCCTAGGCCCCCTAGACAAGGTTTATTGTCCTATGTATGAAAGTGAACATGCATTTAGACACCATTTAGGCATTATTTAAGGTTTAGTGCCATTTCAAGCATTAATATGTTAGTTTTAAGCGGTCTTACATGAATATTAGCTTACACATCCAAAATCTAAAATACCAAAATTTTAATTTATATCAATTGACACTAATTAAAATACTAAAATTTGATCTAAAATATATAAGTTATCTAGAATTAATCCCCACCTAAATGATTAATCCCTAATCTATACTTACCGCTTAGCATTCATCTAGCGATTTTTACAACCTTGGCCATTAGTATTTCTCAAATACTTAAGCATACATTTTACAGTAGTCTAATGTTTTTCTCCAGGATTAGACTGGTATCAACTTATGCATCTTAATGCATAAGCTATATCTGGTCTAGTACACAACATGGCGTACATTGTGGAACCGATGACAGCTGTATACAGAATCATCTTCATATGATCTTTCTTCTCATCGGTATAAAGAGTGTCCTTCTTAGAAAGTACGATTCCAGATTGCTTCTGAACATTTCCTGCCTTGGATTTCTCCATACTGAACCTTTTTAATATGGTATCTCATATGGGGATTGGAACAATCCCAACAAACTTTTAGATCCATCTCTATAGATCTTAATACCTAGTATGTAGCCCGTGCCTCCCAAAACCTTCATGAAGAATTATCGGATAACCACGCTTTCACCGATTGCAACAAATCAATAACAAATCAATGTCGTTGCCAATTAGTAATAAATCATCGATTTATAAAACCAAGACACTATAGCACTTACTAATTCTTTCCGATATATGCATGCTTCCCCGTGTTGATATAAACCAAAATGTTTGATTACTTTATCAAAATACTTATTCCAACTTCTTGAAGCTTGTTTAAGACCAAATGGATCTTAACAACTCGCATGCCTTGCCCGCACTACGACTAAACTTGAAACCATATTCCCATGACATGTAAATGGTCTCTTCTAAATCATCATTTAGAAATGTCAATTTCACGTTCATTTCCACATTTCATAGTCATAAAATGCAGCAATAACTAGCATTATGCAAACAGAGTTAAGCATCACTATAGGTGAAATGTTTTGTTATAGTCAACACCTTGAATTTGACAAAACCCTTTTGCAACTAGTCTAGCTTTATAAATCTCTACTTGTTAATATGCATTTAGCTTTTTCTTAAAAAATCCATTTGCATTCGATGGGTTTATCCCTTTAGGTATGTCAACTAAAGTCCATACTTCGTTTTCATATATGTAATCCATTTTGGATTTCATAACTCTAATCCAAAATGAAGAGTCTTTACTCTGATGTGCTTGTCGGAATGAGAGTGGAGCGTCATCTTGTAAGACATGGCCCTCTCTCGCCATTCATGAGAAAACTGTAGTATCTCTTTGGTGTATGAGAATCCCTATTAGACCTTCTATTAGATTGCATGTTTTCTTATATTGGTGAATTTGGTCCATCTACCAGTCTAGCTTTTGTGTTAATTTCTAAAAACTCATCCAAGTCTTCAACCTCACTATTTATTTATTTTGTTAGAAATTCCTTCTCCAAAAAAGCACGCCGAGAAACAATAACCTTTTGTACCTCGATATCGTAGAAAATATATCCCGTTGAATTCTTGGGATATCCTATAAATTTGCATAGTGTCAGTCTTGCCTCAAATTTATTAGGACCAACATTCTTAATGTAGGCTAGACAACCCCACACTTTCAAATACCTGAGTTGGGGTTCCTTGCCATACCATATCTCATATAAGGTCCTAGGCACATATTTAAAAGGCATTAAACACAATATATGCATTGCGGTGTATAATGCATATATATCCCCAAAAGGAAAGAGGTAAAGCGACTTTACTCGTCATTGAACAAACCATATCCATTAAGTTTTGATTTCTTCTCTTCGAAACACTATTGTGTAATAGTATAGGGTGAAGTAAACTGAGAGATAATCTCATTATCTTTTCAGTATTGGTGGGGATTTTTTCCAAATACTCACCTCCTTGTTCAAATCGAAGTATCTTAATCTTATTGTAACGACCTGATATTTTCAACCATTCGCATCCATTATAAGTGTATAGGTAGACACTCATGCCAGATTTGAATTACTCAAAATACGTTGTAAATAAAATTTGGCAAATCTCAGAAAATACAGTAAATAAATATAATCACAGATCACAGACAGAGAGTAAAATAATGCAGCGGAAGTAAAAGAGATAGTAGTTCATGAAGCTACTATATAAATATATCAGAGTACATAAGATACAATAGAAGAAATTGAGTACAACAGAAGTATCAATAAGATAACCAAGTACAAGCTGAACAGAGCAACATAACTGAAGTAGTTAGAACAAGACTAGCAGATAATCTCCAGCGATTCAAACCTCCAGAAGGCGGAAATCCAAATCTGTGAATAACTCAGGCTGACCCGAGCGTAAAGCAAAACATAAAACACTCGAGTCAGGACATACATACTTACACAATGTAAACCAACTCAAGTGAACTGTAGTAAAGGCACAAGTAACTTAGAAGATGCTTGGGACCGCCCATCCTCTAAGGATCCATTAAAATATCTACTATGTAGTAATATTCACTATTATAATAATGTCTAATAAGTAAAGTATAATCATATAGAAAATAGCGTTAAGGGGATGGAGAACCTTAACGCGGTCGGATCTTAAAATCATAATCGTAGTAAAGCTCGATATGGTAGGTGACACGGCACATAAGGCAATGCCAGGGTAGATATACCAATTACGCACACGGACTGATGGAGCGGATAGCAGCCACTACCGTCCACCTCGAACAACACTCCCAAATCGAAGGGTGGCCACCAAAAATCAAAAAGTAATAGAATGGAATCGAAGAAGTGCGTCCGATAAGAGGTGCTACCTCACTGGTTCGAGATCGCTCCTGTTTTAGCCACCTTATGCCAACTCACGGGAGTTGGGTCCACGTATACACCTTAGGATCGTCGCCACCATCCTACTTCATTCTGGAAACTCCACCGCATACACAGTTGTCAAAGTGGTTTTCGGTATCGACAGAGAGTATGTCCATATCCGATCCCGGTCTCTTTAACAACCTGTAACAACCCGCATATTTATCAATTTTATATTTAAATATTTTATTTAAATATTTTATCGTTAGTCGGATGTTAGTTCGAAAAGCTACTTTTTGCATACGGTCAAATTAGGACTCGAGACCACCTCCATTGAGTTCAAAATGCCGTGTGCAACCTTTTTGAGTATAAACTTCGATATGTTTGGAGCTAGCTAAAATTTTGACCTTTTCCACTTGAAGTTTGAGTTTGGGTTCAACCCACCAGCCCACTTATACCCAAACTGAACCCCTCTCCCCTCATTCATTTTCATTCCTAATATTTCAGCTCTAAAGAGAACAATGGGGGAAAAGATTGGAAATGGAAATTGCTAAGCCCTAATTTCCTTTTTGCAAATCCAAGTTTAGCTCCAAATTTCCAAAGAAGTCTAGGTAAGCATCTCCTTCTTCTTCTCCAACTCATTCTCTCTTCAATCTCAGAAATTACCTAAACCTAACTTAGGAAATATTTTTTCTTTTGAGCATAGATTGAAGCTTCTTGAGTTGTTATTAAAGAGGGATTGATATTAGCTTGTTCTTGTGCTTCTCATTTGTGCTTTTGGGTTTAAAGGTGAGATTTTTATCTCACATCTATGCCTATAACTATCTTTGTTGTTAGGTATGAATTCCTATCATCTATTTCGTGTTCACTTGTTGTGATTTGAATTGGTTTTGTGAATTCTTCAATTTTGGTGTTTTGGTCCAATTTTATGAAAATCCTTCTATGGACATTTGGACATTGATATTCGGAGTGTATTGAGGAGCCTTTAAGGCCGGGTTGCCGCTTGGCGTAAATCCTCAGTCGCCATTGCTCATCCGATCGCTTCCGAATCGTTTTGGCCACTTTGGCTTAGGCAAAATGTGCCCAGACCAGGTGACCAGACGTCTGGTGACCAAGTCCAGACGTCTGGTTTTGACCTGGAGAGAAAAATGTATGCACGCGTTTTATTAAAAAATGCCAGAAACTATTTCCAAACGTCTGGAATTCAAGATCAGACGTCTGGATGAGTCTCAGACGTCTGACTTGAGGTTTCAGACGTCTGGGGTTTCTCTGGAGAATTTCCAGAGAGTGAAACCAGGCGTTTGGATCTGAAACCAGATGTCTGGCTATAACTCAGACGTCTGATTTTCTATTTCAGACGTCTGGGCAGGTTTTCTGGAATTTCCAGAAACTAAACCCAGACGTCTGGGTTTCGAACCAGACTTCTGGACTGTTCATTTTTGCCTGGTTAGGCTGCCTTTGATTATATTTCCAAAGTTTATCGATTTTGTTGATCCGACTTATTGTTATCAATTATTATCGACTTTTATGACTTCTTTTTCGGTCGAACCCCGTACACCTCTGCGTAGGCGATCTTATCCGAAAAACAATCAACAGAATTTCTACTATGATGGTTTTGGGATTGATTTCTTTGGATTTTTCTCACGTCTTCGAATGTGAATTTATGTGATTCGATTTGTTTCAATAATCGTTTTGTGACTTGTCACTCTAAAGATATGAAGGTTTTAATACTAGTAGTAAATATCAAAACCCTTTCATCAAAATGTTTTCAACTCTATTTTTAATACCAAACTCGTTTATCAAACTGTTTTCCAATCTATTAGTATATATAAGCCTTTACTTCACTCGGATGAGAAATCGACTTAAACGACTTAGTAAAACGAGTGGTATGAAACGCTTGCGTTCACTTCGTCGGTTAGCTCTTGGACTTGTTCGATTGAACCATTTTTGTGACAATTTCCTAGTGGAGATCTACAGTTTGTTTGTAAATATTTGAGTTAAGCAAGTGGTTATGGGACATGAAGCTAAACTCATATATTTACTAGCTTAGTGTAATTGACACTTCTTAATGATCGATGATGATCATTTTATGGTTTAGACTAGCGATTGAGCGATGTCTCTTTGTTTGCGAGGTTAGACTAGACACCATTTGTGTGATTTCGATTCACACATATCTCTTTATCTTCAAGGTTAGTCTATACCTCATTGGTGTGATTTCGATTCACACATATTGAAACTCTTGTGACAATTTTCTAGTGCAGATCTACAATCTGTTCGTAAATATTTGAGTTAAGCAAGTGGTTATGGGACATGAAGCTAAACTCTTATATTTACTAGCTTAGTGTAATCGACACTTCTTGATGATCATGACGATCATTTTTGTGATTTTGACTAGCGATTGAGCGATGTCTCTTTGTCTGCGAGGGAGACTATACCCCGTTTATGTGATGTTTCGCCATCACATATGTAGGGTAGCACCCTACGGTCTTCGGGCCATTTCTGTGTGGAAATTTAATGGATAGCTTCCATGAGATAGCTTCTCATTTCTGTGTGGCACGCGTTGGTGAGTTTGTTAACTCCCGTTCATGTGTTAGGCCTTCCCCCTTTTTATGTGTTTTCTGGATTTCTGGTGATGATTTCTAGAATTTATGCTTCACCAATTTTACTTGATTTTCATTGATATGATATCAGTTTTTGTGCATTGGTGAATTTATGTGTTATTGACTTGTTATGAATACAAGTTTAGGGTATGATACCCTATTTTATCTTTGAGAAGATTCTTGTGAAATTGATTAATCTTTTGTTGGTTATCATTTACATACTTATCGTAGTATGCCGTTATGGTTATTACATGTTCATGTCATGCCTTTTATATATACCATATCATCTGATATTTATAGTTAGACTGATCCGTTTATTATTTTCTTATAAATAATATTCGGGTCAGACCGAGATGTTACTGGTGCTTCTACTTGACTTCTCGTCAGGATTATTCTGACTTTTGGCTAACTACATAGATTAGTAGTTTTTGGTTGTACACTTTTGAGATATAGATTCTATGTTGTGTAATTATTCTTTTGTATAGCACGCGATGCTATTCTTTTGTATGATCATGGATCTTTCTGACCACTACTCTAATGTACACTTTCATGTGTTATATATTTATTTATATCTTCTTCCGCCTTTGTGATATGGATGTCTGTGATTGATTTATGTTATGATTGTTTCTATGTTTGTTTCCGAAGATTATATATAGCCACTGTGTGATAGCTTTGTGTTTGTATCGGTATGTCGGATTTCCTCCTTAAAAGTTATGCATTCTATTCTATCTGACATATCGGTGCTCGCACAAAGAAGTTACATGAATGGTCGCTCCTCAACAGCGTTATTCTCCGTGCTAGTTGACAGCATTACACCGTAGTGTTCTTGGCTAGCGTGGGTATAGAGGTGGGACGTCACACAACCAATCGTTATTATAACCTGTGGTTATAAGTTTAAAAATAGTTTATACTTCAAAATAGAATATCATTCCAAATCCAAATCTTTATCAAAATAAAGATTAAATCAATTCCAAACCATTTCCATATATTTAAATTTTCATCTCATTTCTAAACTTCATTTCAAATCATTTTAATATAATAAAATATCATTTCCTTCAAATCCAAATATTCAACTTTAAATACCTTTTAAATTCAAAGATATCGTTCATTTACAATCATTTCAAATCACCTTTAAATAGTTTATATTCTAATCAAAATAATTCATTTAAACCTTTTAAAAGTGTTATTATTATATTTTTCAAATCAAGTATTCAATTTTCAAAGTTTCAAACCATTCTGAGTTCGTTTACTAAGTCAAAAACCATAATTATTAAAATTTCAGCATTTCGCAGCATTTAGAAAAAGCTGTTATAAGTTATACTTGAAAACATTTTTAATTCAGCAAAGACAGCACTTAAAACTGCTGTTAAAACAGTTTTAGTTGAATTATAGTTCAAAACAGAAAAGACAGCATTTCAGAAGTGCTGCGGTAGTTCAGATTTCAAAACAAGGGTTAAATTTGGTTTCAGCAAAGACTACAGACCATTATAGCATTTCCAGAGAATGCTATAATAGGCCTGAGTTCAATATTAGCCTATAAGTTCAACTACAGCAACTACAGCATTTCAGAAATGCTGTAATAGCTCTTTTTTACACAATTTTAGTTCAAAACAGAATCTATAGCATTTCTGAATACTATTAAAAGTAGATTTCAGGTGTTAGTGTATTTCCAGCAATTAAATAACTTCAATTTAAAACACATAAACATTTTAAAAATCATATTTTAACATTTAAAATGTTCATTTACATATCGTTTAACATATATCTTTTCACAATAAATTTCTTATAATTAAATCCAATTTTCAACAATTTACTTAATAAATTTAAGTGTAAAAGTTTCCAATTCTTCACATTTCAACAAATAAACTTAACACTTCAAATTTAAATTACCATTTCACAAATTTAACTAAATTTCCAATTTTATTTAATTAACTTAAACCTTTAATTAAAACCAAATTTCACATTTCCAAGTCAAGTTATATTTTAAAAGATCACTTTTAAACATTTATTTATTTAACCACTTAAATTCATAGAAAAATCAATAATACTTTAATAAATCACTTAAATTCAAATTTAATCAAATTATCATATTTTACCATTTTCCAAATATAATTAAATTTCCATTGTATTCATATAACTTAAATATCATTTTTAACCAAAATTCCAAATTCCAAACTTAAGTTATATTTCAATAATCCAATTTAACCATTCATTAATTACATTTTTAACTCATAGAAAAATCATAATTTCTTTATTTTAAAACATTTCAAAATCTATTTGAATCAAATTTCATAAATTTATATTTTTAAAATTACTTAAAATCATCCAAAACACTTTATAAAATAACCACGGGCCTGTATATAGTTTTCTAACCTAGGTCAAGTGATACGGATACTATATCATTTCAATCCGTAGTTTACAAAGAAAAATACGGGTTTTATCATTTCAAACCCGCAATCCCAAGTAAATAAAATTTAATTGAAATCGTTCAGGCCTATCATTTCAGCCCATAACGATCTTCCCTTATTCTAAAGTCCGTTCGGGTATGTATCATTTCAACCCATAGTGATTCTATTCTACAGGGAACTTGCAGTGTGATTTAACAGAATAGAATAACAGTAAAATAAAACAAAATATAACAGATGATATGTTATGCAATTTTTTTACAATTCTAACATCAAATATAAATAAATCACAGGTAATTATAACATCAATTATTTATTTATTTATTTATTTATTTTCTACACATTCAGTTGCGGTCGTTTCACAATCATATAAGTATGAATATTCGTGTGAGATTTACTCACCTCTACGGAGCTGGAGATTCGATTCAAAAAGAGAATACGCTATCAATCAAAAAGCACACGGAAAGCACGATCAGTTGTTAGCGGATGCGCCAACTAGATTCAAATCTAAAGCAAAATAAATAAACAAATCTAAGAATGCAAACGAATAACTATTTTTCAAATGAAGCAAAACGGAAAGAAGAAAGAAAAAAAAAAGTTGAGAAATCAAAAGAGATTACTCGACCACTCCACCATATTCAAGATTTTAAAAGGCTCGGAAGAATATAAACTAAAACTTCACAATACAAAAGGCTCGACCACTTTTAAAGTAGACTATAACTTTCAAAAATACAAGGTGACAAAAGCATTTTCTTTCTTTCTTTCAAAACAAGGCTCGGCAGAAATATACTTCAGAATTTACAAAAGTGACAAAAGCATTTTTTTTTTCTCTTTTTCTCAAAACAAAGGCCAGTGGAGAATATAACTTCAAAAAAATAAAATACAATGGTGGCACAAACAAAAATTTGTTCAATTCTCTTTTGTTTTCAAACAAGCTCGGTCTGACCATGGTTCATGGTGGTGTGGGGTTGGTCTGGCGGAGGGGTTGGAGGCGTGACGTGGTGACTGGTGGTCTGGCATGGGGTCGGTGGTGAAGTGGTAGCTGGTCTCGCATGGGTTGGAGGTGACGTGGTAACTGGTGGTGGCAGGGGTTCGGTCGGAGGAGGGAACATGAGGTGGCAGGAAATAGAACAAAGGAAAAATACAAGAGAGAAGAAGCAAAGAGAAAAATAGAGGCAAGCGGCCATTACCTGGGAAGATGGACACGCAAATCTTGAAGGAAGCCAAATATAAAAATTTGAGGGATGGAGATTTGTGAATGTGGGATAATATTGTGAACGAATAATATAACAGTTGTTTACTTGATTTGTGTAGAGAAAGGCAAGAATAAATTGCTTTGAACGGTCAAGAAATCAAAAGAATTTAAGGCACTTAATTATATCAATTGCTGGAAACCCATGGAAGGCCAAAGGAATGGAAATTATAACTCACGTGAAAACGATTTTATGCAAGATTTTGGGTAAGAATTTGAATTCTCAAAAGAGAATATATGCGGCTGAAGTTTGCATTGATAACGCAAGAAATCAAATAGACAATGAAAGGCAAGAGCAATTAATTTTTATTAAAGTGGAGGAAACGAACGGAAGGCAAAGGGAAAGAAATAATTTTCACATGCAAGATTTTGAACTTTCAAAAGCAAAGTATACGGCTGAAAACTTTGCATTGTTAACGCCTAGAGACAAAATAAACAAAGAATCAAGGCAAAAGAAACAAATAAACATATGCCCAAAGTAACGTACAACTTTATTTGTTTCTCTTAATTAGTAAATTAACATGCTAACGTTTTCTTTCAATAAAATAACGTATCATTTTAAACCAAAAATTAAATAGCTATTATACCATAATTAATAACATTTGATTGTTTAATATAAAGTTAAGAACGGATGTAAATATACGTAAAAGAAATGTAAAGTTAAATTTCCCGTTTCACACTAATTATTACAACTTTTAAAAGTATACAATAAATCTGACCAAAAAAAAAGTGAAACAGTGTTACACAATTGTATATAGTCCAAGATGAAAATATACATAAATTAACATATTGACACATATTAAATAAAATATAAGAAAGAAAAATATGATTTATTAAATTTAAAATAGGCAAAATTGCACAATAAAACAAACTATACTAAAAATTGAAATGTACATAACTTTTACATTTTAACTCTGTTTCCAACGAAACGAAAAGCAGTATTCAAGTTATTAAATCTATTGTCATAATAAAAGATAAAATTTATAATTTCAAATATTTAAAATTTAAATTTAAAAGTCAAAGTTTGACTATTTTAACCAAAATTCACTTTTTGGAAAAATTATTCTATTAAGTCATATTTGGAATTCAAATCCATATCAAAATCAAAGTTTATATTTAAAATAACAAAATTTATTCTTTTTCATAAATAAAGTTTTTAAATCTGGAAATATCAAATTAAAAATAATTGTAAAATACAAGGCTATTACACTCTCCCCCACTCAAAACTTTTCGTCCCCGAAAAGGAACGAGGTACGGGAAAACACAGAAAAAGATAGAATGAAATAGAATTAAGACAAGATGATAAGAAGATTGGAATTACACCTGATAACTATTGTTATAGGTAAGTTTAACAAGATGGAGGTGATCAAATCAAGAATATAAGCACGAAAAAGATCCTCTAGAGTCTGAATCTCCCTTTTCACTTGACCGACGGTCTATGAACGGAAAAACAGTGTTCAGATCCAGATGAGTAACAAAGATTATCAAAGATTACAGAAAGATTTCTAAACGGACTGGTATAAGCAATAGCCTTCCCATTCTGTAACAAGATGAGAGAAATAAGGACAACCAAAAGGTAGTTTGAAAAACAAAATAAGATAATAAATTTGAAACCATAATGCTTTGAAAATCATAATAATTTAGGGATGTTTATCATCTGGAAATCACACTACTAAAATCATAACACTTTTGGAAATGTTATTCTTTTAAAAAAACATAACGCTTAGAAAATCAAAACTCCTTTTAAAAAAAAATAATCTTCCTTTAAACCATTTAATTCAAGGTCAAATAATATTCATTTTAAAGTTGTAACATTTCTAAGTTCATTCAATTATAAAAATTCCCAAAACATTGTCTTTTCAAAATAGCAGCACTTATAAAATGCTACAGTAGATATATTAGTATTTCAAATCAGTTTAATATCAGAAATATTCATTTGGATATCATTTAACTTATGACTTATTTAAAACAAACTTTTAAGAATGGAATATTCAAATCAAACTATACTTCTTTTATGAAGTTAAAAGTTCACTATTTTAGTTAGCTCTTAATTTAACACATAACCTAACACTTTATTTAAAATACCCATTTCACAAATAGATATTCCTTTAATAAGTTACACTTAAAATTCCATTTGAAAACCAAATTCTCAATTATCAATTTTTAGTGATGTTAAAATACCTTTTAACTATTTAAATCATAATCATTCATTTTTTCAAGACATATCTATTTCATAAATAAAATATTTATATAGCAAATATAATAATCAAATTTCTTTACACATTTATTCATTTAGACATCAATTAAACTATGAATTCAAGTAAAATAAACTTTATTACAAAATGTCTAGTTCAAGTGTATTTTATTTTATCTATTCAAAGATACATTATTTATTATACAACATATTCATTTTAAGAAATAACCTTTATTAAAATTCCTAGGTTAGACTTAAGGTTCCATAGTAAATCAAATTTGATTATTAAGTTATTTAAATAAAATCTCTTTTACTTCCTTTTTCACTATTTACCTCTGTTAATCCTTTATAACTAAAATTTAAGTGTATAACATGTATTATAACCACTCAAATTTTATTTGTAAAAATCTTTTGTATATTGTATATTATCCAATTCCATATTCAACTTCTGTGTAAGTTAGGTAAGTTATATTGGAATGAAATTGTGTGTTATACAAGTAAAACTTTCTAATTCAATTATCTCAGGTTTGAATCATTTATTCAAAAATATGATTTTCCTTTTATAATTGCAATTATTCTTTAAAATAAAATTTAAGAATTAAACTTCCGATTCCTTTCAAACCATTTAGCGATAAGTAATTATATATACATAATATGTCAAATCAAATTTTAAATCATATATCTATATATATTATAATCCAGTCATATTTTAGAAATTCAAATCAATTAGATTTTCCAAAACAAAGCTGTAGCAAGACTACCGAACGGTCTCTTCACTCCGAAACTCGAAAATGAACGTCGATGATGCTGCAGTCATCGCCGAAATTATTTTCCAGCGACAAAGAGAAGAGCACTAAAATTTTAAACTTTAAAATCCTTTAGAGACAAATTTTTATTCAAAATACTTTAAATAATATCCTTTTAAAAATTTTAAACACAAGGTTTGAAACCATCAGAAATTAAATTCTTTAAATTTCTTGTTTTAAATTCATTTCAGTTCCCAAATAAATTTATAAACAACTATTTATAAATTCATTTGTAGAACAATAAATGATAAATCAAGTATTATCATTTCAAATTATCAATTTAAATCAATTTATTAAGTTCCATAAAATTATATATCCAAATTTATTTCATTAACCAAATTTTAAAATAATATTGTGTCAGTTTGTTCTGTCAAAGTGTTTTAGAAATCCTATCGATAGCATTGATCAGACGAATCGATCGGAAACCCAAATCAACATCAACAACCCAAACAACACAACATATAAAACAAAACATAGATTTACAAGTACGATTCAAAATGTTTGGAGATAGTTTAGAAACAAAAGACAAGATGGTTAAACAGAGTAGAGAGATGGGTAAGCTTAGATAAATCGCGGACAACCTTAACCGGGTCAACCGTGAGTTGAAGAATAAGATCGATGTGGATTTTCCAGGGACAAACCTACGTTCGATCTCAAGAGATAGAGTTTGGAAAAATAAAAGATATTAGCATCTAAACCAAGGATAAATATAAATCTCTGGTGAATCGATGCTGATTGTAAAGGATTTTCACCCTTTTACAAGAAAATTAGAATATTGGCGAGACCGCCAATTCACTTTAAAGATCATTCGAAGTGGAGTTATGGGATACTCCAGAATCAAAAGAATATGAATAGTGAGGGACAAGAATGGATTTTGGAACCGTATGGAACGTTCCAAAATTCAAAGGAAACCGAGTCAAAAGAAAATGATTCAAGCTCGAATGAAAGTGATTCTGTAAATAAATCTACTCCATATGCTGAGTTTTGCCACAAAGCCAAAGCTCTGATACCAACTGTAACGACCCGATATTTTCAACCATTCGCATCCATTATAAGTGTATAGGTAGACACTCATGCCGGATTTGAATTGCTCAAAATACCGCATTGTAAATAAAATTTGGCAAATCTCAGAATATACAGTAAATAAATATAATCACAGATCACAGACACAGAGTAAAATAATGCAGCGGAAGTAAAAGAGATAGTAGTTCATGAAGCTACTATATAAATATATCAGAGTACATAAGATACAATAGAAGAAATAGAGTACAACAAAAGTATCAATAAGATAACCGAGTACAAGCTGAACAGAGCAACATAACTGAAGTAGATAGAACAAGACTAGCAGATAATCTCCAGCGATTCAAATCTCCAGAAGGCGGAAATCCAAATCTGTGAATAACTCAGGATGACCCTAGCGTAAAGCAAAACACAAAACACTCGAGTCAGGACATACATACTTACACAATGTAAACCAACTCAAGTGAACTGTAGTAAAGGCACAAGTAACTTAGAAGATGCTTGGGACCGCCCATCCTCTAAGGATCCGTTAAAATATCTACTATGTAGTAATATTCGCTATTATAATAATGTCTAATAAGTAAAGTATAATCATATAGAAAATAGCGTTAAGGGGATGGAGAAGCTTAACGCGGTCGGATCTTAAAATCATAATCGTAGTAAAGCTCGATATGGTAGGTGACACGGCACACAAGGCAATGCCAGGGTAGATATACCAATTACGCACACGGACTGATGGAGCGGATAGCAGCCACTACAGTCCACCTCGAACAACACTCCCAAATCGAAGGGTGGCCACCAAAAATCAAAAAGTAATAGAATGGAATCGAAGAAGTGCGTTCGATAAGAGGTGCTACCTCACTGGTCTGAGATCGCTCCTGTTTTAGCCACCTTATGCCAACTCACGGGAGTTGGGTCCACGTATATACCTTAGGATCGTCGCCACCATCCTACTTCATTCTGGAAACTCCACCGCATACACAGTTGTCAAAGTGGTTTTCGGTATCGACAGAGAGTATGTCCATATCCGATCCCGGTCTCTTTAACAACCAATCGTTATTATAACCTGTGGTTATAAGTTTAAAAACAGTTTATACTTCCAAATAGAACATCATTCCAAATCCAAATCTTTATCAAAATAAAGATTAAATCAATTCCAAACCATTTCCATATATTTAAATTTTCCTCTCATTTCAAAACTTCATTTCAAATCATTTTAATATAATAAAATATCATATCCTTCAAATCCAAATATTCAACTTTATATACCTTTTAAATTCAAAGATATCGTTCATTTACAATCATTTCAAATCACCTTTAAATAGTTTATATTCCAATCAACATAATTCATTTAAACCTTTTAAAAGTGTAATTATTATATTTTTCAAATCAAGTATTCAATTTCCAAAGTTTCAAACCATTCTGAGTTCGTTTACTAAGTCAAAAACCATAATTATTAAAATTTCAGCATTTCGCAGCATTTAGAAAAAGCTGTTATAAGTTATACTTGAAAACATTTTTAATTTAGCAAAGACAGCACTTAAAACTGCTGTTAAAACTCAGTTTTAGTTGAATTATAGTTCAAAACAGAAAAGACAGTATTTCAGAAATGCTGCGGTAGTTCAGATTTCAAAACAAGGGTTAAATTTGGTTTCAGCAAAGACTGCAGACCATTATAGCATTTCCAGAGAATGCTATAATAGGCCTGAGTTCAATATTAGCCTATAAGTTCAACTACAGCAACTACAGCATTTCAGAAATACTGTAATAGCTCTTTTTTACACAATTTTAGTTCAAAACAGAATCTATAGCATTTCTGAATGCTATTAAAAGTAGATTTCAGGTGTTAGTGTATTTCCAGCAATTAAATAACTTCAATTTAAAACACATAAACATTTTAAAAATCATATTTTAACATTTAAAATGTTCATTTACATATCGTTTAACATATATCTTTTCACAATAAATTTCTTATAATTAAATCCAATTTTCAACAATTTACTTAATAAATTTAAGTGTAAAAGTTTCCAATTCTTCACATTTCAACAAATAAACTTAACACTTCAAATTTAAATTACCATTTCACAAATTTAACTAAATTTCCAATTTTATTTAATTAACTTAAACCTTTAATTAAAACCAAATTTCACATTTCCAAGTCAAGTTATATTTTAAAAGATCACTTTTAAACATTTATTTATTTAACCACTTAAATTCATAGAAAAATCAATAATACTTTAATAAATCACTTAAATTCAAATTTAATCATGTTGGGCAGATTCTCATCATTTAATTAAAGCCACTACTGAACCAACCTCCACTTCCAACACCTCATCAAACCTCTCCTCTCTGCCGATCCAAGTGACGCCGAACCAAACATCCACCACCGATCCAAGTGACGCCGAACCAACCATCTACCACCGATCCAAGTGACGCCGAACCAACCATCTACCACCGATCCAAGTGACGCCGAACCAACCATCTACCACCGATCCAAGTGACGCCGAACCAACCATCTACCACCGATCCAAGTGACGCCGAACCAACCATCTACCACCGATCCCAGTGACGCCGAACCAAACATCCACCACCGATCCAAGTGACGCCGAACCAACCATCTACCACTGATCCATTCACAGCCGAACCAAGTTATGCACCCACTACCGAACCAAGTGCTGTCGGACCAAGATACTGCCAGGCCAGATTGCGTCAGCCCAGGCCTGCCAACAGCTATATACCTCCAAGACCCCTGCCCCCAGCCTCACTCTATAAATAGAGGGGCAGGGGTACAACAATGGGGGACAAGTTTGAGAGCTCAAGCACGGAAGGAACTTTCAAACAACTTTCTTTTACTTGTATCAAAGCTTTGTACTTGTAATCACAACAAAAGAAGAGAAATAACATATAAAGTGGACGTAGGCACATTCTGGCTGAACCACTATAAATCTGCGTGTCTTTTTACAGTTTAGCCCCTGTTTTTCATATATTTGCATAAACCTCCAAAATCACTAAGAACAACATAAGATCTACTAAATCATACAACTTTGAGGTGTTTGTCCATTTTTTGTGCAAACATTTTTGGTGCTTTCACTGAGAAATTGAAGCTCGAAGCTTCAGCTTCATACGCTTAACAAGTTTTCCTAACAGCATCATCCGCCACTTGGAAAACATGCCTCCCAAACAGAGAAAAGATGTTAACAAAGGAAAAAACATCGCATCCAGTAGCCTTCCTGATCCAGCTATCGCAAATCAAGTAAATCCTCCTCCTCCAGCAACGGTAACAAATGGAGGACAGGCTAACCCAACCACTCCTGCCACAGAACAGCCTGCAGCAATTACTAGGGCAGATTTGGACAGAGTTGTTGTTGAAGTAACTAACCGCTTCACGTCCCAGCAGGAAGCCTTGGTGGACCATCTCATGTCACGCTTGAGGGACGCTGAAGAATCCAACCGCAACACTGAATCATGGGGCGAGTCCCAGTCTGGAGGATCTCAGAGACAGCAAAGATCTTCCTTCTTCGAAGGAGCTAACGGCAGAAGTAGCCGTGGTAGGAGCCGAGACCGAGCCCAGCCCGAAGTTAGGCCTGAGGAAACGTTTGGTACCGAACCCAACGGGGAAGGTACCGGGCGAAGGTCGACTGCAGCTGAGCCTGTCATGCTGCCTAACCACAGAAACACCGGTGAACGGGGCCGAGCTAGAGTTCAGCCCGAAGTTGGACCCGAGGAAGTGCTAAGATCAGAACCCAACCGGGGAAGATCAAGGCAAGGGCCAACTGTAGCTGACCCAAGCATGCTCCCAGAAGATCAAAGGCAGCCACTGGAAGATATGAGGAATGATAGACGATACCATCCCTACAGGTTGTCTGGACGGAATCAACCCCACAGAACAGAGCCAAACTCATTTCTGTCTGCTCCAAATTCTGATGAAAGGATGGCGCGCTTATTCAGGGAGTGTGTCCAACGGGAGCAAAGAGATCGAGGGATAGGCGCTAGGGTAACCAGCCCTTTCGCCCGCAATATCGAAGTTGCTATCACCCCCCGAGAATGGAAGATGCCAACAATGGAACCTTACAAAGGAACCTCCGATCCCGTTGTACACTTACAGAGGTACACGCAGCACATGCTCATGAGTGGAGCAACAGAGGGGGTGCTGTGCAAATGCTTCCCGCTATTCTTAGCAGATCTTGCTACCTCCTGGTTCTGTCATCTACCCCAAGGATCCATCAGCTCATGGGAAATGTTGAAAGAAAAATTCATCAGTCAGTTCCGCATTCATGTGGAGCAACCTAAGGACGCTTATTCCTTATCCAGCGTCAAACAGAAACCTGGAGAAAAGCTGCAGCAATACCTGACCAGATTCAACGCCGCAGCAGCCGCAGTTCAAGATGCCGATGAGAAGCTTATCCTAATGGCCCTCTGCAGTGGGGTACATCCAGACACTAAATTTGCTAGGAGATTGACAAAAGAAAAACCAGCTACTTTACCCGATTTCTTCCATGAAGCCGGGAAATACATGAGGCTTGAGGATGCTGCCACGGAGGAGCAGTCAGGGCAGCAAAGTAAGACGACCCCTGGCAACGCCCCTGCTGTGGCAAGGGACGTTCGAAGGAATGATTCCAGAGACAATGCTGGGGGCAAGAAAGCAGAAAAACGCCTATATCGGCCAGGACCAAGATTCGACTCTTACACCCCTTTGAACGAGACCGTCGAAAACATCTTCCTTGCCACCCAAGGCGAAGTTAGATACAAACGCCCACCATACAAGAAGGAATCAGATAGCGCACAGAAATCTGGAAAATTCTGCCGCTTCCACGAATCCCACGGACATGATACCAACGAATGCCATCATCTCCGAGATCTGATTGAGGAACACATCAGAAGAAAGAAACTGGAGCGCTATGTAAAAAGTCAAGACAGGACTCCAGTTCCTGCCAATGAAAACCCAAGGCTACCCTCACCAGGGACCGGCAGAGGCGACCGCAACGCTAGCAGCTCTAGTCAAGAGAAGATAGTGGTCCATACCATCTCAGGAGGTCCACACATCGCAGACAGAAGTTGGAAAGAGATGGAAAGATATGGGAAGTCGCTCAGAGACAATAGAGACTGTGTCAATACGGTTATAGAAGAGCGCCACCCAAAACGGAAAGGAAGTGATAACATCACATTCAGTAAACGCGACCTAGAAGGAAGACAGTACCCTCACATGGATCCCATGGTTATCTCTGCCCGACTCGGTCCCGCCGAAGTTTACCGAATCCTGGTAGACACTGGAAGCTCTGTAAATATCCTGTTCAAACACGCATTCGACAAAATGAGGTTGTCAATGAAGGACGTATCTCCCTGCGATAAACCGCTACACGGTTTCACTGGAGATGCGAAAATGCCCATCGGGCAGCTGGACCTCTTCGTTGAAATCGGAAGCCATCCCCGCTCCGTTGTAAGGAAACAGACGTTTGTGCTGATAGAAAACCATTCGGCCTACAACGCCTTCCTAGGAAGACCAGCCCTATCTGACTTCCAGATTGTCCTAGCCCCGTGGTGCCTAAAAATGAAATTTCCAACAGACAGTGGGGTAGGGGAAGTGGAAGGAGACCAAGATATTGCACGAGACTGCTATGTAACCGAACTTCGCAACAACCACAGGAGAGATAAAGGGAAAGGTGTAGAGATTGCCCTCTGCACAAAAAGCCTTGAAGCATAGCAACTAAAGAAAGCCCCTCCTCTTCGATACACCAGCGACCCTTTCAATGAATTAGACCCTAGGGACAAAGAGGAGGAGGCCACCGCCGAGCCTGCAGAGGCTATGGAGTTTATATCTGTAGACAAGCACGACTCAAGTAGGCTACTGAAAATTGGGTCGCAGCTGAAAACCGAATTGAAGGAACAACTCGTTGATTTTCTCCGCCACAACTTGGATGTATTCGCTTGGTCACACGCTGACATGACCGGAATCTCCCCCAACATAGCGTGCCACGTATTAAAAATTGATCCTACCAAGGTACCCGTAAAACAAAAAAAGAGAAGTATGGGGGCAGAGCGATCAGCAGCCCTCGATGAAGAAGTAAAGAATCTACTCGCCAATGACTTCATACGAGAAGCTATTTACCCAGAATGGATCGCCAACCCGGTACTAGTAAAGAAGGCTAATGGGAAGTGGCGGACCTGCATTGACTTCTCCAACCTAAATGACGCCTGCCCAAAGGATTGCTTCCCGCTTCCCAGAATCGACCAACTTGTAGACAGCACAACCGGGCACGAACTCCTGTCTTTTATGGATGCATACTCAGGATATAACCAAATTCCTATGCATGCTCCCGACCAAGATCACACTAGTTTCATCACCGACCGGGGTTTGTACTGCTACAAAGTGATGCCCTTCGGACTTAAAAATGCAGGAGCCACCTACCAGCGCCTCGTCAACAAGATGTTCGCAGGGCTAATAGGACAAACAATGGAAGTATATGTAGACGACATGCTGGTAAAATCACGGAAAGCCAAAGATCACGTAAGCCACCTGGGCGAGATGTTCCAGGTACTTCGACAGTATGGAATGAAGTTGAATCCACTAAAGTGCTCCTTCGGAGTGTCATCAGGAAAATTCTTAGGATTCATCGTCCATGCCCGAGGGATAGAAGCAAACCCTGAACAAGTCCGAGCATTAAGAGACATCAAGATACCTTCCACCCGAAAGGAAATGCAAAGCCTAAATGGAAAAGTGGCTGCCCTAAGCCGATTCATCTCCAAAGCAACGGACAAGTGCGTCCCCTTTTTCGAAGCTCTAAAGAAAGATAAAGGAAAGTTCGAATGGACGGACGAATGCTTGACCGCTTTCCTTAACCTAATCGAACACCTCCAGAAACCACCAGTACTCTCGACCCCAAGCGAAGGCGAAGAATTATACCTATACCTTGCTGTGTCATCTCACGCTCTAAGCGCTGCCTTGGTAAGAGAAGATAACCGTACGCAACAGCCAGTTTACTTCGTCAGTAAAAGGTTTACTGGGGCAGAAGTCAGATATCCTAAGCTTGAAAAGTTAGCATACTGTTTACTAATCACTTCACGAAAGCTACGTCATTACTTCCAATCCCATTCCATCAAGGTTCTAACCGATCAACCACTAAGGCAGGTACTCCATCGTCCCGACACTTCCGGGCGACTACTTAAATGGTGTATTGAGCTGAGTCAATATGATATCACCTATCACCCTCGCACCGCCATCAAGGGACAAGCCATGGCTGATTTCATTGCAGAATTCACTACCAACGAGGATAAGGAGCAACTGGAAATAACAGAAGATATCAAGTGGAATCTCTTTGTGGACGGTGCATCTAACGAACAAGGCTCGGGGGCAGGTGTGGTAATCATCACTCCCAGGGGAAATAAACTGCACTATGCTATAAGGTTGGAGTTCACCGCCACCAACAACGATGCAGAATACGAAGCAGTAATAGCCGGATTAGAAATTGCTATCGAGATCGGAGCCAATTCTTTGTGTCTTCACAGCGATTCTCAGCTCATTGTTAATCAAATACTAGGGGAATTCCAAGCTCGAGAAGAACGACTCATAGCATATCTAAAGAAGACCAAGTTACTTCTCAGCCGATTGGACCACTACTTAGTCAAACACATCCCTCGGGAAGAGAACCAAGAGGCCGACGAATTGGCAAAGCAAGCAAGTATGAGAGACGTCGCCATCTTCGGGGCAGTAACTGTCTCAAAGCAAATGATCCCGAGTTTTGAACAAGTGAATCTGATAGCTGCAACCGAAGAAGCAACTTGGATAACTCCCATCCGAGACTACCTACAAAATGGCACACTACCCGACGGGCGTAACGAAGTCAAGAAAATCTTGAGGAAAGCGTCCCGCTACACAATACAAGGAGACATCCTCTATCGGCGCGGGTTCTCTAACCCATTATTAAGGTGTGTCGCCGGAAGGGAAGCCAAGGAAATCTTATCCAACATTCATCAAGGAAGCTGCGGAGATCACACCGGAGGGCAAACATTAGCAAAAAAGATACTCCGATACGGATATTTCTGGCCCACCTTAAGCAAGGACGCCTTAGATTTCGTCAAGAAGTGTGACAGATGCCAAAAATTTGCTAAGATCCCTCGGCTACCAACAACCGAGATTACTCAGATGACCAGCCCTTGGCCCTTTGCAGTATGGGGAATTGACTTAATCGGTGAACTGCCAATGGGTCGAGGCGGCGCCAAATATGCTATAGTAGCAGTCGACTATTTCACCAAATGGGTGGAAGCAGAACCTCTAAATAAAGTATCTTCAGCGAAAGTTATCAACTTCTTAATCAAAAATGTTCTGTGCAGGTACGGAGTCCCACTAAAAATCATATCAGACAATGGACTTCAGTTTGACAGCGAGGAATTCGCCAACTGGTGCCAAGAACATGGAATTCACAAAAGCTTCTCATCCGTAGCATATCCCCAAGCAAACGGACAAGTCGAAGCAGTCAACAAAATTCTGAAAACTCTGATCAAAAAGAAGCTCGAAAAGTCAAAGGGCGCTTGGGTGGATGAACTCCCTACGGCACTATGGGCCTATCGCACATCTTTCAGAACATCAACAGGGCACACTCCTTTCTCTTTGGCATACGGATCGGAGGCTATGCTCCCAGTTGAAACCATTGTGCCTTCCCACCGTAGGATCCACTATAACCCAGAAGAAAACGAAGAACTCCTCAACATGTCTTTGGATCTAGTCGAGGAGAGAAGGAATGATGCAGCCCTAAAAACAGCAGCCCACAAGCAAAGGGTGGCAGCACAATACAACTCCAAAGTCAAGCATCGTACCTTACGAGAAGGGGATCTTGTCCTCAAGCGAATCTTCCCTCGCCCCGGAGCACTAGACCCAATCTGGGATGGACCATATGTAATTCATAAAGATCTCCACAACGGAGCCTATATTTTGTCAACAGTGGACGGAGAGGTGTTCCAGAGGGCATGGAACATCCAACACCTCCGTCGATACTTTTCTTAACTTGTACTGCCCATATGAAGTGAATTAACAAAGAGAATCAGTGGACGTAGGCATTTTTTCGTGCCGAACCACTTTAAAAAAGCCCTGTCTCTTTTTTAACTTGTTCCTTTGTATCTTGGCTGTTTGTTAAACTTTATCCTTTTCTGTTGAACAAAATCCTGAGCATATAGCATTTCTATTCAAAGCACTCCACAATGCAACTTCACGTGGACAAGCCCCAACAGGTACTATGCGAATCTATGCCCTCGCCAATGAGACACTTTTGCTCCAGCATCCCTCTGCTGCGGGTTAACTCATTGCTCGCGACGGCCCTTAAAGCCAACTGTAATGAGCCGATTATAAGCCACCGAGAAGGCCGACTATAGCCGAGGCAGCTCATTACGGCGTTAGGCTCGCCGGCGACTGTGAACCGATTATAAGCCCCAACATAAGGTGTGGCCAGCCAGGGGTAGTTCACAGTTGACGATCGGCACCCACGCTAGCCGGCCACAGTAAGTCGAATAATACCCATGAGTACGGGCCATAATGGCCCGGGTAGTTACTGTGCGCGATCTCGGCTCCGGTGTGTCTTAAGTACGGCTGTGGTAAAAAAGAATTAACTCCCCGCGGAGGCGTAAGATGGGTGACAAATGTCTCCAAGACCCACAGCTAGGGAAAGTGACTACAAAACCCGTTTGCCACGAACTTAAGCACATCGAAGGCCTTCCGTGACTGGAAGTTTTACTATTTCACATATTTCAATTTTACTTAAAAAACTTTCCTCCTATCCTCTATAACAAACCGTAAAGTACAGGATGCAGGGTAAGAGATACCCGCCAATGGATGCAGAGATTCACAATCAGATGGCAGGGCAGTCAACTGCTCTCCATGCTTGGTCATACAAGATATTCGAAACTGCCATTTACAAACAGAACATGAAAGGCGGTACTTTCTTCCTTTATGTACAAATGCATGACTGTAATTTGAATTTTTTTTTTCACACCACACGCTAAAATTGCAAGTCATGAGATTATGATTTAAAACCAGAATCTGACATCCAACACAATTTAATTACAAGAATTATACATAGCTACATTTCTCATACGATATGTCGAAATAGCAACAAATATTCAAGAAATAACAAAATCAACTTGAGCTAAAAAATTACACGTCAAGAATAATGTTATTACAAGTAGCAGGAATTACAACTTAGAGGTTACTCTACTGTCTTGAGACTAACATATACAAACAATGCCAAGCCTACAAAAAGAATTTTTCAGGTTCAGTCATGGAGCTGGTTGCGTCGAAGTCTTGTCCTTGTTCTTTTGCCCGCCTGTCCGGTCATAAAAAGGATTCATTAGTGATGAATAACCAAGTTAACAGAAAGACTAGAAAGGAAGACTTACCAGTACTAGTTTCTTGACCATCCTGGTCGTCATCCTCTACCTGCACACCCGCCTCTTCAGCAGCAAGCAGCCGCATACCCTCCTTTACCGCCACTTTCTCCTCCTTGGTGAACTGGGCAGTGACCACATCCATACTGAAGACCGTTCCACCCTCTTTATCTGCATCAGCCTTAGCCTCCTCCAAAGCCCGAAGATATGTCTTGGCCATGACTCTGGGATAATCATCCATCCAAGAGAGGTTACCCTGCTTCCAAGTCCGGAAATACATGTCCTGGAGCATGTCATCCATCATTCCTTCGTTCTCCTCAAACTCCCTCATCCGAGCATCGGAGGCCGACAACCTTTCCACGGCAGCATCTCTTTCCAGTCTGTATCTCGAGCAATCAGCTTGAAGGGACCTCCGCATCACCTCCATCTCTTCCCTCAACTTAGCTTGAGCAAGCTCTGCAGCCTCAAGCTTCTCGGACAATTCCTCCACCTGCTCGAGATCCGCTCTCCGAACCTCATCCACCGTGGTAATAGCCATGTCAATCCGCTCTTTGCAAACAGCTTCCATTTTCCGCAATTCGGCCCGACTGGCCTCTTCCATGGTTCTCCTTAATCGCCCAGTGGCAGCCTCATGCTGAGAAATCTGGATAGCCTGATCCGCAAGCTGCTTGGCCTGATCCGAGACCACCAATCGAAGTCGGATATTGGCGCTCCCTATCTCCTCTCCGGCCTTAACCAGCCGAGCGTGGTGCCCCATCAGCTTCTTGGCCTCCTCTGCCACCCGATCAATATTAGCTTTGGCCTCGTCTCCCATAGTGACTATACGAGTGGTGAGTAGATCGAGGTCTAAGGACTTGGCTTCGTCAAGTACTCGTACCATGGGGTTACGGGGGAGAAGGTGTTCACCAGTAACTTCGTCAAAAGTAATATCCTGAGAACCTGGATCCAGATCAGGATGACCCGCGAATGGATTACGGGCCAAGTCGGGACGGTCGATATGAATAACAGAAGGGTTTCCGGATGGGTGTGGAGAGGGTACAAACTCGCTACCCTCCTCAGTAATATCATGAATAGGCTGAGCCGGAGGCTGAGGACCGAGCGAAGTTTCGGATAAAGGATGACTCCTCTTCCTCTGCTGAATACCCTCTTCAATGACCCCAAGAAGAGGACGGTACCCGACTACATCCCCGGAGCGTTGGGCTGAGGGCTTCGGCTTAGCAGAGATTTTGGAAAGTTTATATTGCTCAAGCCTGTGTCGAAGGTCTGAAGCTTTGGGCGTCTTGCCTGCTCCTGATATAAAGAACAAGTGTCATAATCTTACATTACTATATGATTCAAGAAACGCGGTAGATTACAAGTTAGAAAAGGAAAAGAAACACAGCTGTGGTTGTACAAACCCTGGGGAGGAGTGGGATACTGCAATAAGTCCTGGATTTCATTCCAGGACGGGAGCGGGTCATAAAATATTCCTAAGTCCCTATCATTAGTGAAGCATGCAGGGGTCAAGAGTTCACCTTGAGTCGTCAGAGCCACCTTGGCCGGAATAGTCGGAGAAGACTCACTTGCACCAGTCCCGGTTTTGTCCGCCTCCCCGGTCTTCTCTACCAAAGCCGGATCATCACCCAACCCCTCAAAGGCTTGACGGAGAGCATCATCCGTCCACTCTTGCATCTCGCCTACTTGCCCAGAAGACAGAGCCCTGGAACCATCACCACCCTGTCCATCGCCACCATCGTCACCAAGACGCTCAACGTCACTTCCGCCCTCCGCCTCACCTCTTTCCTCCTCCGCGTCTATCTCCCCCTGAGTAAGTGGACAATTGCTGGGAGAAGGACCGTCTGACCTCTTAAGTTTCTTACCTCCAACGGCTGGAGGTTTCGTGAATGGTTTTCTCTTTCCGCCCTCTGCCGCAACGCCTCCCTTGGCCTGAGCAGCCGCCCTCTCTTCCGCCGTCTCCCTCAACTTAACTACAGACTGCTGCGGAAGGATCAAGTTATATTCTAGAAGGATCGCATTTCTAATCAAGTAAGCAGATGATCTGTATTTCCCAAGAATGCCTTCTATCTCCGCCGCCGTCTGAACCAGGCGGTCAGTCTCCACAACCGGAAAGCCACCTGTCGCTAGCAAAAATGAGAAAGTATGAGAAGAAGCATCGCAATCAGGATAGAAATTATAAGTAAAAGCATCAACTTACATCCAGAGGTAAAGCGCCGGATGGAGACAGAGTCGTCCCTGACAAAGAACCACTCTTTCTTGAACATGCTGAATTTGGAGTAAAGGTCTAGGACCGGCTTGAAGGTCACAGCAGATTCCAAGCTAATATATGGGGACCCTTTCTTGTAGCCCCTTAAATTGTACAAGTACCGGATCTCCCGGTTGGAGGGAGCGCGACCATACTTCCTCCGAAAAATAACGAAAAGGCTCACCAGTATGGCATAAGAGTTGGGCTGAAGCTGGAATGGGGCCACCTTCAGGTACGTGAGGAAGCTGACTATCCAAGCATTGAGAGGCGGGATAGCACCACACATGCAATGGTACCTACTATAAGCAAAGTACCCTTCGGGAGGACTGTATGGCATGACTCCTGGACCCGGCAGCAGCATGAGGGCTCTATCAATCCCAAAAGAACGAGATATAACATCGAGTTGCTCCTCTTTGAGGAAGCTAGGAAAGCAGTCAGGCGGGGAATCCAGCAACTCCTGGGGACCATATCCATCCACTAATGACCTCGGGGCGGGCCCATGACGCTCCGATCCTGATTGAGCTGGGGGCACAGCCGATGACTCTCCTTCACCCACGGATCGCTTCTTGTCTGATCGAGTTTCTACTTTGCGAGACATTATCTACAATACCGGAAAAACACATTTAGAACAGAGGATATAAACAAGTATATGACTTCATTCGGTAAAAACATATTCAGTATCAGTTTCATTCGGTATCATTTTCATTCGGAATTCAAGTTTCCTGAGTTCATCCGGTTATTCAAGTGTATGACTTCATTCGGCACTCAAACCCGTGAGTTCATTTGGCAAAGTACGATACATCAGTTCATTCGGTAGTACAAGAGTGTAAGCAAAGAAAGTTCAAAGTGCTCAAACTCCCATCGTCATTCGGTAAAGACAATGAAAATTCTCATTCGTTATTCGAACTCTCAAGGTCCATTCGGTGGTTCAAGTATGGATTCATTCGGTGTCTCCCGTTCTCGTCCGGTAATACGAGAATAAGATCTCATTCGGCAAACGCTCATTCGGCAGAATAAAATCTCACCTGATTCGGCAATGATAAGGGTCTAGTTCGGAAAGAATAGGAGTCAAGTGGTTCGGCTATCTCGAAAAGTGAAGAAACAATAGTAGAGTGGCGCCCTTATTTATAAGCGAAGCATATCGACCGGACCAACTGGCTCGGCGCAACCAAGACCGAACAAAGGAAGACAAAGCACGACATATGTTAGACATATGCCCTACTTTAGGGGGCAAATGTTGGGCAGATTCTCATCATTTAATTAAAGCCACTACTGAACCAACCTCCACTTCCAACACCTCATCAAACCTCTCCTCTCTGCCGATCCAAGTGACGCCGAACCAAACATCCACCACCGATCCAAGTGACGCCGAACCAACCATCTACCACCGATCCAAGTGACGCCGAACCAACCATCTACCACCGATCCAAGTGACGTCGAACCAACCATCTACCACCGATCCAAGTGACGCCGAACCAACCATCTACCACCGATCCAAGTGACGCCGAACCAACCATCTACCACCGATCCCAGTGACGCCGAACCAAACATCCACCACCGATCCAAGTGACGCCGAACCAACCATCTACCACCGATCCATTCACAGCCGAACCAAGTTATGCACCCACTACCGAACCAAGTGCTGTCGGACCAAGATACTGCCAGGCCAGATTGCGTCAGCCCAGGCCTGCCAACAGCTATATACCTCCAAGACCCCTGCCCCCAGCCTCACTCTATAAATAGAGGGGCAGGGTTACAACAATGGGGGACAAGTTTGAGAGCTCAAGCACGGAAGGAACTTTCAAACAACTTTCTTTTACTTGTATCAAAGCTTTGTACTTGTAATCACAACAAAAGAAGAGAAATAACATATAAAGTGGACGTAGGCACATTCTGGCTGAACCACTATAAATCTGCGTGTCTTTTTACAGTTTAGCCCCTGTTTTTCATATATTTGCATAAACCTCCAAAATCACTAAGAACAACATAAGATCTACTAAATCATACAACTTTGAGGTGTTTGTCCATTTTTTGTGCAAACAAATCAAATTATCATATTTTACCATTTTCCAAATATAATTAAATTTCCATTGTATTCATATAACTTAAATATCATTTTTAACCAAAATTCCAAATTCCAAACTTAAGTTATATTTCAATAATCCAATTTAACCATTCATTAATTACATTTTTAACTCATAGAAAAATCATAATTTCTTTATTTTAAAACATTTCAAAATCTATTTGAATCAAATTTCATAAATTTATATTTTTAAAATTACTTAAAATCATCCAAAACACTTTATAAAATAACCACGGGCCTGTATATAGTTTTCTAACCTAGGTCAAGTGATACGGATACTATATCATTTCAATCCGTAGTTTACAAAGAAAAATACGGGTTTTATCATTTCAAACCCGCAATCCCAAGTAAATAAAATTTAATTGAAATCGTTCAGGCCTATCATTTCAGCCCATAACGATCTTCCCTTATTCTAAAGTCCGTTCGGGTATGTATCATTTCAACCCATAGTGATTCTATTCTACAGGGAACTTGCAGTGTGATTTAACAGAATAGAATAACAGTAAAATAAAACAAAATATAACAGATGATATGTTATGCAATTTTTTTACAATTCTAACATCAAATATAAATAAATCACAGGTAATTATAACATCAATTATTTATTTATTTATTTATTTATTTTCTACACATTCAGTTGCGGTCGTTTCACAATCATATAAGTATGAATATTCGTGTGAGATTTACTCACCTCTACGGAGCTGGAGATTCGATTCAAAAAGAGAATACGCTATTAATCGAAAAGCACACGGAAAGCACGATTAGTTGTTAGTGGATGCGCCAACTAGATTCAAATCTAAAGCAAAATAAATAAACAAATCTAAGAATGCAAACGAATAACTATTTTTCAAATGAAGCAAAACGGAAAGAAGAAAGAAAAAAAACAAGTTGAGAAATCGAAAGAGATTACTCGACCACTCCACCATATTCAAGATTTTAAAAGGCTCGGAAGAATATAAACTAAAACTTCACAATACAAAAGGCTCGACCACTTTTAAAGTAGACTATAACTTTCAAAAATACAAGGTGATAAAAGCATTTTCTTTCTTTCTTTCAAAACAAGGCTCGGCAGAAATATACTTCAAAATTTACAAAAGTGACAAAAGCATTTTTTTCTCTTTTTCTCAAAACAAAGGCCAGTGGAGAATATAACTTCAAAAAAATAAAATACAAAGGTGGCACAAATAAAAATTTGTTCAATTCTCTTTTGTTTTCAAACAAGCTCGTTCTGACCATGGTTCGTGGTAGTGTGCGGTTGGTCTGGCGGAGGGGTTGGAGGCGTGACGTGGTGACTGGTGGTCTGGCATAGGGTCGGTGGTGAAGTGGTAGCTGGTCTCGCATGGGTTGGAGGTGACGTGGTAACTGGTTGTGGCAGGGGTTCGGTCGGAGGAGGGAACATGAGGTGGCTGGAAATAGAACAAAGGAAAAATACAAGAGAGAAGAAGCAAAGAGAAAAACAGAGGCAAGCGGCCATTACCTGGGAAGATGGACACGCAAATCTTGAAGGAAGCCAAATAGAAAAATTTGAGGGATGGAGATTTGTGAACGTGGGATAATATTGTGAACGAATAATATAACAGTTGTTTACTTGATTTGTGTAGAGAAAGGCAAGAATAAATTGCTTTGAACGGTCAAGAAATCAAAAGAATTTAAGGCACTTAATTATATCAATTGCTGGAAACGCATGGAAGGCCAAAGGAATGGAAATAATAACTCATGTGAAAACGATTTTATGCAAGATTTTGGGTAAGAATTTGAATTCTCAAAAGAGAATATATGCGGCTGAAGTTTGCATTGATAACGCAAGAAATCAAATAGACAATGAAAGGCAAGAGCAATTAATTTTTATTAAAGTGGAGGAAACGAACGGAAGGCAAAGGGAAAGAAATAATTTTCACATGCAAGATTTCGAACTTTCAAAAGCAAAGTATACGGCTGAAAACTTTGCATTGTTAACGCCTAGAGACAAAATAAACAAAGAATCAAGGCAAAAGAAACAAATAAACATATGCCCAAAGTAACGTACAACTTTATTTGTTTCTCTTAATTAGTAAATTAACATGCTAACGTTTTCTTTCAATAAAATAACGTATCATTTTAAACCAAAAATTAAATAGCTATTATACCATAATTAATAAAATTTGATTGTTTAATATAAAGTTAAGAACGGATGTAAATATACGTAAAAGAAATGTAAAGTTAAATTTCCCGTTTCACACTAATTATTACAACTTTTAAAAGTATACAATAAATCTGACCAAAACAAAAGTGAAACAATGTTACACAATTGTATACAGTCCAAGATGAAAATATACATAAATTAACATATTGACACATATTAAATAAAATATAAGAAAGAAAAATATGATTTATAAAATTTAAAATAGGCAAAATTGCACAATAAAACAAACTATACTAAAAATTGAAATGTACATAACTTTTACATTTTAACTCCGTTTCCAAAGAAATGAAAAGCAGTATTCAAGTTATTAAATCTATTGTCATAAAAAAAGATAAAATTTATAATTTGAAATATTTAAAATTTAAATTTAAAAGTCAAAGTTTGACTATTTTAACCAAAATTCACTTTTTGGAAAAATTATTCTATTAAGTCATATTTGGAATTCAAATCCATATCAAAATCAAAGTTTATATTTAAAATAACAAAATTTATTCTTTTTCATAAATAATGCTTTTAAATCTGGAAATATCAAATTAAAAATAATTGTAAATTACAAGGCTGTTACACTTATGGTTTGTTTTATTTTCTACCTCATTCTTATACCCTTGAAATTTCACATAGACGATGGATTTGTTCTTCAGAAGATACACATATACAAGCTTTGCGAAATCATTGGTAAAAGTTAGAAAATAAGAAGTATTATCTTTGGTAACCATATGCATTGGACCACATACATCAGTATGTACGAGACCCAATAATTCTTTAACTCTATCATTGCTCCCACTAAAGGGGTGCTTGGTCATTTCTCTCTAAAGACGCAACTAACACATATCAAATGATTCAGAATTAGATGATGGTAGAAATCCTTCAGTTTTCAGTTTGTGTAGTCATTTTTCACTTATATGACCTAGCCTACATTGCCATGGATAATTATTATTACTGTCAACACTAGAAGAAGTATTCACAGTACACACATGATTATAATTAAACACATAAATGCCAATATTAAAAACACCATTGCATATTTCGTTTTCATCAAACATAATGTTCAAAACACTATTAACTCAATGGAAAAACATATCCAATCTTAGACAATCTAGATTCATAAATTTTTCCACAAATAAAGATTTTAACATAATTGCAATTATTCAAAATTAAATCTAATCCATTAGGCAAATCCAAGTGATAGTCTTCAACTACAGTTACATCTATTAGAGATCTATCAGCAACTTGAAGTCTTATCTCTCCCTTTGTCACAATGGCCTGCTCCTAAATCCTAATAACAAATTATAGATATGATTTCTAAATCCAATATCTAAAACCCAAAATAATTTATTGATTGCAAAACAGTTTTGAATCATAAATATACCTCTAGGAGCAGCAAAACCATTCTGTTTCTTCTCTTTGACAGTCTTAAGTAACCCATAAAATTCCATTTTCGATGCCTCTTCTTGTGATAGTGATGACACTCAGCCTTGTCACTTGGGGCACTCTTCTTATTCTTCTTATTGACTTGCTTTCTCTATTTTGGGCCATTCAAATTTGATGCCTTCCCTTCTATTGCGAGCACCACGCCTTGATCCTTCGATGAAGACTCGACCGATCTTAGCATATTGGGCAGCTCCATGAGGCTTACATTCAACTGATTCATATTGTAGTTATTTACAAATGGCTCAAACCGGGAGTAAGAGTCCAAAGATCAAGTTCACTTGCAGCTTGTTGCTTATCGTGACGTCCAACTATGAAAGTCTATTAACATAGCCTTCCATCATTAAGACGTATACATCCACATGCATGCCCTTCGGCATCTTTATATTGAACAATTTCGTAATCTCATACCTTGCGGAGCGTGGTTGCTCCCCAAATAATGCTTTGAGGATATCGAAGATTTGATGGATAGACATGTCTTCGTGCTGCCTTTTAATGGTTAGTCCAGAGTAGACAACACGTAAAACCAGGGATATTTTTTGGTCTGCAACCCATTTGTTATAAGAAATTATCAAATCAGGATTCGCATCTTCAACATGTTTTCCTTAGAAGTTTTGTTATTGATGACCATAAGCATTCGTATGTCAATGCTATTCTACTTGCTCTTAGCAAGTCTTTGTAGTTGGGTCTGGTGAGTTTGTTTATTTTGCGAAATTAACTTTGGTGTGGATATTTTCTGCAAATTTAATTTTAAAGAATATGAAATTAAATTCTAAAAAGATGTTCTTATGTTATTAGTAAGGTAAACATATATTTCATTTTGCTAATAAGCTCCTACACGATTATATTTCTTAAAACCCTTAGAGGAAACATAGAAATCTTTTGATTTATCTAGTGGGTGTTAGGACTTATTTGCCTAGGGATTTTGGACTTGAGTTTTCTCAACAAATCATAGGCCCATAAGAAATGGATAATACTTTATCAGTTGATTATATACAACTCCTAACCAGTGGTCTTTGTTGTAATCTCATTTCGACGTTGAGTTTGCTTAACAAATCAAAAGAGACTATTCACACGTACTTACCATTTCACGACAGCCTAAGTATGGTATGTGCACCTTGAGTTTGCTTAACAAATACATGTATTTATCTTATCTTGTCTAGTCAACATATTAATAATACTACATATAACATCTCTATCACGAGTCTTCTCAACAATTATTGAGTATGCAAGTAATTTATTAATATATATATATATATATATGATAGAGGAAAACACTTATATTAAGGATTTATCTTTAAAATATTTATTTAAGTGATATCTACTTATGGAATAATGTATTTATTACGAAATACCCTTGCGATTTAAGTGTCAAACACATTTGAAATCACGGTATAGGTACTACATGTATGTATTTATTTCTTAAATCAATTTGGATTTATTATAGTTTAACCTTTTATGTTTAATTATATTAATTTTATTAATTAAATCTTAGTTAATTAATTAACATTTTAATTAATCTAATTTTATTCATTTGAAACATTTTTGAGATTGAATAAATATATACAATCACACTATAACATTTATATTAATACACATATATCGTTATACATGTATATTATTTTATTTACTTATTAATATTTAATTAATTTATTTAATTAAAATAATTTTAATTAAATTTAACTTATTTCAGTAATTATTTGTTAATTTCCTTAAACGTTCTAAGATAAATGTACATATATCATTATATTTTTTATTTAATTAATTAACTTTTAATTAATAATTTATTTAAATAATCCAGTTAATTATTATTATAATTTTTTAAAATAATTAATTATTTTTTAAATTTTTTTTGAAAAATATCTAATTACATTTATAAAATTTATTACATATTTTAAACTTAACTTTTAAATTTAAAATATAATTTATAATGTCAATTTTTTTTGAAAATTAGCGCAAGGCCCAAACTCAATTTGGGCCTTTATATTGGGGATAATCTTTGGACTTACTTCATCCTCTATGTTGGAATTGGGCCAACCCATTGCGAAGGAATTGGATAAATTCCAAACAATTTCCATTTTTGGATCTTAATAGGCTTATGTAGTCTAAATTCATTTAGAATTTTTCTAATTTTCTATTAAATAAAATCAATATTTATTTAAATTATAAAGAAGGTTTCTTTTTATGTAATTTTTGTTATATTTATATATGTGTGTATCATATACATACATGTGTGTGTATACACGTGCAATATGATAATGTGTGCATGGTTTGACATATGCCCGTGTATAGATGCTAGGTGTAACGACCCAAAATTTCAAATCATTTGAATTTAGAATGTTTAATTGATTTTTAAATATTTGAAAAGTTAATTTTATAAGTTAAACAACCTATATTTCAAATTCAGCGATTTATTTGATAATTGAATTGTTAAATTGAATATTTGGAATTGTTTAAAATTATCAAATCTTGAATTTGATGTGAATAAAAATAATTTCGAAAGTTGATTTAAATTCTATTTAAATAAGAATGAAGATAGTAAACTTTTGAATTTTAAAGTGAATAAGCTGAGTTAATAAAATTAGTTTCAATTAACATTTGGAAATAGCCTTCCGAGGCACTGTTTCGGAATTGGACGAAACAAGTTCCATTGGATCCATAATAGTAAATTATAGTATGCTATCGAATTTCGTGGAGATCAGACGTATCGTTTGGTCATGTGAGTTCGAAATGCATAAAAATTAATTAAAGGAATTTAATTTAATGTAATTCAGTTTTGAAAGTTAAAATCTGTATATGATGGAATTTGGTCGCGATACTAGTTCCATTGTGTTAGGAATATGGGTATTACATATAGAACGCCAAGCAGCACGCCTAGATTGGAGTTCGAAATATTTCGACGTGAATAGTGCCGTGAAATTTTCTATATAAGGACTTAGAGAATTTTAGTAAATGAGATTTTTTTAAAAATAGCGATTTATTTTGAAAAATAATAGAGCATATATAGCTCGTTGATTTTTCTAGAATGAAATTTTTTAAGTTATAGAATTATTTTTACGGGTGGGCAGTAGGAAGTGGTTCTTGTTTTGAATAGGGTAAATAGTATGGGAAAGAAGATCAAAACCCAAAAATAAAACGGTAGGCGAACACACTGCAATGTCCAAGACTATAAAATAAGAGTAGTTTAGGCAGAAGAAAGTTAAATAGTAGGAACATTAGGAAATTTAAATAGAAATAATGTTAGGAGTTTATATTAAAAATAGTGCTATTAATATAATTAGAAACAATATAGGAAATTAAAGGGAAAACAAAGAAAAATGGATATTTTTCCATAATTGTGTGCATTAATTGCACTTATCTTTTAAAAGTACCCATCATATGCTATTTGAACCTTCGCTAAGTTTGAAAGTGGAGATAAAATGGGTAGTAGGAAAGTAACAAAGTGAAAATAGTCACTGTCTCCTCCAGTTTTATATTGAAAGTTATAAAAGATATTTTAGAAACACTATAAAGTGCATTTTTGAAAAAAAATGGTTGTAACGATTTAGTTTTTAAAAGCAAAACTGAATAAATGGTTTGAGTTGATAATCCTAATTTTAAAAAGTAAAAATCCTTCTTGTTGAAAGGAGCTTTAAAGGAAAAAGTGATTTCAATGAACATTCATGTAATAAAACTTGACTCTTATTTAAAAAGAACGAAAGTATCTTTTAAAAATTTAATTGCTAACATTTCCTTTTAAAATTAATAAATAAAATTAATTGATAAATTCTAAATTATAATTTTAAAAGTTAAGGCTCCTGTTAACTCCTCTTTTTGAGCGACCTAAAACTCTGTAATCTAACATTCACGATCTAGCGACCTAACTTCTCCAACGACCTAGCGACCTAAATACTCAAGCGACCTAACGACCTAAAGCTATCAGCGACCTAACGACCTAAAGCTATCAGCGACCTAATTACCTAAAGCTATCAGCGACCTAACTGCCTAAAGCTATCAGCGACCTAACGACCTAAAGCTATCAGCGACCTAATTGCCTAAAGCTATCAGCGACCTAACTGCCTAAAGCTACCAGCGACCTAACTGTCAGCATAAAGGCATCGCAACCTACAACTTATCTTAGGTCGTCCACGACCTAAAACTTACTACCTAGTTTATGCAAGCCGAAATAACTCCTTATGCCGTTTTTCCCTAGGTCGCTCACCATTCCCACTAGGTCGCTAACGACCTACAACCTATCTTAACCTTAACCCGTTCACGACCTATGCCTTGTCAATATGTTCAAATGATCCAGTGCAACTGTTAAGTTGTAGCCAGTGCTCCTTAGGTCGCCAAGGACCTACGACCTACCCTTAGGTCGCTCGCGACCTACGACCAAACTCCGAATTCATCCTATAAATACCCCGCCTACTCCTACTTGAAAGGGACTTTTGGATCATTCTCGAGAGCGCCTATGCTTTGCTGCTTTCTCGACTAGCACTTCAAACACCAAAGACACTTCAAGGAACTTCAAGAGAAGATCGAAGATATCCAACATGGATTTGAAGAGCTATCTTGCATCAAAGTTCTAGCTACTTATCTCAAGTTTGTTGTAATCAAATTGTAATCGAAGAATTGTTGTAAAGATTGTAATCGAATCAGCAATAAAGAAGATAAAGTGGACGTAGGCTTAATTTCTAGCCGAACCACTATAAAATCGTTGTCTCTTTACTTTCCTGCTATTTTCTGCATATTTCTGTTCTCGTACCAACGGGTGGTGGTTTCACATAACTCGTACACACACCGGGTGTTATCGTTTGATTTTCAGCGTTAACATTTTGGTGCTTTCACTGAGAATTGAACTTAGGAATTTTTCCACCATTGCTTCGCGAAAGTTTTCCGAAAGAATCTCTCTAAAGACCAGAAGTTTATCTGAGATCATGGCTCCTGGAAGAAAGGGTAGATCTATCAGATCCGGAAATGCTCATGAGGGAACCTCCGCTTCCCCAACAGCAGATCAAGCAACTCCCACCATTGGAGTCACAAGGGCTGAATTAGACGATGTCGTATCTGGATTATACCAACAAATTGAAGCTCAAAATGCTTTGATGATGGACAGATTAAACGCTCTACTTGGGGCAAATCGACAACCAGAAAACAATGAAACAGTCTTCGCTGAAGATGCTCATAATTCTCAAGAGAAAGATATTCCTCAAAGAGCAGCTGGCACCGCCGAAGCACCACCTTTCCAAGCTGAAGGTCCAAGGCCGCAGCCAACTTTTTGCGAGCATTTTCCCAGGCAAACTTCTGAAAGAATGGCTGATGTCTGCCCAGCGATTCCTTTGAACAATGAGGAATACCTATCAAGGATGGTTCGCCGAATCAAGAAAGAGAGCATGCAGAGGGAAGAAAATGAGAGTGATTGGGGATTTGCACCAAGCAGAACTCCGTTTACTGAAAGGATCCTGAAAGCAGAGTTTCTAAGAAAATTTGTACCACCTACTATTCCGGCTTATAGAGGGACAAGTGACGCTAATCATTTCCTGTATAAGTACGACTGGCATATGACCGGTGCAAGAGCATCAGATGAGATTAAGTGCAGATACTTTCCAGTGTACTTGGAGGGAGTGGCTCTACTTTGGTTAACAAAGCTACCAGTTCGGTCCATAGATCAATTCTCCGACATAACGCGAAAGTTCAAAGAACAGTTTAGATTGTATGCTTCAAAAACTAAGGATATAATGTCACTGTCAAGTCTTGAACAAGTGCCCGGAGAATCTATCAAATCTTTCTTGAGCCGCTTTAACGTAGCCCTGGCTGAAGTAGATAATGCTGAACCTCGTATGATCTTGACTTACTTGGTGCTAGCCATCGACAAATCAAGTGAATTTGAAAAATGGCTAAAAATGAAGGAACCGAATTCGCTTGAGAAGTTTTATAAAAAGGCCGACGAATTCAATCGCCTAGAAAGCCTTCATGTGCCAGCGAAAGCGGTTGTCGCCGAAGTCAAGAATAATGATGTGGCTTCTAACAAAAGAGAATCTGGAAATCAGAAAAGGGAGAATGACGGAGAAAAGAAACAGGGGAATGAGAAGAAACCTCGCCGCTTTAATCCTTCAGATTTTACTCCCTTAACTGACACACCGGGAAATATCTTTTTCGCGACGAAAGATGTCGTCAAGTATCCCAAACCACCTGAAATGAGGGGAAGTGCAGTGAATAATGGGAAATTCTGTCGATTTCACAATCAACCTGGCCATGACACTAACCAATGTCGCCAGTTAAAGAACGTGATTGAAGAGTTGCTGAAACAGGGTAAACTGCAACAATATGTGAAGAAAAACGGAGTCGACCCAATCTCATCCACTCAGGGGCAACAACATCCTGTCCATCGATCTGGCTCTGGCAACAACACTGCAGTGCAGGAATCTGAAAAGCTTGTCATTAATGTTGTCATAGGGGGCCCTCACCCAGCAGGCAGGGATTGGGACGTCTCCTGACTACCCCCAAGACTGCAGCTGAGGCATCTTCCAATCTCTCTGGCATATAAATCCAAAACTACGAGTCCGGAGCAAATGGAAATTCAATCCGGAGATTCTGGAACAACAATCACTTGCATCCATTTTTTACTTAACAACCTTGCTTAGATTTGTAAAATGATGGTGGATGTATAACTCTTGTATTGTAAACCGCTGAGAAATCAGTGTGATTCAATAATAAAGAACTATAAGTCTTGTGTCTTTTAATACTATCAGATGCCTGTCTCATTTCGATGTGCAAATATGTTAAAAATATTGCTAAAATGTCGATTTAATATTGCAGGCTATCAAAGCAAAGCTTATCTATTCAACACATCACGAAGCCAAGCGATTCCTACAAATCACTCGACGAACAAATGACAAGTCATAAAAATCCTAAAATTCAACTCCTACAAAAGAAGTGCTATTCACAAACAGGTGATGGTTCCACCAAAGCGGGCACCTTCCTAACGAGAAGGTTCCAGACCTTTGCTAACCAATTGCGATCGTTTGTGCAAACGAACGTCCGGTAAATTAGCTTGCGTCTGCCCCGTGGATTCACTCGACGATAAAGTACACTTCTCTGGAAAAAAGCAAACAACTTGCAAAAGAATGGAACATGTACTTGAAGTGATGACAAGGAATCGTTAAGAAGCAAATGGTGGAAGGACACAAGCAACAAAGCCCTCTTCGGAGGCCAAGCGCTACTCTTCGGAGTCCATGCTACTCCTCAGAGTCCTCGTGCTACTTTTCGGAGTCCAAATGCTACTCCTCAGAGTCGACACTACTCCTCAGAGTCCTCGTGCTACTCTGCGGAGCCCAAAAGCCCTCTTCGTAGGCAAGAAATTGGTTCGGAGGTGCAAGACTTCTTCGTAGGCAGAAAATTGCTTCGGAAGCACAAGCCCTCTTCGGAGGCACAAAAACAAAGACTTCTTCGTAAACAGAAAATTGCCTCGGAAGCGCAAGCCCTCTTTGGAGGCACACTATCACAAGCCCTCTTCGTAGGCAAGAAATTGCTTCGGAGGCACAAGCCCTCTTCGTAGGCAAGAAATTGCTTCGGAGGCACAAGACTTCTTCGTAGGCAGAAAATTGCTTTGGAAGCGCAAGCCCTCTTCGGAGGCACACTATCACAAGCCCTCTTCTTAGGCAAGAAATTTCTTCGGAGGCACAAGCCCTCTTCGTAGGCAAGAAATTGCTTCGGAGGCACAAGCCCTCTTCGTAGGCAAGAAATTGCTTCGGAGGCACAAGATTTCTTCGTAGGCAGAAAATTGCTTCGGAAGCACAAGCCCTCTTCGTAGGCACAAAAACGACGACCTCTTCGTAGGCAAAAAAAATAATTGCTTCGGAGGCACAGATCCTCTTCGGAAGCACAAAACATTCTTTAGAAAGATCGCTTCACTGCGTGGGGGAATCCACTTTTCAACAAATAAAAGTGATCATCCTCGAAAGTAGAAGTGTTCTTTAGAAAGAAAGAGAAAGAAAAACTTCTCTGATACAAAGCATATTCTATTAAAAGCAGAATAATATTTCCTCAAAACGGAAGAATTATTCTCTAAAATAAGAGTACAAGTCTTTTCAGAATATTGCAGTAAGCCGTGGTATGGGGGCAGATAGCTATATTAATAAAAACAACGCTCAAACATCATACCACGAGCTCATTTCAATATCATATAAAGTAAATAAAGAAACTTGTGCAAAAACAAGGAAAAAATGCATTCACACATATACTAACAAGAAATTGTATAAGCAAAAAGAACCATTTTATTCCATACTATGAAATTTTTGTACATATGCAGGTTTCAATAAGCGGAGGCCGGTATCCGCACAATCTCCGGTCAATACAAGCAAAAAGCAAAATAAGAAGCGTAAAGTTCGACTCATCACTCCTTCTTCCCGCCACCTTTAGAGCCTTTGTCCGGTTTAATGATTAGTTTCTGAATCCGGCGATGGCGGGTCGGGGAAGAAGGAGAAGAAGGCGCAACTAGATCTTCTTCAACTTTTTCTTCACCAGCTGAAGTGCTTTTCTTCTTCTTCTTCATTGTGCGCTTCCCTTTCCTCTTTGAAGAAGACTCACTTCCCGGAGTAAGCAACGCAGAAAGCTTTGTGTCATCGTCAAGAGACTGCTCCGGGGTCTTCTCACTGTCCTTAAGATCTTCCGCCTTCTGTTCTTGCGAAGCGGGTGGATCCTCCAAGCCTTGTAGGGCTTCTATTTGTTCTTCCTGCGACCCTGGCTGAGAAGCAGGAGTGACTTGAAGGGATGGAGGAGGAACAGCTGGAAGGGGAGAAGTTTGCGCAGCATTCAGTTTTTTCGCTACAGAAGAAAAGAAGTTAAAATCAGTATTCTCCGAAAAAAGAGAAGATATTGGATCATCAGGACTTAAGTAACAAGCGATAAATTCATCGAGCTCAGTTGAACCGAACGAATCGAACGAGTAATCTACTTGAGCTAGATCAGACTTGGAGTTACCTGGAGAAGTTGGTTTAATCACATTGATTTCAAATTGTTCAGCTTCAATGTCGTCCTGAGTCTTCTCCTCGTCTTGAACAGTGGGAGGCTCAGTAGTTGTGGTTTTGACTTCGGCTTTTACAGGAGGTGGAGAATAAGAACTAGAGCCAATGGTATCAGCGCCAACCGAAGCCGGAGGACGAGTGGGGTCAGTTGAAGTCGCTTTTTCTAAACGCTCTCCTCCTGCTGCTTCGGCTCGCTCCCTAGTAAGCTGCTCTTTTCCCCTGGCAAGGGTGGTGCGTGCTTCATCATCCAGATAAGTCGCCTCAAGATCAGCCTCTGCATAGCTAGCACCTCCGAACATGTCAATTATCGCTTCCCACACTTCAGCCAAAGTAATTTCATATGTAGGGCCCAGAAACGAGAGGCTACCACGACCCAGGACGCTGTGCAAGTAAAAATCAAACAAAGTAGAGCTGATATTGGCTTTAGTATCCTCATGAGATTCTTCGACTGCAACTTTGCCAGCAATAGCTTCGTCGCGCTCTCTTTCAGCCTTTAACAATTGAGACTGCAGCCTTGTGATTTCCAAATCTTGAGAGCTGACTTTTTCCCGCAGCTAGACGGTGTCATTGCGGTACTTTTCAACAATATGCTGCTCCGCTTCAAGTTTGGCTTCAGCATCTCGCTGAGCAGCATGAGCATCTTGAACTTGCTTCTGGAGCATCTCTTCTTTTTGTGTATAGGAAGTGGAAGAAGTGGCAAGCTCATTCTTTAGATTCTCAACTTCGGCCTCAAGTCTCCCGTAGTCATCGGCAATGCTCTTCATTTCAGCGTCGTGCTGTTCAAGAATTTTTTGCCATTCAGACTTGTCGTTTTCCATAGTCAGCATAGCTTCGATGTTGGCACGATTTACCCTTTGAAGTTCATCAACAAGCTTTTGCCATCCCGACATTCTCTCGATATCAAGTTTAATGGCATCAAGATTCCGTAACATAGCTTGTTTATCAATGGGAACCAAATCGAGATCAAAACGAACTCCCTTTAAACACCCGTGCGGAAACCGACCTTGGAGAGTTGCAGGGCCTTGTTCAACCTGATATCGAGGACTGCTAATGATTGTCTGAATATCAGCTTTCTTGAGAGCAGGAGAACCAGAGGGAATTTCTACAGAGATAGGAGCATCAGGCTTTTCAGAAATTACAGACGCTGATTGATCGCTAAGTTTAACCCGTTTGCTCAGATCGTCAGCAATGTGGCCCTTCCCCTTTTCATCATGGGATTTCCTCTTATGAGAATCATCGCTTCTGTGAGAAGAGTCGTGTCGTTCATCCCTTCTCCCGAATTTTTGCTCATGAGCTTTTCTTTCTCGAGCTTTTATGGCAGCTCTTTCTTCATCTGTTTCCCTCGGGGCAGTGAGATAACGCCTAAAATCATAAGTGTTGCAGCTTCCATGGCGCTAAAAATTGTCATAATATGAACCACTGCGTCCCATCGGAGAATCTGAAAATGAAAAAGAGACAAGTCTTAAAAATCTTCAAAGAAAAGAAGCTGAGTGCATTTAATCGTAAAAAATCCTAAGTGTGTGTGATGTGCAAGCTACGTGCGTCAAACTACAAACCACTCTTTGATTGAGGAGTGATAGCAGATTGTGGAGTAGAAGTCAACTTTTGAGCTGACGAAATTTGCTGCAAGGCAGATGTTACTTCGGCTGCTGGAGATGTGACTTTCGTTGTATCATCTTTGAAAAGCTCGCATGAAGTCACCATTAGGTCACTTAGCTCGCCAAAAATGTCTTCGCCATCGTGCTGGGAGGAACTCTCTTTTTCACCAATGTGCTGGGCTGAACTTTGTTTTTTAGCTTCTTCATCGGCTGCTTTCTCGAGGCATTGAGGAAGTTCCTCCTCTTCGATAACCGGAGAGAGTGTAAACTTGCCAGATGATCCCGCAACATTGGCAGAGGTGGAACACTTCACCAGTGAAGCCTCTACAGTAGGTTCCTTCGGAGCAATCTCTTCTGCTGAAACTGGGGCATCCGATATCTCTGCTTGAGAATCAGAAACTTCATGAATCTGAGTAGATCGGGAGGAGTGAAGAAGTCCGAACTGATGTAAAAACTCATATTTCAACAAAAATTGAACGCTCCTCTCCTCAGTTGGCACGGCCATGAGCCTCTCAAAAGTTGGTTTGTGACCCGGATCCCTAGAAGGAGGTGGAAGCGCTGAAAAGTAAAGGGTGAAGTTAACACTTGACAACTCGGGCTTCGAAAAGTTCAGAAAGCATAAGGAACAAAAATAAATGATCTTACTTCCTACTCTCTAGATAGCGTAGAATCCCGGAGGACAGCGAACGAAGAAAAACTGACTCAGAAACCCGTGAGCACTCTCGGGAAGACCAATGATCAATTTGCGGTTCCTAGCACTTCACATGAGCGTGATGGAGGGATGGTCTTTATTATTGGCAAATGTGCACAAGTAACAAATTTCATCAAAACTCGGAAGACGATCCAGCGTCCTCCTAAATAGCACACATAACCCCATCAGAATGGCAAAGCCATTGGGGTGTAGCTGGAAGGGGGAGATAGCCAGTCGGAGAAGAAGTTGCTGAAGAAAGTCGTTGAAAGGAGGGATAGCTCCACTCATGCACATTTGACGATTAACTGCGACGAAACCAGAAGGTGGTATATCAGCAGTGTCGCTTTTCTCAGGAAGTATGGCATCTGCTTCAGCAATCTCGAACTGAGTGCACAGTTGGCGTAAAACTTTATATGATAATGTGGTTGAGATTCTTTCTGGAGGATTAGTTAACGGGGCAGGAATAGGAATGGCCTCTCCAGCTTGAACTATTACCTCTTCTTGTTGAGAAGTCATTCTACAAAATCAACTGGATATTCAGATATGAAGGTGCACGTTTCCTAAAAAGTGTGAAGTGTTGTGTAGAACTAACAAAAACAGAAAGCAAACATAACTGGAATTAAACTAGTTGACAATTGGTCGATTACAAGATTTCAGGGCTTGTTAATTTAAAACTCAAGTGCAGTGTTAATGCAAACGAATCAGCTTTAGTTGACTATTTTAGTTTTGCTTTAATACTTCACTTGAATTGGTTGGTTTACAGCATTTCATTCACAAAGTTCATTGGAGTTAATTATTCTTTATCGACTAATTTGTCATTCGATGTGGGCAGTCAATGGCAGTAAATTCGTCCCAGTTTTCGGCAAATGTTATGCTTAAACAGGTTGTTAGATTAAAAGTTAATATAATCTGTAAAAAAATTCAAGCAGTTCAAAGTTCAGTCAAGTCCAAACAGTTCAAGTCTTAGGTCGTCCAGCGACCTAGCATAGGTCAGAAACTCCTTAGGTCGCACTGTGCAAGTCAAAAGGTTCAAGGCAATGCAAATTTCTCCAAGTCCTAACTCGGCCGCGACCTAAAGCCTATGCCGCGTAAAGATTAAGTCGTTGATATGTTAGGTCGCTCAACTATCTCAATGCGGTTAGCTCGCAAGAAGGTTAGGTTGTGCAAGTCATGTCCAAGCTGCTAAGTCATAGGTTGTTCGATGTTTAGCGTGACCTAAAAGTTCTCTTATGTCGTTCAGCTTTCCTTAGGTCGCAAGGGTTCTTCGGTCGCGAGTTATCTTATGTCGCTCGAGTTCACTAAGTCGCTAACTTCTTCTCCACGCAATAACTCACCAAACCCGATAACCCGTTATCGCCAATACAACAAAATCCATCATCCCCTTCGTAAAATTCATCATCTTTCCATACCATTAAATCATTCGAAAACCGATTCAAGATATCTCCGATCTATCATAGACCCAACTCACTGCTGCGCTTTCGTGAATCACAACTACAACAGTTGCCAATAATGATCAAAAGTCGATCACAACATGACTCAAAGTGAAGCACGACGTACAAAATTGGTCTGGGGTTCGGAGATTAGAATTTGTGGTTCGATGGTGATTGTGGGATGGATAAAGATCGAGTATACTTACGTAATATGATAACAAGGATGGATCGCTGAATGATTAACTCAAATTCGCCTTTGAAATCACAGAATTCTGTTAATGGCAGAGCGGGAAAATCAGAGCAGTTAAGTGAGGAAGGAGTAGCGACCTAACAAATTTATATGGGGCTGAGAGAAGAAGGCGAATAGGCATGCGAGTTAGCACAGTTTTAGGTCGCTAACGACCTAGCAGAGTTAAATCGAAGCACACAACCTACGACATAGGCCTGTACTTCGAGGGGCAAATGTTAACTCCTCTTTTTGAGCGACCTAAAACTCTGTAATCTAACATTCACGACCTAGCGACCTAACTTCTCCAACGACCTAGCGACCTAAATACTCAAGCGACCTAACGACCTAAAGCTATCAACAACCTAACGACCTAAAGCTATCAGCGACCTAATTGCCTAAAGCTATCAGCGACCTAACTGCCTAAAGCTATCAGCGACCTAACGACCTAAAGCTATCAGCGACCTAATTGCCTAAAGCTATCAGCGACCTAACTGCCTAAAGCTACCAGCGACCTAACTGTTAGCATAAAGGCATCGCGACCTACAACTTATCTTAGGTCGTCCACGACCTAAAACTTACTACCTAGTTTGTGCAAGCCGAAATAACTCCCTATGCCGCTTTTCCCTAGGTCGCTCACCATTCCAACTAGGTCGCTAACGACCTACAACCTATCTTAACCTTAACCCGTTCACGACCTATGCCTTGTCAGTATGTTCAAATGATCCAGTGCAACTGTTAAGTTGTAGCCAGTGCTCCTTAGGTCGCTCACGACCTACGACCTACCCTTAGGCCGCTCGCGACCTACGACCAAACTTCGAATTCATCCTATAAATACCCTGCCTACTCCTACTTGAAAGGGACTTTTGGATCATTCTCGAGAGCGCCTATACTTTGTTGCTTTCTCGACTAACACTTCAAACACCGAAGACACTTCAAGAGAAGATCGAAGATATCCAACATGGATTCGAAGAGCTATCTTGCATCAAAGTTCTAGCTACTTGTCTCAAGTTTGTTGTAATCAAATTGTAATCGAAGAATTGTTGTAAAGATTGTAATCGAATCAACAATAAAGAAGATAAAGTGGACGTAGGCTTAATTTCTAACCGAACCACTATAAAATTGTTGTCTCTTTACTTTCCTGCTATTTTCTGCATATTTCTGTTCCCGTACCAACGGGTGGTGCTTTCACATAACTCATACACACACTGGGTGTTATCGTTCGATTTTCAGCGTTAACAGCTCCTACAATTAACATTGGTTAAAATAAGGAGATTATCATGTTTCCTTTTGAAACTAAACTATTAAAGGATTTAAATAAAAAGTTTTCAAGTTTATATTTTTAAAGATAAAAGTTTAGGATTAAATACTTTAAATTGTGAAGTTTTAATTTTAGAAAAAATGGCTTAACCAAACCAAAATTTGAATATGGAGTAGATATGGATGATTGCTTAGAGGAGACGGGTCAAAAGTTAAGGCTGTGAATAGACTAGTGATGAATCTCATAAAATAGTAGTAGTGGATCCCATAGAATATAAGGAATATTGGTATGAGCCTAGGAATGTTTTATAAAACATGTGTGAAGACCATAAAGTAGAACCCATAAGGTAATAAGTAATGGTATCAAAGTACATTTGTACGAGTTCTAGAGTATACCCGCATGAAAGATTAAAAAAAGGAAAATATATACTACCATCAAGGGATTTGAAATACAATAAGATAGTAATATAATTGGTTGTGATGATAGTAGTAATGGATGCACCTTATTATTAGTAGTCAAAAAGGGAAGTTAATATATGTGGGTTACATTAGAACGACATATTAAAAAAGTCCATATAATTTAAGTAAGAAGTGATAGGGCCAAAACATAATTAATGTTAGTTGATGTTGAAGGTAGCTTCCAACAATTATTTCTTTTAGGTTTGTTGGGTTGAAAGCATTAGTTGTTTCTATTGTATAAAACATGTATGATATTTTATGAGAAAAGTTCCTTTTAATTTCTGTGAGGATTTTCTGGATGGGCCGTTATGTATTAAAGAGCATAATAAATAAGAAAATATCATGTAGACAATTAACTAATGCAAAATAAATAAATAAAAGACTGGATGTTCATAAAATAAATTAAGAAGTTTATTTAATTAGCTACTAAAAAGAAAAGTACAGTTAGTCCCAAAAAGTGTGAAATTTTTGGGAAAATATATTTGGACGGGCGAAGTATAAGGAAAGGGTTTTGCGAAACCACAGTCAATATCCCTATGCCTCAATAACTGAAATTTATAATTGAACTTGTGTGCCGTTTTTTACCGAAAAATAGAAGAAAAAGCTTTTAAAATTGAAAATTTACCATGTAGTAGAAAAAAGAAAATCATGGATGTTAATCCATTGACAAAATTTTGAATGCGTAAGATGTGGCTTAGTTTGTTTCGAATAGATAAAAACAAATACTTTTGAAAAAAATCTTTGATTTCTAATAGAAAATGTTTCTATAAAAGTTATGAAAAAAAGTATTTTTTATTTTTAAATTTTCTAACCATTCCAAAAATTTAATTGAAAAGGATTTTAAACGAAAAAGAGGAAATTTATGATTTGAAAGGCCACGTGTTTAGCATAGGAAAAAATTGACGGGTTTGCAAGTATGAACCGTACTATGTAGCAGAGGTGACAGTAAAGTAAAAGGTAGTTAGTGATAAGGGAAAAAGCTCTTTAAGTCTTGAGATTTATTTTTCCATAACTTGTAGATAGGTAAGCCAAATTTGTATTAAAATTTTAAAAAATTTAGAAGTAAAGTTTCTTATGTAGACTATACTTGAAAAAGTTAAAAATGAATTGGGGACATAAGAGATGGTTCTAAGGTACAATGGAAAAATGGTATATAAAAAAATGAAGGAAATATGGAATTCTCCATCTAAACCCTTTTTGGCATATGAATATAGGTTTAGAAAACCGAATTTTTCAAAATTTTGATGTTAGAAATGGTGTGCTAGGATTTTTGGATGGTAGAATTGGATGAAATTTTTGTTGAACTATACTTCTATTCCTAGAAGTGTGGGAAAAGTTTAATGCAAAAACAAAGGTTTTGATTTTTCAAAATTTCATACATATAGGTTTGCCAGTATATATAGGCTGTTTGCATCCTATTTTCAAAAATTATTTTAAAAGATGCATTCAAATAGGAGGCATCGGTTAGAATCATTCTACACACATGCCATATATGTGTGATACGCCGTACACGTGTACATTATTGGTTGCAAAATTGGTTGTACATTAATTGGATGGGTAGCTTAGAATGGTTGTGTGTTACGTTACATGATTCAGTGCTTAAGGAATTTCGAGGACGAAATTCTTTTAAGGGCGAAGAATGTAACACCTTGTAATTTTAACGATAATCAGTATTTAAAGGAAATTAATCAATAACTAGTAACACCGAAAATAGATTTTTTGTAAACGTCGGAATTTAGCTACAGATCTTATACCGTTGGGTTCGTAGCTATTTACTGATCAATTTTCATACATAAAGTTTTCCGATTGGAGTTCAAACAAAAAAGTCATCGACGTTTGAAGTTTTCAAATTGAAGATAATTATATATGTAATTAAAAAATAAATGTAATTAACGAAATAAATAAATATCAACCAACGTTCGTTAAAAGTTAAAAAGTTGTTTAACGGTTAAGAAAAATAAATGTTAAACAAATCTGTTATTTATGGATAGAATATTGTAGTCAGGAAAATGAACTAACAATTAACAAAATTAAATGACCGGTCGACCCCTAACTTGGGCCGGCCGACCGATGGGGGAACGGCGGTCGATTGGTTGATGGTGTAGGTATGGATTTTCCCTAGGCCGAACGGTCCGGATTAAAATAAAAAATCTAACGGTTGGCATTCATTCGAACCCCTATAAATACGGGCCTAGTCCCTCACTTTTCGCCTCATGTTTTCTGAAGCAATGACAAGGCACTGCCATTTTCTCATCTTCGTGAATTCTGAAATCTAAATAAATCTATAGTTTATATACGTATGTACAAGAGGAGAGTAGCGGAGGATAAGAGTAAAGAAGAATATGGTCAAATCAAATCCAAATCCAAATCTTTTCTCAGATCTTGATTTTTAATAGATATACGTATGCTTGCGGTATATGTATTTCGATAGAGAGAAAAAGGGGAGTCAAATAGGAATAACACGAATTAGATCTGGAGATTGAGAATGCTAAAAAGGTAATTGAGAAATTATATATTTTTATATAATACTGGATATATCATTGTAAATCTGTTCCTCGTATGCCTGAATATAATTATTTTAGAGTTGTAAGCTTAGACATTTACATGTAATGAATTTGAAAACCACACCTACATATTCTGTGAATTGTTAACTTTAATTAAATATTTTATGTGCTTGAATCTCAAAAGTAAGATTGAAAGGAATCCCTAAGTTAATAAATTGAATAATAATTCTAGGTCTATTGGTTAAACAATATATGTTGGCAAATATGAAATATAAATTATTATAAGTTGAATTAGGATTTAAGTAGTACTTTAATTCATTGGAATGAAGTGTGTTGCAATGTAAATTTCTATAAATTATCTAGTTGTATAAATATGAATAAAAGATCAACGTTTGAAATAACAAGGAATATGTCTAAAAGAAAGAGATGTAGAAAATATAAATGCTTACCGTATTTCGTACTGTCTATTTCAATAATAAAAACAAAAAGATAATTCTTTGTAGTTCCAAACATAACACAAATCTTTCTTTGGGAAAGTTATAGAAGTTTGCAGCGTTAACAATTCCTTTTGGGAAAAGAGTAATTCCAACGCATTAAAATACAGAATCCCTAGGAATAAACTAAAGAATTGTAAGTAGGGACAATAAGGACAGTCTAAATATAAAGCTAATATATACAATTAAAGACAAGGTGGAGATTAAACAATAAGCAATATGAAATGAGTTAGCAATAAGGTTAGTAACCAAAAGAAAATTGTAAGAGATAAAAAGGAACGGTAAATATATAATTAAATCTTTTAAATTAAAAGTAAATGGTAAATGGCACAAAATTGACATTAATGAAATAAGAAGTAAACGCATGAAAAAATAAAGAAATACCATTAATAGTTGAACATTGAAGGCGTAATAAATAAATAAGTATGAATGTATATGTAGCTTCAAGTTTGCGTTTATAATAGGTTTGAATTGTTAAAGTTTGTTATTAGCTTGGGCTAAATAAGAAATGATTTAATCATTAAAATGGGTTGGAATGCGAGGTCGGTAGTATTACATAACATAAGTCTGCCTACCATAAGGGGCTACCAGTAGTTGTGTATACATTATATTGATGTGCGACATATCCAATTTTAGAAACCGTGGAATTATATGTTCACATATAGATGGAGGGAATACCAAGTAGAATGTTCACCTTGGGTTGAAGTGTCAAAGGACAAGTAGAGTCTGCTTCAACCATTTAGGGGGTATTAGTAACAAAGAGTATTTCCTAGATTGCATTATGCAATCTAAATGGGATGGTGAGCAAGGCTCGACACTATAACGGTGTGATTGGTACCAAATTCGAGAGTCAGAGCTGCTTCATAGGTCAAGAACATCATCGGTCTTGAGCGGTCAGCGGAAAGATGAGGGGTTACACCTAAATGAACTATGCCTCTAATAGTGTAGACATCGTTTAGGACATGCACCATCTCACAGTTGTTTGCTAGTTTATTTTTGATAAGAGGCAAGGCTGGATAACCCTTTGATGGAGTTTTTCAAATACAAATAGAATACGCCTAAACTATTATGACGCCGTTATTAGGCACCATGAGAGTTCTTTGGTATGCACGAGCGACGAGGACGTGATACTGCATTGATGTTGGATCCTGACGAGGTGTTGAGTTATGGATACTAATGTGGATAATATCTTGATCCAAGAGGGACTGTGGTTCTTATATATATAAAGATGTAGTTACTGTCTACGTCGAGTAGATGGGGCGTATTGTATGTGGAGACGAGATGACAAAGTAAAAATAAAAGACATAACATGTAATGGAAAGTAATCAGCAAAAACTGGTGTTATGTATAAAGTGTGTAATTTACCAATCACCGGAATGTTGTTCTGATCCCCTCCTCATTACAACCAACGTGATAGCTTTAGAGGGACAGGTACTGGTGCAAGGCGGGAACGGTGGAAGGACAAAATTCATTATACATGCTCAACAATGACAAGGACACTAGATATCAGAAGTGTTAACCTTGGTCAGTAATCTTATGTTTTATTATACTTTATTATTCTGCCGTGATATGCAATTATTTATTTACAGGATACCAAAACCAATGATTCGCACTTTAGCGGACTTTGGTTTTTTGATTTTGCAAAATTTCGAACCCACAAAGGTGCGTTTTGTCACAATTTATAAGCATAAAACATTAAATCAAATAAGATTTAAACACCATTGGTGGTTGAATTTAGTCTAGTAGCATTTTTTGGATTCTGAAATCGTTTCCAGGAGTTCATATTCTACGTTTCAAAGTGTACTATCTAGAAATAAAGAGAAAGGTAAAAATTTATTTTTAAAATGATATATTAATGTACATAATGTTTATTATATGATATATGTGTTTAGAAAGCAGTTGAATATATCACAAATCCATATAACATGGTACTGTCTTCATTAGATGGATTGTATATATATGTAAAAAATATATTTTACATATGTATAATCATACAAATTGATTACGACCATTAAAAATTTTGTTTTTCTAAAATAATAATGTAACAATTTGCCTTTTCAACCCCCAAATGTCGAAGCTAATACATTCACGGTATTCACGTGCTAAGCACCTAAGTGTCAGAAAGACGAATTGTTAGGATAAAATGAAAAGAAAATAAAATAGAACAAAAAAGAAGAGAACACAATATCAAAATCTCATAGCAGAACGATAATATATAGTATCAAAAGAACAGTATAAAGGGTTACTCCGATATAGAAATTTCGGAAAACTAAGTACTATCATCAGCCTGGACAATTATAACTATCTATCCTTACAAATGCTGATATTTACAATATAGTAATGCAATGGAAATAAGAATACTTCGGTAAGTGAAACATCTAGCTCATCCTCTCGAGCTCCAAAGAACATCAGAGAAAACCTTCCTTTCTCAAACTACTCGAAAGAGTACACGAGGAATTTAGGAAAAACAAAAACCGAGCGTCAAACATAAGTGTGGTATGAGAAACTTAAGAAATATATAGCTAGCACATAACAACACTTTTGAGACCGCATGGAATGTCATAACTGTTATCCCCTCAAAAGAACCTCCATTTAATAAGTATATAAGGTGATATAATAGACAATGTCTAGGGTGTAGAATATAAAAGTATAACATTGCCGGAATGGTTACATTGATTACATTCAATAACATATTAGAGGGTATAACCAAAACCGATACAGAATGTTCACATAATGGGTTTGAGTGGAGATCCCTTCGATCAAGCCGAAATCCAATCTCTATGCACAACGATCAAAAAACAACTTTCGAGCACCGTATATCTTTAGATCAAATTTACCATAAGGAAAACACAAAGGCCCATGCCTGAACATAAACATGAACCACGTGGAACCAAATAATGTCAACTCCCACGCGCAACATCGATAAGTATAATCTAGATATGGAGTTGATAATACCCTATTGTGAGTTACCGAAACCCCAGACTGTGTAGCCTACTTTGTCTTTAGCCATTTCCGATGTCGAGGTTATTTCGGCATCTATCACATGAGTCTTCATCACTCGAACAGAACATGAATCCCAAATGGATTCTCATATCTCGAATAGATCTCGAAACAACACATGGATTCTAGCATTTCGAACATATTCACTTCCAAGAGATAGAACACGTATCTCAGTCTTGAAGTGGTTTTCGATAAGTAAAACATTTATTGATCTCGGTCTCTTCAACACTAAATCGAAGAATTTGGTCATATTCAACAATAATGAGAATGATCGCATATGGAAACCAAGTCTCGTATACTTATCACATTTTCTATATTTTCATCTCACACTATCCTTCAGTCAAGGGTGAAGCCGGTAGGTTAGAGCTCTATTACTCATATTCCTACTTAAACATCAGTTTTAACTTCCACAGATAGACAAGTTTACTTCGTCGACTTTTAGTGCTAAGTACATGACTAAATGTTTCCCATAAACGAGTAAACATACAAAGCACGATGAAGTCATACAAAGCATGATTAAGTCACATAAGCGGCTTCTAATCCCTTTTTTTTAATTAATCTTTTATTAATTAAAACCCCGTTTATTAGTAAAACTTCTTTTATCCAATTGAACTTCATCTATTAATTTCTACTATTCATTTGTGCTCTTTTCAATACTTCAAAAAGTATTTATACTTATCTCAGATGGTATAAATATATTCAAAAATCATAATAAGATTTCATACTTAAAACCTTTACTTTTTCTATCTTTTTCCAAAAGATTACTTACTATAATTTCCTTCAAAATATCCATTTTAAGGATGTAAGTAATTTCACAAGTCCATTCAAAAGGTTTAAGACTGATGTTATTTAAACATTGTCACCACAAACCCAAAACCATTTCACTTATACATATCTTTAAAACATTATTTTAAAGATCTATTTACATTCATAAGTGTAATAAAAAAAGGTTAAAGATGAATGTTATTAACATACTGTCATAGCAAACCCAAAACCATTTCATACTTATATTTATCTTTAAAACATTCTTTTAAAGAACTAAGATAATATTTTTTTAAGTTCGATAGTCGACTAAGCGACTACTAGTTAAAAACAATTGCTTATAGAAATCACGATTCGTATACATAACTCGCTTTCCACATTCCAACTTAATTATTCCTCGTTCAAGAGTGAAGCTAGGTAAGTTAAAGCACTGGTTGCATATCAAAGCCTTGTCTAGACACTTCATTCTTGAATCTCACAAATACATAAATCTACCTCATCGGCTTTTAGTGTTAAGTATAGTATTAATGACTTTCATAAACAAGTAACAAACAACATGGTTAACATGCTTCCGACATTCCTGACTTAACCATTCCTAAATCAAGAGGAAAGCCAGTAGGTTACACTACACCACAAATAGGATTTTGGCACAACCTTAGGCGGCACATTTGATACGGCTATAAGCCGTATCAAATTTTAATACGGCTTATAGCTGTATCTATATTATTTAATATGGCTGTAAGCCGTATTAACATTTGATACGGCTTATAGCCGTATCAAAATCTGTGCCTCTTTTCGTGGGAAAATTTTCCCCAAAATGCACACCCTCCCTCCTTTTTTTCTTATTTCCAGCGCTTTCATTTTCTTCCCGTTCCCGTGCTTATTTAGGGTTAAATTGCCAGAGACCTCGATCGATCGAACGTTGCTTTGACGTCGTCCATCAGAGCCTTCCACGTCTTCTCGAATTCGATCACTGCTCTCAGGTAATTTTACTTGTGTAATTCGACCACTGGATCCAATTGATGTGGTTTTGACTTGCTTTAGAATGGAAGTCATGTATTATTGTGCCTTATTCTCATGCCTCGATGCGAGTTTGGATATGGGTCATGTTTCCGATCTGTAAATAGGGGTGCATATTTTTTCTATAATGTTGTTAAACTCTGAAGTAAATGAAAGTGAAAATTGTTTGTATGTGCATGTATTGTTAAACAATGAAGTTAAATTTTTTTTACAACCGTGCTATTAAACAATTACTGACAAACGATACATCAACTGAGAAATCATGGATTCCTGTCAAATGGCACTATTTTTGGGTGCAAATAGCCATAGATTTTCATTTCCATTTGTTGTCTGGAGTCCTCAGAGATCATGGGTGCAAGTACCTGTCAAATTTGACCGACTCTTTATTCCTAAAAAGAAGGGAATTTCATCAGAAGTTGTCATTTGACATAATTAACTGAACATAGATTCTGAATATAGAATCTGTTTTTACATCTACAGCTCAAATAACTCATACTATGTACATTTTTTGAATCTACGGTCTGATAATGTAGCATGAGGCATCAGTAATATTTTGCAGTAGTGATATTATTGTTTTAGGTGCTGTATTTAGTGTCTAATTGTACATTTTTTGCTCAAATAACTCTATTTTCCGATCTGTAAATAGTGGTGCATCTTGTTGGATGGTAATACTTTTGGTTGGTGGTGTATCATCATGTTTCAATTCTGCAAGGGGTTTTGTGTCATATATTAGCTATTTCTAGCTATAGCTTGGCGATATAACTGCTTTGATAATCTCTTAAGTAACGACAGTTGAAGTTTATCTTCCTCTTGGCATTGTTGTGCTTTCTTTTGTATCCTTCTTAGCTATAATATGGTATTCTAGTTGTGCAAGTGTCAGAATGTCAATATGGATGTAATGTGTGTGTTGTATTCGATATGTGTTAGTGGATAAAATAGTTGTTAATGGCGCAAGCTAAGTATCAGGAGAGGGGTAATGCATAGACATTACTCCGGTGCTACAAAATGGTGCCGTTGTAATGACAAATTTTTTGGAAACAGTTTGGTGCTAATGTTTAAAATAAACCCTATATTTTGAGTTCCATTTATTGAAATTTAAATAGTCCATATATTTTAACTATTTAAAATTAATTAAATGTTTAAAATCATACTACAAAGCCTTTTGCAAGTCAATTTGATACACATTTTTGGTTTGCCTCTCTTTATAAAGTCTTTAATTAATTCATGAGCCAAAAGAATAATCTCCCTAATATTCCCACCAGGAATAAGAACCGAATTGAGTTATTACGTGCTTGTTTATTGTTTATTAACATTTCACTATTTTATTTGAAACTTTTCATACCTATGTGTACGTGCCTATTAGTTTTAAGTGATATGACTATGCTTTGCCTGCGTGTATTATACTATTTATATTTGAGATATTAAGAACTAGCTTGTAAGGGCCTGCTAATTTTTTGTGTGTTATTGCCTATGTATTGACAGTTGTTTCCCTAGGCATTGTTATTTATCATTGCACTTCATTACATATTTTTAAGAATACATAATGCGTCTTTATGAGGGGAAAAGTATGTGGAAAGGAGGAAAGAGATTAAAATGTATACACATTACAGTGCTGTAAACTACAATTCAAATTTGTTGAAAACCATTCGAACCATTCATAAACCATTTTAAATGAGAAGATGAAAGTACAAATACTAAAAAGATGACCTCCTTTCTAGATTTAATCCTTTTAGTTTAAGCTATACATTCTAGTTCCTGATTGTTTCCAAGAAATTAGGGGATGTGTTCTCTTTGTTTTAGATAGATTCGTCGAGAGTTTAATCCTTTTATTTTAAGCTATACATTCTAGTTCCTGATCGTTTTGTAGTTACTTTTAAGTTAATGTTTTCAGGCCAGATAACTTTGAATATATTTGTCTATTAAAAACATAAAGCAACATTCCAATGCAATTTTTATTGCGTGTGAACACTTTGATAACTTGCATAAGAATCTCATTCTGTTTCTTTTCTGTATGCTCCAGTACTAGTGAAAATTACTTCTTATTTTTATTTAGCTGTTGTGGTTTCTTTATTTTATAGTTTGAACCCTCCATGAATCTTTGTTAATATATTTGGTCTGTAGGTAGTGGAAGTACAATTTTTTCAGCAATTATTGTTTGCACTGAATTGCTTTGTATGATTCTGCTTAATTCCATCAGTAGGACAATTCTGTTCCTAATCAACTTGTTACTTTGAATTGTTGTGGCTTCGCTTTTGTGTCTTACATTTAAAAATTGACGATGTGAGCAAAATTTAAGAGTAAATTGTACTATAATATAAAGCATGCTACATAATTTAATTTCAGGTTATAATTTTAAACATTCACCAACTTTTTTACTTCAAATTGGTATGTAAAATCATTTATTAACTGTACAAGTTTCTATAATCTTAAGTTTTATACAGGCAGACTGGTTATCGGTAGGTCTATAATTTACTGTCCTCTTTTGATAGCTAGGTTTCCACTTATTAACATGTGCATTGCATATGGGGATTACTAACTGTTATTTATGTTGGAACTGATTATCACATGTAGATGAAGAAGGATCCGCTAGAGCCTTAATTTGGCATTGAATTTTAGTTTACTGCTTACCTGTTTCAGTTTACATAATCCAGATTAAGAACAATATGGTTGTTATTAAGTACTTAAGTTCTATAGCTGGATTTTTTCCTTTTAGTTATAATTATCAAAAATCTTGGATTTATTTATTTATTTTTACTGATAATGTTTGTATCGCTTTGTTATTTACATAATAGTGATGTAGTATTTTAGTTATTCAAATTCTTGTTTACAAAACGATAACTTATTGCATTATCTATTAAAACTTCCCTACTTAATGAACATGGTTGTCTCTCATATTCATAACATGGACTTAGATGTTATTTATAACATGACATGTTGTATTGTGTAGACATGCCTTATATATAATTACATTTTTTTAATTATTGTTAGTTTTGAAAACTGAGTACACCAAGTAAATTTCTACAGTTAATTTTCACATTTTACATCAATCTATTTCTTTGATATGTGCAAATTAGTAAAAGTTGTACTTTTAAGATTTCTACAGTTAATTTTCACATTTTACATCAATCTATTTCTTTGATTTTGTTTAATTTTACCTGTAAGATCAATAGTTTTTATGTTTAATGCTCTGGTTTTGTAATTTTTCCTGAAAGTTGTATATTTTGATACTTTGTGCTAAAGAATTTGGCTCAGTGACTATGTTGTTCGCTAGGAAGCACTGTTTCCAGTTCACCTTTCATTGTTGCCTAGTCGAAAAAAAGTTGTTATCTCCATAGGGAGAAATATTCCTCTTTTAATTGATCAAGCAATGAAAGATCTGCTTTCACAACAATTATACAACCTTAGTGATTTTTACTGTTTTACCATCTCAGATATAAACTTTTACTGATAAGGTTATTATCAGTTTGCAGAAAAACTTCCTTATACTCATTCTGAAGTTTTTGAACTGCACTAATTGAATTGTTCATAATGTTGTCTACAAGCTTACCATGTTTTGTTAAAAGAAAATTGCTGTTGACATCCAACAATTCTGAGCTCTTGAAAATTTTTCAAACCAATTCCTCCATCTAGTTTTGTTTTATATAATTTTCTCCATGCTATTTTATGCTTACTACCTTCCCAAAAGAAGTCAGCACAAACATTACCAATTTTAATAAGTGTTGCAGTCGGCATGTCATGCACTAATAACCAGTATAAAACAATGGGTGTAATGACAGTATGTATAAATTCAGCTTTGCCTGCCATAGAAAGTAGATTATTGTCCCAACTGTCAAATCTACTCAAATTTTTTTGGAAAAAAGATGAACATTCCACATAATGTAGATAGTCAGTAGAGATAAGAAACCCCAAGTACTTGACTGGTAGAAATGCTTCTTGTAGTTGTAGAATTTCCAGTATTTCTGTTTTATTATGGCAACTTGTATTGAAATATACCTTTTTTAAGAGACAAACATGCAACTGTACTTAAACATTGGGTTATACTTTTTATGCATTTTGAACCTGAAATAAGGAATTGATCACAAAGTTTATTCGTAATTTTGATAACCCTGTAGCACAGGATTGACATCAAATTAAAAATGATTACTCTTGTTTACTGAGAAATGCAACTGAGTATTTTAGTCACATTAGATATTCATTTGAAAATCTAAAGAGTCTAGTAGAATGGAGCAAATAAGTAATACTTTCTTTGGAAGTAAACACCCAGTGATAATCACCCGAAATCCGATGTATTTATTGTAGTAGCATGCTGTTCTAGTTTGCCTATATGTTTGCATCTATTTGCTGGTGTGATATGGTTTCTGAGTGTGTCTGGCTATTGTAGCAGTGTGTGCAGGAGTATATGACTGTGTTTATTCAATAGACCAACCCTTACTACTAGATTATTCAGTGCTATTTGGTAATAGAAAAAAAATAACTATTATATTTAACAAGAACAATATAATTTAGTAAAGTTAAATATGTAGAATTAATCTTACAACAAATTTCTCAATATAATTTGAAAAATATTCTTTTCGAGCAGTTGGAATGAGGACCCATTGAAGGGCAAGTCTCATGTTCTGTTAAATATGATATAGGAGGGCAGTATGTCTTTCAGCATAAACAAACAATGGATAAGTGAATCAGATCTAAGATCTACATACTATATAGACGGGGTGCAGAAGTTCATTAGTTTTGTTGAAGAAAACGGTGGTAAGAAAGGATTGTATTTATGCCCTTGCACCCGGTGCAAAAATATGAAGACGATCAAATTAGATGACATTCATTTTCATTTGCTTAGATGGGGTATTATCCAATCGTATACAGCGTGGTATTTTCATGGGGAAAAAGGGAGGAGATGGAAAAACAGCAACCAGTTAGGCATGGCAGAACTACTGCTGAGTCTGAACATATTAGGATGGAAGATTTGGTCAATGATGCAGATAGATTTCATCATTTTCAACCTACAAATTCGTTGCCTGATCATGCTAATGTTGGAGAGCAGTCTACTGATTATCCAGATTGGCAGGCCAATGAAAGTAAGAAGTATAAATCGCTTTTTGGTAGCGTAAAAGAGCCACTGTATCCTTCATGTTCAAAAGGGATTACGAAGCTGTATGCCATTGTGAAATTGAATAGCTTGAAGACCCAATACAGCTTTTCAGATAATGGTATGACTGCACTTCTCGAACTAATAAAGGAGTTACTCCCCGAAGGTAACACGCTGCCGACAAAGTACTCCGACGTGAAGAAGATCATTAAGCAAGTTGGGATGAATTACAAAACTTATGATGCATGCATCAATGATTGCATATTGTACTGGAAAGATGATGCGAACAAAGTTTCTTGTACAAATTGCAATGAACCAAGATATATGACATCATTAAACGAAGAGAGAAAATGCACCAAAGTACCTCGAAAGACATTAAGACATTTTTCTTTAATTTCTAGATTGAAGAGACTGTATACTGTACCATGGATGGCAGATGCGATGACCTGGCATGGTCGTGCCAAGACTGATCCAACCGTAATGCATCATCCATGTGACACTTCTCAATGGAAAGTCGCAGATTCATTTGATCAAACTTTTGCTGCCGAACAAACGAAATGTCACACTTGGAATAGCAACAGATGGTTTCTGTCCACATGCTTCTCTCTCTAACCCTTACAGTTGTTGGCCAGTAATTGTAGTACCATATAATCTTCCTCCGTCTATGTGCATGAAAAGGGAGTTCTCAATGTTAACATTGTTGATTTCTGGGCCAAAACAACCAGGAAAGGATATTGATGTTTATTTACAGCCGTTGATAGACGAGTTAAAGCAGTTATGGGAAGGAGTGGTTACATTTGACTCGTTAAATAAATCTGAGTTCACAATGAGAGCTAGGGTGCTGTGGGCAATCCATGATCACCCTGCTTTTGGGACTTTATCAGGATGTACAACTCATGGTTACTTTGCATGTCCTATTTGTGGGGAAAACACTTGTTCTTATTATCTTCCTGAAAGTAAGAAGATGTGTTACATGGGGCATCTAATGTTTCTTCCTAACGAACACAAGTTTCGATACGATAAGACAAATTTCAACAACGAACAAGAACTTCGTCGTCCTAAATGGCCATTGATTGGTTTTCAAGTTGAAAAGAAAGTAGCGAATATCAAAATGAAAGTTGGTAAACAAAAAGAAGAAATTGGTCGAAAATGGAAAAAGTCAACCAATGAAGATGTTGACAATATTTCTAGATAGTATAGGAGGTCTATCTTTTTTGATTTACCATATTGGAAAGCAAATTTGGTCCGACATAATATTGATGTTATGCATACAGAGAAGAATTTCACGGAGCATCTCATCAGCACCATTATGGACCATAAAGATAAGTCAAAAGATGGCATCAATGCACGCAAGGATTTGAAAATCATGGGTATAAAACAAAAGTTGTGGGTGATGGAAGATCCTGAAACAAATAGAACAATCATACCAAAGACAACTTTCGCTTTGAGCAAAGAAGAAAAGATACGGTTTTGCACCGTTTTGAAAAATCTGAAAGTGCCTAACAAATTTTCTTCTAACTTTCACAACAATGTGAGCATCAATCCTCCTGAACTAAGAAATATGAAGTCACATGATTACCATGTCATAATGCAACATTTGCTTCCGGTATTGCTTCAACATTCTTATCCACAACACAAGGATCTACGAAATGCTGGTCATCGTATTAGTTTATTCTTTAACATTTTGTGTTCAAAGGTGATCAATAGGGAACATCTTTTAAAAGCGAAGGCTAGCTTAGTAGAAGCAATGTGTGTTTTTGAAAAACATTTTCCACCTGCATTTTTTGATATCAGTGTCCACCTTATGGTTCATTTAGCCGATGAAGCGTTGATTTGTGGCCCTGTCAGATATAGATGGATGTATCCATTGAACGGAAAATTTCTAATTTCAGTTATGCACATCTACCGTCTACAGTATATAATTGATCACATTTATAGGTTGATGAAAACATATAAAGGATATGTGCGCAACAAAAGATACATTGAAGGGTGTATTGCAGAAGGATATATCGTACAAGAAGCTAGTCTTTACTGCATGGAATATATGCCAAACGGAGGTGATAGCAATCATAAACATACCCGTGAAGCATTTTTAGACAAGGAAGATGAGTTTGCTGGTGAGATACCTCTGGATAATGGTAAAGACATAACGTTAACCCAAGTGCAATTTGAACAGGTGCGTAGATGGGTCCTTAATAAGTACGATGGATTTGATGAATGGAAGAAGTAAGTTCACGAACTTGTTTGGAATTTTAATTTTTTTAATTCAATTTATATATACATTTTGATACGTGTTTTTCGTAGGAGGTATAACTCCTATGTGAAAAGTACTAGATTTCAACCTAGAGGCAGGCCTACCACCGTGGAAGTAGTTCAAAGTTTTAATCTATGGTTACGTAATGAGGTTTAACTTTGTCTTAAGTATTTTATGTGTTTATAAGTGTGCAATACACCTTTGTGACCATGTTTTTTTTACTTATTAAAATTTATGTAGCTGTTAAAGACCATCGATGTTGATCCAACTCTGTGGCGGTTAGTGCACGGGTCGAAGTTCATAACGCGTAGTTATATGAAGTACCAAGTGAATGGATTTCCATTTTCCACGAAAAATACGAAGACCGTATGGTAACACAAAATAGCGGTGTATGCATGAGAGCAATTACAAAATTTAGATCGAGTGGCAAGGATAAAAATTATAAGGAAGCAGAAACAATGTATTACGGAGTCATTCAACAGATACTTGAGTTGGATTACACTGACTTCAAACAAACAGTTTTTTATTGTGATTGGGTAAAAGTCAAGTATAAGGTCAATGGTTGCAAAATAGATCCCATTTCAAACCTCATCATGGTAAATTTAGGGAAATTGAAGAACAAAAATAACGTGAATGACGAGCCATTTATTCTTGCATCAGAAGCGAGTCAAGTTTTTTACTCAAAAGATTTAAAAAATAACGGATGGTCTGTGGTCTTGCATACACCAAAACGGTTGACTACAAATGTGGATGACGTTGAGTTCCCTACCGTCTATCAATCAGCTTTTGAAGACAATGAAAAATTAGAAGACCTTACCAAATCCATATGTTAACTTATTAGTATTCGTACATCACATGATTGTGTGTCTGTATATTTTTAATTGCACGATTGTGTGTATGTATGGTTTTGAATATTTTATACATTCCAATGCAATTTCAGGTGTTTTCACTTAATAATTTTGCAGGAAACTATGTCAGAAAATTCACCATCTTCACATTCGTCATGTTCAGAGGCGAAGAAAGTTAATCAAAACTTACTTGGTATTCCGGTCTCAGATAACGCTGGAAAAATCGCTACTATGCTCGGTAAACTAGTAAGAGCTCATGTGCCGATATCATATATAAGTTGGAATAAAGTACCTGGAATATACAAGGACAACGTTTGGAACGAATTGGTGGTAAGTATCCTTATCTGTTTGACAACAACTATTTCATTCAATAGCCTTATGGTTTCAACTCTTTGCACAACACATAATTTAATATATTTTTTGCAGAAAATTTATGAGCTCGATCCGCTTTCAAAGGAAATGTTTTTAAAGAGAATGGCCGAGGCTTTTAGGAGATACAAGAAAAACTTGAGAGTAGTTTATTATGACCCTTTCAACAATGACGAAGAACGGTTGAAAAATTGCCCACCTACAGTTGCTCAAGAAGATTGGGCAGAGTTCGTAAAAAATGATCCAACGCCTGAAGCGAGCGGAAGAAGGGAGGTAGGCAAAAAGAACAGAGCATTGCTCAGTTATGCTCATCATGCAGGACGTAAAAGTCACGCTAAAATAGAACAAGAAATGGTAATTTATATTCATTTTCATTCAAATGATTTACACATTGTGATTGGATATTCATGTCGTTGCATCAACTTGTATTGCAGATCGTTGCTAGTCCATCAACAAATATTAGTCGTCGTCAAGTATGGGAGAAGACACACAGGAAAAAAGATGGTAGCATATCAGATGCCACTTCTTCATACTTTGTAAGTTAAAAAAATATTAACTTGCATATTCTTTAAAATTCCTTATTCATGTAAGTATTATCATATTACAGGATCAAATTGCGAAAGCGAAGGAAAAGATCACTGATAGTGATGAAGAAAAATTGACAGTAGATGAAGACATCTTATCACAAGTGCTTGGTAAGGATGCAAGGGGTAGGAGCCACGGTGTTGGGACCGTTATACCAAAGACTAAAGTTAAGGCTTGTGCCATTGCACAGAAACGACTCCGACATGTTCATGGCAAGCAGCATGAGTTGAAAATGAGGGTGGGAAGTTTGGAGGGTACAGTGGGAAATTTGTCTGGGCAAATGGAGGTTTTGATCAACATGGTGGGAAATATTGAACAGGGAATTCGTGCACCGGTCAATTCTTCTGATGGAGGACGCGCCACACAATTCAATGCTCCTGAATTAATTGCTTCACAGTTCCAGGATTCAACCAATGTTACGAACAATCAAAAATGTGAAATCCTCAACTCTGATTTAGAAGTAATAGGAACAGGTATTTTTAACATTTAAACATTTATGACATAATAAGTAGAAAACTTAAATAATAATAAATATTCCCTTTTATTGCAACAGGTACTATATGCCGAGATTCTACATTGTCCAACATCCATGGGAAATCTGTACCATCCACACATGAAAAAGTGGTGTAGGACAGTATACTGCTACCAGATGAGAGAACCAGCAAAATGAATCATCAATTTGCAGAGACCTTTGCTGATGTTGGAGTGGGTGGATATGTGTGCCATCCGAAGTGTCTTATTCGATATCTCTAGATGATGGAGCAGGTATATTTTCTGTTTATGTGGTCGATATTTCAAGTCCCATTAAATTGATTTGAATTTAATTCCAGTTCAGATTAATATATTTTAAGTTGTTAATATACCATAAAACATCTTTTTAGATAAATGAATTATAAAATTAAAAACATCTAGCGAGTTGAATAACGTTAGTTCATAGGAAACTACCATATTAATCACCATACGGTACTTTCTTTGCAATTACCATTACCATTAAATAAACAAAAAATGGTATACAATTTGTTAAAACTTTGTCTTGTTTCTGCTTGGCGTTGTTTCTGCTTGTGATGGTTTACAATTAGTATACAATAATACAAAATGATACGAGACATGCAAATTTTTTAGTGTCTACTTTTCATTAAACATATATAAGCTACGCATCAACCTGATACGAGACATGCAAATTTTTTTAGTGCCTGTCACCTAAAAGCTGCATACAATTCTATATAACTTTTTTTCCATCTGACATGGTTAACATGAGTTATTGTACCAATAATCACTCGTACAATTTTACTGGATTTTCCAACATATTTTTGCCTTCTAATACATCTCGCACTGAAATGATACTCTGGGATATTTGTGACCATCAATGTATCTAATATACCACTTCAATCACCGATATAATTGCTATGTTATTGAAATATACATTTATGCTTTATCTTTTGTAATGAATTATACAATTCCCACTACCTGTCTTTTAATCACATTTTTATAGCAGTACATATAACGTGGTAAGCAAACAACTAACTTGACCAACATTTTATTTATGCATACAAGTTCATTTAAATTTTTAAAGAAGCGCTTCGAGTGAAAATGCCCTTTGTACAATTAGTTTTGACTGAGGTCTACAATTGTAATAACTTATTTTTGCAAGCTCATTTAAAAAATATGTTCTAAAATATAATTGTACAAGGAATTCTAGATATCTAATTTTGAATTTGAAATTGAGAGCTATGAATCAAAATTTTTATTGTAGAGTACGATAAGGGCACTAGAAGAAAAAGCATCACTTTCGAGCATAGAATTTCCTATGCCATGGTCTGTGCAGGATTCTCAGAATTCACAGAATCCGCTAGGCCATGTGCCGTACTGTGTATAGCTTGACTGTTTCATTTCATGAGTGTCTTTAAGCGCGAGTTGATTTAGCAAACCTCATGCATCACAAACATTGGAATATTAAATAAGATATAGTGAATTTTGTGTTGAAAATAGTAACGGCTAAATGTCTACCCTACCCTACCCTACCATTGGGCTGTCTGCATTTGAATCCTCAGAGTTACAATCTTCTACTATAACCTCATCTAAATAAGTTTCCTGTTGTTGTGCAGTTGATTGTGCAGGTGGAACCGCAGATGCAGAGGCATGGTGAACTGTATCAGCAGTCTGTAGTGGGGTAGAGGTTGAGTAAGGAATCACTTAGTCAAATCTATTTGAAGTAGAGATATCAAAAGCAACACTATTTGGAGACTCGAACACCTTTTCTTTACCCTTATGTTGGGTCTTTTTTTGAAACTACATATTTTATGTAGCCTGATTTGATTGAGTTGTATCAGATGTAACAGTTAAACAACTATGTGTATGCTGGATATTAGGTTGTCATGTCTTTGTTACTGAAATTGCAATGCGGATTATTGAATCATTTGAATGTGCACTGTCTATAATATTATTTGTTTTGATGTCTCGGAATGATTATTGTTTATATATTGGATATGAATAGGTCTATAATATTATATATTGGATATGAATAGGTCTATAATATTGTATATTGGATATCTATATCTAATTGACTAATTAGATACGGCTTTTAGCCGTATCTAATTGGTTCATTAGACGCTGCCTATTTGTTAATTAGATACGGCTTCTGGCTGTATCTAATGAGCCAATTAGATACGGCCTTGGCTTTTAGCCGTATCTAATGAGCCAATTAGATACGGCCTAAGGCCGTATCTAATTGGCTCATTAGATACGGCTAAAAGCCGTATCAAAATATTAAGCTCGGCATATTTTGATACGGCTTTTAGCCGTATCTAATAAGATTAGATACGGCTTTTAGCCATATCAAAATATCGTTTATGGTGTAGTGTTAGAGTTCTATTGCTCATATCCCAACTCGACATCAATCTTAACTCTCACAAATAGATAAGCCTACTTCTTCGGCGTTTAGCGTTAAGCAAAGTTAATTACTTTCCAAATAATTAAGCAAACAACGAGATTAACACGTTTTCATCATTTTCTTGAATCTCACAAATACATAAATCTATCTCATCGGCTTTTAGTGTTAAGTATAGTATTAATGACTGCAACGACCCGGAATTTTGGTCAATTGGTTTTGGACGTTTAATTTATTTTAAATGTTGAATTTGAAATATTAATTAATTTTGAATAGGGAGATTTTGGTTGGATTAGTGAAATAGTTTAAAATTTTCAAATATATTGATTTAACGTATTGGGTGAATAGTAAATTTAATAATTGAAATTGGGATAATATGTGAATTTGAAGTAAATGTACATGGAAATGATTTCTAAAATTGATTTAAATTCTATTTGAATTAGAATTATGATATTCGACTTTTGGATGGGATTAAAAGTCGATAAATTAAAAATTGGAATTTTATATGTTAAGTTAATAATGGAATTTAATATTGGGAATAGAGTGAAGAATCAAATTTGTGATTTTATATGAATCGAAATGGTTTCTAATATGAATATAAATTCTACTTGAAATATAATTAAGTTAGTAAATTTTTAAAATTGGGACTTCAAACGATTTCGTCGATTTTGAAAATCGCTCGATTTAATCGACACGTTAAAATAGCCTTCTGAGGCACAGTCTCGAAATTTGAAAAAACTAGTTCCATTGGATCTGTAATAGTGTATTATTATTGGATTTGAAATTTTGTAGCGTTTGGAGTTACTATTTGGTCGTATGGGCTAGAAACGCGTTTTATTAAATATCGAAAGTTTAATATTTTATTTCGATTCAAAAAGCTATCTTCCACATACGATCGAATTAGGCCTCGAAACTTGTTCCATTGTGTTCAGAATAGGGGTAAAACATTATAAACGCTAGGCGGCACACTTCGTTTAGAGTTCGTTTAGAAAAGCACGTGAATAGTTGAGATAATATTAAAAATATTATACATTCACGTATATATATACGTTCACAGTGAAACCCTAGTTTTTATTCCAACCGCCACCATTTATAATATTTCAATGGCCGAAAATTCTCCATTTCCTCTCCAATTTCCTCCTAATACATCGACTTTACCCAAAACCTCCAACTAGAAAGTCGTAGAGTGTGTCGAGTACTACGTATTCAACGGTCGAGAACTGAGATGGTGCTTCGTGGTTGTCGAGATAGGGATTTGAAGGCTGTGCGTTCAAGATGGAAATTCATGATGATGGTATAGCTGAGCTCGTCATTATTCAAGGCATGGGTGCATGGGGCTATGGCGCTTCGGTCGGTGGTGTTTGATCGATTTATAATGGCTCGAGGTGGGGGTGGCAGGGAGGAGTTGAGCGACGTTGGTGGGTTCGTTCGTTTGAGATACGAATGTGAGAAAGGAGAAGGGAAGTAGCAGCTCTAATCTGCTCTTCTGAAATGGATGGCCATGAAATTTTTCGGAGGTTAAAATAAATTTAAAAAAAACAAGAAGAAATTTATTTATAAAAATTATATTCAAATCTTATAAATTGTATAACTTTTCCATACGCGGTCAGAATTGGACGAAACAAGCGGCGTTGGAATCGTGTCGACGAGTACTATGTTTTGGAATTGATTTGGAGTCGATTGGATCTAGCTAAAATTTTAGGTTAAATCGAACGTTGTTCGGTTTAATTTAAAATTGGAACGTTGGCAAATTGAAACTCAAGGTGAGTTAATCTCACTCACTTTTGGATGGCTGGTTTAATTTAAAAAATTGAAAATTTAAATTATTGATTGATTGAATGATTGATAATTATTATTATCAGTTGGATGTGATAATATATATAGTGGTATATATGTAGTTGGATTGATTATTCCCGCTTATTGGAGCAGATGAGACCCTATGTGCCCCGTATAATAGCGGATGACCCTATATACCACGATATCCCTCCTCTGTAATGACCCAAAATTTTTGACCCCGAAAATTCGACACTAATACGTTCACTGTAGAACTGCCGAGCAATCGAATGCCGAAAATTCCAGATTGTTCAACACTTATACAGTGAACGTATCAGTGTCGAATTTTCGGGGTCGAAAATTTCGAGTCGTTACATTTGGTATCAGAGCAAAGCCTTTTGAAAAATATGGAAATTGATTTGAACTTGAAAACTGGAAATGCTTTTGAATTTTGAAACTACTACTTGAATTTAAAAACTGGAACTTTTTTTGCTTTGTTTTGAATAGATCTTGGATCTTGAATTGCCTAGCTTTAGTTTTTATTACTCTCTGGTTTTAGTTTTGAAAAAAAATGAAAGGTAGAGGAGAATGAAAGAAGGAGTATAGATGTATATATAAGTGTACAACCTTGCTATTTATTATTTTTAAAAAATTAAGAAAATACATTAAATATGACACTTGTTATTTGCATGTTACCTAGCTTACAAATGCCTTTTTGCAAGCATTTATATTTTTATTAATTATATATTCTTATTTTTACACTTTCTTTTATTTATATGTATATAACTCAAAGAAAACAATATAAAACTTATTTATTTATACTTACTTTAAGATTAAGCCATTTATACTTTATACTAGTCTTAAAAATGTAGAATTTGAATCTAATTTATTTTCAAGATATTCATATAGAATTTCAAATCATAGTTTTATTTACAATCTACATATATAAATAAACAATAGAAAGCATATTTAATTGATTTGAAAATATAAGTTATGCAAATTTAAATCATGTAAGATGATTATTAAATCAATACTTATATCCAGATATAAGTATTCATCAGAATCCTATTTGTTCAACTTATAAATCGATATTTCTAATAATTTAATCCGGTTAATTATCAATTAACAGATGTCTAAAAATTCGGGTTATCACATCCTCGAAGCGGGATTGGTATTTTTATGTTTTATTAACATATGTGGTTGCAGGAAAACAGGTTGGAGGGATCCAACTAGATTCCTCAAAATGTTGAATTAAATTTCATATATATTGATATATGATCTATTTGAATAGTCTGTGGTAGATTATAATGTGATTTGAATTTATTGGATGCTTTGGTAGCACTGGATTTTGGTATTTTAAAATACCATATATATATTGAATTTGAAAAGAAATTAAAAAGGGATTTTAGAAGTGAAATATTTATGTAGAATTTTGGATTGGTTAAAGAGGAATTTAGTTGGAAAAATAAAGGGGCTGATTTTTAAATTGTACTTAACTTTTTCGTGATATTGAAAATAGAGATTTTGGATATATATATATATAAAGGAATTTAAATAAAAATTCCTAAGTGATACTGGTTTTAAATATAAAAGGGTTTTAAAATCAAGATTTTAAATAGACTTGGAGAATAGAAGTGAATTTGGAAATAAATATAAAATTTGTTATATTGGATCTTGAATGAGATTTTCTAAATTACGAAATAGAAGAAGAATCGATATTTGGTTGATTTTGGAATATAGACTGGATTACTTAAGAAATTGAATTATAAATGGAAATTAATTTAGAAATCAATTTATGATGGATTAAAGTGATGTGAAACCGTTGTAAACGGAAGATGAGACTAAGTGATTTATAAACAATGCTTTATAAAGTAAGGTGAATGTGTATCACTTGATAAATTGAAGTTATAAATTCACGATGAGAATTTATAGTGGGGTGAGTAAATCGGTTTAAAAAAATGATAGATTTTTCTTTTGAAAATGTGAAAAAGGGATTTATGAAATTGGAACGTAAATCAATTGGTGATAAATCGAGAAAGATTTATAAATGTTAGACTGGTTATATTGGAATTGGAAAATATATTTTTATCGAGAAGTTGAGTTATTTGTAAAAGAGGATTTTTAATTATTAAACTAGGTAATTTTAAAAATGTTTTTTTAGCATAAAAATATTTCCAGGAAGTTAGTTATTTAAATATTTTCAAATTACCAAAATAAACTATAAGTTTATAAACGAGTCTTGTAAATCGATTACAATCTTATTAATAAATCAGAATTAATTACCGTTTCAAAGTTATGTAGTTATTTTAAATTGTAATCAAAACAAGATTATAAGAATTGAAATGGTTTATATAACCAAATAGAAATTGTATAAGTATGATATATATAAAGGAGTATAACTAGAATTGGATGCAAACTAGAATTTGAAATTTTAAATCCTGGAAGGTTTGAGAAATATTTTATACAGATTTGAATTAAAATTTGGGAAATTTTTAAATCTTAAAGATTTTGAAATGTCTTCCAAAGTGTTTGAAAGGAAGAATGGTGTTATTATTTTGGAGATATTTATGAATAAAAATCGTTTAAAATGGGTTTTGGAAGAAAGGAAGCACTGAACTCACTTCAGTCGCTGGAAAATAATTATAGTGGTGACGACCGCATCATCAGTGTTCATTTTCGAGTTTTTAATTGACGGATTGTTAACATAGTGATTGGCTATGATTATTTACTTTGGAAGTGTCTAGTAAACAATTTTTGTCTTAGAAATCCCAAAGGGAAATTGTTTTGATAAAACCAAGTTGTTTTAAAATTCTGAAAGTATGATTTGATATACACACAAGCGAATATATGTATATTTATGACTTCGAAATGTTTTGAAATAAAACCGGGTAACTGAATTCCGGGATTTCCAATTAAATGATTTGTGAAGTCAGGATAAAATCAGTATTGGACTTATAATTTGGAGTTGATATAGATAAGAAAAGGAAAGTGAGAAATTTAATACTAAGATTAAAGTTAACTTGAAAAGGTTTAAGTGAATGATATGAGTTGAAATTTAACCTAGGATAAGCTAAATAAATTTGAATTGGATTTGGATTGAATTGAATATAAATTTGAAATGTAGAATGGTTATATAACTATAAGTTATGACTATTTAATGTAATGGATACACTTAAGCTATAAAGTAATATATATAATCTAAAGTTATGAATATAAGATGTGAATAGACTCAAGCAAGCAATATGAAATTTTAAGTAAATAAGTTCTTGAACTTATAAATTGGGAAATGAAATGGTTTGATATTATGTTGAAGAATGGAAATTCAAAATTTTGAATTATAGTTAGAGGATAGATTGGAATTGAGTAAATTGAATATAAATCACTTGAAAAGTGAGGTAATGAAGCGAACTTCCGAAATGGGTCAAATGAAATTGATGGTGATTGAAATGAAGCAAAAGGAATGATTCCAAAGTGGTATAGTATAAATTGGATATACTAAGTAAATGAAAGCGAATAAATTGAATAGGAATCAATTTAAAAATGAAATGGAATTTGATTGCCATGGAAACTTAACTTAAGTGATTATTTATGAAATGATTCATGAATAAGTTAACATGGATAGGAATGTTGTTTAATATAAAAATGTAGCGAACAAAGTTTGGTGAATAACTTGAATGGGAATCAATGGAAAATAGATGAATTGATTAAGAATCGATTTAAATGGATAAGTTGACGCTTAATAAGATGAATATGAATAAAATAAGTGTGAATGTAACGACCTGCCTTTTTGGACGTTTTAAGCAGACACACACGTCATACTCAAACCATTCAAAAGGGCAGATTGTTATGGGGTAAATAAGAAAAAGCAGAGAAAGAAAGAAGCAAATACAGAATCTCGCAGCGGAATGACAAAATATAATAATAAAAAACAGTTCATGAAGCTGTTTAAAATAACATTGATTAAACTTTTATAATACAGATCAGAGTTACATACAACAAGGATAAATAATCAATAAATGCAGCGGAACAACATGATGCAGTGGAATAAATATAATACATAATAGTCGTACAAAATCTTCGTCTTCATTCTCCAGAAATTAGTCTTCGATAAACTGAAAAGCTCAGACTGACTCGAGCGAATTGAAAAGATAAAACACTCGAGTCAGAACTAAAAGATCTTATATAAGTTAAATCAACAGTAAACAAATATGAGTGTAACAGCGTCAGAGATTTTTACAGAGACATCTCCTATCCAGTGTTTAACGTGAGTGCAATAACTTAAGAGATGCTCGGGATTTCCATCTTCTACGGATCCGTTAAACTATCTACTATGTAGTACAATACGCTATTATAATAGTGTCTATAGTAAAGTAAAGTATTAAAATAGAGTTAAGGCGTTACCCATATCCCCCTTAACACATTTTATATATTCCCATAGTCTATACATACCGTAATTCCTCCGTAAACTAGAGGGCTATCAGAGGGCACTCCATAGGTATGATACAAAACAAACTCGTAGAAGGCGCGATAGGGCATGTGAACACGGCACTTGAGGCAATGCCAGGGTAGATATACCGTGTACAAAGCCGGATTGGTGGTAATGCAAAGCAGCCACCATCGCACACCTCGGAACACACTCTGTGACGCCCCACCTCTATGCTCATGCTAGCCAAGGACACCACTGAGTAATGCCGTCGACTAGCGTGAAGAATAAGACTGTTGAGAAGAGACCATCCGTGTAATTGCGTTGTGCGAGCACCGATATGTCAGATAGTATAACATGCATTTCATTTCAAGTGGAAATCCGGCATACCGATACAAACTCAAAGCGACTACACAGTGGCTAAGTGGACCTCGGAAACAATTATAGAAATAAACATAACATAAATCAGTCACAGATGTTCATATCTCAAAGGCGGAAACAGATATGAATGTAACACATAAACGTGTACATCAGAGTAGTGGTCAAACAACATCCACAATATCACAAAAGAATAGATACAAGTGCTAGACAAAAGAATATGTATACATCAAGGAGTCTCTATCTCAAATGTATAACAACAAAAACTATAAATGTAATGTAGTTAGACAAAAGTCAGAAGGTGATCTCAAATAAGGAGTCAAGCAGAAGCACCTGTAACATCTCGTTCTGACCCGAGTATTATTTAATAAGAAACTAATAAACGGAACAGTCAAGCTATAATTATCATTAAAGAAATGAGATATAAGCAGAGATATAATAAGAACGTATGATAACGATAATGTCATACCAGGACAAGTGTGATTAAAACAACAACAAAATCATACAATATCTCAAGAATCTCAAAGCACCAAAAAGAATATCATATTCTTTATTTTATTCACCGAACTAAAAATATTGACAAACATATTAATGCCAATCACAAAGGTTGGTGAAACACAAATTCTAGAAATCATCAATTAGAAATCCAAAATCAAAAAGGGAGAGGCCTATCACAAACGGGAGCATGAAAACTCATCAACACGTGTGTCACAGATGGAACGCTATTCCATGGTCGCTAACCATAAATTTTGAGCCGAAGCTTCATAAACGGCCTGAAGACCACAGGTCGCTACCCCACCAAATTGAACCGAAGTTCCACAAAACAGGGTTTAGTCTCCCTCGCAAACAAATAGACATCACACATCGCTAGTCTAAATCACAAAATGATCATCATCGATCAATAAAAAGTGTCGATTACACTAAGCTAGTAAATATATGAGTTTAGCTTCATGTCCTATAACCACTAGCTTAACTTAAATATTTACGAACAAATTGTAGATTCCCACTCGAAAATTGTCACAAGAGTTCAATCGAACAAGTCCAAGAATTAACCGATGAAGTAAGCGCAAGCATTTCATACCACTTGTTTTGCTAAGCCGTTTAATTAGATTTTCTCATACGAGTGAGGTAAAGGTTTGTATATACTAATAGATTAGAAAACGGTTTTATAAAAGATCTTTGTATTAAAAATAGAGTTGAAATCATCTTTGTAAAAGAGTTTTAATATTTACTACTAGTATAGAAACCTTTATATTTAGAAGTGACAAATCACAAAATGATTGTAGAAACAATCTATCACAAGAATTCACATTTCGATAACGTGAATCAAGCCATGGAAATCGATATCAAATCGATCAAATAGAAACACCAAAAATCTAGAAAAGAAATCATCAAAGTTGATATTAATTGACAATAACTATATGGATAATCAAAAATCGATAAATTTGGAAATCCACATAAAATAGGTTAATTTCCAGAAATCAACAGCCACAGACGTCTGTGGATAATCCACAGACGTCTGTCACCTGTTTCGAGAAATATTATTCCTAAAGCCATAGAGGTCTGTGGATAATCCACAGACGTCTGTATCCACAGACGTCTGTCACCTATTTCGGGAAATATTTTTCCTAAAGCCACAGACGTCTATCACCTATAGCAGGACAAAATTTTCATAGCCCTTAAATGGGCAAACCTACACAACTTCTCGGATTCGGAGCGATTGAAAGAGCAACGGCGACAAAGGATTTATGTTAAGCAACAACCCAGCCCTAAAGGCTCTTCAATTCACCCAAAACAACATGTCTAAACACCCATACTAGGGTTTTCATAAATTTTGACTTCAAAATACCAAAATTAGGAAAATTCACCAAACCAATTCAATTCAAAAGCAATTGAATAAGAAATAGATGTTAGGAATTCATACCTAATAATAATCAAAGCTATAGACATAGATGTGAGTTCAAGAACTCACTTTTAAACCCAAAAATGATGAAGGAGAAGCTTGGAAACAAAGGAGGATCAACCACTCTTCAAACTCAACTCTAGAAGCTTGAATCTAAGCTCAAAAGAAGAACATTTCCAAAGTTAGGTTTAGGAAATTTCTGAATTTAAAGAGAGATTGAGTTGGAGAAGAAGATGGAGATACTTACCAATAGTTTCTCTTTGTATTTGGAGCTAAAACTTGGATTTGCTAAAGAAACTAGGGTTTAGGATTTTAATTTCCCATCTCCACCACCATTTTTTGCTAAAGCTTAAGTTGTAGGAAATATATGAAGTAAGGAAGAGGAGTGGAGTGGAGTTGGGTTGATATGTTAAGTTAATGGGCTGAAATCCAACCCAAAGCCCTAAGTTAAAAGGTCGAAATTTTAGCTAGCTCCAAACATATCGATGTTTATACTCAAAAGAGTCGCAAATGCCATTTTGGACTCAATGGAAGTGGTCTCGAGTCTCAATTCGACTGTTTGCAAAAAGTAGCTTTCCGGACTTTAATCCGATTAACAATTATGTTTAAATAAAATATTTAAATATTCAAAACTTTAAAATATGAGGGTTGTTACAGACTCCCCTCCTTAAAGAAATTGCATCCTTGCAATCTTTAAGAAATAAATAAGAAGTAACAACAACAAAAGCATATCAACACAAAAGGAAGAAATTTTGAAATAAGAAGTTCACCTCAAAGAGCTCAAGAGAGTAAGTTTGGATGTGTTCGCTCGATAAATTCTCTAGATTCCCAAGAGCAATCCTTAGGATTTGACGACCATTGAACTTTCACAAGTGGGACATCTTTATTTCGAAGGCGTTTAACCTCCGAAGCATAACACGAATAGGATGTTGCTCATATGTTAAATTAGGCGAAACTTCAATTTCTTCAACAATACCGGGCTTAAGAATAGTGTCGGAATCTCGAAGTCATTTCCGTAGTTGAGAGACGTGAAACACGTCATGAATAGCAGAAAACTTAGCTAGTAATGAGAGGCGATAAGCCATGGAACCAATGCGTTCGGTGATGGGAAATGGGCCAATACATCGAGGTGCTAATTTTCCCGATCGACTGAAACGCACAACACCCTTCATAGGTGAAACACAAATGAACACAAAATCTCCCACAGAAAATTCTAATTTCCTTCTTCGATTATCGGCATAAGCTTTTTGTCTACTTTGAGCTTCTTTCATCCTATGTCGAATAATCAATCCATTCTATGGCATCACGAATAAAATCTGGTCCTAAAACCAGCTTCTCACCGGCTTCAAGCCAACACGAAGGAGATCGGCATGGCCTTCCGTATAGTGCCTCGAAAGGTGCCAAACCAATATTATATTGGAAGCTACTATTATAGGAAAATTCAACAAGAGAAATATGATCTTCCCAACTTCTACCAAAGTCAAGAACACAAGCATGAAGAAGATCTTCAAGAGTTTGATTCACACGCTCGGTTTGTCCATCGGACTGCGGATGATAAGCGGTGCTAAAATTAAGCTTCGTTCCCAAAGCTTTTTGAAGACTCTTCCAAAATCCACTAGTAAACAATGGATCACGATCACTAACGATAGAAGTAGGAACTCCATGCAATTTAACAATTTCTTTAATAAAGAGTTTGGCCAAAAGAGGAACTGTCCGATTAGACCGAACGGGAATAAAATGGGCGGATTTAGTAAGTCTATCAACTATCACCCACAAGCTATCATGACCCGAACGAGAACGGGGAAGGCCGTCAATAAAATCCATGGAAATATGATACCACTTCCACATTGGGATGTCTAATGGTTGCAATAACCCACCGGGCCTTTGATGCTCGGCCTTAATGAGTTGGCAAGTCATGCAACGCTTAACGAAGTTAACGATATCAAATTTCATTCCCTGCCAATAATAAAGTCGCTTCATATCCGCGTACATTTTACTACTACTGGGATGAATGGTGAATTTAGAACGATGGGAATCTTCTAATATGTCTTTGCGAAGATCACTAATATTTGGTACGACAAGTCTACCAAATTTTCAAATACCGCCACAAGAGTCAATATCAAAGTCTTTCATACCTTCAGTATCAATTTTATCCCTCAAATTTTGGCCAAGAAGAACCAATTCGGGATCTAGTTTTTGAACTTCAAGAATGCGGTCCAAAAGAGATGGATGAGCCTCAAGGCTACATAAAACAAGAGATGAACATAAATCAGATACACGATCTCGAATCTCACAAGTAGACAAAGTCTCGAGATCGTTCCATTCGGATATCATCATAGAAACAACCGCTTGTTGCTTTCGGCTAAGGGCATCGGCAACACGATTTCCCTTTCCGGGAGTATAAAGAATATGAAGATCATAAGATGCCAGGAACTCGAGCCAACGTTGTTGACGCAAATTAAGTTCCTTTTGAGAAAATAAATACTTCAAAGATTTGTGATCGGTGTAGAGAACAAATTTCTCTCCCAAAAGATAATGGCGCCAAATTCTAAGGGCGAAAAAAATAGCTGCGAGCTCTAAATCATGAGTGGCATATCTAGTCTCGGCAGGCTTTAATTGCCTAGAAGCATAAGCAATAACACGTTCCTTTTGCATGAGAACGGCTCCCAAACCAACACGACTAGCATCAGTATAAACAATAAAATCTTGGTTCCCATCGGGAATCACAAGAATAGGAGCATCGGAAAGGAGTTCTTTTAATTTTTGAAATGAAGCTTCACATTTGTCCGACCAAATGAATTTAATTCCCTTCTTTGTCAAATTAGTAAGAGGTACGAAAATCTTAGAAAAGTCTTTTATGAACCGATGGTAATAGCCCGCCAATCCAAGGAAGCTACGAATTTCCGTCACACTCTCCGGTCTCTTCCAATTTTGAATCGCTTCAATCTTTAAAGGATCCACGAAAATTCCGGATTCAGAAATAATATGCCCCAAAAATTTCACACGAGATTGCCAAAAGTGGCATTTAGAAAATTTTGCTTTTAACTGGTTGCTCCTAAGAGTTTCCAACACAATCCGAAGATGATTTTCATGCTCCTCCTCAGTTTTAGAATAAATTAGAATGTCATCTATAAAGACGAGAATAAATCGATCGAGGAAGTCTTTGAAAACTCGATTCATAAGGACAACGAAATAAGATGAAGCATTCGTCAAGCCAAATGGCATAACAAGCCATTCATAAGATCCATAACGTGTATGGAATGATGTCAAAGGAATGCTATCCTCTGCAATACGGAGCTGATGAAAACCGGTTGCTAAGTCTAACTGTGAAAAGACTTTCGCACCACTAAGTTGATCGAATAAATCATCAATCCAAGGCAAGGGATATTTATTCTTAATGGTGAGATCATTAAGCTTGCGGTAGTCAACGCAAAGCCTAAGTGTACCATCAGATTTCTTCACAAAAATGGCTGATGCTCCCCATGGAAGGGAACTAGATTGAATAAATTGCTTCGCTTCCAATTCGGATAATTGTTTGCGCATCTCCTCATTTTCTTTGTTGGACATACGATAAGGAGAACGAGTGATAGGTAGAGCTCCAGGAATGAGATTAATTCTGAACTCAATTGCTCGCTTAGGTGGTAATCCTAGAACGGGCTCAAATATGTCGGGAAATTCACAAACAATGTGAATGAGAGAAATAACATCTTCCTCATCATCATTAACGTCATCACGAGGATTTAGAGAATACAGAGATGCTTTCGAATTGTAATCCGAGTCTTTCAGAATGAGAGAAATCTATTTAACAGATTGCGGATGCCGAAGATATATAGTCCGCTCAGGACATAGGATATGGGCTTCATAATGGTTAAGCCAATCCATTCCCAAAATCATTCCGAAACCAAGGTAACGCATAACATTCAAATCGGCACGGAAAGAGAATCACATAAAATAATTTCGACATCTTTACACAATAAACTGAGTGTTGCAGATCCACCAACCGGATTCGCAATTCTCAAAGAAGTCATCAAGCCAATAACGTCCAAAGACAAAGCATCAACAAGTTCTTTTGATATAAAAGAGTGAGATGCACCTGTATGAAAAAGAACTCGAATAGGAAATTCACGAAATATAATAATGCCATCAAGGATAGAATGAGAAATATCTTGACCACGAGAAGTGTTAGCAGGAGCTTGTACCACATTTAGCTTGCCCTCCTTCTTTCCTTGAAGTTTGGGACACAAAGATAAGGTATGGCCCGAACTCTTGCAATAGCGGCAGAAAGGAGGCTCCGGGCACTTGTTTGCATAATGGTCCTCAGAACCACAATTGTAACATTCTCCACGACGAGTATTAGGAGTATTTGCTACCGGTGTTGCTTGCTTTCCCTTCTTGTTGGGATTAGGTTTGAATTTGAAAGGTCTTTTCTTGTTGATATTTTGTTTGACCTCAGCATCACTATCTTTATCAGCCTCTTCGAGTCGAAGAGCAATATCAACAAGTTGGTCAAAAGAAACTTCCAATTTCAGAAGTAATGGCTTTTTGAGGCTCTTGTTCAGGCCATAAACAAATCTCTGGTTTTTCTTCAATGGGGTATTAATATATTTGACCCCATATTTAGACAAAGATTCGAAAGAAGCGACATAGTCGGTCACGAAAGATTCACCTTGAACAAGGTCAATGAAGCGTCGAGATAGAGATACTTTTTCAGCTTCCGGCACAAATTTTAATTCGAACCTTTCCCGGAATTGCTCCAAAGTAAGGTCCGCTTCAATTATTTCGGAGATAAGAAGCTCGTACCAGTCTAATGCTCTTTCTTGGAGCATACTAGAAGCCACTTGGACTCGATGAAGATCAATAAGATTCATGCGAGAAAAGATATGGTCGCATGTTCGAAGCCAAGCCTGGACTTCTATAACACTCTTGGAACCTTTGAATGGTTTTCCACCCAAATTAGTGTAGTCACTGCACAAGTGTGCAAACCCAGACTTAGGATGTGTGGGCTCAGGAATAGGTCCGACAGCTTGAGCATTTCTCACTAGATCAAGAAGTTGCTGAGCAGACATGAATACTCCATCCTGTGGAGTAGCACTAGATTGACCGGCACTGGGGCAGCCAGGTCTAACCATTTCTTTTCTTTAAGAAAGAAAGAAAAGAGAAAAAGGTTAATCTCAGAATGAATATCAAACAAACTTGATTGATAAAACAAAGAATCACAAAAGAAAATAGGATAGAACGGTACGAAGACTCGAATTAAATCCTATGGCACGATTCCTAAGAAAGACTTAGGACAATGATCCTTGCTAGATTATTCTATATTGTTCCGAAGTTTGGCTTTGATACCAAGCTGTGATGCCCCACCTCTATGCTCACGCTAGCCAAGGACACCACTGGGTAATGCCGTCGACTAGCGTGAAGAATAAGGCTGTTGAGGAGTGACCATCCGTGTAATTGCCTTGTGCGAGCACCGATATGTCAAACAGTATAACATGCATTTCATTTCAAGAGGAAATCCGACATACCGATACAAACTCAAAGCGACTACACAGTGGCTAAGTGGACCTCAGAAACAATTATAGAAATAAACATAACATAAATCAGTCACAGATGTTCATATCTCAAAGGCGGAAACAGATATGAATATAACACATAAAAGTGTACATCAGAGTAGTGGTCAAACAAGATCCACAATATCACAAAATAATAGATACAAGTGCTAGACAAAAGAATATGTATACATCAAGGAGTCTCTATCTCAAATGTATAACAACAAAAACTGCAAATGTAATGTAGTTAGACAAAAGTCAGAAGGTGATCCCAGATAAAGAGTCAAGCAGAAGCACCTGTAACATCTCGGTCTGACCCGAGTATTATTTAATAAGAAAATAATAAGCGGATCAGTCAAGCTATAATTATCATTAAAGAAAGGAGATATAAGCAGAGATATAATAAGAACGTATGATAACGATAATGTCATACCAGGACAAGTGTGATTAAAACAACAACAAAATCATACAATATCTCAAGAATCTCAAAGCACCAAAAAGAATATCATATTCTTTATTTTATTCACCGAACTACAAATATTGACAAACATATTAATGCCAATCGCAAAGGTTGGTGAAACACAAATTCTAGAAATCATCAATTAGAAATCCAGAAATCAAAAAGGGGGGAGGCCTATCACAAACGGGAGCATGAAAACTCACCAACACGTGTATCACGAATGGAACGCTATTCCATGGTCGCTAAACATAAATTTTGAGCCGAAGCTCCACAAACGGCCCGAAGACCACGGGTCGCTACCCCGCCAAATTGAACCGAAGTTCCACAAAACGGGGTTTAGTCTCCCTCGCAGACAAAAAGACATCGCACATCGCTAGTCTAAATAACAAAATGATCATCATCGATCAATAAAAACTGTCGATTACACTAAGCTAGTGAATATATGATTTTAGCTTCATGTCCCATAACCACTAGCTTAACTTAAATATTTACGAACAAATTGTAGATTCCCACTCGAAAATTGTCACAAGAGTTCAATCGAACAAGTCCAAGAATTAACCGACGAAGTAAACGCAAGCGTTTCATATCACTTATTTTGCTAAGCCGTTTAATTAGATTTTCTCATACGAGTGAGGTAAAAGTTTGTATATACTAATAGATTAGAAAACGGTTTTATAAAAGAGCTTTGTATTAAAAATAGAGTTGAAATCATCTTTGTAAAAGAGTTTTAATATTTACTACTAGTATAGAAATATTTATATTTAGAAGTGACAAATCACAAAATGATTGTAGAAACAATCTATCACAAGAATTCACATTTCAATAACGTGAATCAAGCCATGGAAATCGATATCAAATCGATCAAATAGAAACACCAAAAATCCAGAAAAGAAATCATCAAAGTTTATATTAATTGACAATAACTATATGGATAATAAAAAATCGATAAATTTGGAAATCCACATAAAAATAGGTTAATTTCCAAAAATCAACAGCCATGGATGTCTGTGGATAATCCACAGACGTCTGTCACCTGTTTCGGGAAATATTTTTCTTGAAGCCACAGACGTCTGTCACCTGTTTCGGGAAATATTTTTCCTGAAGCCACTGACGTTTGTGGATAATCCACAGACGTTTGTCACCTGTAGCAGGACAGAATTTTCATAGCCCTTAAATGGGCAAACCTACACTACTTCTCGGATTCGGAGCGATTGAAAGAGCAATGACGACAAAGGATTTATGCCAAGCGACAACCCAGCCCTAAAGGTTCTTCAATTCACCCAAATCAACATGTCTAAACACCCATACTAGGATTTTCATAAATTTTGACTTCAAAATACCAAAATTAAGAAAATTCTCCAAACCAATTCAATTCAAAAGCAATTGAATAAGAAATAGATGCTAGGAATTCATACCTAACAACAATCAAAGCTATAGACATAGATGTGAGTTCAAGAACTCACTTTTAAACCCAAAAATGATGAAGGAGAAGCTTGGAAACAAAGGAGGATCAACCACTCTTCAAACTCAACTCTAGAAGCTTGAATCTAAGCTCAAAAGAAGAACATTTCCAAAGTTAGGTTTAGGAAATTTCTGAATTTAAAGAGATTGAGTTGGAGAAGAAGATGGAGATACTTACCAATAGTTTCTCTATGAATTTGGAGCTAAAACTTGGATTTGCTAAAGAAACTAGGGTTTAGGATTTTAATTTCCCATCTCCACCACCATTTTTTGCTAAAGCTTAAGTTGTAGGAAATATTATGGAGTAAGGAAGAGGAGTGGAGTGGAGTTGGGTTGATATGTTAAGTTAATGGGCTAAAACCCAACCCAAAGCCCTAAGTGAAAAGGTCGAAATTTTAGCTAGCTCCAAACATATCGATGTTTATACTCAAAAGAGTCGCAAATGCCATTTTGGACTCAATGAAAGTGGTCTCGAGTCTCAATTTGACTGTTTGCAAAAAGTAGATTTTCGGACTTTAATCCGATTAACAATTATATTTAAATAAAATATTTAAATATTCAAAACTTTAAAATATGCGGGTTGTTACACACTCCCATAATCAAAATCAAGGGGTGGCCACCAAATCAATCACAAGGTAATAGTATGGTATCGAAGAAATGTGTCCGATCGAAGGAATGACCTCACTTGGCCCGGCGTAGCTCCTGTTTTAGTCACATCTAAGCCGACTCACGGGAGTCAAGGCTACGTAAATACCTTATACAGAATCATACACCACCATCCTACTTCATTCTAGAATCTCCACCACGTACACAGTTGTTAAAGTGGTTTTCGGTATTGGTAGAGAGTATGACAATATCTGATCCTGGTCTCTTTAACAACCAAACGCTTATTTCACACCGGATGGTTCTTTTACGTTTTTAAAACCATTTCATATTGATATCAAAATATCATATTTAATTCAAACCATATCACTTTCGGAATCATATTCACTTTCAGAATCATATTCACTTTCGAAATCATATTTTCAAATAGGTTAAACCCTCATTTCAAATCATCATATTTACTCAAAATATGTTCTTAAATCCCACTTAGGTTATTACATCATTTAGTTGTATTCTACTTAAAAATCAAGGATTCAAATATAAACTTCCATTTTACAAACCTGAAATTCAGAAAATATTTTAGATAGTTTAAATTAGTTTTAAAACTAGTTTAAGATAGTTTACAATAGATTAAAACAAATTAATATAGTTTAAAATGAGTTAAAATGGATTGATATTGTTTAAATAGATTAAAATAGGTTAAAATACCTTAAATAGATTTAAAATAGACTAAAATACTTTAAATAGATTTAGAATAGATTAAAATACTTTAAATAGATTAAAATAGTGTAACATCCCACTATTTTGGACCATTCAAATCGACAATAAATCCACACATGTCGGACTTGAATACTTCAAAACAGTGGATTGTCAAGAAAATTTGGAGCAAATAAAATCAAATACAGAATCACAGACACATAATATCAGAATAACTCGCAGTGGAAATAAAATACCATAGTAGTTCATGAAGCTACTATATACATACTCTCAAACATATACAAAATCTCATAGTCAAAACAGATACAATAGAAGTCAGGATACATAAGTCAATAATACAGAGACAATACTGAATAGGAAATAACTGGAATAGAAGTCGATGAACCGATAGACAAATAAGCTCCAACAAATCTCTAGCTCCAGAAGGTGAATCCAAAGCTGTGATTCTCAGGCTGACCCGAGCGTAAAGTAAAACACAAACACTCGAGTCAGGACATACATACTTATATAATGTAAACCAACTCAAGTGAACTGTAATAGCAATGTACAATAACTTAAAGGATGCTTGGGATCGCCCATCCTTTAAGGATCCGTAAACCATCAATTAAGCGGTAATAAACGTTATCATAGAAATATCCATATTAAAGTAAACAACGCAAATAACAGTGTAAATGTGACTAGGGTAGCGCAGAGCTGCAGTAATCGCTCACCTCTAACCACACTCTCAAATTAAAGGTGTGCGTCCAAATAAATCACAAGGAAATAAAATGGCATACAGAGAAGTGTACCCGTGGTTATAGATTTCAAAATGGTTTATAATTTCGAATTAAAATCATTCATTTAAAACCATTAAAGGATGAAGTCATTATACCTTCAAATCAAATATTAAATTCCCAAAATTTAACCTTTTCTGAGCTCATTTAAATACTTTAAACATTTAAATTTCAGCTTCCGCAGCACTTAAAAATACTGCAGTTAGTTACATTTGAAAACAATTCAATTCAGCAAAGACAACATTTACAAAACTGCTGTAGTAGTTCAGTTACATTTGAAAACAAGTTCAGTTCAGAAAAGACAGCATTTCAAAACTACTGCAGTAGTTCAGGGTTCAACTTGGAAAATTTGTTCAATTCAGTAAAGACAACACTTATCAAGTGCTACTATAGCCCTTATATTAGTTTCAGAGTTTTAACTTTCTTCCTGCAACTATAGCACTTACCAAGTGCTACAGTAGCCCTTAGTTAATTTTAACCTTTAGTTCATTTGCATCAACCACAACACTCACAAAGTGCTGCAGTATCATTTACTTCAGATTTTAAGTTAATTCCAGAAATGATAGCATTTCTGTAGTGCTACTAAAATAATTTCCAGATTTACAATAGAATTTTAGAAACAATAATTCTTCAATTTAAACCAAAAATCATATTTTACACTTTAAAAATGTACATTTAAATACCCTTTAATTTAAAATTTTATAAACGAAAATTTTACAATAATTATCCAATTTTTCAATAATTCACTTATTAAATTCAAGTGTACAATTTTTCCTATTCTTTGCATTTTTAACAATTTACTTTAACACTTAAATTTAAATTTCCATTTCAAAACAAAACTTAATTTCCATTTTTATTTAATTAACGTAAACTTCCATTAAAAATAAAATCACAAATATCCAAATTAAGTTATGTTTAAAAACCACAATTTTTCCATTCATTTATTTAACATTTTTAATACATAGAAAAATCATTATCACTTTATTAAATAATTTTAAATTCAATTTAAATCAAATTATCATATTTTTCATTTTAAAATACTTAAAATTTTCCAGAAAAATATATAAAATAACCACGAGTCTGTATAATGTTTTCTAGCCCAAGTCAAATGATACGGATAATATATCATTTCAATCCGTAATTTACAAAGAAAAATCCGGGTTATATCATTTCAAACCCGCAATCCCAAGTTAATAAAAATAAATAAAAATCACCTAGGCCTATCATTTTAGCCCGTAATGATTTTTCCCTATTCTAAAGTCCGTTCGGGTATGTATCATTTCAACCCATAGTGATTCTATTCTACAGGGAACTTGCGGTGTGAGAAATAGAAATAAATAAACAGTATAACAGAATATAACATAGCAGATGATGTGGCAGGTTTATAACAAGGTTTAACATCATATAATTTACATCACAGGCAGGTATAACATTATATAATAGTTTCTACACATTCACTTGTTGTCACTTCACAATTCTATAAGTATAAATGTCATGTGTGAATACTCACCTTTTTAGCTGGAGTCCGCAAATCAAAACACACAGATAAATTCAGAAAGCACGATATAGCACGACTAAGATTCAAGTGGAGAGAGAGAGAGCCAAGATTTTGATCTTGTGTACAAAAATAAACAAGCAATATATAAATATATTTTCAACACAAAATAAGTTGAAACAAAAATGGAATTTGAATTGACAAAAGAGACAAATGGCTTACCCTTGCTTTCAAATCACAAATGCTTGATCATGACTCATCATGGGCTCGGCCATACATGTTTTTATGTGGAAATGGATCAGGTTTGGCATCACAAAGGTACGGCTACACAAAAATGTGAAGGTTTTGGGAGTTACAAGTGGAGGAAGGTCAAGATGCAAGGCTAAAAGGGGGAGTTTTGTGTGCATAGGCTCGGCCTATGGTCCTAGTTTGGGCTCGGCCAATTCATCTACATGTCAGGTCAGATGTGATAAGTGGTATGGTGGTCACGGCAGGTGCTGGTGGTGGTGGCTAGGGGTGATGGCCGTGGGTAGACATGAAGGTGATGGTGGAAAATAGCGACTATGCTTGTTTTTTTTAGAGTTTTTGCAACATGTTTGTGCTGTTTGCCCCATAGAGTAGTCACGGTCGGATCTGGACAGGAAAGCAAGGGTGGTTGCTGCCGTGGATGATGAGGAGGAAGTGGTGGTGGTGGTCGGAGGAGATGGTGGTGGCTATGGCCGAGCAAGGCATGAAGAAGTCAAGGCAAAAATCAAGTAAAAGTGAGGAAGAAAAGGTAGAAAAAGAAGGAGCCATTGCTTTTTTTTCCAGAAATGATGATGTCGTGAGTTGTGATAGAAATGAGAAGTTTCTTTCGTGAAATACAAAAGGAAATACACGGCAACTATAAAGAAAAGAACGGCCAAAGAAATGAAGAGACAAGCAAATGAAAAGTCACAAGTTTTAAAAGCTTTTATTTCTTTGAATTTCCAATTTCATTTATACAAAATAAAAAAATAAAATACAATAAATAAATAAAAGACAAACAAAATAAAGTGGAAAAGAAAATAAATAATTAGTCTTAGGAAAAATAGGAAAATAAATAAAGAAAATAGTTTATTTTATTGAAACTAGAATTAAAATTGTAAACAAAAATACAACTAGTAAAGGAAATTCCAACTCAACAAGATTCACACAACTTAATTCAAAACCCAAAACAAAAATAAAGGATGGAAAATAAAATAGAAAATGAAAAATAAAGTGCAAATAACATTCTGCGTATAAAATGCTGAATTTATCAAATTCTTAAAAGTTTTAAAACGGAATTCGATGAAACGATAACAGAACAGAAATCAAAACCAATTACTGTTTCAAAGGAAAAGATTAAAATTTAAAAATTCAACTTTCAAAATTTTCAATAAACAATAAAGGTTTGACAAAATATAATATTTCCAGAAAATCAATATTTAATTGTATTTGGAAAAATAAAATAAAAATGAAACAAAAATCCAAAATACATAGGAAAAATTCCAAACTTCAATTTAAAATTATTTAAAAATCAAAGTTTCAGAATAAAAATTAATTTAAAAATATTTATTAAAATTATGGGTTGTTACACTCTCCCCCACTCAAAGCTTTTCGTCCCCGAAAAGGAAGAAGGTAGGAGCATAGGAATAGCTAGCAGGAAAACATAGATAAATAGGGATAACTAGCAAGAAAAATTGGTTGAAAGACAAGGATGAACCATTAATTTAGAACTATATAAATTTGAACTATAATTCTTTAATATTTAATAATTTGGTTAAATCCATTCTATTATATCCATAAAATTCATTTAATTCAAAATGTTTGTTAAAGAGGTAAACAATATTTAAAACACTTTAAAATCTTTTAGAAAGGAAAATAACCGATCAAAATATTCTTTATATAATACTTTATCAAAATACTTTTATAACTCGATGTCTTAACAAGTTTATCCTCATTCCTGTAGACTCTAGCCATGAGTTGATCAGGCGCAAAGCTAGAATTCTCCAGGTATTTAGTAGACCTGTTTCAACACCTAGTGAAAATACTGGAAAAACCTTTAAAAAAAGATATGGAAAGTACAATCCAAACAAATCAACCAAAACATTGTCTAACCATGAATCATAGATACACAATGGTTACGCCTGGATCCCCCAGGAAACAATTTGTATCCGTAAGCTTTCTTAGCTCTGCAAATTACGCCATGATGACTAGTAGACCGCAGACACACAATGGTTACGTCTGGATCCCCCAGGAAAAAATCCATACCCCAAAGCCATCTCAGCCAGGCGAACTATGCTATGCAGTCGAGCTCATAAGACCATGGAGATCGCCATGGAATTCGATGGACATTCGAGTATCATATCCGGAAAACCAAATCAGAGAAATAATAGCGATAGAATGAATCCACAATATGGCCACAAAGCGGATATCAAGCAGAAGGCACTTTCCATATCTTTACTTCGAAAATATGTATCATATAGTACCTTTTCAAATCACTTTCAAATATCATATTTATATAAAGTCCATTATACATAAGATTTCATTTTCAAATCGAATACCTTCCAAAATCAATAGTTTTCAAATCAACATCATACTTATACAAAATAAATTTTATATAAGTTCGGTAACTCCCAAATCAAGTATTTAGTAACACAAGGTTCTCAAATTTCAATTTGTTTCAATATCAATACAATTTTCAAAATCATATACGCTTTCACAAAATTATTCTTCCAAATGAAATATCTTCAGTTTCAAAGTTTCCAAAATAATAAATTTAGAAAATAATCCAAATTTCTAAATCAATATGATTTAAGTCAACCAATTCATTTCCAAAATCAATGGTTTTCAAAATCATCTTATACTTACATAAGGTCCATCTTATATCAGGATCAAATTTTTGCAAAATTAATTACGCTACATGAAGAGCCATATAGGATTGAACATCTTTGCTTTATTAAAAGGTTTTGAATTTAGAATAGTTTTGTATATAAAATAGTTTGTAAAATAGTTTTGTAAATAAAATAGTTTGTAAAATAGTTTTGTATGTAAAATAGAATAAAATAGTTTGTTTAAGAAAAATAAAAGAAAATAGTTTTAAAAAAATGGTTTTAAATTAATAGTAGTTTTGCATAAAAGAAAAAATTCCAATTAAATTACAAAGATATCCAACCCAACAACCTCCAATTTCAGCATCAAGTATATCAATGATATTAGAACATAAGATGTACATATGTCATCATTTTGCAACATCACATTTGATCGTTCGCTCGATCACACAAATTCGCCTTCGAACTAGTATTGTCCATTCGACTTCCCTAATGCGAACTTCGATATGGTTTCTCGACTAGAAGCCATCAGTCTCCTTGCATAGCCATATACTATGATAGAGAATTCTAGAATCAAGCCCAAAATCCATATCAAATATTCGCCATCAAGAATCAAATGAAAAATCCTAACACAAAATAGTGTAATTCACCTCGAACTTCTGTACTCAAACCTGGATCAAATTAATTATGCGAATAAAACAGCATACATACAACTTATGTATCTATTCCAACTTGTTAAATATATAGTTTTATAAAGATGTTACTAAGTTAAAACATTTAAACTAAATTTTATTCAAAATATTTTTAAAAACTAAATTTCATATTAGTATAATTCAAAATAGTCTTATTCATTTACCTAACAAAACAGTTTCAAACTTATTTAAATCATATTACTACATACTTTAAACATACATACCAAACATATATACTTTTCAAAATTACTTAGCTTTGAAAAGTTAACCTTGATTTGGAAGTGCTCGAACCTTAAAAATAGTCGAAGAAATCATATTTTCAATCCAAGAGTTGGAAATCACCAACAAATCAGTACATCAATTCCAAAAGATAGGGTTATATCAATCAAATCTGAAACTCAAGGACTGAACACCGGCTCATTTCAACTGTTCAAATATATATATATATATATATATATATATATATATATATATATATATATATATATATATCTTCCGAATATCAAATAACACTTCGGAATTTGAAATCAAAATTGGTTTCACAAATCAATCGCATAGTAAAGCTACCGAAGTGGCCTCTCCCCCTCTCTGAAACTCGAAAATCAATGTCGATGATGCATGCATTCATCATCGAAATTATTTTCCAGCGACATAAGTGGGTTCTGGACTTCTATTTTCCCGAAAACTTCTTTTGGAATTTCTTCGAAATCATTGAAACCCGTTAAAATCATTTGAAACATTTCTTATTCGGAAAATACTTTCAAATCGTATTATTTTTATTTTCAAATCTTAAAACCAGTTTCAAAAAATGCTGGAGTTCAATCCCTAAAATTTCAAATTCAAACCCTTTAGTTATAAATCATTCTATATGAAACTATTTCTTATATAATTTTCAAAATTTCATATCCTTTCGAAACTTCAAATTCTCATTTTAAAAAGGTATATAATCCTTATCGAAAACATTTCACCTTTATATAAAATATGGTTATCCTTATCAAAATAATAACTTCGATGAATACACAATTTCCAAAAATACGATCAACCGCAAATTTTCCAAGGGATGATTCAAGGATGGATTTCAAAACAAAACAGAGATTCAAATTTAGAGGAACTCTAATCAAATAGAATTCTGATTCAAAAGATAAGATTAATCGAAGATAGGATAATTAAATTACCAAATATAAGATGGATAAGCCTATATGAATCGCGTGCGACCTTAACCGGTCAACCGTGACTTCAGGAATATAATCGATGCGAAAATCTAAGGCAAATCGACCTTCGATCGCCAGAGATAGAATCCAGGTATAGCAGAAGATAGAAACATCGTAAATCGAGGATACAGAAATCTCCGGTGAATCAATGCCAATTATAAGGGAGTTTCACCCCTTCACAAATCATTCAAAGATTGGCGGAATCGCCACCTTATAAGGGTCATTCAAAGTGGGGTTATGCAATGCTCCAAAATCAAAAGAATACAGGTAGGAGAGACAAGAATAGATCTCAGAACAAGTGGGAGCATTCCAAAGTTCAAAGGAATCCAAATCGATAAGAATCCTAACCGAGATTAGAGTTAAATAACCTATATCAATACAAAAGAATTCCCATTCAAAATTTGGAAAAGACTCAAATTCATATCATACGAAAAACAGGAGCATAAATATCTTTAGTTGGACAACCTCAGCTAAGCAAAAGATAGAACACATTTTACTCAATGCAACCTAACATACTATGGATTTTTCCATACCCAAAATAGGTTTCTGTCAACAATGAATCTAGATCAAACCAGTTGGAAGTTCAAAATTTAAGAGGATCCTAATCAAAGAAATTACTAACAAGGTGGATACGAAAGGAATGAAGTTTAGAAGAATTTTACTTTCAAAGCAAGAAATTTTTTATCAAAATAATCTTTGAAAAATTCTTTAAAATCATTTGAAAATCAGTTTATACTTCGAAAGTACGTTCTCTTACATAGAAATGATTTTGAGATTGATTTCACTCATTCTAGGGTATTTCTACCCTATCTCTAATGAGTTTTTGCTCCGTAGGCTAAGGTTTGCCTAAAACCAAAGCTCTGATACCAAATGTAACATCCCACTATTTTGGACCATTCAAATCGACAATAAATCCACACATGTCGGACTTGAATACTTCAAAACAGTGGATTGTCAAGAAATTTTGGAGCAAATAAAATCAAATACAGAATCACAGACACAGAATATCAAAATAACTCGCAGCTGAAATAAAATACCATAGTAGTTCATGAAGCTACTATATACATACTTTCAAACATATACAAAATCTCATAGTCAAAACAGATACAATAGAAGTCAGGATACATAAGTCAATAATACAAAGACAATACTGAATAGGAAATAACTGGAATAGAAGTCGATGAACCGATAGGCAAATAAGTTTCAACAAATCTCTAGCTCTAGAAGGTGAATCCAAAGCTGTGATTCTCAGGCTGACTCGAGCGTAAAGTAAAACACAAACACTCGAGTCAGGACATGCATACTTATACAATGTAAACCAACTCAAGTGAACTGTAATAGCAATGCACAATAACTTAAAGGATGCTTGGGATCGCCCATCCTTTAAGGATCCATGAACCATCAATTAAGCGGTAATAAACGTTATCGTAGAAATATCCATATTAAAATAAACAATGCAAATAACAGTGTAAATGTGACTAGCGTAGAGCTCGTCGATTCCAAAATTGCTTGAGCTCGTCGAATATGAACTTTGCCCAATTTACCCTAGTTCCACTAAAGAGAGCATAAAGTGCTTTGTGCTCCAATTCCGTTATTTGCTCGTGACTTCCCATTCGCGGAACAATTGTATTGATTATCATCCTTGTTAGGAGTCGAGCTTTAGGACGCAAATATTTTGAAGCAAATTTTGGCATTTCGTCCTCCCATATCTGATGAGTGATATTATTCCTGGGCTTAAAACGCATATCAGGGATGTTGTGTAGTTCCTCCCCGGTGTCGGAGCATCCCAAAGTTCTTCCTATTATTCCCGGAGTCAAACGAATAGTATTTCCATAAACACTTGACCATAGCCAGTTGTCTTCGTTTTCGGTATGCCAAACTGCAGTACTATATAGATTGGCGTAGAATAAGAATATAGCCAATTGATCTATTTGAAAATCATTGGTTGTAAAAGAGATTAAACTGTCCAATCCAGCATTCTCACAAAGTTCGTCGAGATCATACATAGGAAACTTAAGTAGATTATAGAAAGGTCCTATATGAAGTTTCTTCTTTTGAATATCTTGATACCTTTTAATCGAATGAGGTGCCTTGTACATCCATCGTTCGATTTGATCATCTGAACACACTTGAGGGTTGGAAGATGACGTAGGTTGATCTAGTTTGCATTTTGGAGCGTTGATGTTCTTTGTACGAGGAGGCATTGTGATTTCGACGTGAAATAATGCGGAATTTGAAAATGAATTGCAAATCGGCAGAGAGGAAATTTGATTTGAATTTGAAAAGTAAAAAAATGACGTTATTTTGGGGTTATAATAAAGGTCGATTGAATTCCAGACATCTTAAGTTGAAAGCAGACGTCTGGTTTGCCCTAAAAATTATACAGATTACTCAAACAGACGTCTGGTTGTTATGAGTTAGACGTCTGATATGATATAGTGTGAAAAATATGGAGGCAGAGAGATTATTCAGACGTTTGGATCTAAACACAGACGTCTACTTTGGTCTAATTGCGAAATAGATAAGTAAGTTAGACGTCTGGAAATTAGTTCAGACGTCTGAATTATTCTGAATGTATTTTTGGAGAAGGCGGAGCTTTATTCCAGACGTCTGAATGGTATATCATACGTCTGACATATGCACATTGCTTAAATTTGCGACATATATCAGTGAATCAGACGTCTGAAGACCATAGTCAGACGTCTAAAAGGTGCAATTTTGTTAAAAAATAGTATAAAATTGATGGTTATATTTATTTATCAAAAGTTGACAGTAGAAATCTTTATAATTGGAAAATATAACAACATATAAATACATACAATAACTAAATTTGATTTTATTTATTTAGAAGGCGACAGTGTTTTAGGATTTCCTGAGTCGTTATCCTTCCATGGTTTAAGTGGAGACCATATATTACTACGTTCGTGGGTCCGTGGGGAGCCAGAATATCGTCTTGGGGAAGGATCTGAAGGAGTGCGATACGAAGAAGATAGATCTAATGAACTACAAGGTTTTGGTAGTGGTTCATGTACATCTTTCTTTCGGGACGAGCAAAACTTCATCGCCACTTGTTCTAGAAAACTTAGCCTTCGTGCCGTAACTTTCTGTTCGAAATAAAGTTCTCGTTGAAGATCCATCTGTTGTTTTTGGTAATGATGAATTTCATCAATTTTCTCCTCTGTATTAGGAGAGATAAACAAGGATCTTTTAGTTTTCTTATTCTCTGGAGTAAAACCCGTATGATACGAGGACCACCTATTTGTCGGTTCTTGCTTTGGTGTAGGTGTTGAAAGGCGTTGTGGTGTGTCTACTGCGCTGTCCGTCAATGGTGTGGAGACGGAGATAGATATATAGGAACTCCCAGAAGACATTGTTTTTCTAAATTTTAAGAATTTGATACTTTGTATATATTTGTGATATAAATACATGTGTATTTATATATGATGAAAAGTTTATTTATAGGAAAACTAATTTTCTAAAATTTTAATGGTTCAGAAATTCATTAATTTGTGGTAATGAAGAGGTGAACTAAATTTAGTTTTTAATTCAATTTTAGTTAAGATCTTGAAGTGAACAAATTCCTAAACTTCGTCTGAGTTTTATGAAAGTTTGTTCGTTTAATGGTTTTGTAAATATGTCGGCTACTTGATTTTCGGTACTTACGTATTCTAAAGATATAGTTCCTTTTTCAATATTGTCTCATAAAAAATGATGTCGTATATCTATATGTTTGGTTCGTGAGTGATTAACAGGATTTTTTGACAAATTTATAGCGCTTGTGTTATCACAATATATTGGAGATTTTTTGATAATTTTACCAAAGTCCATTAGTGTTTGTTGCATGTATATTACTTGCGCACATGCTAGAGCTGCGGCGATGTATTCAGCTTCACAAGTAGATAAAGAAACACAATTTTGCTTTTTACTAAACCACGAAACTAAAGATTGTCCGATAAAATGACATGTTCCACTAGTACTCTTACGGTCTGTTCTACAACCACCAAAATCCTCATCGCTATATGAGACAAGTTCAAAAGGTGATCCTTTAGGATAAAACAAACCATAATCTTTAGTACTAGATAAATAACGTAAAATGCGCTTAACAGATCATAGATGAGATTCTTTTGGTTTAGCTTGAAATCGAGCACAAAGACATACACTCATCATAATATCTGGTCGACTAGCCGTTAAATATAGTAAAGAACCAATCATGCTTCGATATAACTTTTCATCAAAATCTTTTCCATTTTCATCTTCTTCTAAGTGAATAGTGGTACTCATTGGTGTTGGTTTGCTTGAAGTTTTATCCATTTTAAATCGATGTAATAAATCGTTACAATATTTTTCTTGGTGAATAAAAAATTCCATTTTCTAGTTGTTTTAATTGTAATCCTAAGAAGAAATTTAATTCTCCCATGTGTGACATTTCAAATTCATTTGTCATAATATTTGAAAAATCGTTACATAGCTTTTCGTTGGTTGAACCAAAGATGATATCATCAACATAAATTTGTACAACTAAAATATCGTTATTTTCTCTTTTAATAAATAAAGTTGTATCTATTTTTCCTATATGAAAACGAGATGTTATTAGGTGATTTTTAAGACATTCGTACCATGCACGAGGTGCTTGTTTTAATCCATATAGTGCTTTATGTAATTTAAAAACATGATCGGGATATTTTTCATGAACAAAAAGTGGTGGTTGTTCGACGTATACATTTTCTTTAATAAAACCATTCAAAAAGGCACTTTTGACATCCATTTGAAATAGTTTAAAATTGTTATGAGTTGCAAAGGAAAGTAAAGTACGAATGGCTTCTAATCTTGCTACCGGTGCAAAAGTTTCATCGTAATCTATGCCTTCTTCTTGATCGTAGCCCTGAGCAACTAGTCGTGCTTTATTTCTAACAATATTTCCATTTTCGTCCGTCTTGTTTTTAAATACCCATTTTGTTCCTATTACTGATTGATCTTCAGGTCTTGGTACTAATTCCCATACGTTATTACGTTCAAATTGATGTAATTCTTCTTGCATAGCTATTATCCAAAAATTATCGTTTGAGGCTTCTTTATAATTCTTTGGTTCAAAGTTTGATTCAAACGCTATATGGCTTATTTGATTTAGTTGATTTCTAGTAACTCTTGAATTAAGATCTCCAATAATATTATCTATTGGATGATTCTTAAGAATCCTAGGAGATGATAAAATAGTGTTATTTTGTATATTGGCTTCATTATTACTAGAATTTGTTAGTGGAATAATTTCTTCTTCATCATTAGTCTGTTGTTTGGAAGGATTTTCGTCGAATGAGACATGTAAACTCTCTTCTATAGTATTATTCTTTTTTTTTAAATTCTATATGCCTTGCTACGATCTGAATACCCAACAAAGATACCTTCATCGGCTTTTGGATCAAATTTTCCTAATTTATCTTTTGTATTTAATATAAAACATTTTGAGCCAAAATTTTTAAAGTATGATACTTTAGGTTTTTTACCAAAAAAATATTTCAAAACAAGTTTGTTTAGTCATTGGGCGAATAGTTACTCGATTCAATACATAACAAGATGTAGCAATAGCTTCGGCCCAAAAGTGTTTTGGTAATCCGCTACTATTTAATAATGTTCGTGCGCATTCTTGTAATGTACGATTTTTTCTTTCTACGACACCATTTTGTTGGGGTGTACGAGGAAAAGAAAAATTATGAGTTATTCCTTTTTTATTGCACAAATTTGAAAAAAGATCATTTTCGAATTCTCCTCCATGATCACTTCTAATATTTTTAATTTTCAAATTCATTTGAGTTTCAATTCGTTTTGCAAATATTTTAAACATACCAAAAGTATCGCTTTTATGTTTTAGAAATAAAGTCCATGTATATCTCGAAAAATCATCGACTATTACAAAAACATATTTGTTGTGATTAATAGATCTTATTTGTGTTGGACCAAATAAATCTAAATGTAATAATTCTAATGGTTGTTTTGTAGAAATATTATTTTTAGATTTAAACGAGCTTTTCTTTAGTTTACCAATTTGACAATCGTCACATAAATTTTCTACTTTGTAACTTATTTTAGGTAACCCTCTTACTAAGTCATATTTAGCTAACTTATTAATATTCTTAAAATTAATATGACAAAATCGTTTATGCCATAACCATGGATCATCATGTTTGGCGGCTAAGCATAAGTTTGAATTTTTATTAATATTCATGTTTAATACATAAATATTTTTGTTTCTAAAACCTTCAAAAATGGGTTGTTTGTTATTATCTAATATATTACATCTATCTTTTTCAAAATTTATTTGAAAACCTTTATCACATAATTGACTAATGCTTAACAGGTTGTGTTTTAAATTTTCTACTAATAAAACATTTGTAATAATAGGAGAGTTAGATATACTAGAGTTAATGACTTCTCCAATGCCTATGACAAATCCCTTTGAATTGTCTCCAAATGTTACCGTTCCACCATCGATGTATGTTATATTTGATAACATTTTTGAATTTCCGGTCATATGTTTGGAGCAACCGCTGTCTAGTATCCATTTCTCCTTATTTTTTATTTTGGGTACCTCATCTTTTTGTGCCATAAAACATACATTAGCTTGTTCTCCGTCACTATCGATATCACTTTCTGAAGATGAAGAATCGGAGTCATCCCATGTTACTTTGAAAGCTTTCTTCTTTTTGAGTTTTTCAAATTTGCTCTTCTTTTTATCATTGTTAAGTTTTGGGCAATCCTTTTTCATGTGTCCGTATTGATCACATTCATAACACTTAATTTGCGATAGGTTTGTTGAGTTGGTCTTTCCTTCTTTTTGAAACTTGGTCATCTTTCTAAATTTCTTGAATTTATTATAGTTTTTGGCAATAAATACTATCTCATCTTCATCTAAATCTGAGTCATCATTCTTTATTGATGGAAATGCTATGTTCTTCTTCTCTGAATTTAATTCTTTACGTGCCTGCAAATTAGCTTCATAGGACATCAAATTTCCTATCAACTCTTCAACTTTGAGAGTAGAGAGATCATTAGCTTCTTCAATAGCTAATACCTTTCTTTCCCAATATGGTGTTAAAGAGTTGAGTATTCGAGAAACTAAATCAAAATCAGTAAACTTAACTCCTAATGCCATAAGATCATGTTGAATAGTTTGAAATCTAGAATACATGTCTACTATAGTTTCATTTTGTTTCATTGTAAATGATGAAAATTGGTTTTGTAAGATTGAAATTTTAGTTTGTTTGACCTTTGTTGTACCTTCATGTGTAATTTGTAAGGTACGCCAAATATCAAATGCAGTTGTACATAACATGACACATGAAAATTCATTTTTGTCTAGTGAGTAAAACAAAACATTCATAGCTTTAGCATTATTTGATGCTAAGGTCTTTTGTGCATCGGTCCATGTGTTCATAGCAGTAGTTGGAGCTTCATATTTATCTTGAGTGGCTGATCACATTTCTAAACCATTAGCTTCCATAAAAATTCTCATACGTGTTGACCAATATGAATAATTAGAGCCATTAAAAAGTGGGGGTCGTGCAGTGGATTGTCCTTCTTGAAAAATACTTGCCATATGAGAATGATTTAAAAAACGTGTTACTGTTCTTTTAAACGAACCTTGCTCTGATACCAATTGAAAGTCTATATGAGTGGATCGTATAGGATATATATATGCAAGTATAAACTACTAACTATATAATACAACTTGATAAGTGATAGTAGAAAAGTAAATGAAAATAATCACACCAGGATTTTATACTGTTTCGGACCTCCCGTCCTACGTCCAGTCCCGAAGCTCCTCTTCGGAATTTCCTTTCAACTAACCCTCACTTGACCCAGAGGAACAGGTTTACAATAGCAGAGTTTCTTTGTCAAGAATGTGTTCTATAACACGGATGTTGACTATTGAGTACAAATGCTTCCAATATATATATCTATCTAGAGAGTGTTTGAATGAGAAGTTCTGTATATATGGAAGAGTTAAATACAAGTAGTTGATTGCTTAGAGATCAGGAATAGATCAGAGTATAAGAGATAAAAGCGTAAGTAGGTAAGGTGAAACCTTCTCTTGAATTCCTGATGCTATTTATAGTGATGAAGAGTCTCTATGTGTAGTTGCCTTCATTAACAATCGTTGTATAGTTGCTCCTGTTGGTGATGAAGAGTTGCAGTGAAGAGGAGCGGGTTTGTCTCTTCGGATGTGACAGTTGGTGTTTGAATTTACACAGTCGAGCCTATTTTCAAACCTTTGGAAAGTGACCTCAGACGTCTGGACTTCATATATTTTTTGTGTCTGGTAGCATTTCAGACGTCTGAGTTTATAATCGAGACGTCTGGTCTTTACTTCTGTTTTATGTCTGGATGTATGTCAGACGTCTGAGTTCAGGATCAGATGTCTGGTTTCTTCTTAGTTTGTGAACCAGAGAACCTAACCAGACGTCTGGTCTGTGCGACGTCTGGATTAGTGCATGTTGCTTTTCTTGTGTCTGTATCACTTCTTTTCCGATTCTCTCGACTTGTAGCCTCTTGATACTTCTTTTGAGTCTTGTTTTTGTCTCTTTGGTGATGTTTCTATATCAACTTCCTGTATATGTACATTTGTTTTCCATTGCATAGTTGTGATCATCGAAACCAAGGAATTGATTTCCTAACACATATCCTGTTGTATATATATATATTATATTTAAATTTGTTACTGATGATACATGTCTGTGTTATTATGTTATATTATTATCGTATTTGTTCCCACTCTGCAAGTTCCCTGTTAGTTTAGAATTCTCTATGGGTTGAAATGATACATACCCGGATGATATTATAGATTATGGGAAAATCGTTATGGGTTGAAATGATAAACCCAAGCGATTTTCATTGACTTTGGATTTGGGATTGCGGATTGAAATGATATATAACCACAGATATTTAAATTACGGATTGAAATGATAAATATCCGTATCACTCGACCATATGATAGAAAATTATATACGGACACCGTGGGTCTATATTTTGAAATGATTTCCCAAGTTTTGAAAGGAAATATATGGTTTATAATAATATTGGTTTTTTCTAAATATAATATATAAATGTTATTTTTATATATGTCTAAATTTTAGATTTTTAGAATTATACGTTTTGGAAATTTTAAATTTATAAGTTAGTTTTGAAAATATAATTTTTAAGATTTTACTTATAATTTTACTATTTTAAAATATATAAACATAAATTTAATATAAAATCAATTTAATAATAAAATTTAATTTAATAAAATTTAATTTAAGTAGTATATAGGTATTTATTTAAAATTATATTTAAATAAATAAATTTTGTAATAACTTTAAATAAATAGAGGCTGGAAAAAATAAAGTAAATTGACTTGAAATTTAACTGGGTAATAATTGAATTTAAATAAGAATTTATTTGAACTCATTGATTTTGAGATTTGAAAGGTATGATTTATAACTTTAGAAAACTAAGACTGAATATTTAATATTGATTCAAATTTATAAATTGAGATTTTATTTAATTGTTATAAAAAAATGATTAAGTGAATATTTTCCAATTTAAATAAAATTAAAATTGAATATTGAAATATAAATGGAACCTATATTTTAAATGCTTGAATATTTGAACTTTGAATCTTATTGGAAGTGAAATGATAGTTCAAACCTGGATTTGAATCGATTTGTGAAATTTGAGGAAACTACTTTTATTATATAAAGTATTTTCAATATATATAAACTATTTTAATATATAAATTATTTTAATATATAAACTATTTTAATTTATAACTATATATATATATTTGTTATCCCAACTTTTGGCAAAGCCAAGATACCCAAAGATTAACTGAAAATCAATGATTATTAGTCATGAACATCGATTGTGCATCGCAGGTTCACCATGGATATCGATGAATTTTGTCCGAGTCCGGATCGGGCTGCAATTGATAAGACATGTCAAGCAAGGTCAGATGAAACAACGTTCCAAGTTTCGAGTCAACCCGAGTTCGTATGCTCAAGATATCGCCAACAGAAGATGGATAAGGTGGTATAAGTTCGAATCCATCGAGGTACTCCTGTCCTCGAATCCCCCAGGTAAAATCCATTCGAATCCATAAAAGTCGACTCCATCGACTTCGTACCCATCGAGTTCGCTCCTGTTCGAATCGATGGCACTCCTGTCCTCGAATCCATAAAGAGAAGGAGCTTCGAATCCAGGAGGCGTAGCCTTGCTTCGAATCCAGGAAGTGTAGCTCATTTTCGAATCCATCCAGCAGGAATAACTTCAAATCGAATGAATACAGCATAGCAAACTCGATTTGAACGAACGTACCTAGATCGATTCGAATAAGACCTTCGCTCATTCGATTCGAAGAGGGATGTCTTCGAATCCACTACCACGAATCTACCCAGTCAAAGCGGCGAAGAACATGGAGTCGACCCAGTCAGTCCGGAGAGAGAAGCGGATCGATATGAGGCATGCGCACCACGCCATTGTCTTCGCGTGTAGGAGGATCGATTCGAACGAATCGATTCGAACTAGATCGATTCGAACCAGGCTAGTCAACCAGAAATGCAACCTTGAATCGATCATAACTTGAGATCTACACATCCAAATGCTATGAAATTTTCACAGAAGCTTGAGCACATGTTGAAGAATGTCCACACCAAATTTCAGCTTGATTGGACAATTTCTTGATCGATTCAAACCTAGGGTCGAATCGATCCCGGTGTGGGCCCTGATTTCCATAAAGCGGGCATGTGGGCCCCCTGACGTACCAGAACTGGTCTCCCTTCATTTTAGGCGAAATATCAGCCTCCTACACCTATAAATAGAGCCCCTGGTCATTCAGAAAAGGGGTCGGACAATTTTGAGAGATAAAGAGCGCCCAGACTCTGCCAGATTTACTCCAGATCACCATTGCTGCCTTAGATTCAAACTTAGTTCAGCAAATCAGTTGTAATACAACACACGAAATTGTAATCTTCAAGCATCGAGCAATAAAATTATAAAAACCTTTAAGTGGACGTAGGCCGAAGATAGCCGAACCACTATAAATTGTGTGTCACTGTTCATTATTTCTGGATTGCTGTTTGTTGCTTGCTTAGATCTGATATTTGTGTTTGAATACTGTTGATTTGTATTCATACACTGGTGCTTTCACTACACTTGGGGTTTGTGACCATTTTTGGTGCAAACACTTTGGTGCTTTCACTGAGAAGAACTAGCACCCGCTACACCAGATTCAAAGTTTAGATTTGAAATTTTAAGGATTCAGATTTGACTCTACAATGACTCGACAAACAAGTAAAAAACAAAGAGCTGAGAGGAGCCAACAAGGAGGAAGTCAAGAAGCATCCTCTGGCGCTGGAGAAGGACAAGCTTCGATCTACATTACTAGAGAAGAGATGGAGGCTATGAATAACCAAATGCAGGAAAGAATGATGAAAAGCCAACAAGAGATGCTACAGAATTTCTTTGAACAAATGAGAGCTGCAGGAACACAAAATCCAGGACCAGCTACAGCGGCTGTGAATGTGGAACAAGGAGCTAGGGCTATGGAACCCAACGTAGGACAGAATACAGAGCCAGAAGGCAATCAACAAGGGCTTGGGGGCAGGCCCACAGGATCCAACGCAGAAGGACCTTTGGAAGGAGCTCAACCGGCTAGGGCCAACACAAATGCTAACGAGCCACCCGAAGAGTACGTACCAGAATTCCCTACAAGACTCGGAGGGCAAGACAGAGACATGACAAGGGGGCAACCCCTGGATGGAGATGAAAGAACGATTGGCCTAGTGAGACGACTCATGAGAGGAGGGTTGTCAGGAGGAGGATTAGAAGAAGTTAGTCGGAGTCCGTTCGTTCCGAATATCAGGAATGCAAGGAACCCTCCAAAGTTCAAACTGCCAATGCTGGATTCGTATGACGGGAGTCAGATCCAACCATGCATATTACCAAATACATTAGACACATGGAAGTACTTGGAGCGTCCGAGGAGGTGATGGCGCGATGTTTCCCTTTATTTTTATCAGATTTGGCTGCACTTTGGTTCAGACAATTAGAGACTGGATCAATCAGAACATGGGGCGAGCTTGTGGATTGCTTCATGAGACAATTCAGGGTCCACGTAACACGGCCCAAGAGTGTGATGACTCTAGCTTCAATAAAGCAAAGGACCGGAGAGTCCATAAAAGATTTTCTACTACGATTCAATGCAACGGTGGCTTCTGTAGATCACCCGGATCCATCAATGATTCTGATGGCGGTAGTGGCAGGAGTTGGGGAAGGCACCGAATTCAAAGACTCTTTGACTAAAGATCCACCGCAAGATCTTGGAGAGTTTTTCTATGAAGCTGAAAAATTCATTCGGTTAGAAGAATCACGAGCCGAGAGGCAGGAAATAAATGTTGCACAAGGCGAAGGAACCGCCACGGAACAGTCCAGGGCAGACAAAGGAAAGAGAAAGCAGGATGACGCACATGATGGTCCTGACAAACGGAAGAAATTCCGAGAGCCTAGATTCAGGCAGTACACAGACTTGGTGGCAGGATTGGAACGAATTTACACCGAAACTCGGGGGCAACTCCCCTATCGAAAGCCACCAAGGAGAGATCCCACAGAGCGGGAACGTAGAACCGGAAAATATTGCCTATTCCATGAGTTAGATGGGCACACTACCGATGAATGTCGCCACCTGAAGGATGAGGTGGAAGAACATGCCAGGAGTGGTAGATTGCCACAATATGTCAGAGAACGTGCAACGGCAGTCAGGCCCGAACAACTACCGCCTCAACCTAACAGGACTGATCCTGGATCGGGATCACGACTCGTCATCAACTGATCACGATGGCAAGGGCCAAGTTCAGGATATGAGCTTTGGTCACTTAGTTTTCTTATATTTAATTTTCAAAATAAAACAGCTATTCCACTTACTCATGTACGGGAACCGGAGAGATCCCTAGGCATGCTCTCAATAGACCGCTCCGCCCGGAGAGGCATTGTCTTGTTTTTCCTGGTGTTTGAGATTGAACATCTAGGATTTGAATTTAATAAAGAAACACTTATTAAAATAAACCTTTGACCGGAGAGTTAAAGGATAAACATTAAATATCAATATAAACATGATCGCTTTATGACCTTACCCGGAGAGGCGGGGTCCGGAGTGCAAGAAGTGAGTTGCTTCGCCGGAGAGCGACAGGATCGACTCACTTAAGCATCGTTTCCCATTCACCGGAGAGTGATTGGATCGGGATTCGATAAGAGCCCGGAAAGGCTATGATCGGCCCACGATTTGGGCCATGACATCGCTTAATGTTCAGATACACTGAACCGGAGTGCAAGAAGTGAGTCGCTTCGCCAGAGAGCGACAGAATTGACTCACTTAACGTTGTTTCCTCTTCACCGAAGAGTGACAGGATAGGATCCAGCAAGAGCCCGGAGAGGCTATGATCGGCCTAAAGATTTAGGTCATGACATCGCTTAATGTTCAAAAACACTGAACCGGAGTGCAGGGGGTGTAGCCGCTTCGCCGGAGAGCGACAGGATCGGCTCACTCATCGTTGTTTCCCCTTCACCGGAGAGTGACAGGATGGGATCCAGTAAGAGCCCAGAGAGGCTACGATCGGTCCAGAATGACCAAGACATCGCTATACGCCCTAGCTGGGGCCAGAGTGCAAGGGATAGAAAGCAACGCCAGAGTGCAATAGGATCTTTCTATTCGATCGCTAAATCTAGAATGGGTTTGACAAGGGTCCGGAGTGACCATCAATAGTACGGAGAGACCGTAGAATTTCATTCTTGACTTCCACTGGAAAAAATTGATAACAATTCGGCTTCGAACAACCATGGACTTGATTGAAAATGCTATAAGCTATGAGTAAAACATGAACTCACTGCATTTAACTTGAGACTGATCAAAACACGCCTTTTACCAAAAGGCATGTTTTGGGGGGCAAAATGTTATCCCAACTTTTGGCAAAGCCAAGATACCCAAAGATTAACTGAAAATCAATGATTATTAGTCATGAACATCGATTGTGCATCGCAGGTTCACCATGGATATCGATGAATTTTGTTCGAGTCTGGATCGGGCTGCAATTGATAAGACATGTCAAGCAAGGTCAGATGAAACAACGTTCCAAGTTTCGAGTCAACCCGAGTTCGTATGCTCAAGATATCGCCAACAGAAGATGGATAAGGTGGTATAAGTTCGAATCCATCGAGGTACTCCTGTCCTCGAATCCCCCAGGTAAAATCCATTTGAATCCATAAAAGTCGACTCCATCGACTTCGTACCCATCGAGTTCGCTCCTGTTCGAATCGATGGCACTCCTGTCCTCGAATCCATAAAGAGAAGGAGCTTCGAATCCAGGAGGCGTAGCCTTGCTTCGAATCCAGGAAGTGTAGCTCATTTTCGAATCCATCCAGCAGGAATAACTTCGAATCGAATGAATACAGCATAGCAAACTCGATTCGAACGAACGTACCTAGATCGATTCGAATAAGACCTTCGCTCATTCGATTCGAAGAGGGATGTCTTCGAATCCACTACCACGAATCTACCCAGTCAAAGCGGCGAAGAACATGGAGTCGACCCAGTCAGTCCGGAGAGAGAAGCGGATCGATACGAGGCATGCGCACCACGCCATTGTCTTCGCGTGTAGGAGGATCGATTCGAACGAATCGATTCGAACTAGATCGATTCGAACCAGGCTAGTCAACCAGAAATGCAACCTTGAATCGATCATAACTTGAGATCTACACATCCAAATGCTATGAAATTTTCACAGAAGCTTGAGTACATGTTGAAGAATGTCCACACCAAATTTCAGCTTGATTGGACAATTTCTTGATCGATTCAAACCTAGGGTCGAATCGATCCCGGTGTGGGCCCGGATTTCCATAAAGCGGGCATGTGGGCCCCCTGACGTACCAGAACTGGTCTCCCTTCATTTTAGGCGAAATATCAGCCTCCTACACCTATAAATAGAGCCCCTGGTCATTCAGAAAAGGGGTCGGACAATTTTGAGAGATAAAGAGCGCCCAGACTCTGCCAGATTTACTCCAGATCACCATTGCTGCCTTAGATTCAAACTTAGTTCAGCAAATCAGTTGTAATACAACACACGAAATTGTAATCTTCAAGCATCGAGCAATAAAATTATAAAAACCTTGAAATGGACGTAGGCCGGAGATAGCCGAACCACTATAAATTGTGTGTCACTGTTCATTATTTCTGGATTGATGTTTGTTGCTTGCTTAGATCTGATATTTGTGTTTGAATACTGTTGATTTGTATTCATACACTGGTGCTTTCACTACACTTGGGGTTTGTGACCATTTTTGGTGTAAACAATATTTATACTATTTTCAATATCTAAACTGTTTAAGTCGGAAGTGAAATGATTTCAAAGTGTTATGATTTCAAAAGTGTTATGATTTCCAAAGTGTTATGGTTTCGAAAGTGTTATAATTTTTAAAAGTGTTACGATTCTGGAAATGAATATTATATAAAGTGAATAATGATATTGAATTAATATGGTTTTTGAAATGAATATGATATTTTGATATGAAGCATAGACTATTTATAAGACCTTGGTGTGAAATAAGCGTTTGGTTGTTAAAGAGACCGAGATCGGATATTGTCATACTCTCTGCCAATATCGAAAACCACTTTAACAACTATGCACGTTGTGGAGATTCCAGAACGAAGTAGGATGGTTTGGCGACGATTCTATATGAGGTATTAACGTAGCCCTAACTCCCGTGAGTCAGCTTGATGTGGCTAAAACAAGAGCCAAGCCGGGTCAAGTGAGGTCATTCCTCCTATCGGACACATTTCTTCGATACCATTCTATTACTTTGTGATTTGATTGGGTGCACCTTTGATTTGGGAGTGTATCACGAGGTGGGCGGTAGTAGCTGCTGTTGGATGGATTCTTACCATCGAACCAGCCTAGCCGAACCATCATCACCGGATCAACACAGCCACGAACGAACCAACCAACAGGCCATCCTCCACCGATCCAAGTTACAACCGGACCAGCTCCACCAAAACTCCACAACCGGTCTCTCCGAACCAAATACCATCTCACCCAACATGCTTCCCACCGAACCAGGAACACCGGTCCACTCAACATGCTTCCTACCGAACCATGCTCCTACCGGACCAACTCACTTCCACCACGCTCCTACCGGACCAACTCACTTCCACCATGCTCCTACCGAACCATGCTCCTACCGGACCAACTCATTTCCACCATGCTCCTACCGAACCATGCTCCTACCGGACCAACTCACCAACTCCATCCTACCGAACTAGCTGCCACCGGACCGAGACGTTTCGAACCATGCTCCTTCCGGACCAACAATACCAGGTCAGGTCGCATCAGCCCAGGCCCACCAGCTGTTATATACATCCATGACCCCTACCCCCAGCCTCACTCTATAAATAGAGGGGTAGGGGTACAACAATGGGGGACAAGTTTGAGAGCTCAAGCACGGAGAGAACTTTCAAACAACTTTCTTTTACTTGTATAAAAGCTTTGTACTTGTAATAAAAAGAAGAGAAGAGAAATAACATATAAAGTGGACGTAGGCACATTCTGGCTGAACCACTATAAATCTGCGTGTCTTTTTACAGTTTAGCCCCTGTTTTTCATATATTTGCATAAATCACTCAAATCACTAAGAACAACATAAGATCTACTAAATCATACAACTTTGAGGTGTTTGTCCATTTTTTGTGCAAACATTTTTGGTGCTTTCACCGAGAGCTAGAAGCTCGAAGCTTCATCCACTTAACGAGTTTTCCTAACAGCATCGTCCGCCACTTGGAAAGCATGCCTCCCAAACAGAGAAAAGATGTTAACAAAGGAAAAAACATCGCATCCAGCAGTCTTCCAGATCCAGCCGTCACGAATCAAGTAAATCGTCCTCCTCTGGCAGCAGTAACAAATGAAGGACAGGCTAACCCAACCACTCCTGCCGCAGAACAGCCTGCAGCAATTACTAGGGCAGATTTGGACAGAGTTGTGGTTGAAGTAACTAACCGCTTCACGTCCCAACAGGAAGCCTTGGTGGACCATCTCATGTCACGCTTAAGGGACGCTGAAGAATCTAACCGCAACACTGAATCATGGGGCGAGTCCCAGTCTGGAGGATCTTAGAGACAACAAAGATCTTCCTTCTTCGAAGGAGCTAACGGACGAAGTAGCCATGGTAGGAGCCGAGACCAAGCACAGCCCAAAGTTAGGCCTGAGGAAACGTTTGGTACCGAACCCAACGGGCGAGGTACCGGACGGAGGTCAACTGTAGCTGAGCCTGTCATACTGCCTATCCACGGAAACGCCAGTGATCCGGGCCGAGCTAGAGTCCAGCCCGAAGTTGGACCCGAGGAAGTGCTTAGATCAGAACCCGGCATGGGAAGATCAAGGCAAGGGCCAACTGTAGCTGACCCTAGCATGCTCCCAGAAGATCAAAGGCAGCCACTAGAAAATATGAGGAATGATAGACGATACCATCCCTACAGGTCATCTGGACGGAATCAATCCCACAGAACAGAACCAAACTCATTTCTATCTGCTCCAAATTCTGATGAAAGGATGGCACGCTTATTCAGAGAGTGTGTCCAATGGTAGCAAAGAGATCGAGGGATAGGCGCTAGAGTAACCAGCCCTTTCGCCCGCAATATCGAAATTGCTATCACCCCCCGAGAATGGAAGATGCCAACAATGGAACCCTACAAAGGAACCTTCGACCCCGTTGTACACTTACAGAGGTACACGCAACATATGCTCATGAGTGGGGAGACAAAGGGAGTACTGTGCAAATGCTTTCCGCTCTTCTTAGCAGATCTTGCTACCTCGTGGTTCTGTCATCTACCCCAGGGATCCATCAGCTCGTGGGAAATGTTGAAAGAAAAATTTATCAGTCAGTTCCGCATTCATGTGGAGCAACCTAAGGACGCTTATTCCTTATCCAGCATCAAACAGAAACCTGGAGAGAAGCTGCAACAATACCTAACCAGATTCAACGCCGCAGCAGCCGCAGTCCAAGATGCCGATGAGAAGCTTATCCTAATGGCCCTCTGTAGTGGTGTGCATCCGGACACTAAATTTGCTAGAAGGTTGACAAAAGAAAAACCGGCTACTTTACCCGATTTCTTCCATGAAGCCGGGAAATACATGAGGCTTGAGGATGCTGCCGTTGAGGGGCAGAAAGGACAGCAAAATAAGACAACCCATAGCAACGCCCCTGCTGTGGTAAGGGACGTTCGAAGAAATGATTCCGGAGACAACGCCGGGGGCAAGAAGGGAGAAAAGCGCCTATATCGGCCAGGACCGAGATTCGACACTTACACTCCATTGAACGAGACCATCGAAAATATCTTCCTTGCCACCCAAGGCGAAGTTAGATACAAACGCCCACCATACAAGAAGGAATTAGATAACGCACAGAAGTCTGGAAAGTTCTGCCGCTTCCACGAATCTCACGGGCATGATACCAACGAATGCCATCATCTCCGAGATCTGATTGAGGAACACATCAGAAGGAAGAAACTGGAACGTTATGTAAAAGGTCAGGACAGGACCCCAGCTCCTGCCAATGAAAACCCAAGGCTACCCTCACCGGGGGCCGACAGAGGAAACCGCAACGCTAGCAGCTCTAGTCAAGAGAAGATAGTGGTCCATACCATCTCAGGAGGGCCGCACATCGCAGACAGAAGCTGGAAAGAGATTGAAAGATACGGAAAGTCGCTTAGAGACAATAAAGACTATGTCAATTCGGTTATAGAAGAACGCCACCCGAAGCGGAAAGAAAGTGATGACATCACATTCGGTAAGCGTGACCTAGAAGGAAGGCAGTACCCTCATATGGATCCCATGCTCATCTCTGCCCGACTCGGTCCCGCCGAAGTTTACCGAATCCTGGTAGACACTGGAAGCTCAGTAAACATCCTGTTCAAACACGCATTCGACAAAATGAAGCTATCAATGAAGGATGTATCTCCCTGCGGTAAACCACTACACGGTTTCACTGGGGATTCTAAGATGCCCCTCGGGAAACTGGACCTCATTGTTGAGATTGGAAGCCATCCACGCTCCATTGTACGGAAGCAGACGTTCGTGCTAATAGAAAACGATTCGGCCTACAACGCCTTCTTAGGAAGACCAGCCTTGCCTGACTTCCAAATTGTCCTAGCCCCATGGTGCCTAAAGATGAAATTTCCAACAGACAATGGAGTAGGGGAAGTGGAAGGAGACCAGGACATTGCTCGAGACTGCTATGTGACTGAACTTGGCAACAACCACAGGAGGATAAAGGGAAGGGTGTAGAGATTGCCCTCTGCACGAAAAGTCTAGAAGCATAGCAACTAAAGAAAGCCCCTCCTCTTCGATATACCAGCGACCCTTTCAATGAATTAGACCCTAGGGACAAAGAGGAGGAGGCCACCGCCGAGCCTGCAAAGGCTATGGAGTTCATATCTGTAGACAAGCATGACTCAAGTAGACTACTGAAAATTGGGTCCTAACTAAAAGCCGAATTGAAGGAACAACTCATCGATTTTCTCCGCCACAACTTGGATGTATTCGCTTGGTGACACGCTGACATGAACGGAATCGCCCCCGACATAGCATGCCACGTATTAAACATTGATCCTACCCAAGGCACCTGTAAAACAAAGAAAGAGAAGTATGGGGGCAGAGCGATCAGCATCCCTCGATGAAGAAGTAAAGAATCTACTCGCCAATGACTTCATACGAGAAGCTATCTACCCGGAATGGATCGCCAACCCGGTGCTGGTAAAAAAAGCTAATGGGAAGTGGCGAACTTGCATTGACTTTTCCAACCTAAACAACGCCTGCCCAAAGGATTGCTTCCCACTTCCCAGAATCGACCAACTTGTAGACAGCACAGCCGGGCACGAGCTCCTATCTTTTATGGACGCATACTCAGGATATAACCAAATTCCTATGCATGCTCCCGACCAAGACCACACTAGTTTCATCACCGACCGGGGTTTATACTGCTATAAGGTAATGCCTTTCGGACTTAAAAATGCAGGAGCCACCTACCAGCGCCTCGTCAACAAGATGTTTGCAGGGCTAATAGGACAAACTATGGAAGTATATGTGGATGACACGCTGGTAAAGTAAAGGAAAGCCAAAGATCACGTAAGCCACCTAGGCAAGATGTTTCAAGTACTTCGACAATATGGAATGAAGTTGAATCCACTAAAATGCTCCTTCGGAGTGTCATCAGGAAAGTTCTTAGGATTCATCGTTCATGCCAGAGGGATAGAAGCAAACCCTGAACAAGTCCGAGCGTTAAGGGATATCAAGATACCTTCCACTCGGAAGGAAATGCAAAGTTTGAATGGAAAAGTGGCCGCTCTAAGCCGATTCATCTCCAAGGCGACGGACAAGTGCGTCCCCTTCTTTGAAGCCCTAAAGAAAGACAAGGGAAAGTTCGAATGGACTGACGAATGCTTAACCGCTTTCCTTAACCTAATCGAACACCTTCAGAAACCACCGGTACTCTCGACTCCAAGCGAAGGCGAAGAATTATACCTATACCTTGCTGTGTCATCTCACGCCCTAAGCGCAGCCTTGGTAAGGGAAGACAACCGCACGCAGCGGCCAGTTTACTTCGTCAGCAAAAGGTTTATTGGGGCAGAAGTCAGATATCCTAAACTTGAGAAGCTAGCATACTGTTTACTAATCACATCACGAAAGCTGCGTCACTACTTCCAGTCCCATTCCATCAAAGTTTTGACTGATCAACCACTGAGGCAGGTACTCCATCGTCCTGACACTTCTGGGCGACTACTTAAATGGTGCATTGAACTAAGTCAGTATGATATCACCTATCACCCTCGCACCGCCATCAAGGGACAAGCCATGGCTGATTTCACTGCAGAATTCACTACCAACGAAGATAAGGAGAAATTGGAAATAGCAGAAGATATCAAGTGGAATCTCTTTGTGGATGGTGCATCAAACGAACAAGGCTCGGGGGCAGGTGTGGTAATAATCACTCCCAGGGGAAACAAACTGCACTATGCTATAAGATTGGAGTTCGCTGCCACCAACAACGATGCAGAATATGAAGCAGTGATAGCTGGACTAGAAATTGCCATAGAAATCGGAGCCAATTCTTTGTGTCTTCATAGTGATTCTCAACTTATTGTTAATCAAATATTAGGAGAATTCCAAGCTCGAGAGGAACGACTCATAGCATATCTAAAGAAGACCAAGTTACTTCTCAGCCGATTGGACCACTACTTAGTCAAACACATCCCTCGGGAAGAGAACCGAGAGGCCGACGAATTGGCAAAGCAAGCAAGTGTGAGAGACATCACCATCTTCGGGGCAGTAACTATCTCAAAGCAACTGGCCCCAAGTTTTGAGCAAGTGAATCTGATAACTACAACCGAAGAAGCAACTTGGATGACTCCCATCCGAGACTACCTACAAAGTGGCACACTACCCAACGGGCGTAACGAAGTCAAGAAAATCTTGAGGAAAGCATCCCGCTACACAATACAAGAAGACATCCTCTATCGGCGCGGATTCTCTAACCCGTTATTAAGGTATGTCGCTGGGAGGGAAGCCAAGGAAATCTTATCCAATATCCATTAGGGGAGCTGCGGAGATCACACCGGAGGGCAAACATTAGCAAAAAAGATACTCCGATACAGATATTTCTGGCCCACCTTAAGCAAGGACGCCTTAGATTTCGTCAAAAAGTGTGACAGATGCCAAAAATTTGCTAAGATTCTGCGGCTACCAACAACTGAGATTACTCAAATGACCAGCCCTTGGCCCTTCGCAATATGGGGAATTGACTTAATCGGCGAGCTACCGATGGGCCGAGGCGGGGCCAAATATGCTATAGTGGAAGTTGATTATTTCACCAAATGGGTGGAAGCGGAACCTCTGAATAAAGTATCTTCAACAAAAGTTATTAACTTCTTGATCAAAAATGTTTTATGCAGGTACGGAGTCCCACTCAAAATCATATCAGACAATGGACTTTAGTTTGACATCGAGGAATTCGCCAACTGGTGCCGAGAGCATGGAATTCATTAAAGCTTCTCATCCGTAGCATATCCCCAGGCAAACGGACAAGTCGAAGCAGTCAACAAAATTCTGAAAACTCTGATCAAAAAGAAGCTCGAAAAGTCAAAGGGCGCTTGGGTGGATGAACTCCCTACGGCACTGTGGGCCTACCGCACATCTTTTAGAACATCAACGGGGCACACTCCTTTCTCTTTGGCATACGGATCGGAGGCTATGCTCCCAGTTGAAACCATTGTGCCTTCCCACCGTAGGATCCACTATAACCCGGAAGAGAATGAAGAACTCCTCCACATGTCTTTGGATCTAGTTGAGGAGAGAAGAAATGATGCAGTCCTTAAAACAGCAGCCCACAAGTAGAAAGTGGCAGCACAATACAACTCCAAAGTCAAGCATCGTACCTTACAAGAAGGGGATCTTGTCCTCAAGCGAATCTTCCCTCGCCCCGGAGCACTTGACCCAATCTGGGATGGACCATATGTAATTCATAAAGATCTCCACAATGGAGCTTATATTTTGTCAACAGTGGACGGAGAGGTGTTCTAGAGGGCATGGAACATCCAGCACCTCCGTCGATACTTTTCTTAACTTGTACCGCCCATATGAAGTGAATTAACAAAGAGAATCAGTGGATGTAGGCCTCTTCATGCCGAACCACTTTAAAAAACCTTGTCTCTTTTTTAACTTGTTCCTTTATATCTTGGCTACTTGTTAACTTTATCCTTTTCTGTTGAACAAAATCCTATGCGTATAGCATTTCCACTCAAAGCACTCCACGGTGCAACTTCACCTGGGCAAAACCTAACAGGTACTATGTGAATCTATGCCCTCGCCAATGAGACACTTTTGCTCCAGCATCCCTCTACTACGGGTTAACTCATTGCTCGCGACGGCCCTTAAAGCCAACTGTAATGAGCCGATTATAAGCCACCGAGAAGGCCGACTATAGCCGAGGCAGCTCATTACGGCGTTAGGCTCGCCGGCAACTGTGAACCGACTATAAGCCCCAACATAAGGTGTGGCCAGCCAGGGGCAGTTCACAGTTGACGATCGGCACCCACGCTAGCCGGCCACAGTAAATCGAATAATACCCACGATTACGGGCCATAATGGCCAAAGTAGTTACTGTGCGCGATCTCGACTCCGATGTGTCTTAAGTGCGGCTGTGGTAAAAAAGAATTAACTCCCCGTGGAGGCGTAAGATGGGTGACAAATGTCTCCAAGACCCACAGCTAGGGAAAGTGACTACAAAACCCGTTTGCCACGAACTTAAGCACATCGAAGGCCTTCCGTGATTGGAAGTTTTACTTTTTCACATATTTCAATTTTACTTAAAAAGCTTTTCTCCTATCATCTATAACAGTCCCTAAAGTACAGGGTGCAGAGTAGGAGATACTCGCCAATGGGTGTAGGGACTCACGATTGGATGGCAGGGCATTCGACTGCGTTCCATGCTCGGTCATACAAGATATTCAAAACTGCCATCTACGATTAAAACATGAAAGGCGGTATTTTCTTCTTTTGTGTACAAAAACATGACTATAATTTGTTCACACCACACGCTAATATTGCAAGTCATGAAATTATGTTTTAAAACCAGAACCTGACATCAAACACAATTCAATTACAAGAATATACATAGCTATATTTCTCATACGACATGTCAAAATAGCAACGAACATTCGGAAGACGACAAAATCAGCTTAAGTTGAAGAATTACACATCAAGAATAGAGCTATTTATTACAAGTAGCAAAATAATACAACTTAAAAGGCTACTTTACTGTTTTAAGACTAACATCTACAACCCTGTCAAGTCCACGAAAGGAGTTTTTCCAGGTATAATCAAGGGGCCAGCTGCATTGGAGTTTTTTCCTTGTCATGTTGCCCACCTGTCCAGACAGAGAAGTGATTCATTAGGGAGAAGCAACCAAGATAATGGGGAAACTAAAAAGGAAGACTTACCAACATCTGCTTCTTGGCCATCCTGGTCGTCATCATCTACTTGCACCCCTGCCTCCTCAGCAGCAAGCAACCGCATACCCTCCTTCACCGCCACCTTCTCCCCCTTGGCAAACTGGGCAGTGACCACATCCATGCTGAAGGCCACGCCACCATCTTTATCCGCATCGGCCTTGGCCTCCTCCAGAGCTCGAAGATAGATCTTAGCCATGACCCTAGGATAATCATCCATCCAGGATAGGTTGCCCTGCTTCCAGGTTCGGAAGTACATGTCCTGAAGCATTTCGTCCATCATCCCCTCATTCTCCTCGAACTCCCTCATCCGGGCCTCGGAAGCCGACAACCTTTCAACGGCAGCATCTCTCTCCGATCGGTATCTCGAGCAGTCAACCAGAAGGGATTCCCGCATTGCCTCCATCTCCTCCCTTAACTTGGCTTGAGCAAGCTATGCAGCCTCAAGTTTCCCGGACAACTCCTCTACCTGCTTAAGATCCGCCCTCCGAACCTCGTCCACTGTCGAGATGGCCATATTTATCTGCTCCTTGCAAGCAGCCTCCATCTTCCACAATTCCGCCTTACTAGCCTCCTCCATAGCCTTCCTCAACCGCCCGGAGGCAGCCTCATGTTGGGAAATCTGAATGGCCTGATCAGCAAGTTGTTTGGCCTGATCCAAAACCATCAATCGTAGTCGGATGTTGGCACTCCCAATCTCCTCTCCAGCCTTAACCAGCCGGGCATGATGCCCCATCAGCCTCCTAGTCTCCTCCGCCACCCGATCAATATTAGCCTTAGCCTCGTCTCCCATGGTAATTACCCGAGTGGTAAGTAAATCGAGATCTAAAGACTTAGCCTCATCAAGCACCCGTACCATGGGATTGTGGGGAAGAAGGTGCTCACCGGTAACCTCGTCAAAGGTAATATCATGGGAACCTGGATCCAGATCAGGGTGACCCGCAAATGGATTACGAGCCAAACCAGGACGATCAATCTGAATAACGGAAGGATTTTCAGACTGGTGCGGAGAGAGTGCGAACTCAGTACCCTCCTTCGTGATATCGTGAAGAGGCTGAACCGGGGGCTGAGGACCAAGTGAAGATTCGGATAAGGGATGGCTCCTCTTTCTCTTTTGAATGCCCTCGTCAATAACCCCGAGAAGAGGACGGTAGCCGACTACATCCCCGGAACGGTGGGCCGAAGGTTTCGGCTTGGCGGAAGCTTTGGAAAGCTTGTATTGTTCAAGCCTGTGCCGAAGATCTGAGGCCTTAGCCGTTTTACCTGCTCCTGATATAAAGAACAAGTGTCACAAGCTTACATTGATCCATAATTCAAGAAAACATGATAAATTAAAAAGATAAAAGAAGAAGGAAAACACATATGTGGTTGTACAAACCCTGGGGAGGAGTAGGATACTGCAATGAGTCCTGGATTTCATTCCAGGACGGGAGCGGATCATAAAATATTCCTAAGTCCCTATCATAAATGGAGCCCGCAGGAGTCAAAAGTTCACCTTGAGTCGTCGGAGCCACCTTGGCTGGAATAGTCTGAGGAGGCTCGCTTGCACCAGTCCCAGCCTTGTCAGCTCTCCCGGATTTCTCTGTCAAAGCCGTTTCCCCGTCCAGCCCCTCAAAAGCTTGGTGGAATGCATCATCCGTCCACTCCTGAATCTCGCCTGCTTGCCCAGGAAGCAAGGCCCCGATGCCATCACCACCGTCGCCACCTTCCCGGTCATCTCCACCCTCACCTCTCTCCTCCTCCACATCTTCCTCCCCCTGGGTAAGTGGACAATTGCTGGGGGAAGGACCATCCGACTTCTTAAGTTTCTTACCTTCGACGGCTGGAGGTTTTGTGAAAGGTTTCCTCTTGCCACTCTCTACCGTGGCACCTCCCTTAGCCTGAGCAGCCGCTCTCTCCTCCGCCGTTTCCCTCGGCTTGACTACTGACTGCTGTGGAAGGATCAAGTTATACTCCAGAAGGGTCGCGTTTCTGATCAGGAAGGCAGCTGATCTATCTCTCCCGGGGATAGCTTCTATATCAGCCGCCGTCTGAACCAGGCGGTTAGTCTCCACAACCGCAAAGCCACCTGTCGCTAGCAAAAATGAAAACGTATGAGAAGAAGCATCGCAATCAGAATGGAAATTACAAATAAAGCATCAACTTACATCCAGAAGTAAAACGTCGAATAGAAACAGAGTCGTCCCTGACGAAGAACCACTCCTTCTTGAACATGCTGAATTTGGAATACAGATCCAAGACCGGCTTGAAGGTTACAACTGACTCCAAGCTAATGTATGGGGACCCCTTCTTATAGCCCCTCAGATTATATAAGTACCGGATCTCCCGGTTGGAAGGAGCATGACCATACTTCCTCTGAAAGATGACAAAGAGGCTCACCAGTATAACATAGGAGTTGGGTTGAAGCTGGAATGGGGCCACCTTTAGATATGTGAGGAAGCTGGCTACCCAAGCATTAAGAGGCGGAATGGCACCACACATGCAGTGGTATCTGCTATAAGCAAAGTACCCTTCAGGAGGGTCGTAGGGCATAACTTCTCTCCCTGGCAACAGCATTTGCGCCCTATCAATCCCGAAAGAACGGGAGATGACATCAAGCTGCTCTTCCTTAAGGGAGCTGGGAAAGCAATCGGGCGGGGAGTTCAAAAGCTCCTGAGGGCCGTACCCATCCACTAGTGATCTCGGGGTAGATCCATGACGTTCCGGACCTGGCTGAACAGGAGGCACTGAGGGAGATTCTCCTTCGCCCTGGGACTTCTTTCTGCCTGATCGAGTTTCTACTCTTTGAGACATTATCTGCAAACACAGAAAGTACATCACCAAAATGCATGAATTATGTAACCTAGAACTTCACTGATAATACAAGTATTAAAGCTCATCCGGTATTAGATTCATTCGGTACTTAGAAACCATCGGTTCCGTCCGATAGTTCAAGAGACAGAGTTCATTCGGCATCCCAACACAAGGGATCATTCGGCATTTTCCATGAAAAATTCATTCGGTGCTGAATTTGTAAGCTCATTCGGCAAAAGAGTACATACCTGGTTCAGAGCTTGGACTATTCGGTACTCAGATGATTTGGTACTCAGATGATTCGGTACTCAGTTTGATTCGGCTCTCTCTGTTCGGTAAGGAATAACGAAGGTGTGTAGCCCCTATTTATAAGCAGATACAAGACACCGGACCAAATGGCTTGGCACTCTGGGACCAAATGAAAACACCCTAGCCGAAACAAAGCGCGGCATATACTAGCATATGCCCCACTTTGGGGGGCAAATGTTGGATGGATTCTTACCATCGAACCAGCCTAGCCGAACCATCATCATCGGATCAACACGGCCACGAACGAACCAACCAACAGGCCATCCTCCACCGATCCAAGTTACAACCGGACCAGCTCCACCAAAACTCCACAACCGGTCTCTCCAAACCAAATACCATCTCACCCAACATGCTTCCCACCGAACCAGGAACACCGGTCCACTCAACATGCTTCCTACCGAACCATGCTCCTACCGGACCAACTCACTTCCACCACGCTCCTACCGGACCAACTCACTTCCACCATGCTCCTACCGAACCATGCTCCTACCGGACCAACTCATTTCCACCATGCTCCTACCGAACCATGCTCCTACCGGACCAACTCACTTCAACTCCATCCTACCGAACAAGCTGCCACCGGACCGAGACGTTCCGAACCATGCTCCTTCCGGACCAACAATACCAGGCCAGGTCGCGTCAGCCCAGGCCCACCAGCTGTTATATACATCCATGACCCCTACCCCCAGCCTCACTCTATAAATAGAGGGGCAGGGGTACAACAATGGGGACAAGTTTGAGAGCTCAAGCACGGAGAGAACTTTCAAACAACTTTCTTTTACTTGTATAAAAGCTTTGTACTTGTAATAAAAAGAAGAGAAGAGAAATAACATATAAAATGGACGTAGGCACATTCTGGCTGAACCACTATAAATCTGCGTGTCTTTTTACAGTTTAGCCCCTGTTTTTCATATATTTGCATAAATCACTCAAATCACTAAGAACAACATAAGATCTACTAAATCATACAACTTTGAGGTGTTTGTCCATTTTTTGTGCAAATAGCTGCTATGCATTACCACCAGTCCAGATCCACAAACGGTATATCTACCCTGGCATTGCCTCGCGTGCCTTGTCACATGCCCTATCGCGCCTTCTACGAGTTTGTTTTGTACCGTACCTATGTGGTGTCCTCTGTGTAAACCACCAGTTTGGTGGAGCGTACGGCATTTGTAGAGACTACGGTAATATATAAAATGTGTTAAGGGGGATATGCATAATGCCTTAACACTACTTTAATAGTTTACTTTACTATAGACATATTATAATAGCATATATTACTACATAGTAGATAGTTCCACGGATCCTTAAAGGATGGAAATCCCAAACATCCTTTAAGTTACTTGTATTTTAGTTGACATTTCACTTGAGTTGAATTTATTAATATAAGAATGTTAATCCTGACTCGAGTGTTTTGTGTTTTGCTTTATGCTCGGGTCAGACTGAGTGTCACAGCATTTGAGACTCACCTTTGGAGTTTGGAGCTTCGCTTGGAGATCCATCTATCTACCCAGCTTTTAGTTATTTCAATTTATTCCAGTCATTATGTTCAGACTCATCGATTGCTTATGTATTTGAGTTTCATTTATATTTGAGATTCTGTGTATTTTGTTTCAAACTCTAATGTTTATATAGTAGCTTCATGAACTACTGTTTGTCTATTCCGCTGCTTATTGTTATATTACTCTGTGTTTGTGATTCTGCGATTGATTTATTTACTGTGTATGCTGAGTTTTGCCAAATATAAATTAACGATCTGTTGTATTGAGCAATTCAAGTCTGACATGTTTCGAAATACCGGGTCGTTATAGTTGTATCAGAGCTCTGGTTTAGGCTAAACTTAGCTTATAGAGTAAATTTAATTACAGAATCACCTGCATTCAAGCTTGAGTTTCTTCCTCTTTGACTTTTGAATTTTTGGAACTTTCTTTTTTGTTCTGAAATCCATTCTTCTCTTCCTGTTCGTGTTCTTTTGATACTGGAGCACCCCATAGCTCCAACTTCAACTGGCAACTTCACCCATAGTTGTGACTAATCATTGGTAGTCCCCCCAACCTTAGTATGATTTGTAAAGGTGTGGACTCCTTTACGACACGTTTCGATTCATCCGAGATTACTATATCCTCGGTTTTGATGCCTTTTTCTCTTGTCAAGCCCGAATAGTTTCTCTAATAAACGACCAAGGTAATTCTCTTATGATTGAATGTCGAATGCCTTAGAATTTTGTAAGTAGTTTTATCCTTCGTTTGATACTCAGCCTAATGAGCTTGACTCCACCCGATAGTCAGGGATTATCCTGATGTTGTGGTAAAGTCACTCCTCTCCCTCTCATGCGGGAAATTTAATTACCGCATCGATCTTATTCCTGAAATCTCGGTTGACCCGGTTAAGGTCGCCCGCAATTAATTAAGTCTATCAATCCTTTTTCATTGTGGCTTAATTATCTTATCTTCCTTTCTAGTTATATTCGTAGTTGAATTCTCTTTGATTAGGGTCCCTCTAAATTTAAATCTTTAACCTTGTTTTGAAATCCATCCTTGAATCATCGTGTGAGGGAGTATATTTGTAGCTGATATAAAAATGTTTTATATTGTGTTGTTTGAGTTGTTAAGTTTGAATTTTGGGTTTCGATCGATTAGTCTAGCTAACGCCATCGATAGGAATTCCAAAACACTTGAATAGAGAAAACTGACACAATACTGTTTTCGAAATTGGTAAATAAAATAATTTTATGTATAACTATATATTTTATATATAAGAGTATAATAATCTGAAAATTCGATAGTTAAATTAATTGGTTGTTAGAAATGGTAATACTAGATTATCATTTATTATTTTGTTAACATTTCTAAACCCCTAACTCTTATGTATATTATAAAGAGATGAAAATTTTATAAATATGGTTGATAAATATGATTTGCAAATGAAATGAATTTAAATTGTGGATTTGAGAATAAAATATCACGTGCTTTTCAAAATTTTGTTTTTAAAGTTTTGGAATTTGGAAAATTAAGTCTTATTTTAAAGTATTTTCGAATGGAAATTGTTCCCAAGGAATTAAAAAAAAGTAAACTAGTACACACCCCTACGTCGCTGGAAAATAATTTCGGTGATGACTGCAGCATCATCGACATTCATTTTCGAGTCTCAAAGTGGAGAGACCGCTTAGTAGCTTTGCTGCAATTTTGTTTTGGAAAAAAGTATTTGATTTGAATTTCTTGAATATGATTTGATTCACAAAATATATATATGTATATTTATTTTAAAATGGTGGGAAGTGAAACCGGAAATTTAATTCTTAAATGCTGTGTTAAGTAATGGTATCCAATTATTGAAATGAAGTAAAAGTTTTGAATAATTGAAATGTTTAAAGGAGGAATAATATTCAACTAACTTGAAATGAGATAAAATTTATTTGTATAATACTTATTTGCTTTCTAATATATATAATTTACCTAAAATATCCAAAAAGTTAAATGTTAGGGTGAATATGGAATTAAAGTTATACAAGAGAAAACTTAGGTAATAAATTGTTCAAATTAAATTTTGCTTAATAAAAAGATTATAAATAATAGGTAAATTGGTATAATAGTCAAGTACATATGAAACATTAATAAAACTTACCTGAGAAAAGTTAGGTTGTAATAATAATAAATGATTGAATAATATGCAATAAATGTAAGTAATAAGATGTCCAAAAGTGAAATTTTGTTAAGGGAAACTATATATAAAATTTTTGATTGTTATAAGGACCCTTTTTATACATTTAATTGATGTTATAAGTCATGCGAGTGAAATAAATTAAATAATAAAGGAAAAATACTATTTAAGTAAATAAATATGGACTTAAGAATAGTTGAAATTGAATTTTACTGGAATCAACTCAAATGAAGATAGATAGATTTAATAAATGAGTTAAATCAAATAAATTTTTGTTTTGAAAGAACTTTTTGTAACAAATATTAATAAATTGAAACAAACCAAATTGAATAAAAATAGCTTGAATTGAAAATCAACAAAATATGAATATAAATGAATATTATTGATTAAATAAAAATAGATTGAAACCAAATTAATTGAATATAAATCGGTTTAAAAACAAATGAAATTTATATAGTTTGAATTAATTGTTGTAATTTGTATTTCAATCTATCTTTCTTTCTGGTTGTTTCTATTCTCTTATCTCGTTCCTTTTCGAGGACGAAAAGTTTTGAGTGGGGGAGAGTGTAACGACCCAAATATTTTAACAGTTTTTATAACGTAATTAACTGAAATTTTGCTCGAAATTTAATTATAAAATTTAGCAATGAAATTTTGATATTTGAAATGCGTCTATTTAAATATAGAAACTGTCATATTTTCATCAGATCATATGGAAGTTTATTTGGTTGTGTAATTTTATTTAAATTTAAATAAGGTAATATTTGATGAAAATAAAATGTTTTTGAAATCCGAATATTTTTATACAATAAAAATGTTTAACATTTTCTTAGTGAGACGCCACATTTCGTTTCACAAAATTTGGACTGCTCTAGCTCCGTTTATCTTATTTTCGGTATTTTAGCAGCATTTCCGGTACCGAATATTGTCTTTTGATAGGATGATCGTATCACCGATATCTGTATACCGTTTTGTTCGTCTCGTCGTGCCGAACTCCGCAGTATATTCGTTTGTGTGTTTCATAGTCCGGTACACGATGAAATCTATGGAAACGGTAACCGTATCGGTACCCATTTTGAACCATTTTGTTTTCCTATGTCTTTTCATTGCCCTCCGTGAGAAAGCTGTCGGCCACCAGCAATTATTATTTCCTCAATTCAACCGCTGGCTTTTTCATTTCCCATGGTTTAATTTATATCTTCTAGTCCATCTCCATTCCTTGTTTCTTTCTCTGCAATTCGATCTGTTCATCTTCAATTGAATATAATATATAAGCTTATATTGTTGTTTCTTTTATAATTCAGAACCTGCTCCATTACTCCACTTTCAATCTCTACCACAATCAAAACTTCACCCCCCCTTGTTGTTTTTTTTTCTTTTTCCATGCCAATCGTGGTCTATAAAAAAAAGGAAAAAAAATATATGAGGTATATATATATATGTTCGAACGGCAGTGCCCCTCCCCGCCACCTGATCCGCCAAACCCTCCCCATCATCTAAGCCATTCCAACCCCACCGACCACTACCCGCGTGTACCCACTACCGAAGTAAACTCGCATGCACCTCCCATCACATCCACACCACAAACAGTCTCCATCCAAACACCACGCATCACCAAAACCCGGGTTCTACCCTCCACTTTTCACCACCATCGTACACCTGGCCTCCCTCCGCAGCAAGCCCACAACCTCGCCCGGACCCGATATCCGCTTCCTAAACCTTCGCCCGCATGCCCAATCTCTTCTTCCCCATAGACCAGCCTATCAATGCACCTCAGACCCATGCAACCTCTGCCGCATGTGCCTTCCTCCGCCTTGAATCTCCCCTTGTCCAGTCACCTTCGCAACCAACCGCAGTCGAGTAGCCCAGCCCCTCCATTTGCCACGTTCTCTGGCCGTGCTCGATCCGAATACCACAGCTGAGATTCGAAGCCACCCTCCCTCTCGCTGTCCTTCCTCGACCCCAAGCCAATCTGTTCTTCCTCTATTTTCCACAAGCCTCCCACTGCTCCGACCCATCGCCTATACTCATCAACGAATTTGTGTTCCAGGTTCTGGGACAAGGATTACGGCAATTGTTGGTGCACGATGTACAAGCACAGCATTAAGTGCAGCCAAGTTTTCTATTTTATTATGTGTCTTGAACTAAAAATTGATTTTATAGTATAATACATAAAGGTTTATTTTAATATGAGTTTTAGATAGAATATTGATTTTTATATATTGATTTTTGAAAATATAAATATGGATATTTTGATTTTATTATATATGTTAGTATATGGATCTTGGAAAGCAATAGCACGCAACCCTCTCTACCGCACTTGCTTTTCACCCACCTCCATGATAGTCCACTCTCCACCTTGCAACCAAAATCGTTCTCCTCTCTTCTATGTAGATATGTATAATATTATACGTGAGTGTCTTTAAGTATATATATATACAATGACCTTATGTTGATATTTTGAAATATAAATATATAATGTATATCTATGTTAGTATTTTAAGAGTGTATATATATAGATTAGACATTTATTTGCGAATTATGAAAGGAAATTTTATGTATTTTACTAAATATTGATTTTCAACATAGTACAAAGATTTTGATTTATTATATGTGTTTGATTTTTCCAAATATACTTTAAAGGTTATTTTATTTCATGTGTGTTTAATTTAAATACTAATTTTAAAATATATAAAGATTTATTTTTATTTTTAATTTATATATGTTTTAATTGAATATTGTTTTTTTAATATAATATAGATATATACATTTCATATTTCCATCAATCTCTAGCTAGCCTAGATTTGGTTCCTCGAACACTTGTTGTTGCTTTGTTCGCCGCTGTCCGGAAATCTCAGCAGCTTTGGATTTGCTCTGCTCGTGTCTGTATCTGTGTGCGTGTCCGTGTCACTCTCGTCGCCATCAAATTTCTCTAGCCACCAAAAGGTGAGCAATCACTCACGTTTAACATTCTTATATTTAGTAAATTTAATTTACATGAAATGGCGATTGAAATTTGCTGTTAAATTCGAATTGTTAGTTATTTAATTGTTAAGTATGATATGCCACAATATGTAATTGTTCACCTATGATATATGACACCATATCCTGTTGTATATATATTATATTTAATTTTTTTACTGATGATATATGCCTATGTTGTTATGTTATATTATTATCATATTTGTTCCCACTCTGTAAGTTCTCTGTTAGTTTAGCCCTATGGGTTGAAATGATACATACCCGAATGATATTATAGATTAGGGGAAAATCGTTATGGGTTGAAATGATAAACCCAAGCGATTTTCAGTGACTTTGGATTTGGGATTACGGATTGAAATGATATATACCCATAGATATATAAATTGCGGATTGAAACGATAAATATCCGTATCACTTGACCATAGGATAGAAAATTATATACGGACACCGTTGGTCTATATTATGAAATGATTCCCAAAGTTTTGAAAGGAAATATATGGTTTTTAATAAATATTGGTTTTTTTAAAATATAATATATAAATGTTATTTTTATATATGTCCAAAATTTAGATTTTTAAAATTATACGTTTTGGAAATTTTAATTTTATAAGTTAGTTTTGAAAATATAATTTTTTAGATTTTACTTATAATTTTACCATTTTAAAATATATAAACATAGATTGAATATAAAATCAATTTAATAATAAGATTTAATTTAATAAAATTTAATTTAAGTAGTATATAGGTATTAATTTAAAATTATATTTAAAAAAATTGTAATAACTTTAAATAAATAGAGGCTGCAAAAAATAAAGTAAATTGACTTAAAATTTAATTGGGTAATAATTGAATTTAAATAAGAATTTATTTGAACTCATTGATTTTGAGATTTGAAAGGTATGATTTATAACCTTAAATAAAACTGAGACTGAATATTTAATATTGATTCAAATTTATAAATTGAGATTTTATTTAAGTGTTATAAAAAATGATTAAGTGAATATTTTTCAATTTGAATAAAATAAAAATTGAATATTGAAATATAAATGGAACCTATATTGTAAATACTTGAATATTTAAACTTTTAATCTTATTGGAATTGAAATGATAGTTCAACCCTGGATTTGAATCGATTTGTGAAATTTGAGGAAACTATTTTTATTATATAAAGTATTTTCAATATATATATAAACTATTTTAATATATAAATCATTTTAATATATAAACTATTTTAATTTATAACTATTTTTTATATACTATTTTCAATATCTAATCTGTTTAAGGCGGAAGTGTTGTGATTTCAAATGTTATGATTTCAAAGTGTTATGATTTTAAAGTGTTATGATTTCAAAAGTGTAATGATTTCCAAAGTGTTATGGTTTCAAAAGTGTTATAATTTTTAAAAGTGTTACGATTCTGGAAATGAATATTATATAAAGTGAATAATGATATTGAATTGATATGGTTTTTGAAATGAATATGATATTTTGATATGAAGCATAGACTATTTGAAATAAAATGACCATGGTGTGAAATAAGCATTTGGTTGTTAAAGAGACCGGGATAGGATATTGTCATACTCTCTGCCAATACCGAAAACCACTTTAACAACCGTGCACGTGGTGGAGATTCCAGAACGAAGTAGGATGGTTTGGAGACAATTCTATATAAGGTATTAACGTAGCCCTGAGTCCAGTGAGTCAGCTTGATGTGGCTAAAACAAGAGCCATGCCGGGCCAAGTCAGGTCATTCCTCCTATCGGACACATTTCTTCGATACCATTATATTACTTTGTAATTTGATACGGTGCACCTTTGATTTAGGAGTGTGTCACGAGGTGGGCGGTAGTAGCTGATATGCGTTACCACTAGTCCGGATCACATGCCCTATCGCGCCTTGTCACATGCCCTATCGCGCCTTCTACGAGTTTATTTTGTACCGTACCTATGTGGTGTCCTCTGTGTAAACCACCGGTTTGGTGGAGCGTACGGCATTGTATAGACTATGGGAATATATAAAATGTGTTAAGGGGGATATGGGTAACGCCTTAACGCTACTTTAATAGTTTACTTTACTATAGACATATTATAATAGTGTATATTACTACATAGTAAATAGTTCCACTGATCCTTAAAGGATGGAAATTCCAAACATCCTTTAAGTTACTTGTATTTCAGTTGACATTTCACTTGAGTTGAATTTATTAATATATGAATGTTAATCCTGACTCGAGTGTTTTTTATTTTGCTTTATGCTCTAGTCAGACTGAGTGTCACAGCATTTGAGACTCACCTTTGGAGTTTGGAGCTTCGCTTGGAGATCCATCTATCTACCCAGCTTTTTGTTATTTCAGTTTATTCCAGTGATTATGTTCAGACTCGTCAGTTGCTTATGTATTTGAGTTTCATTTATATTTGAGATTCTGTGTATTGTGTTTCAAACTCTGATGTTTATATAGTAGCTTCATGAACTACTGTTTATCTGTTCCGCTGCTTATTGTTATATTACTCTGTGTCTGTGATTCTATGATTGATTTATCTACTATATATGCTGAGTTTTGCTAAATATAAATTAACAATCTGTTGTTTTGAGCAATTCAAGTCTGACATGTGCGGATGCGAATGGTTCGAAATACCGGGTCGTTACAAACGTGAGAAAGGAAAAAGGAAGTAGCGGCTCTGATATGCTCTTCTGAAATGGACGGCCATGTTATTTTTCGGATGTTAAAATAAATTTAAAAAAAAGAAGAAATTTATTTATAAAAATTAAATTCAAATCTTATAAATTGTATAACTTTTCCATAAGTTGTCAGAATTGGATGAAACAAGTGGCATTGGAATCATCTCGACGAGTACTACATTCTAGAATTGATATGGAGTCGATCAGAGCTAGCTAAATTTTTAGGTTAAATCGAACGTTGTACAGTTTAATTTAAAATTGGAACGTTGGCAAATTGAAACTCAAGGTGAGTTAATCTCACTCATTTTTGGATGGCTGGTTTAATTTAAAAAGTTGAAATTTTAAATTATTGGTTGATTGAATGATTGATAATTATTATTATCAGTTGGATGTTATAATATATATAGTAATATATATTAGTAGTTGGATTTATTATTCCCGCCTATTGGAGCAGATGAGATCCTATGCGCCTCGTATAATAGCGGACGATCCTATATACCGCGATATCCCGCCTTGAAGCGGGATTGATATTTTTATGTCGTATTAACATTTGTGGTTGCAGGAAAACATGTTGGAGGGATCCAACTAGACTCCTCAAAATGTTGAATTAAATTTCATATATATTGATATATGATCTGTTTGAATAGTCCATGGTAGATTATAGTGTGATTTGAATTTATTGGATGCTATGGTAGCACTGGACTAGATTTTGGTATTTTAAAATACCATAAATATAAATATATATTGAATTTGAAAAGAAATTAAAAAGGGATTTTAGAAGTGAAATATTTATGTAGAATTTTGGATTGGTTAAAGAGAAATTTAGTTGGAAAAATAAAGGGGTTGATTTTTAAATTGTACATAACTTTTTCGTGATATTGAAAATAGAGATTTTGGAAATATATATATATATATATCTGTGTGTGTGTGTGTGTATAAGGGAATTTAAATAAAAATTCCTAAGTGATACTGGTTTTGAATATAAAAGGGTTTTAAAATCAAGATTTTAAATAGACTTGGAGAATAGAAGTGAATTTGGAAGTAAATGTAAAATTTGTTGTACTGGATCTTGAATGAGATTTTCTAAATTACGAAATAGAAGAAGAATCGAGATTTGGTTGATTTTGGAATATAGATTGGATTATTTAAGAAATTAATTTATAAATGAAAATTAATTTAGAAATCAATTTATGATGGATTAAATTGATGTGAAACCGTTGTAAACGGAAGATGAGACTATGGGATTTATAAACAATGTTTTATAAAGTAAGGTGAATGTATATCACTTGATAAATTGAAGTTATAAATTCACCGTGAGAATTTATAGTAGGGTGAGTAAATCGGTTTAAAAAGAAAAGATAGATTTTTCTTTTGAAAATGTGAAAAGGGGATTTATGAAATTGGTACGTAAATCAATTGGTTATAAACCGAGAGAGATTTATAAATGTTAGACTGGTTATATTGGAATTGGAAAATATTTTTTTATCGAGAAGTTGAGTTGTTTGTAAAAGAGGATTTTTAATTATTAAACTAGGTAATTTTAAAAATGTTTTTTAGCATAAAAATATTTCCAGGAAGTTAGTTATTTAAATATTATCAAATTGCCAAAATAAACTATAAGTTTATAAACGAGTCCTGTAAATCGATTACAATCTTATTAATAAATCTGAATTAATTATCGTTTCAAAGTTATGTAATTATTTTAAACTGTTTAAAGTATATTTAATCATTAATTAAGTTAGTTTATAATGAGTTGATATTAAGTTAATTATTATTTAAGAATTAATCAGTATTATTATTTTAAAAGATAAACTATTCAATATTAATATAGTTTTATATAATAACTTTTATTTAAGAGTATTTGCCTAAGTTAAACTTGGAAATTTATATAGAAATTTTATAAGTGTTATGTTGAGAAAATTATTAAATAAAGTTTTTGGAAATTAATGGTATACTTTCATGGCGAAATCACAGGTAGAGATTGCCTGCAGTTAAGTTTTGGATTTCTCTGGGATAGAGACGTAATCATTAAGCTGTGAATCCATGGTTGATACCGCGTGGTGCTTTCCATATTTATTTTAAAAAGTTTTCAAATATTTTTGAAATAATGGTTAGTGAATGTACTTACTCCGATAAGATAAGTACATACCTATTGATAAAGATATTTAATTTATAAAAATTAAATTAAACGTGACTTAGTGTTTTTCAATGGAAAATGAAATATTTGGTTGAATACTTGTTTATTTGATAGTTAAATAACTGACTATCAAATCGGGACCCAAAACATATCTTTGGGAATATCTAGGAGAAACATGGGAATTAAATGGTACAGTAACCGTCGGAAGGTGCTATACTGTACGTATAAACTCGTTTCGTTCTTCTAGGACGTTTATAAAAAAATTCGTCCACTAACGGTTAGAAGGTAATCTTTGATCTTATTTTCATCTGTTTAATTTCTAAAGAACCGGGGTTTAGTTTACTGGAAATATCGAACGTTGTTTCGAAGAGACCGGGATCAAATAAGTTATCCGAAAACCACTTCGATCCAACGAATACGTTTTCGAAGTGAAGACAAGAGCATGGAGTCGAAGATGGAGCAGTGAAGCGCTAGGGGTAATCGCTACTAATCCTGAGGATGATTTCGAAATGGATGTAGTAGGAATAGTGCCTTCGGTTTTTTTCAGACCCAGAACAGACTTGTATGGATGAATGCTATCAGTTCATTGTCATTGGAGGACAATGAGCATTCCCGGTATAAATTCCTTAAAAGTTAATCTTAGCCTCAAGCCTCATCAACTGGAAATGACTGAAAATCAGGGTAGATGCAGCAAACCTATGTGAGTCGCACCCAATTAGGGTATGTTTATCACCTTTCTAGATACCCTCTGATATTATTACTATAGTGCGCGGAAGAACTCAGCAAGGGTGGGAACAACCAGGGTGGTAGCATATTCGGTCTATCTAGGTTATGGGTAGTCCGGTCTTGTGTTGCAGAGGATCCCAGCGTGATCCTTGGTACATTTTTCTAGATGTGTACTATGATAGGTGGTACCCAGTGCCTGGTCATTTGTATGGAATCCATTCTCTAATACGTGCCTTTACAGTTTTGGTTGTAGAGCCTAGTATGCTGGAATTTAATTAATGTAACAATTTCGGCTATTTGAATAAGTATTTGTACCTATACACTATTATAATATCAGATGATTTTGATATAAAATGTTTTGGTTATCGTAAGGTAAAAAAACCATCGTGTTTATGTGTGGCGTGGTCTTACGAGGTACCTTTGTTTTTTTCAAAGGATTTTGATAAAAGTTAATAATTCAAATTGAGTGTGTTTTCTCACGCTGGTTTTCCAGATTGACTCGGGTGTTATTTTATTATAATGCTCGGGTCAGTCTGAGTATTACAGATTTAGGATAGGATGCTATGGAGCTCAAAAGACAAGCTGGATGACAAAGACGTATCACACATTCTTGATTATATTCCATTGTGTATTCTATGTTGTATATTTAGCATTTTTAAGGACAAGATATTATAGATGTCTAGTTTTGAGTTATTGATTTGTTGTACTCTGATGATGTAATGTATAAATAACAGTTATAGTTCTTTTTGTATAAAGACATGTTATTATCTATTATATATTGTTCCACTGCGATTGTGAGATTCTGTGTTGTTGTTGTTCTATTTTCTTCTACCTCTTACTTCTTTTCCTCCAACGATCTGGTATTTCCAACACTCGATTGCTTGGCATGCTATATAGAGGATGTATTGATGTCGATTTTCAAGGGTCGAAAATCCAGTTCATGACAATGACTTTCTTGAACAAGTAACAACCAATATAATTTACACGCTTCCGACATTCCTGACATAACTATTCCTCGGTCAAGAGTAAAGCCGGTAGGTTAGAGCTCTATGACTCATATCCCTACTTGACATCAATCTTAACTCTCACAAATTGATAAGCCTACTTCGTCACTTTTAGCATTAAACAAAGTTAATTACTTTTCAAACAATTAAGCAAACAACAAGATTAGCACATTTTCATCATTCCAACTTAACTATTTCTCGATCAAGAGGGAAGCCGGTAGGTTAGAGTTCCATTACTCGTATCCCTACTCGACATTTATCTTAACTCTCACAAATAAAAAAGTCTACCTCGTCGGATTTTAGTGTTAAGCCTAGTCAATTACCTTTTTCAAAACTTATATATAAAAATAAATACTTGTAAATAGCTTTCAAATATCTATATAAAATATTACTTAAAAATAACTAATTTATAATTTGATGAAAAACATGTTTTATATTATAAAACCTCTTTACTTTGAAAATACATATATAATAATTAAAAATATATTTAAACTTAAAATCAACTTTAAAATACTTTAAAATAGGTTTGGAAACATCTCAAAAAATATTATAGAAAAATACCAAAATTAAATATCATTTTTAAAAGTCTTTGTTGTTAAAAGTAAGTACTATCCTTTTTAAAACCATAAGCGAGTTACTACGTCATTTATAAATGTTGTTAAAAGTCTTTGTTAAAGAACATTAATATTGAGAAGCACAATATTTGCGACTAGTTTTAACCACTTTAACAAATAATTTAAGACTTGAATTTATTATAGTAAGTACTATCCTTATGGTAACTAAAATCCATGGAAAGAAACCCCTAAGAATATCTTCCAATTTATTTATAAAATTTTCCGAAAACAAGTTATATTTACAAAGTGTATTTATAACCACATTTTTGTTTCAACTTTCACAACTTTGGTTCATAATTTCTATAACTTTCCTAACCATTTCTTTACTATCAAATAGACCAAAATATATGTAAAGAACAACAAAATCAAATTATCCCAAGTTAAGAATATAAAACTTCAATGTACACAAGTTAAAGTTAAGGAATATCGAAGTGCACTTATAGCGACTATTCTCGCTTCAAACACTTTCATACATACTTCACTTCAATATAAAATCCAAACAACCATTTGACCATTAAGTCAAGTCCATGCCACATGTTTTAAATGGTAATAGAAGTGATGTTATACAATATAAAGTTGTCATTTTCTTCTAAAAGCAAGATGGATCCAAAGTTTATAACTTTACTTAGTTAACTTCACTTTAACGTTATATTTCAAAAACAACATATACACACACAATATATACAAACCAGACAGTGAGATAACTTACTTAGATCCAAGGCAAACACATGCTCAACCACAACCTAACTCAAGAACACTTCCTACTATCACCAAACTCCTAAAGATCCAAAATTTAGCACTTTCAAACTAAGGCAACACCTCCCCTCCTCTTTCAATGCTCATGGCCCAAGCTAGACCCCCATATCCTTCACTTTTCTTCCACATTGACTTTAGATCTAAACTTCCTAAGGTTTTATAAGGTTTTGGTGAAATTTTGGTGGAGTTAGAAGAAGATTTGAGTTAATTAGAGAAAATTAGTGAAGGACAAAGTGGCGTGGTGCTAATCCACTTCCACCATTTACAACTTTTTATTATTTTAAATTATGAGACCCTTAAGGTGTATTTATAGGTTTTTACAAGAGGCCACAACCACCTTTTAATTTACATGAAAGGTCACAAAGGAGCCTCCATCTCACATGTAACCTTTACACCTCATTTTTATTTCTTAACGCTTAAGACTTTCCTCAAAAGCTCAATTTAAAAATATCTTCTACGATATCACCCATGACATCATCAAAAACTTTATTTCCATAAATGGTAAAATATTTTTATTTCATTTTAGCGATTATTGAAGCAAATAAATGTATGATAAATTTGAACAACATCTAGCGAGTAAAAAGATGTTTATCGATAAAATGATTTTTTGTCATATTATCGATATTTCTTCAAATTATTTATTTTTGTAAACATTTTCCACAACAAGTTTACCATAATTAGTTATTATTTAAAAAGGAGGTTAATAAGGTTATTAAATCCCTTTAATAACATTTAATCCAAGATTCAAATATTTAAATAGTTTAGATATTTAAATACAAAGTGTTCAAAATTCCAGATCGTTACAAATAATATTAAACAATTTAAAAAAATGATTTAAAATGAAAACTATTAAGTAAAATAAATGTTTTACGTTAATGTATATACATTTATAGTTTCGAGTTTATTTTCATATATATAATTTTATATTTGAATACAATATAGTATTTTATTTAAATTTAATGTTATTTCTAAATAAATATATTTATATATACATTATAAGTTATATAAAATATGTTTATGAAAATATTTAACATAATATATACATATATTGTTTTCAAAATTAAAAAAATTCATAGATTTTATATGGAAGTCAAATAAAATAATTCATTTTCGACAAAAGCAAAGTAAAGCAAAAAAGAGTACTTTTATAGTCGAAAATATGTATACTTATAAATATATATATATATATGTATATTATTAGTTTACACAAATTATATTTATAAGTATACATTATACATATATATAGTATTTTTAAATATTATTTAATATATATAGTACATATATGTATACTTAAAAAAATTGAATTATATATACGTATATATATATATACACACAAAATTAGTACATTAGTTTGAATTTGAAAATACTAAATATTTCATTTTGTAGATCTAGATCTAGAACTAAATTATGAATTTTGAATTTAATAATTGAACTGGAAATTTATAAATTCTTTATATTAAATTTGTAATTATTTTATAAACCAAATATATATATACATATATATATTGACATCATATATTATACAGAGCAGCTAACATGTTCATTGTGGTGTAAATCGCAACATCTATGTACAGACATGTCAAACCATGTACACCATATACACCTTTTATGTTGCACATGCACGTATATAACTATGCGTATATGATCCACGTATTATATTATATAATATAAATTTAAAATAAATAAAACTATATTTTATAAATTAAATAAAATATTTATTTTTTTAAAGCAAATTTAGATAAGATCTAAGTAAATTTAGACTTCATGGGCCCATTAAAGATCTAATAATGAAAAAAAATTGAAATTCACCCATTTACCCCATTGTGTGATATTCTAGTTCCAACAATGATTTCATAGCCAAATAACTTATACTATCTAATTAGTCATATTTGGGCTAATTAATTAAGCTTAAAACTTAGTTAGTAGGGTGTTTGATAAAGGTAGTGTCTAGCCTGGATTGTTGGGTAATCAAGTACCCTATCCTACATGGCTAACGGCCTAGTCCGAACAGTTATTGAGCCTAAAGGTTGACCATAATAGAGAAGCCCCAATTTTAATTAACTCTCGGGCTAATTTCAAAACTGTTTTGAAATTAAGACAAAAGGTTTAAATTTAAAATAAAACACATATTAGAAAAGTTATAATATGATTTTTCAAAATCTTTGAAAATGTTATAAAATTAATTCGGAAAATATTATTTATTACTAAGATTAATAAAATAAATGAATTAAGTAAATAAGTTAACTAATTAATTATATATAAAATGATATATGTTATGTTGGCTTGAATTGTTTCAAGGTAATGTGAGTATACATGTGTGTATAAACGATTTTTCAAAATTAATAAAATTTATTTAAAATTATTTAGTTAAATAAACTAACTAAAAGTTAATTGATAAATTAAAATACATATATAAGACGAGTATATATGCACACCCAAGTGGGCCTGCATCTAATCACAATGTGCATGGATTAACCAACAACGTGTTTTTATATGAAGTGCTGAGCAAAATTAAATGGTTGTCACATAGATCGTGATTCTATACTATGAAATCAAAGTCGTACAAAGTACATGTAGCAACATCGCATTTCTTATGACTTGCACAAAAAGAAAATGTGAGTAAATAATATTATAGATCTTTATTACTATTACACGGATTTCAAGTTGTTGACAATTTCATTTTATGGTTTATGTCATTTCTCCATGGCCATCCCCTTTGCTCAAGTGGGCTCCACGACACAATTGGTGCAATTCTATGAAGTTAATCAGCCCAGAAGTGTTGGTTTGACCTCATTATCATCAAGTGCAATAGCCTTATGCCTATAGTCAGAGATTTATGCTGCTCCAATCCAAGCTTGTTACTCTATATGTATCACCCTCAGTCATTTGTAACAACCCATGCAGTTACAATAAGCCAACAAATTCCAGCCCAATTCTTATATCCAATTTCCTCCTAGCCAATAATGATACTCAACATTATGATCCCAAGCAGATGCCTTTTTTTCAAGGCCTGATCCAAATTGGTAACTTAATTTCAATTTCGAGATTCAACAAATCAATTATTTAATTCTCCCCAAATCCAAATATTGCATATGGCTTTCCACCGTAGCCTATCCACTGACCCAATCATATTTCAGCAGGCATACCTAAAAGATTTCCCCACTTGTTTTTATCAAATGAATATAAGTCTGCTCGGCCCATTGGGCTTGCTCCTTTCCAAACTAGTCATCTAAGCTCTCCTCCTATCAACACTCCGATTCATGTTCCCACCTCCAGCTCTACAGTTACCGCGGTTATTCCTCCATGCTAGTTCCATCGTGCAGCCGACTGAATGCTTCGCCAACGGCAAAGGACCTGTAACCACATGTTGGCTGTCTTTGCCTTGCTTCGCCGTCCCCCGAAAAACGATGTAGAGGTCGTCTCCATGATACGAATAAATTTTAAGCAACATAAAAAACATAGTTATAATAATGGTAGAAGCATGATTAACTGAATAATTGAAGTCTTTATGAACTATACATCTCAAAGTCATTACAATGGGAAAATACAGAAAAGGTCAATAATAAAATCAGGTAAATAATAACTAAGTGTTATCCTGCCTTTTGGCAAGGCCGTGACACTAAGGAATTGACTAGTAACCAATGACGGTCCGTCCTAGAGATCAGTTATACACAGGCTCACTATGGATATCGACGAATTTTGTCCGAGTCCGTATCGAGCTAAAACTGGTTTGATACGACAAGCGAAGCTATGAGAGCCAACGTTCCAAATCTCAAGTCAATCCGAGTTCGTATGTTCAAGTTACGAACAATACAGAAGTGGATGAAAACCAACTACACTTCGACTCGCTCAGCTCGAATCCATCTGGGAAGCCTACTTCGACTCGCTCCACTTCGCGTCCATCAGAAAACCACTGATCGACTCGCTCCACTTCGACTTGCTCCACTTCGACTCCATCTCAGAGCCTCTATTCGACTCGCTCCGCATCCTTCAGAAAACAACAGTTCGACTCCATCGATACGAAGCCACAGTTCGTATCGACCACCTTCGACTCCGTCTCCTATGTAGTTCGTATCCATCGTGGATCTTCTGATCGAATTCATCGAGTTGTCATATTCGAATCAATCGACCGAAGTTGAGTTTCTATCGATACAAGCAAGGCAAGGTCCAAGAACGACTCGATCAAAGCGGCATCAAAGGCGAAGTGATCCGAAGGTTCGAACGCCACATCATCGAGTCGAGCAGCGACTCGAACAAGACCGAGTCGAACCAGACCGAGTTGAACAAGAGCGAGTCGAAATTAGAGCGAGTCGACAGAAACAGCCAACCGAGAATCCCATTTCGTATCGATCATATCTCCTAATCTACAAGTCCAAATGCTATGAAATTTTCACAGAAGACTACGTGCATGCTAAGGAATATCCATGCCAAATTTCGACTCCATTGGATGAAATCTTGATCGATACAAAATCTGTTCGTATCGATCACGGATCGGACCGAAACTTCACAAGCTTGGGCGCGCAGGCCTGGTCACGTGCCAGAGAGGGTCTCCCGAGATCTAAGTGAAATACCAGCCTCCTACACCTATAAATAGACCCCCAAAGCCAACAGAAAAGGGGGCTTCTTCTTCTTTGAATTCTCAATCGCCCAGACTATGTCGGATCCAGATCTGAACTCCATAAGCTGCTGCCAACAACGAAATTCACTGCTGCAAATCATAATTATCTGCTGTAATTCATTGAAGTCACTTGTAATCTTCAAAGACAATTCAATAAAGCTATCAACTTCATAGTGGACGTAGGCGATACGCCGAACCACTCTAAATTTTGCGTCTCTGTCTACTTCTTTCCGTTTTAAGTTTATTTTTCTTCATTTTTATCCTCTACATTACTTAGATCTGTGATCTGCGATTATATACTGCTGATTTGTGTTCACACACTGGTGCTCTCACGATATTTGGGGTTTGTGACCATTTTTGGCGCAAACACTTCGGTGCTTTCACTGATAATTGAACTCAGGATCTATCATTTGGAAATTGAATTTGAAGGCTTAGAGAATTTAGATCTGAAAAGCCATGACAAGACAATCAAATCGAAGACAAAGGCCAAAGAGAGGTCAGCATGAAGGGAGTCAAGAGGCTTCCTCAGGTGCAAATCAGACATAAATCTTCATCACCAGGGATGAGATAGAGACAATAATGAAAAGACAAGAGGAAATGATCCAGAACTTGCTTCTTCAGATTGGGCAGCTTGTAGCGCAAAATCAAGGAGCAACCAGAGTTCAGAACGGAGCGGGACCGTTTGGCACAGCGCCAGAGCTAGGGGGCATTAACCCAGAGCATGTTGGCCCAATCCCGGGCGGAGTACCAAGTGGAACCGCGCAACGCGACATTGATAGAGAGATGAATGCTCAGCCAGGAGAGCAGATTCCAGGAATCCCTCGTGAACTCGGGGGGAAAATCGGAAACAACGGACAAGGACTACAACTTGGAGATAGTGACAGATTGGCGGAGATAGTCAGACGAGCCATGAGGGGCGGACTAGTGAATAGAGATCTGGAGGATGTGAATAGGAGTCCCTTTGCTCCTACGATCAGGCAAGCTAGGAATCCACCAGAATTCAAGTTACCAACAATGGACATGTATAATGTTAATCCTCTTATTCGCGACTTAATAGGAGACGACTTAAGGAAGAGTCCGACCTAACAGCGTACGAGTTAAGGTAGTCTCCGACCTAAGCACGAACGAGTTATAAAGTGTGCCGACTCAACAGGTCACGACTTAAAGTAGCATACAACCTAAGCTACAGGTCCGACCTAACAGCGTACAACTTAAGATAATCTATCACTTAAGAGCTAAGACCGACTTAAGTAGGTTACCGACCTAAGGAATGCTCCGAGTTAAGGAATGCTCCGACCTAATAGTGTACGAGTCAAAGTGGTCCGACTCAAAAATTCTACGACTTAAGGCTGTTGCCAACCTGATAACTTAAGAGATCTCCGACCTACGACTTATGTTAAGTCGCTGCCGACCTATGACTCGCAGTTGAATAGCTCGTATTCAGGATTAACTAAAAGACAAGAGCTCCTATCTCATCGCCGACCTAAGACCTACGACTTGCTATAAGTCGGCTCTGACCTAGGACTTGAGGAACAGAATCTCACCCAGAACCAATCCTATAAATAGAGCTCCAACTCCAACGATCAAGAGACTTTTGGACGATTCATTTCTTCAAGCGTCGTTACTCTGCCGAACTCTCAACTCATTCAACAATCGAAGATCTCCAAACAATCGAGACACTACAACAAGCTTCGAGAGGAATTTCCTACATCCAACACGGATTCATCAAATTTCATCAACAAAGTTTGAGCTAGTAGTCGAGATTGTCTTTGTGATCGAATTGTATTGTTTTGATAAGTGCATTGTATCGTCTTGTAATCAGATTCAGTAATAAAGAGATTCAAAGTGGACGTAGGCTCGATCACAAGCCGAACCACTATAAACTACTGTCGTTTACTGCTTTTTTCACTATTTTACTGCTTAAATTCTGTTCCCGTCACACGGGTGGTGCTTTCACGATTCTATTACACACACCGGGTGTTAGCGTCCACTTTTTAGCGTTAACATTTTTGTGCTTTCACTGAGAGCCCAACTCAGGCAATCATCCACCGTTGCCTCACAAAGACTCATAAACAGAACCTCTCTCAAAAACCAGAAGTACATCTGAAATAATGGCTCCTGGAAGAAGAGGTAGACCTATCAGATCCAGAAATGCTCATGAAGGGACTTCCGCTTCCCCAGCAACAGACCAAGCAACTCCTACCGTTGGGAGTCACCAGGGCTGAATTGGATGATGCAATTTCTGGATTAAACCAACAAATTGAGGCTCAAAACGCTTTAATGATGGATAGATTAACTGCTCTGCTCGGGGCAAATCGTCAACCAGAAAACCATCAAACAACCTTTCCAGAAATGCCACCTTTCCAAGCTGAGGGTTCTATGCCGCAACCAACTTATCGTGAACATGTGCCCGGGCAAGCTTCCAAGAGAAGGACTGATGCCTGTCCGGAAATGTCTCTGAACAATAAAGGGTACCTGTCCGAAATGGTTAGCCGCATCATGAAAGAGAGCATGCGAAGGGAAGAGAATGAGAACGACTGGGAATTTGCACCGAGCAGAACTCCATTTACGGAAAGGATCCTGAAAGCGGAATTTCCAAGGAAATTTGCACCTCCTACTATCCAAGCCTATAGGGGAACGAGTGACCCTAATCATTTCCTATACAAGTACGATTGGCATATGACCGGTGCAAGAGCGTCAGACGAGATTAAGTGTCGATACTTTCTAGTGTACTTGGAAGGTGTGGCCTTACTTTGGTTCACAAAGCTTCCAATTCGGTCAATAGATCAATTCTCCGACTTGATGCAAAAGTTTAAAGAACAGTTCAGATTGTATGCTTCAAAAGCCAAGGATATAATGTCATTGTCTAGTCTTGAACAAGCTCCCGGAGAATCAATCAAATCTTTCTTAAACCGTTTCAATATAGCTGTAGCCAAAGTGGATAATGTAGAACCGCGTATGATCCTGACCTACTTGGTGCGAGCCATCGATAAATCGAGTGAATTTGGAAAATGGCTAAAAATGAAGGAACCAAATTCCCTTGAGAAGTTTTATAAAAAGGCCGATGAATTCATGCGCCTGGAAAACCTTTCCGCCTCAACAAAAGTATTAGTTGCCAAGGACAACAATAATGAACTTGCTTCTAACAGAAGAAATTCTGAGAATCAGAAAAGGGAAAACGACGGAGGAAAGAATCAGGGGAATGAGAAGAAACTCCGCCGCTTCGATCTTTCAGATTTTACTCCTTTAACTGATACACCAAGAAATATTTTTTTGCAACAAAGGACGTTGTCAGGTATCCTAAGCCACCTGAGATGAAGAGAGGTGCAATGCGTAATGGAAAATTCTGCCAATTTCACAATCAACCTGGCCATGACACTGACCAATGTCGCCAATTAAAGGATGTGATTGAAGAATTGCTGAGGCAGGGTAAACTCCAACAATACGTTAAGAAAAGCGGAGTCGATCCAACCTCATCCACTCGGGATCAACAACGTCCTACCCATCAATCCGATTCTCGCAACAACACTGTAGTGCAAGATTAAGAAAAGCTTGTCATTAATGTTGTCACAGGAGGTCCACACCCAGCAGGCAGAATTTGGGACGACTGCTAATTGTCCACAAAACTGCAACTGGGGCATCTTTCACTTTCTCTGGCATATAAATCCGAAGTTGCGAATCTAGTGCAAATGGAAAATCAGTCCGAAGATTCTGAAACAACAGTCACTAGCATCCATTTTTTACTTAACAGCATTGCTTAAATTTGTAAAAATGATAATGGATGTGGAACTTCTGCATTGTAAACCGCTGAGAAATCAGTGTGACTGAATAATGAAAAACTATGAATTCTGTGTTTTCTATTACAAAATGCCTGTTATATTTCGATATATAAATACTCTAAATGTATTGCTAAAATGTCGATCTAATATTGCAGGTCATTAAAGCGAAGCTCACCCATCGAAAAGCCAAGCGAGCTCTGCAAATCATTTATTTAAGCAACAAAAAATTCCATATTCAAATCCTATACAAGAAGAACTTCACATAAAAAGTTGGCAACTCCACTGGGGCAAGCCTTCGTTAACCGGTTGTGATTGTCAATATGAACAGACATCCAACTAGGTAACTCGCGTTTGTCCCGTGAAGTTATTCAACAGTGAAGTCCACTTCTTCGGATAAGGCAATTTACTTGCAAAAGGAAAGAAGATACGCTTGGAAATGATAATAAAAGATCGCTAATGAGCAGATGATGGGAGAACATGGCCAAGCAAACACGGAAGCAGCCAAAAGGAATTATGCCTCTCGATAAAAGGGCCGGTAGAACCACTGAAGGGACACCTTCCCAAGCAGAAGGAACAGGGCCCTTGCTAACTGATCGTGATGCATCCGATCATGCAACTTGCGTCCGTCCCGTGGATCTACTCGCCCCTGAGACGCAATCTTACTGGCACACCAACCCACCGATGCTCCTTCTCAAAGGTCAACAAAGCCCTCTAACGAGGCACGCCAAAAAATGAAAGTGCTTTCCTTAATCAAAAAAGATTGGTGGAACCACTGGAGGGGCACCTTCCCAAGCTGAAGGAACAGGGCCCTTGTTAGTTAATTGCGATCGTTTGTGCAAACGAACATCCAATCAAGAAACTTGCGTCCGCCCCGTGGATCCACTCAACCATGAGAAAGTAACTTCCAGGCAATTACAAGACCTCTTCGGAGGCAAAAGCCCTCTTCGGAGGCACATTTCACCAGTGTAGAAGTGCAAAATGCTCCTCTTTGGAGGCCCACTTCGCCAGAGATGAAATGCTAACAAGCCCTCTTCGGAGGCACATTTCACCAGTGTAGAAGTGCAAAATGCTCCTCTTCGGAGGCCCACTTCGCCAGAGATGAAATGCTAACAAGCCCTCTTCGGAGGCACATTTCACCAGTGTAGAAGTGCAAAATGCTCCTCTTCGGAGGCCCACTTCACCAGAGATGAAATGACAAATTGCTTCTCTTCGGAGACCAAAATTGCCTCTCTTCGGAGACCAAAATCGCTTCTCTTCGGAGACCAAAAGACCTCTTTGGAGGCACACTTCACCATGCTTGAATTACCGGACATAAGCCCTCTTCAGAGGCACAAAAACAAAGCCTTCTTCGAAAGCGCTAAACAAATCAAAAATTTCTTCAGAAAGTTCACTTCACTGCATAGGAAAATTCACTTTTTAACAAATAAAAGTGATCATCCCCAAAAGTTGAAGTGTTCTTCAGAAAGAAAGAGAAAGTAAAAACTTCTCTAAAGACGAGATATACTCTATTAAAAGCAGAATGATTCTTCCCTTAAAAGTGGAGTAATTATTCTCTGAAATAAGAGTATCAGTCTTGAAAAAGCTAGAAATATTGCAATACACTTACGGTATGGGAGCAATACTATACAATTCAATTATATTAATAAAAGCAACATACCACAAGTTCATTGCAATATCACGAAAAATAGATGTGGAATAAATGCATTCCCAAACACAGACAAAAAAGTTTGTACAAGTAAAAGGAATCGTTTATTCTACATTAAAAATGAGAAAAAGATGCATTCTCACATACACAAGAATTTACACAAGTAAAATAGCTATTTTATTCAATACTATGAAAACTTTTTACATTGTGCAGATCATAAAAAGAAGCGGAGACCGGTATTCGCACAACTTCCGGTCAGTACATGCAAAAAGTAGAAAAGGCAAAATTAAGCTCATTTCTCCTTCTTCCCGCCTTTAGAGCTTTTACCCGGCCTGATAATTAGCTTCGGAGGCCGTTGTGATTGAGTCGGAGAAGAAGGAGAAAGAGGCGCAACCGGATCAACTTCTGCTTCCTCTCCAGCGGCAGAAGAGCTTTTCTTGCCTTTCTTCGAAATTGCGCGTTTCCCCTTCCTTTTCGAGGAAGACTCACTACCGGGAGTAAAAAACTCTGAAAGCTTCGTATCGTCGTCATAAGACTGCTCCGGAGTCTTCTCGCCTTCTTCAAGTTCCCCTTTCTTTGGCTCTTGTGAAACAACCGGATCATCTAAGTCTTTGGAGCTTCAATTTTCTCTTCTTGCGATCCTGGTTGAGAAGCTGGAAGAGGAGTAACTTGAGAAGGAGGAGGAACGGCAGCTGAAGAAGGAGAAGCTGGCGCAGCTTTCGTTGCTTCCGCTACAGAAGAAGAGAAGTTAAAATCAGTATTCTCCAAGTTAAGAGAAGATATTGGTTCGTTCAGGCTTAAGTAATAGGTGAGAAGTTCATCGAGCTCAGTCAAATCTAATAGGTAGTTCACTGGAGATGGGTCGACGTCAAAGTTACCTGGAGAAGTCGGTTTGACGAAATCAATCTCAAATTTCTGAGCTTTAAAGTCTTCCATAGCCTCTTCCTCTGTGGGAGTGGTCACAGTTTCTTGGTCAACTTTAGCCGGAGGCGAAGAGTGAAAGCTAGAGCCAGCAACATCCACATGAGCTGAAGTCGAAATATGAACAGGGGCAACAGGAAGTATTTCTTTCTCAGGAAGCTTCTCTCCCGTCGCTTCGGCTCGCATTCGGGTACGTTGCTCTTTTCCTTTGGCAAGGGCAGCGCGGGCGCTCTCATCTAAGTAAGTAGCTTGAAGATCTGCTTCAGCATAACCAGCACCGCCGAACATGTCAATAATCGCCTCCCATACTTCAGCTAAAGTGACTTCATAATCCGGTCCCAAGAATGAAAGGCTCCTACGCCCCAAGACGCAATGGATATAAAAGTCAAATAAAGTCGTGTCAATGGTGGCTCTGGTTGCCTCATGGGATTCTTCAGCTGCAGCTTTACCAGTGAGAGCTTCATCACGCTCTCTTTCAGCCTTCAATAATTGAGACTGCAGTCTTGTAATCTCCAAGTCTTGGGAGCTGACTTTCTCCTGAAGTTGAGCTGCGTCATCACGATATTTCCTGGTAACATGCTGCTCTGCTTCCAGATTCACTTCAGCATCCCGCTGAGCAGCATGAGCATTTCGAACCTGCCGTTGGAGCATCTCTTCCTTTTGTGAAAAAGAAGTGGAGGAAGTAGCAAGTTCGTTCTTGAGTCTTTCAACTTCAGCCTCAAGCTTCTCATAACCATCGGAGATGCTCTTCATTTCGGCGTCATGCTGCTTGCAAATTTTATCCCATAATGATTTATCGTTCTCCATAGTCATCATCGCCTCAAGATTCATGTGGTTGACCCTTTGAAGTTCATCGACCAGCTTCTGCCATCCAGACATTCTTTCAATGTCAAGCTTGACAGCATCGTGATTTCTCAGCTTGGTACTGAGGCCTATTAATGATTGCCTGAATGTCAGACTTCTTAAATGCAGGAGAACCAGAAGAAGTATCAGGAGGAATAGAAGCGTCAGTCTTTTCCGGAATTGCAGATGCGTCCTTTTCACCAAGTTTGGTCTGCTTGCTAGAATCATCAGCCATACGACTCTTCCCCTTGTCGTCAGAAGATTTCCTTTTATGAGAATCGTCACTTCTACGGGAAGAGTCGTATCGCTCGTCTCTATTCCCATAATGCTGTTCATCTTCTATTCTGCGACGCTCCTCATAATCCCATCTCTCTCGAGCTTTTCGAGAGGCCCTTTCTTCGTCGGTCTCCTGACGAGAAGGAAGATAACGCCTAAAGTCATAAGCATCGCGACTTCCATGACGCTGAAATTTGTCGTAATACGATCCACTTCGCCCCATCAGAGAACCTGAAATTGAAGAAGAGACAAGTCTTAGAAATCTTCGAATTGAAGAAGCTAAGTGCATATAAGTGCCAAAAAATCCTAAGTGTATGTGATGTGCAAACTACGCGCGTCAGACTACAAACCACTTTTGGGTGTGGAAATGGCAATAACTTGTGTGGGGGGTGTTGTAGTTTGTTGCAAAAAAGAGGTTGCTTCAACAACAGGAGATATCACTTTTGAAGTATCGTCCTTAAAAAGCTCTTGAGAAGTTATCATTATATCGCTCAAGTTATCGAAGGTGTCATCGCCGCGATACCCAGCGGAACTCTCTTTTTCAACTTCCACATCGGCTGACTTTTCAAAAATTCAAGGATTCTCTACCTCTTCAATAATTGGTGCAAGTGCCGGCTTGCTGGATGATCCTGCAACATCGATAGAGGTAGAACACTTTACTTATACAGTGTCTACAGTTGGCTCCTTTGGAACCATCTCTTCCGTTGAAGCTGGGGCATCTGCTGTCTGTGCTGAAGAATTAGAAACTTCACGGGGTTGAATAGAGCGGGAAGAGTCTAAAAGCCCGAAGTGATGTAAAAATTCGTCTGTCAATAAAAATTGAATAGTCCTCTCCTCAATTGGCACCGCCATAAGCCTCTCGAAAGTCGGTTTATGACCGGGATCTCTAGAAGGAGGAGGAAGTGCTGAAAAGAAAATGGGCAAAGTTAACATTTGACAACTCGAACTTTGGAAAGTTTGAAAGAACATAAGAAATAGAGACGAGTGATCTTACTTCCTACTCTCCAAATAGTGTAAAATCCCGGAGGGCAGCGAACATAGAAAAACTGGCTTAGAAAACTGTGAACACTGTCGGGGAGACCAATGATCAACTTACGGTTCCTGGCACTCCTCACAAGTGTGATAGAGGGATGGTCTTTGTTCTTTGCAAATGTGCACAGGAAGCGAATTTCTGCAAAACTGGGAAAACGGTCCAGCGTTCTCCTAAAAAGCACACACAATCCCAGCAGGATGGCGTAGCCATTAGGGTGTAGTTGAAAAGGGGAGATAGATAGTCGGAGGAGAAGTTCTCGAAGACAGTCATTAAATGGGGGGATAGCTCCACTCAAACACATTTGGCGGTTAAGTGCGACAAAGCCAAGAGGCGGCCTATCAGCAGTATCATTTATTCCAGGGAACAAAGCGTCAGCTTCGGCAATCCCAAACTGGATGCATAATTGACGAAAAACTTTATGGCTCAGAGTGGTAGGAGTCCTTTCCGGAGGATCGTTCAATGGAGTAGCAATTGGAAAAGCTTCTCCAGCTGGTTCCAAGTCTTCTTGTTGAGATGCCATTCTACACAATCAGCTGAATGTTCAAAAGTGAAGGTGCACGTTTCCTAAAAGTGTGAAGTGCTGTGCAAAACTAATGAAAATAAAAAAGCAAGTATAACTGGAATTAAACTAACTGACAATCAGTCGATTACAAGATTTCAGAACTTGTTAATGCTCAAGTGCAGTGTTAATGCAGACAAATCAGTTTCAGTTGACTATTACGATTTTGCTTTAATACTTCACTTGAATTGGTTATTGTATAGCATTTCACTCATACAGTTCATTTAATTTAATTTTTTCTTTATCAACTAATCAGTCATTCGATGTGGGCGGTCAGTGGAAGTATATTCGTCCCAATATTCTGTGAATGTTGTATTAAGCAGGTTGTTAGCTTTCAGCAGTTCATAATTCAGCAGTTCAACGTCCATGCAAAGCTTAAAAGTGTCAAGTGTTAAGTCGTCGATAACTCAAGTGCTAACTCGGCGACGACCTAAGAAAGATTTCTGATGGGTTAAGTTAAGTCGTTGGTTCTCTAATTCTTTGAGTCATCAGCCATAACACTTATAGAGATATGAAGCTTCGGTTTAAAACAACACATCTGCTAACTCGTCCACGACCTAAGGGGCAAGCTACGAGTTAAGTCAAGTCATCAGTCCTTTAAGTCGCGCTGCAAGAAAGAATTTCGAGGCAGAATGAAAAAATGCATGTCCTAGGTCATTGCCGACCTACAATCTACTTTAGGTCGTCAAAAGTTAGGTCGCGATTTCTGTTTAAATCGCAAAGGCCTTAAGTCGTTCATCCTCCCCATTACACCAATTCGCCTAACACGATTAACTCGTTAACACATTAGCCTCTCCTTCAACCAAAACTCTCGTTCCCTCAAACGCATTTAATCATCCCGAAATCGCCATAAACCCGGGATAATGCTATTTCATCACAAGCCACGAGTCAGACAAGCTAGATCACCGTACTCTATCACCTCGTTCTCACCAACTGTCCAAAACCAGGACAAACCATCTCGAACCCTTCAGCAATCGATTGAAATAAGAATTGCAAGGAAACATGGCAAAAGAAAAGGGGATTGAAGATGGAGGTAGGATTCATAATTTGATGATCATCGAGGAATTGATAGCAAGCGGATCCACTTACGTGATTAAGGATGATTGGCAACCGGTAGGTTTGAATCGTCTTTGGGAAGCTTGAGAATTCGTTAATGGTGGATTCAAATAGAAGAACAGGTAAAGTTGGGGAGGAACGACCTAAGCAATTTATTCACTGGGGAAGTGAAAGACGAATCGACTTACACGGTGTACGACCTAAGACTTATGTTAAGTCGTCTCCGACCTAACCAAAAAGCAAGTTAAGAAAATCGAAGTATATGACCTACGACCTAGGCACACACTTCGAGGGGCAAATGTTAATCCTCTTATTCGCGACTTAATAGGAGACGACTTAAGGAAGAGTCCGACCTAACATCGTACAAGTTAAGATAGTCTCCGACCTAAGCACGAACGAGTTATAAAGTGTGCCGACTCAATAGGTCACGACTTAAAGTAGCATACGACCTAAGCTACAGGTCCGACCTAACAGCGTACGACTTAAGATAATCTATCACTTAAGAGCTAAGACCGACTTAAGTAGGTTACCGACCTAAGGAATGCTCCGAGTTAAGGAATGCTCTGAGTTAAGGAATGCTCCGAGTTAAGGAATGCTCCGACCTAACAGTGTACGAGTCAAAGTGGTCCGACTCAAAAAGTCTACGACTTAAGGCTGTTGCCAACCTGATAACTTAAGAGATCTCCGACCTACGACTTATGTTAAGTCGCTGCCGACCTATGACTCGTAGTTGAATAGCTCGTATTCAGGAGTAACTAAAAGACAAGAGCTCCTATCTCGTCGCCGACCTAAGACCTACGACTTGCTATAAGTCGGCTCCGACCTAGGACTTGAGGAACAGAATCTCACCCAGAACCAATCCTATAAATAGAGCTCCAACTCCAACGAGCAAGATACTTTTGGACGATTCATTTCTTCAAGCGTCGTTACTCTGCCGAACTCTCAACTCATTCAACAATCGAAGATCTCCAAACAATCGAGACACTACAACAAGCTTCGAGAGGAATTTCCTACATCCAACACGGATTCATCAAATTTCATCAACAAAGTTTGAGCTAGTAGTCGAGATTGTCTTTGTGATCGAATTGTATTGTTTTGATAAGTGCATTGTATCGTCTTGTAATCATATTCAGTAATAAAGAGATTCAAAGTGGACGTAGGCTCGATCACAAGCCGAACCACTATAAACTGCTGTCGTTTACTGCTTTTTTTCACTATTTTACTGCTTAAATTCTGTTCCCGTCACACGGGTGGTGCTTTCACGATTCTATTACACACACCGGGTGTTAGCGTTCACTTTTTAGCGTTAACATATAATGGGAGGACGGATCCTGCGGTTTATCTAACGAAGTATATGAGGCACATGGAAGTGCTGGGGGCATCGGAGGAGGTCATGGCCCGGTGCTTCCCACTATACCTGGCAGACATAGCAGCATTATGGTTCAGACAACTGGAGAGCGGTTCCATTCGAACATGGACCGATTTGACTGAAAAGTTCAAGAGGCAGTTCAGGGTTCACATTTCAAGACCCAAAAATGTGATGAGTTTGGCAACACTGAAGCAAAGAACCGCGAGTCTTTGAGGAACTTTCTAACGCGATTCAATGCAGGGGCAGCATCAGTGGATCGACTCGATCCATCCATGGTTTTGATGGCATCTGTATCTGGCATAGCTGATGGCACAGAGTTCAAGAATTCGTTAACAAGGGATCCCCCTATGGATCTAGGAGAATTTTATCACGAGGCTGAAGGATTTTATGATTAGAGGATGCAAATGCTGAGAGAGAGGAAGGAGAAGGAGTTGATGTTTATGCAGTCAAGGGTGAAAATCCTCCAAAAACATATTCAGGAACTGGTAAAGGGAAGCAAAAGGATGAGGATAATAGTGATGGACCGATGCGACCACGAAAAGAACCAAGATTCACCTCTTATACGGAGTTGAATGAGACTTTGGAGCAAATCTACCACGATACTAGGGGGCAGATTCCCTATCGAAAGCCGATGAGAAAGGATCCGACCAACAACGAAAGAAGGTCAGACAAGTACTGCTTATTCCACGAGCTGAATGGTCATAGCACGAATGATTGCCGACACTTGAGGGATGATGTTGAAGGACATATCCGGAATGGTCTGCTATCGCAGTATGTAAGAAGGGGAACAACAACGGTGGAACGGGAGCGACCACCACCTGCACCTACTGGGGACGGCTCAGGATCGAGGCGTCAGCTTGTCATCAATTGATTGGGATAATGAAGAATGAGTAGCAAACTTCACACCAACGCGATTAAGTCATTTACACATGTATAGGACCACGAACGATCCTTAGGCATGCTCTAATACGACTACTAATCGCAACGGTGTAGGTGTTTCCACTTTGACGTCCCTGTTTTCCTTTTATTTTCCATTTCTAATGTTTGAACCTGATTTTGTTGAACATCTCTGTTGAAAAACTCATTTTGAATGAAAGTATGCCATTTGTGATGCCATAACGGCGAAGCCACTTACACATGTAAGGGATCGCGAACGGTCCTAAGGCATGCTCTGAGATGGCAATAAACTACCACCACAAACAGTTCAGAAACTCACTCGAACGTGAAATCTGACATTGATGATACTAAGTCCCTCCCGGGCACACACACAAATCGCCTCGAATGGCACCCGACCGCGAACAGTCACAAATCGCCTCGAACGACACCCGACCGTGAACGGTCACAATTCGCCTCGAACGACATCCGACCGCGAACGGTCACAATTCGCCTCGAACGGCACCCGATCGCGAACGATCACAAATCACCTCGAACGGCACCCCGACCGCGAACGGTCACCATTCGCCGCGAACGGTCACCATTCGCCGCGAACGGCATCCGACCGCGAACGGTCACATATCATCTCAAACGACATACGATCCCGAACGATCGTTATTCATGGTCAGATAAGACTATCAATTTCTTTGCAGGTCATCAACAGGATACGAACATCCAGCTCAAGGCATTACAAAACACACCTTCCTCCCGCAAGGCATGTTTTGGGGGGCAAATGTTATCCCGCCTTTTAGCAAGGCCGTGACACCAAGGAATTGACTAGTAACCAATGACGGTCCGTCCTAGAGATCAGTTATACACAGGCTCACTATGGATATCGACGAATTTTTTCCGATTTCGGATCGAGCTAAAACTAGTTTGATACGACAAGCGAAGCTATGAGAGCCAACGTTCCAAATCTCAAGTCAATCCGAGTTCGTATGTTCAAGTTACGAACGATACAAAAGTGGATGAAAATCAACTACACTTTGACTCGCTCAGCTCGAATCCATCTGGGAAGCCTACTTCGACTTGCTCCACTTCGACTCGCTCCACTTCGACTCACTCCACTTCGCGTCCATCAGAAAACCACTGATCGACTCGCTCCACTCTAAATTTTGCGTCTCTGTACTTCTTTCCGTTTTAAGTTTATTTTTCTTCATTTTTATCATCTACATTACATAGATCTGTGATTTGCGATTATATACTGCTAATTTGTGTTCACACACTGGTGCTCTCACGATATTTGAGGTTTGTGACCATTTTTGACGCAAACGCTAAGAATAAAATTTCATGAGGTTTCGGTCATTGATTTTACATCATCATTATTTTCATGCATTTACATATAAAAACCAAAAGAGCGGAGAAATCCATGGATAACATTTATAGTGTTAGCATAGGATAAAGCTCATGGATAACAAAGATTTTAAATTTGATAAGTGTTGATCGGTTGATAATATTTATTTATGATGAATGAATGGATTTCATGTAGAAAAAAATTGACTTCTTCAAAAAATTATGCCCTAAAAAATCTCTTTCTCAAAAAAAAGTCGTGCCGCTTACCGTCGTTCTGGAAAACCGCCACATTTCTTTGGGTGCTCGACGAAGGTTGACATCATTCTGGATTTAAAGGTTGCCACTGCACTTGATTATTCAATACCCATTCCTTCTTGAACCTGACGCTGCTGAGCTACCAAGATCCAAAATTGTTATGCCGAAGATTACATGAATGATAGATTGATATGTACAGTGTACTATTGCTCTGGAAGTTGATTCGAATTTGAAGTTAGAGCTTGCTTAAGTTTGCATCGTTCTGGAGTTGATAATTTCTTGTGAAAATAAAGACTGCCTGTTGCATTTTGTAAATGAAGTCTTTGAGTTTGCATCGTTAATTCATTGATCTGGAGTGCTCTTAAGTCTCCGATTGTTGCTGATGTCTTTGTCTTACGTTCTGAAGTTGATGATAATCGCAGTTGGTATAAAAGAAGGATGGCTAAACTCTATGTTCTACTGTTTTGTTATTGAAATGGAACTGGATGAGGATCATACGACTTAATGTTTTTTGCACTGAACTCGATCTGTTTGAAGTAGATTTGATGAATGCAGTTTGATAAACACAGTTTGATTTACGGGGTATGATATGCTAAGGTTTTCTTGATGATGAATGAATTAGTATATATGCACGTCCATTTTGACCTACATATGCTCACTTTGGACATGTGAACTGCTTTGTACATGAACAATTTGGTTACTTATTTGCTTCATCTAAAAACCACTTTAGAATATTAACCACCTAAAAAAATTTGTTATTATTTCTAATTTTGAATTTTAGAACTAATATTTTTGAGTGGTTGAAAAATAGTTAAACTGTACCACATTTCTAGTTGAACTTTTTCATTATATATTACTATCAATATTTCTATTATTGAACTCATTTCCTTTCGAGTAACTGTGCATTTAGCTACCATATGCAATTTATTGTGGACATTTCTATAAAATGAGGCATTTTGTCCATGATTCTACAATATTCTATAAAATTGCTTCATAATTTTCAAAATTAAAATTGAAATGCATGATAGTAATGTCTTAGTTTGAAGCTACCCTTAAACTTAGGATTGTTGTTATTTTTATCAAAATGGGTATGATGTTTTATTTCCTAATATTTTTTTATTACTGTGTGCGCGCACATCAATTACTAAAAATTTCTTTATCCCTTAGTAACTTACATATTGAAGCGTATGATTACATGTAATCACCACCGACATATTTGTGTTAGCATGCAATTGCAGGTGACATATTTGTGTTAGCATGCAAATGCGGGTTAATAAAAAAATTCCAATTGATGTTTTTAATCGTTATTCTCTATTTTTCTGATTTGAACCGTAAAAAATTCCAATTGATCTTAAAATTTAACCAATTATAATTAATATATATTGACCTTTCAACAAATTATTCTTTAAAATTTGATAACAAATTAATAAGAATAATTCCATAACAGTATTTTTACTATAAAGTGTAAATTTCCTATTTTTTAAGATTAAAGAGGTTCACTTAAATAATGATTCATAAAATTTACATTAATACTGTAGCATGTCATTCAAAATTAATAATGTAATCTATTAATTTGGTGGTTAAACTTATGAAATTATTTATTAAATTTATTATGTGAAAAAAATAAAGAGCGAAGTGATAGCTTTTATTTGAATTTAAAGAACCGTGTGGTTCAAAGAGTTTGTTCTCAAGGTTTTTTAGGGTCTTGAAATTCCAACACGGGTTTATGCATGCATAATGTTATTACATTTTGAAAACCACAGCGTTTCAAGGTCGAAGAATAACCGTAGTCCAACCGTGGTCAGGTCGGGTCTTTAAAACACTGATCCAACAGATTAAAATTATGTGTTATCTTGATTTTGAGAAGTCAGTTTGGATACCGTTTTGAATTCAATGTTTAGTTTCAATTTAGGGCTTTGGTTAGCGGCCCCATTTTTCAATGTTATACTTTCATGGTGGCAAATATCGTATTCTACATCGATAATCATATAAATACTTACTGATTGAATGCATGTGTTATAAAAGATTAATGCAAAAAGAAAAAGAAAAAAATAGCTGACTAATCAGCAGCGGCCAAACAACCGTAGGAATGGATCCACAAATACTTATCATTTTTTGATAATTATCTTCTAAATCCATCCTACTTTCAGAAGAAAAAAAATTTTGTTTGCACTTTTGCATGCAAGTGCAAATGTAGTGGTTAGAATGCCAAGGCTTACTGAAAATTTAATATTCAAAAATTGAAAATTAGAAGTAATATGTTTGAATTAACAGGGAAACAAATATAAATTGAGTTGATCGTATTGAATAAGAGCCCATATAAATCCATATGTGTGGTTTGCATGGACTTTTAATGTAATTCTAGCTTCATTTACTTGTACGCTTAGAAGGAAACCTTTTATATTTTGTTAATTAGAACCTTAATTTCCATCCCACTAAAACCCTTTATAGTAAGAGTCTTACGTTAATAGTGGACACCCTATGATGCTAAAAAAGGGTGAAAACTTCATGTTTACAGCTATGATCATATATATATATATATATATATATATATATATATATATATATATGGCAACAACAAAAAAGTGAAAACTCTTAGTACTACTTTAGAATAACATTTGAAGTGCTATTAAAGTAAACCACAACTTCAAAAACTATAGAAAACTAAACCAAAAATGATTTCATACAACATTAAAACATGAAATAAGTTATAAAAAGTAGCGAACTGAAAGATAAACAACATCAAAACATTAGTAGCATTATCAAACAAATAGTAGTATTGAACAACTTCAAAAGGTATATGTCCAACAACAAAATACTCAACTTCCCTCGGAATATTCAAAGTTTATCTACTGACAATCATTTGCACTCTTTCCTAAAGTTAAGCATTCAAAGGCAGTACGTACATGCTAAAATAACCCATCTTCCTTGAAAAAATGCTTTCCTGCTTACTACTATTTATGTTGATAATTCCAAACCTACAAGGTAACTACCACTTGATACCTTCCATGCTTTTAACCCATTAACTCTTCCTTGGATTTTTTTTAGCGACCTTAATATTATGCAAGATGCATCTGAAAAATCAGGTGGTACTCCTCTAACCATCAAGGATATTGCTCCTTCCATAATGCTATCAATACTGCAAGCATACTGCCTAGGCCATTCTAGTTCTTTCAGCACCTAGAGAATAGTTATAGCAGATCTGGAAACTTTTTGTAAAGTGGATGGAACAACAATTATACAACTCTGAACCAATGGCCTAAAGTTACCACTCATACTCCTCCTTAGTACCTATCAGAACATAATCCTTCAATCACTTTTCGGGCCTAGCAACTACCAAAGGTCCATCATCCTTTAGTCTTTTTAATGATTGCACTACTGATATTAAACTATTTTAATGACTAATTAAAAAGCTTTAACATAATAACACTCAACTACACCGCCACATAAATAATTCATACTAATGAAAACTTACTGTTATTTTTTTTATATATAACATGATTCTAAGTCATACCATATCATAACTTAAATGCCACTAGTACGATGAAATTTTACAGGTTCTAGTTCACCTATAACTTCACCATTTATAAATAATATGAATCAATTAATTAATACCAAAAAAAAGTATAATATATACATGCATCCGTTAGAAATAGATGGTGATTATTTCCTCAGTATTGTTGCATGTACTTAATTTAAAACTGTAAGCTCTACACTATTAGTGAAAGAGATGTCAACTGTTTGCATCAAAATCATAAGTTAGGCATTCATTCGTATGATAATAGATTAGCAAGATGTTTTGACTAATTCTATATCTACTACCTATTCTTATGCCCAGCTGTTGTCACTACTTAAATAATCACATTATCTCCTCCACTAATCAGAATCTTGACAAAAGTTAGGAAAAATAAAGTAGGAGTAGACGTACATGTTATATGTAGTCTTATTCTTAGTATGACTTATCATGTTATTGCCAGTAGAGTCAGGGAAAAAATAGTCACAACGGTAACATTGATCAAGACGGTAGTAACCATAGAAGAACACAAAAATAATATTGATCAAGACGGTTTTCAAACCTTTTAGAGATATGTTTTGCTAATCTGAACCAATGCTTGGTGAAAGTACTTGCCAGTTATAGTTAACAACAAAACCAAAGTAAGCATACATCATTACAAAATGAGTGTATATTCTACCATCCTAGCATAGTTGAGACTATCACTCAAGTTACCAGATATGAATAAGTACGCCTACCTGAGTTGACATTTGTTGTTAACCGTCCAACATGGTAAGTAGCCATTAAAACTAAAAATGATCCAATTTATCTTTCCAAAATTTAATGTTTTCCAATTTGCAATATTTTTTCCCATCCAACCTAATTTGGAAGTATTGTAGTCAGTATAAAATGATATATATTTTAAATTTTTGGATTTACATATGAGGGTTCTATATTTCTATGTACAGACTATTTTTTTGTTTCTTTTTTATTTACAAATAAATCCATTAATGTTAGAAGGAATAGATATAGGCACTTCTTTCTATTTTCTAGATGTTTCTTTAAATTCACTTTAACATTGGATCAGTGAAGTAAATTTTCATGAATTTGAGTACAAAATGACAAATACCTTTCTTTACATCCAAAGTCTTATTATCATATAGATTTGTACTTTTGAATCCAAATATATTAATTTATTAGTTTTGTGTTGTAAGTACATAATTCAATATTTATAGGATGAATAATCCATTTGCGAATTTTAAAATAACTTTAGTATGATCAATAAACTTGAGAAAAATGGTTAAACATTTGATTAGTTAAGGTTGTGTATAAGCATGAATTATAAAAAGCGTCCAACTAAGGGATTTTTTTTCCTTTTCATTTAGACTGTATATGTGATCTGTTGATTATACCATGTTCGTTAGGTACTTAAACAAACAAATGTCATAATACATTGCCTATTTTGCATTCTATCCTTGTATGTTTATATATGTTTTGTGCTTGAATATATTAACTTGAAAGGATCAACGATGATGTTCATGTCCATGTACTAGTAAGGACTTCAAGTTGGTTATAAACAAAGAGAAATTAACTGATGTGCATATCATCCCAGCAAAGTTGAAATTTTTTGACATAAATTTAATATTGAATTCAAATCAGTATGACTACCTCAATGCAATGTGAAAGAAGGTAAGAAAATGCCCAAAACCGTAAGTGAACGGATTAAGAACTAACAATAAATTTAAACTTAACAAAGAGTACTTAAAATCCATTCAGGTAAATTTTAACAAATAGCACATAAAATTACGAGCAAACGTCATTGAGGTTAGTCATTGTTAATTCCACTGGCTCGTTAATCGCTAGCCATCGTTAATTGCAAATCGTTGTTCCTGCAGCGTAAGATAACATAATAAGAAAAATAGCCGAAACCGTTAACAAACATCGGCAGAGTAAAAGGTAAAAGTGAATTTAAATTCAACATACCGGAATTAAAATCCATTCGAGTACTTGTGGTCGAAGTTCGATGGACATCGGCGAAGCGATGGCTGAGCTTAGTCATCGGTAAGTGCTAATCTTCATTAATTGGTAAATCCATTCGAGTACTTGTGGTCGAAGTCTGATGGATAATGGTGAAGCGATGGCTAAGCTTAGTCATCGGTAAGTGCTAATCTTCGTTCATAAGTAATTGTCATTGATGTTGCGTAAGGTTTGGAAATCTATTTTGATTTCTAGTTTTCGAGCCAATGGAATCAAGAAAAGGGAATTAGGGTTTTTACTTTTAGGAAGAGCGTGGAAAATGCGAGAATAAGATTTGTAGGAGAACGGTGAGAGTAAGGGCATATTTGGTATTTCAAAAAGACGCCGTGCAACTGTATTTAAGGAATTCTCTTTATTAGTAGTAAAAATATATGTATTACTCTAAAGGTTATTATATATATATTCAACATATTAAGTTATATTTGAAAAATATAATAATTAATTAAAGTGTTAATTAATTGAATTAAGCAAATAAGTTTTAATTAAAATAATGTTACACATAAAATATTATATAAGTTAAATAAAGTATAAAATTTCTGTAATAATAAATATATAATATAAATATAAGCTAATGGTGGAACATTAAAGAAACCTTAAATAGACTTAAGGAATAAATACATACATAAAAGTATGTATACTGTGATTTCTGATGTGTCCGACACTTGAATCACGAGGGTGTTTCATAAGAAATACATTATTCCATAAGTCGATATCACTCAATTAAATATATTGAAGATTATGAATCTTTAATATAAGTGTTGTCCTCTGCCATTTATATATTAGTAAATTACTTGCATACTGTCTAGTTGTTGAGCAAAATTAAGCTAGAGATATTATGTGTAGTATTATTAATATATTAACTGAAAGTGGTAAAATAGCTGTATGTATTTGTTGAGCAAACTGAAGGTACATATACCATACTTAGGCTGTTGCGAAATGGTTGGTACAAGCAAATAATTTCTTTCAATTTATTGAGCAAACTCAAGGTCGAAATGAGATCAGGACAAGAAATCTTGGGTTAGGAGTTGTATACAATACAACCGATAAGGAGTTATTCATCGTTTTGGGGCTATGACTTATTGAGAAAACTCAAGGTCAGAATCATAAGACAAACGAGTCCTAACACTCGCTAGAGAAGTTGAAAGGTTTATATGTTTTTTCTTAGGGTTTGGAGAAACATAAAAGACTACTGGGAGCCTTATTAGAAAAATGAAACGGTAACATTTAACATTTCTATTATTATAAGGGCATCTGCTATATAAAGTTATAATAATCTACATTGAATAATTTGAATTTAATATAATTGATAAATGTTTAACAATTAAATATACAAATGTACCGAATTAATATTGACAAATAAAATATAAAATATACTAACCAATAAATTTTCGCATGTTGAGCCATTCAAGCGTCTAAATATACAACCACGAAATACGTTCGTAACTTGGTCATTTACGAGTTTACTTACCCAAGACTATGTATTGTCCTCAATGAGTTTCGAACTCTAAAAGTAATACAAGAATATTGATACTTGATCCATATAAGATCACATATAACTGTTATATGGCGAATCGTCACAATTCGTAATGTACGTAACCTCGATGAAATTAGTTCATTGAAATAATCAAGTAAACGGTAGTGTGAGATCTTATATTCAATATAATCCATTATAACAATGATCTTGTTGTGATTAAATGTAACACTGCACCAAAGGCTATAAGATAGATCTAAGAATTCAATCATTGAAATTCCAGTTTGATCAGTTTACATAAAGTGCAATTTATTTGATATCCTTAAAGTTAAGAATGACCAAATGCACTTTTGTAAAGAGTTCATTATAATATTGTAGTAAGGATTTCCTTTGAATGTTGCAACTACTTATAAAGGAAATCGAATGTAAGAGTGGACGTAACCTATAGCACAATTTGTGTAAAGAGAATGAATGGTCATTTCTGCATCATAAAGAAATTCGAAAACGAGAATTGTAAAATAATAATACATACCTAACATTGGAATGAGAAATACAATTCATATTCTAAAAAATATATTTATATAGAAATTTTTCTATGATATTTATTTCTTTGAATTTAAGATACTTGATTTGAAAATTCTTGACTACAAATCAGTTACAATAAATGAAATAAATTACCTATATTTAGTGGTTGAATGGAGCTTCATATTTTATACGATATTACAGTAATGGTGGAAGCATGCCAGATAATGGTTATTGGTTGTATCAAGTTATGAAAATTGTTTGTAAAACATACCAAATATTATTTATGAAATAATAAATGTTTTTCGGTATTGACTGAAAAACAGAAATAGTTTTATTTCAGTATGAATATTATGAATATTCGCTATAAAATAAAACTATAATAGTGGTATTTGTGATGCATTGGAAAATACAGAATTATCTAAATTTATTTTCAACTATTTTGGAATTATGGACCGAGCCGTAGTTTGGAGAAATAATTCTTTGGTTATATGATTATGAATCATATGGTACTAGTAAATTTATCTCAAACAATGAAGGCAAACACCCATTGAGTGGGAGCATGATAAGAGTTGATGAACTCTTCGAATTGATAAATATAGATGTATGCAATCAAAAGTCTATTTCAAAATGGTTCCACGTACTTCATTATATTCACCGATGAGTTATCACCGACATGGACATATGCATTTGATACACATATAAAATGTCCATGACAAGCTTGTAGTGTATAAAACAGAAGCGAATAAAATAATGTGCAATAGAAAATAAAGCTGATTTGATTTGATCAAATATATGAGTATATTAGAAAGAGTTCTGAATGTACCTAAAAATGAATAAAGATTCAGTCTCAATAGTGACTCATCCTTATGGTACATATAAATGTATTAGTAAGGAATAATCGAAATTTGTTGAACAAAGTATGATTAATGGTGAGTGAAGTTGTGTTTACTTCTTTCTATAAGGTCATGTACTTAAGAGTAGTACACAAGGTTAAAATTAATTTCATCTAAAGAACAGTTTACAAAATCGTATAAGATAAGGGTTTATAAGAAATCCCAACATATCTTAGGACAGGGAGTTGGCATGTTATGTGAGTCAAAAGACTACACGTAATAATTGTACATGAGGGACTTGTATGAATCACCCCAAAAGAATTTTGGGAACGATTGTCATTGGATGACTAATTTATGTTTTAAGCATAAGTATCGTAAACCAAAACCAAATCAGTTTTATATATAATGCAATTCATAAAGTATTTATGAATACTTATTCTGTTGCACTGAGAAACATCTATTGTTCTAAGAAATACCAACTTCGTAGCGAAGGAATTTCTTTGAGAAATTATTGATAGTAAAATGGATTTGGATACGATCCAAAGATAAATCAATTACATGGGATGAAATGAAATTAACCTAACCTAGTCGAGCACATCACATTAGAGTGTCTAATAAGTGTTCTCACAAATTGAAGAGAAACTATGAGTTTCTTATCAATATCGAGAATAGATAATCGTCAGTTGTCAATTAAACCATTTAGAGTATTGATTCTTCAATATGGAATGATGCACAAATCTGAAAGGATTTCAACAACATTATCAAAATACGATTTTGGTTGTTCTTTCGAAGGTTAATGCTCCATCGGCCATGAATGTGTCTTCAAGGGCATGACTAATGCAGTTGGAATAAAATGAGGAACATCAATAATAGCGTATTAGATTCACCATTCAATGTGCTTAAGAAAATTCTGATTTGCTCATAAAATTACCATTTGTTATGACTTTGTGTTTTGGTACATATGTGTTAAAATGAAAAATTCTAAATAATGATTTAGAATAGACCATTTGCATATAACAACCAAAGTGTCTCGAAGTTGGTGGGAGCGATATTGAGTTTGTGTTTTTTCCAGATATGATTCAAGAAATGATACAAAAGTATCATTCACTAAGAACCCGAGTTGAATAAGTATTTTGATAAAAAATATCAAATAGTTTGATTTTTAGTCAAAATGCAGAGGAAGCGTGTATCCATCAGAAAGAATTATTAAAGATACTAAAATATTACTACTAATCGTTAATAATGTACTTGTGTTAAAATCAGTAATAATTAGTTTTTTTAATACTCGTTATTGGATTTGTAAATTATACCTTTTCTAATAAGTATAAAGGATGTTGGGAATGTCCCAAATGATATGTAAAGGCATCTTATTAAAATATTTAATATGAAATATGTAAGATGGATTCTCTATGTATTAACAATAGGAATTATCATACATGTTGTATTGTCCACATTATCGTAATTTGCTTATGTATTTGATGTATGAAGCAATTGTAAAATCCGAATTAAGATCTCTAAATAGTAGTTTAAAGTATTCTCGAGTATTTATGAAATACTAGAGAACTATTTGCAGAAACAATAAACTCCTTATGAAGAAATGCTTGGACTCAAACTTCATAAGTGATATAGAGTATGATATGTCAATATAAAATTCATGTTCAAACCTTAGTTAGGAGTTTTAAGTTGCAAATGTTCCTAACGAACATTGTGATCGATTCAATGAAAACACTAAGTACATTACCTTGAATATCACCACCATAAAAGCTGTAATGACCCGCAAGGCAGTAGCAACTGGTACGCTTTTCAACCATCCCAGCCCCACCGTGGCATACAGTAATACCTCGAATTTGCTTTTACGGCCAGCCACTCGACTCGCAACCAACCCTTCAAGGCCTTATACTACCCCTAGGGACATGTAGGGGTAAGAGTCTCATGCTCGCCACTAAACATGAAGCGAGAACCCCCTATCGTGCTGTAATATAGCAAATCCAATCCCTAGCTTCACCAGATATACAAAAATGCACCGTTCACATGCACGGTGGCTCCGACCAACTCTGGTCAACGTTGCGACCTTCCCAAAGTTGGCGATCACATCCTCTGACGAACTAACTCCCAACTTCTTCGATTCTCACTCAAAATCAAAATCGAGCAACTCTGCACAAACCTCGACAAAACCACAACCTGGAAAACCCCTCGAACTCACGCCTCTGATCACCGGAATGATTGAGCCTCCGGCCACAACCTCGCCAACTCCCCCGCTACCATTTCCCAAAGTCTGGTGGAACTCGATCCACCAGAGACGCCGAGATGGCTAAACTTCCGACCATCCCATAAACTAGGGTTGCGTACTATTTCGACCACCAACCGCCGCCACATTGATTTGCTCACCCATCTTACATTTTTGCCAAGCTCACCGATCATTCCACTACCTCCATTGAAGTCCTCGACCTTTCCGATCACCTTGATCATCAGAAACCACCCAAAACTCACATGCAGATCAAACCCGAAATGCTCTCTCAAACCAAAACTAAAATTTTTGATTTCGCTTCTAAAAATCATGATTTTAGTTAATGATTCGGATTATATGCCTGAATCAATGAATTAAGATGTTAAATTTTTAACATAACTCAAGCTTGCCTATTCTTTTTGGTTTACAGAGAAATTTCAAATTTATTTTACCTTAAATATAATTTTAAAACTTACTCTATGATTAAACAAACAAATTTTGTTTAGAACCTAAGTCCTAACAGAGATTAGATCAAGGGATAATGAATTTTGATCAAAAACTTGAGCTTGAAAACTAAGAACAGAGATGTCACATGAATATCAGTCATACACACATCTATACATCCATATATATACAGAAAATTCACTAATATATACACACAAGCATACTTATTTCCAGTAATCCACATGCAACCAGATATTCAAGTACTTAAGCTTTTAGAAAAGATGTTACTCACCTGTTTGAAGGACATAGAGCTTTGAAACAGATGCTTGAAACTGGAATTTTGATAAAACTGCTTAAATCTGGAAACTTTGAATTGCTGTGATCTTCTTAAAAACTGAAATGCTTAGTTGTTGCTTAGATTATCTTGCTTGAACTTTGATTTGCTTCAGGTTTTCTTGCTTTGTTTTGATTTGTTTAAAAATGTTTACAGGTTGAAGATAAAATGTTTACAGGCTTTTCTTCTGGTTTGAAGATTTTTGTTACAGGTTTTATTTTTGAGTTTATTTGTTTTAGAAATGAGAAGATAGGAAAATAAATGGAAAAGAAGAGATGTATGTTTATATAGACTAAATTATGATTTATTAAAAATTAAAGAAAATGAAAATAAAAAGATGACGCTTGTTCAATTTGTTAACATTTGTCAATTTCATATTTTAATCTCATTACACATGTTATTAACATGATTTAAAAGCTAACACTTGTCATTATACATTTTTAATTATTTTTAAATGTCAATAAAAAGCTTTAGTATTAAATTTCCTAATTAATAAATACCTTTCTTAATTTATATAAATAAAATTCTTTAAGGAAAATAATATAAAACAAATCTTATTCTAATAAATATCTTATTCATATATTTTTTAAATCCAAAATATTTTAAAATATTTATCTTTTAAATTTCAAACTTAAATCCAAATTCAAATTCAAATTTAATTTCAATTTAAAATCCAAATTAATAATTAACCTATATATATACATTTAAACAAACACAAGTTTAATTTGAAAATAATAATTCTATTTAAAGCCTTATATATACATATAAACAATCATTATTATTATTGTTTGAAAATAACAATTTTAAATAATTAATAAAGGAGATTATCACATTTAAATTTCTTGAAATTCTGGGATATCACAAAAGCAATGTAAAAATATAAATGCACAAATTTATAAGAGAGCTCACTAGGAGTCAAACAATATACTCCGACTAGTTCTACCTGATAAAGGTAGTTAATCAGCATCAGAGAGATTTGATTAATAGAATGGATAATTAAAACAACATAGCAAATCCATTCATGAAGAGTCTAATTCGATAAGTGTTGGAACTAGTCTAGCCCAGTGAAAGAAATGGGTGAATTTCTAAAATTTCTTACCACTTTAGATCTTTAATGGGCCTATGAAGTCTAAATTAATTTAGAACTTTTCTAAATTTAGTTTAAGTAAAATCATGTATTTTACTTAAATTTACAAATTGTCATTAAAGATTTATTTAATTTTGGTTTTACTTATATAAATATACATATACATATACATATATATATGTATGTATCATATAAATATATAGATATATATATATGTACGTATCATATATATATATATATCTGTGTGTGTGTGTGTTTGCTTATGTAACATAACAATCCGTGCAGGGTATAACATGCCCGTATATAGATGTTGGGATTTACATCGCAACAGACACATCAGCTAATTTTGTATATATTGTATGTTGTCAAATATGTCCATGAACATATAACTATAAATTTCAAATGATTATTTTTGTGTGTGTATATTTGTGTATGTATAAAATATTTTTTATCATTAAAATATTACAGAAATTATTTATTTATATAAGTATATATTGTACCAAAAATAACAATAAAGATATACATGTATAGATATATATAACAAAATAAATAATTTTTTTAACTTACAAGTTAGAAACATATCAGATCTGAAGTTACAATGATTTTAATATTTAATAAGTATTGGCCGTAATAAATTAATATAAAATAATTATACGATAAAAAATCAAGTTTTATATTTTTGAAAAATCTAGAAACACATTTTATGGTTTAGGAAAATTTTTCAGAATTTTCTCAATTAAAATAATATTTTTAATTGAATAATTGATAATAGGCCAAAATTAATGTAAAAAAATATAAAATTAAGTTAGAAAAATCTAAAACTTTTTTGAATGCACTTGACATGATGTATTAATTTAAAAAAATATATAATTTTGAATTTTAGAAACATGGATTATTTAATACGAATTTATTGAATTAGGTAAACATTAAATAATATATATATAAGTGATAAAAATTTCTTATAATCCATAATAAACATAAATAAGCGTTTGAAAATTTTCAGATCAATATTATACATTAAATATGAAAACATATGTTTTAATTCAAATTGTATATGAATATTAAATCTTAAATTAATACATATATATATATATGCAAAACCATGTATATAATTTTAAACTAAATTTTATTTTAATATTTATTATCAGATTATAAACATAAATCATGAAATAGATCTTTAAATTTTATACACACATCCAATCTCCTTTATGGCAATAATAATACATACAATAATCCTACCTAACTAATAAAATAACAGTAATCTAATTATATACATAAGTTTACATGATTAACATCTAAAAACATAATAATATGATCAACATGTAAATAAATATTACCCAGAACAGATGCCCTAAAGTCCACGTTGAAATAATTAATTTTATTTCTCTAAAATTCCTTAATCCATCAAATTGCTAGTCTAGAATCAACGACCCTTCACAATCAAATAGCTTCTTGTTTTAACTTGAATTGGATTTGAAATTTTGGGATTAATTTAGAGAAAAGTTGCAGCCATGAAAGAAGAAGGAGATTGCAGCTCAAAAGAGTGAATTAGAATGTGATTAGGGTTTTGATATTAGTATTTATAATGGTATGATAAAAGAGAAAACTATGTAAGTTTCTCACTAGATCTTAGCCACACATCTGAGTATTATAGATTTAGGATAGGATGCTATGGAGCTCAGGAGACAAGCTGGATGACGAAGACATATCACACGTACTTGATTATATTCCATTGTGTATTCTATGTAGTATATTTAGCATTTTTTAGGACGAGTTATTATAGCTGTCCAGTTTTGTGTTATTGATTTGTTGTACTCTGATGATGTAATGTATAACTAGCAGTTATAGTTCTTTTTGTATAAAGACATGTTATTATCTATTATATATTGTTCCGCTGCGATTGTGAGATTCTATGTTGTTGTTGTTCTATTTTCTTCTACCTCTTTCTTCTTTTCCTCTAACGATCTGATATTTCCGACACTCGATTGCTCGACATGCTATACAGAGGACGTATTGATGTCGATTTTCAAGGGTTGAAAATCCAGTTCGTGACAATGACTTTCATGAACAAGTAACAAACAATATAATTAACGCGCTTCCGACATTCCTGACATAACTATTCCTCGATCAAGAGTAAAGCCGGTAGGTTAGAGCTCTATGGCTCATATCCCTACTCGAAATCAATCTTAACTCTCACAAATTGATAAGCCTACTTCGACGACTTTTAGCGTTAAACAAAGTTAATTACTTTTAAACAATTAAGGAAACAACAAGATTAACACATTTTCATCATTCCAACTTAACTATTTCTCGATCAAGAGGGAAGCCAGTAGGTTAGAGCTCCATTACTCATATCCCTACATGACATTTATCTTAACTCTCACAAATAAAAAAGTCTACCTCGTCGGCTTTTAGTGTTAAGCCTAGTCTATTACCTTTTCCAAAATTATATATATAAATAAATACTTGTAAATAGGTTTTAAATATCTATATAAAATATTACTTAAAAATAACTAATTTATAATTTAATGAAAAACATGTTTTATATTATAAAACCTCTTTACTTTGAAAATACATATATAATAATTAAAAATATTTTTAAACTTAAAATCAACTTTAAAATAGGTTAGGAAACATCTCAAAAAATATTATAGAAAAATACCAAAATTAAATATCATTTTTAAACACTTAAAACCATAAACGACTTACTATGTCATTTATAAATGTCGTTAAAAGTCTTAAGTCTTTGTTAAAGAACAATATTGAAAAGCACAATATTTACGACTAGTTTTAACCACTTTAACAAATAATTTATTACTTGAATTTATTATAGTAAGTACTATCCTTATGGTAATTAAAATCCATGAAAAGAAACCCCCAGGATTATCTTCCAATTTATTTATAAAATTTTCTGTAAACAAGCTATATTTACAAAGTGTATTTATAACCACATTTTTGTTTCAACTTTCACAACTTTGGTTCATAATTTCTATAACTTTCCTAAGCATTTATTTACTATAAAATTGTAACGACCCGATATTTTGGACCATTCAAATCGACAATAAAACAACACATGTCTGACTTGAATAATTCAAAATACCGAATTGTTAATTTATATTTGGCAAAACTCAGAATATACAGTAAATAAAAAATCACAGATCACAGACAGAGAGTAATATAATGCAGCGGAAACAAAGAAATAGTAGTTCATGAATCTACTATATAAATACATCAGAGTTAAGTGAGATACAATAGGAATACCAAGATACAACAGGAGTGACAGTATGATAATCAGGTACAACTCAGAATACAACTGGAATCAACTGGATAACAAAATGAATAAATATCTGGATCTTCAAAGCAAAACTCCAGCTCCAAAGGTGAGTCTCTAATGCTGTATCACTCAGTCTTACCCGAGCGTAAAGCAAAACACAAAACACTCGAGTCAGGACATACATACTTATACAATGTAAACCAACTCAAGTGAACTGTAATAAAAGTACAAGTAACTTAATGAATGCTTGGGATCGCCCATTCTTTAAGGATCCATTAAACTATCTACTATGTAGTAATATTCGCTATTATAATAATGTCTAATATAAAATAAACATACTTTTAAATAGCGTTAAGGAGTGACCCAATACTCCCCTTAACACGAATAATGCCAATAGTCTATACAGTACCTGCATACCTCGAAAGGCTATGAGAAGATACTCCATAGGTACGACACAAATAGAAACTCGTAGTAAAGCTCGATACGGTAAGTGACACGGCACAACTAGGCAATGCCAGGGTAGATATACCAATTACGCATCCGGGCTGGTGGTGACGCATAACAGCCACTACCGACCACCTCGAACAACACTCCAAAATCAAGGGGTGCACCCAATCAATCACAAAGTAATATAATGGTATCGAAGAAGCGTGTCCGATCAGAGGTGCTACCTCATTGGCCCGTCAATCGCTCTTGTTTTAGCCACTTTATGCCAACTCACGGGAGTTGGGTCCACGTATATACCTTTAGGATCGTCGCCACCATCCTACTTCATTCTGAAAACTCCACCGCGTACACAGTTGTTAAAGTGGTTTTCGGTATCGACAGAGAGTATGTCCATATCCGATCCTGGTCTCTTTAACAACCAATCATTATTATAACCCGTGGTTAAAATTTTAAAATAATATTTTATACTTCAAAATAGAATATCATTTCAAATCCAAATCTTTATCAAAATAAAGATTAAATCAATTCCAAACCATTTCAATATATTTAAAATATCATATCATTTCAAAACTTCATTTCAAATCATTTCAATATATCAAAATATCATATCCTTTCAAAACTTCATTTCAAATCATTTTAATATATCAAAATATCATATCCTTTCAAAACTTCATTTCAAATCATTTTAATATATCAAAATATCATATCTTTTCAAAACTTCATTTCAAATCATTTTAATATATAAAAATATCCTTTGAGTTCAAATCTAAATATTCAATTTTAAGTACCTTTTAAATTCAAAGATATCATTCATTTATTATCATTTCAAGTCACCTTTTAAATAGTTTATATTTCAATCAAATAATTCATCTAAACCATTTAAAAGTGTAATTATTATACTTTCAAAACAAGTATTCAATTTCCAAAGTTTTAAACTATTCTGAGTTCATTTACTAAGTTAAAAACCATAAACATTGAAAATTTCAACCTTTCACAGCATTCAGAAAAGCTGTTATAAGTTATTCTTGAAAACCTTTTTAATTTAGCAAAGACAGCATTTTAAAACTACTGTTAAATCTCAGTTTAGTTGCAATTTAGTTTAAAACAGCAAAGACAGCATTTCCAGAAATGCTGCAATAGCTCAGGTTTCAAATTAAAGGTTTTAAATTTATTCAGCAAAGACAGCAGACCACTACAGCAGTTACAGAACTGCTGTAATAGACCTGAGTCAAGTTTTAGTCTATTTAGTTCAACTACAGCAACTACAGCATTTCAGAAATGCTGTAATAGCTCTTTTATTCAATTTTAGTTCAAATCAGAAATCATAGCATTTCTGAATGCTATTAAAGAAATTTCCAGACTTTAGTGTATTTCCAGCAAATAATAACCTTCAATATTAAACCTTTTAAACATTATAAAAATCATATTTTGACATTCAAAAATGTTCATTAAATTTACTCTTTTAATTTATGATTTTTATAAGAAACATTTATAGTAAAATCCAAATTTCCAATAATTTTACTTAACAAATCCAAATGTACAATTTTCTTTTCTTCATATTTTTAACAAATAAACTTAACACTTTATATTTTATTTCCATTTCACAAATTAAACTAATTTTCAATTTTATTTAATGAACTTAAACCTTAAATAAAAAACCAAATTCACATTTCCAAGTCAAGTTATATTTTAAAATTACACTTTTAAGCATTCATTTATTTAACCATTTAATACATAGAAAACTCAATAACACTTTATTAAATCATTTAAATTCAAATTCAAATCAAATTATCATATTTAACATTTTCCAAATATAATTAAATTTCCATTTTATTTATATAACTTAAATATCATTTTAAAAACCAAAATTCCAAATTTCCAAACTTAAGTTATATTTCAAAAATTCACTTTTACCACTCATTTAAATTACATTTTTAACTTCTAGAAAAATCCAAATTTCTTTATTTAAACATTAAAAATCCAATTTAAATCAAATTTTCATAATTTTACACTTTTAAAAATATTTAAAATATTCAAAATACTTTATAAAAATAACCACGGGCCTGTATATAGTTTTCTATCCTAGGTCAAGTGATACAGATATGTATCATTTCAATCCGCAATTTAAAAAGCAAAGATCCGGGTTCTATCATTTCAAACCCGCAATCCCAAGTTAAAATAAAATAAATAAAAACCATTCAGGCCTATCATTTCAGCCCATAACGATTTTTTTCCTATTCTAAAGTCCGTTCGGGTATGTATCATTTCAACCCATAGTGAATCTAATCTACAGGGAACTTGCAGTGTGATAAACAGGTATAAATGAACAGTTAACAATAAATAACAGTAACAGATGATATGACAGGTAATTAAACAGGGTTAACATCATATAACATATATAATCACAGGTAGGTATAACATAATATAAGATTCTACACATTCAATTGTTGTCGCTTCACATTTGCATAAGTATAAATGTCTAGTGAGATTTACTCACCTTTTCAAGCTGGAGTTTGCGAATCAAAATACACAGATAAATTCCGGAAAGCCCGATACAACTTTAGATTCAAGTGGAGAGAGTGTCAAGCTATTGATCTTGAATACAACAATTAAAACAAAGCACATATAAATATAAATACAATACCAAAATAAATCGAACAAAGATTGGAAATCAAAGGGAACAAGGACATCACCAAGCTTTCGAACAAGTTTTGCTTGATCACAACTCAATGTATGCTCGACCATACATGCTTAGGCTCGGCTTTGGCATGTTTTCAGGTGGGAAATGGATCATATAGGCACGGCTAAGCTTGAGAATGCCAAGGGTTTGGGAGTTACAAGGCAAAGAATGCTAAAGGTCAAGGCAAAGTGGTTTTGGTTGCATCTAGGCTTGGGTATAGGGTCCTATGGGGCTCGGCCATGCATGGTTCAGGTCAGGTCACAGGAGAGGCTGATGGTTACGGGTCAGGTCATGATGGTGGTGGAGCTAGGGAAGGTGGCCAAGGCAAACTATGAAGGTGATGGTGGCATATAGGTCAGCTAGGCATTGTTTTGTGGAGTTTTGCAATGTTTGTGTGGTGTTTTCATCAAGGGATGGTCACGGCCATCTATGGTCAGAGGAGAAGGGTTATTGGTCGTGGAAGATGAGGGGAAGGAAGTGGTGGAGGAGATGGTGGAGGGTGTGGAGGTGTATGGTCGAACCAAGCAAGAAGAAGCAAGGCAAAACAAGGCAAAATGAAGAGGAAAAGTAGAAAGAAGAGGAGCCATTGTTTTCATTTTTTCTTCTTTGAACTGAAATGGCTGTGAGAATGAATGAAGTGGGAAGAAATTTCACGTGAATAACATTAGGAAATGCACGGCCAGGAAGAAAATGAGAAGTCAAGACAATGAAGAGGCAGGAAAAGGAAGAGTCACAAGCAAATGAAAAGACTTAGGTTAAAAGCTTTTAAACTCTTCACATTTCCATTTCTTTAAATCAAATAAAACAAATAAAATTCAGTAAATGAAATTTAAAAACTGAAACAAAGTAAAATAAAATATAAATAAATAATTAAATTTAAAGAAAATAGAAAAAGAATTAAAGAAATAGTTTAAAAATTCAAACCAGGACTTAAAAATTACAAATAAAATATCACCAACTTTAGAAAATTTCTACTTCACTTTAAAACAAACAAAAGGTCAAATAAATAAAATAAATGAGGAACAAAATAAAGTGGGAATTAGAATAAAATAAGATCTTAAGAAAAATAGAAAAATAAATAAAGAATTACCTTAATTAATTGAAACTGGAAATTAGAAATTGTAAACAAAATACAACAGACACTAGAAAATGTCAATTACACTTTTAAAAATGTTTTAAAACCAAAATATATACATAACATGTTATTTTACCCATATAAATATAAATTAAAACATTACATGACCAAATAAAATATTATTTATAAAATTTAAAATAAACAATTTTGTTAAATACAACAAATTACACACAATATTTAAAAGGGCATAACTTTCACATTATAAATCAGATTTCAACGAAACAAAAAGCAGTATTCTTGAAATTTTATTTACTTTCATAATAAAAGATAAAATTAAAAAATTTAAACTTTTAAAATTTTAAATTAAAAGTCAAAGTTTGACCATAATGACAAAAATTTACAGTTCTGGAAAATACTCTATTTATTCATGTTTGGGATTATAATTCACATAAAAATCATAATTAATATTTAAAATAACAAAATTTATCCATTTTTAATAAATAAAATAAAGATTTTAAATCAGGAAATTCAATTTAAAATAATTACAAAATACAGGGTTGTTACACAAATAGACCAAAATATATGTAAAGAACAACAAAATCAAATTATCCCAAGTTAAGAATATAAAACTTCAATTTACAAAAGTTCAAGTTAAGGGATATCGAAGTGCAGTTATAGCGATTATTCTCGCTTCAAACACTTTCATACATACTTCACTTCAATATAAAATCCAAACAACCATTTGACCGTTAAGTCAAGGCCATGCCACATGTTTAAAATGGTAATAGAAGTGATGTTATACAATATAAAGTTCTCATTTTCTTTTAAAAGCAAGATGGATCCAAAGTTTATAACTTTACTTAGTTAACGTCACTTTAACTTTATATTTCAAACACAACATATACACACACAATATATACAAACAAGATAGTGATATAACTTACTTAGATCCAAGGCAAACACATGCTCAAGCACAACCAAACTCAAGAACACTTCCTACTATCACCAAACTCCTAAAGATCCAACATTTAGCACTTTCAAACTAAGGCAACACCTCCCCTCTTCTTTCATTGCTCATGGCCCAAGCTAGACCCCCATCTCCTTCACTTTTCTTCCACATTGACTTTAGATCTAAACTTCCTAAGGTTTTCTAAGGTTTTGGTGAAATTTTGGTGGAGTTAGAAGAAGATTTGAGTTAATTAGAGAAAATTAGTGAAGGACAAAGTGGCTTGGTGCTAATCCACTTCCACCATTTTCAACTTTTTATTATTTTAAATTATGAAACCCTTAAGATGTATTTATAGGTTTTTACAAGAGGTCACAACCACCTTTTAATTTACATGATAGGTCAAAAAGGAGCCTCCATCTCACATGTAACCTTTACACCTCATTTTTATTTCTTAACGCTTAAGACTTTCCTCAAAAGCTCATTTTAAAAATATCTTCTACGATATCACCCATGACATCATCAAAAACTTTATTTCCATAAATGGTACAATATTTTTATTTCATTTTAATGATTTTTGAAGCAAATAAATGTATGATAAATTTGAACAACATCTAGCGAGTAAAAAGCTGTTTATCGATAAAATGATTTTCGGTCAAATTATCGATATTTGTTTAAATTATTTATTTTTGTAAACATTTTTCCACAACAAGTTTACCATAATTAGTTATTATTTAAAAAGGTGGTTAACAAGGTTATTAAATCCCTTTAATAACATTTAATCCAAGATTCAAATATTTAAATAGTTCAGATATTTAAATACAAAGTGTTCAAAATTCGAGGTCGTTACAAATAATATTAAACGATTTAATTTAAATAAAACGATTTAAAATAAAAACTATTAAGTAAAATAAATGTTTTACGTTAATGTATATACATTTATAGTTTCGAGTTTATTTTCATATATATAATTTTATATTTGAATACAATATAGTATTTTATTTAAATTTGATGTTATTTCTAAATATATATATATATTTATATATACATTATAAGTTATATAAAATATGTTTACGAAAATATTTAATATATATACATATACTGTTTTCAAAATTAAAAAAATTCATAGATTTTGTATGGAAATCAAATAAAATAATTCATTTTCGATAAAAACAAAGTAAAGCAAAAAAGAGTACTTTTATGGTCGAAAATATGTATACTTAAATATAAATATATATGTATATTATTAGTTTACACAAAATATATTTATAAGTATACATTATACATATATATAGTATTTTTAAATATTATTTAATATATATAGTACATATATATATATACTTAAAAAAAATTGAATTATATATACGTATATATATATTTATTTATTTATACAAAATTAGTACATTAGTTTGAATCTGAAAATACTAAATATTTCATTTTGTAGATCTAGATCTAGAACTAAACTATGAATTTTGAATTTAATAATTGAACTGGAAATTTATAAATTCTTTATATTAAATTTGTAATTATTTTATAAACCAAATATATATACATATATATTGACATCATATATTATACAGAGGCGCTAACATGTTCATTATGGTGTAAATCGCAACATCTATGTACAGACATGTCAAACCATGTACACCTTTTATGTTGCACATGCACATATATAACTATGTGTATATGATACACGTATTATGTTATATAATATAAATTTAAAATAATTAAAACTTTATTTATAAATTAAATAAAATATTTATTTTATTTAAAACAAATTTAGATAAGATCTAAGTAAATTTAGACTCCATGGGCCCATTAAAGATCTAATAATGAAAAAAATTTGAAATTCACCTAACCCCATTGTGTGCTAATCCAGTTCCAACAATGATTTCATAGCCAAATAACTTTTACTATCTAATTAGTCATATTTGGACTAATTAATTAAGCTTACAACTTAGTTAGTAGGGTGTTTGATAAAGGTGGTCTCTAGCCTGGATTGTTAGGTAATCAAGTATCCTATCCTACCTGGCTAACGGCCTAGTCCGAACAGTTATTGAGCCTAAAGGTTGACCATAATAGAGAAGCCCCAATTTGAATTAACTCTTGGGCTGATTTCAAAACTGTTTTGAAATTAAGACAAAAGGTTTAAATTTAAAATAAACACATATTAGAAAAGTTATAATATGATTTTTCAAAATCTTTGAAAATGTTATAAAATTAATTTGGAAAATATTATTTATTACTAAGATTAATAAAATAAATGAATTAAGTAAATAAGTTAACTAATTAATTATATATATATATATATATAATGATATATGTTATGTTGGCTTGAATTGTTTCAAGGTAATGTGAGTATACATGTGTGTATAAATGATTTTTCAAAATTAATAAAATTTATTTAAAATTATTTAGTTAAATAAACTAACTAAAAGTTAATTGATAAATTAAAATACATATATAAGACGAGTATATATGGACTCCCAGGTGGGCCTGCATCTAATCACAATGTGCATGGATTAACCAACAACGTGTTTCTATATGAAGTGTTGAGCAAACATAAATGGTTGTCATATAGATCGTGATTCTATACTATGAAATCAAAGTCGTACAAAGTACATGTAGCAACATCGCATTTCTTATGACTTACACAAAAAGAGAATGTGAGTAAATAATATTATAGATCTTTATTACTATTACACGGATTTCAAGTTGTGGACAATTTCATCATTTTTTGGTTTATGTCGTTTCTCCATGGCCATCCCCATTACTCAAGTGGGCTCCACGACACAATTGGTGCAATTCACTGAAGTTAATCAGCCCAAAAGCGGTGGTTTAACCTCATTATCATCAAGTGCAGTAGCCTTATGCCTACAGTCGAAGATTTATGCTGCTCCAATCCAAGCTTGTTACTCTATATGTATCACCCTCAGTCATCTGTAACAACCCATGTTGTAACAACCCTGTTGTTAATTGCCTAATTAATTACGATTAATATGGTTAATTAATATTTATTGAGATTTTATAATCTAAATTGTGAAATTAAAATTTGTTTTGAATAATTGGTTTGGTTATCAATTCTTAGCATTTGATAATTAAAATAAATTATTAGTAAGAAAGAAAAATAAAATAATTAATCTGTCAAATTGGATTTTTTTTATTATCAAATATAATGGGGATAATAATTATTAAAAAAATATAATTATTAATAATTAATTTATCTTTTTGTTAATTACAATAATTAGTGTTAGGAGATAATAAAACTAGAGTTAGTTTAAATTAGTGTTTGTTGGGCTAAATAGAAATTTGTTAGTGTATTTCTATTTATTGATTTTGTTTGGGCCTTTGCCTTAGGATAAGCCCACTAGCCTTTAGAAAAGATAGGATAGTTATCATCTCTCTTAATCACTGGATCCATCATTCTCCTTTTTCCTGTACGTGCAATTCCTCAGGCAGGAAAAAAAAGAAGAAGAAAGGAAATTGAAACTCAAAACCTAGGCCTTAGAAAATCAAGATCAATTCATAGAAAATTCTACAATAAAAAGGAGATATGGGTAAGACTTCTTTTCATCTCCTCTATTCAATTCTACCATTTATTTAAGGTTTATTTTAGTTTTTAATTTCTGAAATTATTGGTAGGAGAGGGATTTTTGATATTTTTATGGGGATATAGGAGTTGTAGAAGATGAGAATAGCAATAGAGTGTTCAAAGCTTTGTTCTTCATCAATTAGCAAGTTTTCCTCATCTTTTGGATTAGAGGTGAGTTGCAAACTCACATATTTATCTCTATTAAGTCTTAATTCTTTGAATTGAGTGATAAGTATCAATAAATAGTTGAATGGTTTGAGTAATTTGATTGAATTGTTGAAATTTGCAAAGTACTTGCTGAAATTTATTTGTGAACATTGTTGTAGTAAAACAGTAATATCTTTGTGTAGAATGATCCGAATTGGTTCATTCTTTTTGTGGTAGAAAGATATTTAAATAAAATATAAGTTCTATTTTGATCATTTTTCGAAATTCTATGTTTTAAAGGGTCTAAATTAAGTTTGAAACTGATGTTATAGCACAGCCATTTCTAATTCCTAAGTTGATATCTGACAGTAAAATGGCCATAACGTTTTAACTATATATCCGAATTAAGTATACTTTCTTTTGTTAGAAAGCTAAGACATTAAGGAATAACTTACATGTTGTAAGTTTCTACAAATTCTATGACTTAAAGGGTCGAAATTGGGTTTGAAACTGATACACATGCTCTGCTCTGTCGATTTTCTAAGTTGAAACCTAAAACTAAAATCGCCATAACTTTTTAACGGTTAATCCAAATGGTGCAAAACTTTTTCTGGTGAAAATCTGAGACTTTAAGGAACAAGTTTAATGTTATATGTTTTGGAAAATTCTTAGGAAAAAGAGGTCGAAATGGTGTTTCAAAACTGAAAATCTAGTGCGACCTATGATTTGTTGCTATGTTTGTGATATTGTTTAAATGTGCTTTGAATGTTCTATTGTGATCTTTTTGATATATATATATATATATATATATATTCATTGGTTTGTTAAGTTATAAATTGTGTTTAGAGATGATATGAAAATCAAACTTTATGAAACTATTGGTCGTTACAATCTTGTGATATGTAATAGTGAATTTCTTGTGGTTTATGGACTCTGTATCATTTTTGATTCAAAGCTTTGGAAATTTATGAATCTAAATCTATCTATTTTGCGAATGTATATAAGTGCTTTGTTTGGTATAAAATAATTTCGCAAAGAGAGTTTATTTAAGTTCTAAATATCAAACATGTTTTCTAAAGTAGTTTAATTACCTTTATAAATGATTTTATGGATTTGAAATCTCAAATTTTGGAAATACAATTGTACGAGGTTTTGACTAATTATTAGAATACTAAATTTGTTTTGAAAATGGATTTATGGATTCACAATTAAATGAATACTTTTATAAGTGGATTTTGAAATATGGTGTGTCAACATTATAACCTTATAGAATTTAAAGAATCAATGTGATTTTGGAACATGAAAAATCTTGTTTTGTAAAATAAATACCCTTAAAACAATTTGGAATAACGGAATATTCTGATAAGTGACAAATTAAATAAATGTTTTGAGAACCTTAATTCTATAATTTGGGAAATACTAATAATCGACTTAGTGTTATCGATTAGTTTAAATGCTTTCGAATAAGACTTCGTCGAATATGGTATAACTCAATGAATAGAATGTTTGAGTGGAACTTACTAGCCCATTAGCAAATACTTAAATTTCATCGGGTAGTATGGGATGCCTTGGTTAAATTCGTGTGATTGCTGTTAGGAAGTATTTTACACTTTAGAGTTGTATTCTCTTTTGGTGTGTGACAAGTGGTTGCTAGATCCTTAAGAGAATGTAGTTCAGGTTTTCTAGTGGTATCCGTAATAAGTGATATTTACTAGCTTTTAGTAAATACTTGAATTTCACCATACGGTATGGGATGTATTGGTTAAATTCTAGAGATTACTGAAGGTGATAGTATTTGGCACTTTAGAGTTTACTCTCTTTTGGTGTGCGGCAAGTGGCTGCTAGATCCTTAAGGAGTTTATTCCTTGATTTCTTTTCGAATATAATAATATAATAATATTAAATAAATGTAGATTTATCGAGTCATGGTTTCTACGATCACCTTGATCGGTATGGACTATCCTTGAGATCATTATGTGATTCTATGTTCCCGGTCTGAGTACGATCCTTGGTATCGGATCGGTTCGAGTGATACCAATTTGTTTGTTTGTTTGCCACGGGTTTTGAGTACAATCATTACGATTGTTTTGGACGATCATTACGATCGGTTTGGATTAAGATCTCTTGGATTCTGGATATTTGGATTCTGTGACTCTTCTGTGTTCGTGAAAGAAGTATATATATTCTTGTGTCTTGTGTTTGTGAAATAAACATATATTCTTGTGTCGTGTGTTCGTGAAATAAATATATGTTCTTGTGTATTATGTTGGATGTTAAGTTAATTATGTTATTTTGTGTTTAGTGACTAGTTCGTGTTTGTGACGTAAACTTATAAACCTGTACTGAGTTAATCATTGATATTTGCCAGCTTAGAGATATTGTGTTTTGTTCTGTGAATTCAATCCTAAACATCTGTATTTACTTATATGTGGTTTGTTCTTGTGCTATATCTTGTTCTCACCATATTGGATATTTAGAGATAGTCTGACCCGGGTGTTATTTTGCTTGGGTCAGGCCGAGACTTTTCAGGTTACAGGACAGGTTGACCTTTGAATGGTTGTGCTAGCAAGGAGTTAAACATTTGGACTTTTAGTTTATCCCATTTAGGAATTTGGACCTTGTACATAAAATATATAATTGAGATTAGAGAATCTTTAAATTTGTATAACAATTGAGTTTAGTATTTCATTGTGTAAACTAAATAATTTTTATATGTATATGTTGAGATTTATTCCACTGTGATCTGTGACTGTTATTTATATGATATATTGTTCTGATTCTGAAAAATCGATGTGTCTGTTACTTTGAATTAATATTGTACACGTCAAATTCAGTTCAGATATTAAATGAAAATGTATAAATGACGTGTCAGTATTAGTATAAAGATATATTCACATTCGATCGTCCTTAACAAGCCGTATTCTCCGGATTAGCAGACGACATTACTTGTAATGTTCTTTGCTAATCTGGGCATCGCGGTGGGGTTGTTACACATGCAGTTACCATAAGCCAACAAATTCCAGCCCAATTCTTATATCCAATTTCCTCCCGGCCAATAACGATACTCAACATTACGATCCCAAGCAGATGCCTTTTTTTCAAGGCCTGATCCAAATTGGTAACCTAATTTCAATTTCGAGATTCAACCCACCAATTATCTAATTCTCCCCAAATCCAAATATTGCCTATGACTTTCCACCGTAGCCTAGCCACTGACCCAATCACATTTTCAGCAGGCATACCTAAAAGATTTCCCCACTTGTTTTTATCAAATGAATATGCGTCTGCTCGGCCCATTGGGCTTGCTCCTTTAGTCATCTAAGCTCTTCTCCTATCAATAGTCCGATTCATCTTCCCACCTCCAGCTCTACAGTTGTCGCAGTTATTCCTCCCAAGCTAGGTTCATCGTTGCAGCCGACCGAACGCTTCGCCAACGGCAAACGACCTATAACCACATGTTGGCTGTCTTTGCCTTGCTTCGACGTCCCCTGAAAAATGATGTAGAGGCCGTCTCCATAATACGAATAAATTTTAAGCAACATAAAAAACATAGTTATAATAATGGTAGAAGCATGATTAACTGAATAATTGAAGTCTTTATGAACTATACATCTCACAGTCATTACAATGGGAAAATACAGAAAAGGTCAATAATAAAATCAGGTAAATAATAACTAAGAATAAAATTTCATGAGGTTTCGGTCATTGATTTTACATCATCATTATTTTCATGCATTTACATATAAAAACCAAAAGAGCGGAGAAATCCATGGATAACATTTATAGTGTTAGCATAGGATAAAGCTCATGGATAACAAAGATTTTAAATTTGATAAGTGTTGATCGGTTGATAATATTTATTTATGATGAATGAATGGATTTCATGTAGAAAAAAATTGACTTCTTCAAAAAATTATGCCCTAAAAAATCTCTTTCTCAAAAAAAAGTCGTGCCGCTTACCGTCGTTCTGGAAAACCGCCACATTTCTTTGGGTGCTCGACGAAGGTTGACATCATTCTGGATTTAAAGGTTGCCACTGCACTTGATTATTCAATACCCATTCCTTCTTGAACCTGACGCTGCTGAGCTACCAAGATCCAAAATTGTTATGCCGAAGATTACATGAATGATAGATTGATATGTACAGTGTACTATTGCTCTGGAAGTTGATTCGAATTTGAAGTTAGAGCTTGCTTAAGTTTGCATCGTTCTGGAGTTGATAATTTCTTGTGAAAATAAAGACTGCCTGTTGCATTTTGTAAATGAAGTCTTTGAGTTTGCATCGTTAATTCATTGATCTGGAGTGCTCTTAAGTCTCCGATTGTTGCTGATGTCTTTGTCTTACGTTCTGAAGTTGATGATAATCGCAGTTGGTATAAAAGAAGGATGGCTAAACTCTATGTTCTACTGTTTTGTTATTGAAATGGAACTGGATGAGGATCATACGACTTAATGTTTTTTGCACTGAACTCGATCTGTTTGAAGTAGATTTGATGAATGCAGTTTGATAAACACAGTTTGATTTACGGGGTATGATATGCTAAGGTTTTCTTGATGATGAATGAATTAGTATATATGCACGTCCATTTTGACCTACATATGCTCACTTTGGACATGTGAACTGCTTTGTACATGAACAATTTGGTTACTTATTTGCTTCATCTAAAAACCACTTTAGAATATTAACCACCTAAAAAAATTTGTTATTATTTCTAATTTTGAATTTTAGAACTAATATTTTTGAGTGGTTGAAAAATAGTTAAACTGTACCACATTTCTAGTTGAACTTTTTCATTATATATTACTATCAATATTTCTATTATTGAACTCATTTCCTTTCGAGTAATTGTGCATTTAGCTACCATATGCAATTTATTGTGGACATTTCTATAAAATGAGGCATTTTGTCCATGATTCTACAATATTCTATAAAATTGCTTCATAATTTTCAAAATTAAAATTGAAATGCATGATAGTAATGTCTTAGTTTGAAGCTACCCTTAAACTTAGGATTGTTGTTATTTTTATCAAAATGGGTATGATGTTTTATTTCCTAATATTTTTTTATTACTGTGTGCGCGCACATCAATTACTAAAAATTTCTTTATCCCTTAGTAACTTACATATTGAAGCGTATGATTACATGTAATCACCACCGACATATTTGTGTTAGCATGCAATTGCAGGTGACATATTTGTGTTAGCATGCAAATGCGGGTTAATAAAAAAATTCCAATTGATGTTTTTAATCGTTATTCTCTATTTTTCTGATTTGAACCGTAAAAAATTCCAATTGATCTTAAAATTTAACCAATTATAATTAATATATATTGACCTTTCAACAAATTATTCTTTAAAATTTGATAACAAATTAATAAGAATAATTCCATAACAGTATTTTTACTATAAAGTGTAAATTTCCTATTTTTTAAGATTAAAGAGGTTCACTTAAATAATGATTCATAAAATTTACATTAATACTGTAGCATGTCATTCAAAATTAATAATGTAATCTATTAATTTGGTGGTTAAACTTATGAAATTATTTATTAAATTTATTATGTGAAAAAAATAAAGAGCGAAGTGATAGCTTTTATTTGAATTTAAAGAACCATGTGGTTCAAAGAGTTTGTTCTCAAGGTTTTTTAGGGTCTTGAAATTTCAACACGGGTTTATGCATGCATAATGTTATTACAATTTGAAAACCACAGCGTTTCAAGGTCGAAGAATAACCGTAGTCCAACCGTGGTCGGGTCGGGTCTTTAAAACACTGATCCAACAGATTAAAATTATGTGTTATCTTGATTTTGAGAAGTCAGTTTGGATACCGTTTTGAATTCAATGTTTAGTTTCAATTTAGGGCTTTGGTTAGCGGCCCCATTTTTCTATGTTATACTTTCATGGTGGCAAATATCGTATTCTACATCGATAATCATATAAATACTTACTGATTGAATGCATGTGTTATAAAAGATTAATGCAAAAAGGAAAAGAAAAAAATAGCTGACTAATCAGCAGCGGCCAGACAACCGTGAGAATGGATCCACAAATACTTATCATTTTTTGATAATTATCTTCTAAATCCATCCTACTTTCAGAAATATTTTTTTTGTTTGCACTTTTGCATGCAAGTGCAAATGTAGTGGTTAGAATGCCAAGGCTTACTGAAAATTTAATATTCAAAAATTGAAAATTCGAAGTAATATGTTTGAATTAACAGGGAAACAAATATAAATTGAGTTGATCGTATTGAATAAGAGCCCATATAAATCCATATGTGTGGTTTGCATGGACTTTTAATGTAATTCTAGCTTCATTTACTTGTACGCTTAGAAGGAAACCTTTTATATTTTGTTAATTAGAACCTTAATTTCCATCCCACTAAAACCCTTTATAGTAAGAGTCTTACGTTAATAGTGGACACCCTATGATGCTAAAAAAGGGTGAAAACTTCATGTTTACAGCTATGATCATATATATATATATATATATATATATATATATATATATATATGGCAACAACAAAAAAGTGAAAACTCTTAGTACTACTTTAGAATAACATTTGAAGTGCTATTAAAGTAAACCACAACTTCAAAAACTATAGAAAACTAAACCAAAAATGATTTCATACAGCATTAAAACATGAAATAAGTTATAAAAAGTAGCGAACTGTAAGATAAACAACATCAAAACATTAGTAGCATTATCAAACAAATAGTAGTATTGAACAACTTCAAAAGGTATATGTCCAACAACAAAATACTCAACTTCCCTCGGAATATTCAAAGTTTATCTACTGACAATCATTTGCACTCTTTCCTAAAGTTAAGCATTCAAAGGCAGTACGTACATGCTAAAATAACCCATCTTCCTTGAAAAAATGCTTTCCTGCTTACTACTATTTATGTTGATAATTCCAAACCTACAAGGTAACTACCACTTGATACCTTCCATGCTTTTAACCCATTAACTATTCCTTGGATTTTTTAGCGACCTTAATATTATGCAAGATGCATCTGAAAAATCAGGTGGTACTCCTCTAACCATCAAGGATATTGCTCCTTCCATAATGCTATCAATACTGCAAGCATACTGCCTAGGCCATTCTAGTTCTTTTAGCACCCAGAGAATAGTTATAGCAGATCTGGAAACTTTTTGTAAAGTGGATGGAACAACAATTATACAACTCTGAACCAATGGCCTAAAGTTACCACTCATACTCCTCCTTAGTACCTATCAGAACATAATCCTTCAATCACTTTTCGGGCCTAGCAACTACCAAAGGTCCATCATCCTTTAATCTTTTTAATGATTGCACTACTGATATTAAACTATTTTAATGACTAATTAAAAAGCTTTAACATAATAACACTCAACTACACCGCCACATAAATAATTCATACTAATGAAAACTTACTGTTATTTTTTTTAATATATAACATGATTCTAAGTCATACCATATCATAACTTAAATGCCACTGGTACGATGAAATTTTACAGGTTCTAGTTCACCTATAACTTCACCATTTATAAATAATATGAATCAATTAATTAATACCAAAAAAAAGTAAAATATATACATGCGTCTGTTAGAAATAGATGGTGATTATTTCCTCAGTATTGTTGCATGTACTTAATTTAAAACTGTAAGCTCTACACTATTAGTGAAAGAGATGTCAACTGTTTGCATCAAAATCATAAGTTAGGCATTCATTTGTAGGATAATAGATTAGCAAGATGTTTTGACTAATTCTATATCTACTACCTATTCTTATGCCGAGCTGTTGTCACTACTTAAATAATCACATTATCTCCTCCACTAATCAGAATCTTGACAAAAGTTATGAAAAATAAAGTAGGAGTAGACGTACATGTTATATGTAGTCTTATTCTTAGTATGACTTATCATGTTATTGCCATTAGAGTCAGGGAAAAAATAGTCACAACGGTAACATTGATCAAGACGGTAGTAACCATAGAAGAACACAAAAATAATATCGATCAAGACGGTTTTCAAACCTTTTAGAGATATGTTTTGCTAATCTGAACCAATGCTTGGTGAAAGTACTTGCCAGTTATAGTTAACAACAAAACCAAAGTAAGCATACATCATTACAAAATGAGTGTATATTCTACCATCCTAGCATAGTGAGACTATCACTCAAGTTACAAGATATGAATAAGTACGCCTACCTGAGTTGACATTTGTTGTTAACCGTTCAACATGGTAAGTAGCCATTAAAACTAAAAATGATCCAATTTATCTTTCCAAAATTTAATGTTTTCCAATTTGCAATATTTTTTCCCATCCAACCTAATTTGGAAGTATTGTAGTCAGTATAAAATGATATATATTTTAAATTTTTGGATTTACATATGAGGGTTCTATATTTCTATGTATAGACTATTTTTTTGTTTCTTTTTTATTTACAAATAAATCCATTAATGTTAGAAGGAATAGATATAGGCACTTCTTTCTATTTTCTAGATGTTTCTTTAAATTCACTTTAACATTGGATCAGTGAAGTAAATTTTCATGAATTTGAGTACAAAATGACAAATACCTTTCTTTACATCCAAAGTCTTATTATCATATAGATTTGTACTTTTGAATCCAAATATATTAATTTATTAGTTTTGTGTTGTAAGTACATAATTCAATATTTATAGGATGAATAATCCATTTGTGAATTTTAAAATAAATTTAGTATGATCAATAAACTTGAGAAAAATGCTTAAACATTTGATTAGTTAAGGTTGTGTATAAGCATGAATTATAAAAAGAGTCCAACTAAGGGATTTTTTTCCTTTTCATTTAGACTGTATATGTGATCTGTTGATTATACCATGTTCGTTAGGTACTTAAACAAACAAATGCCATAATACATTGCCTATTTTGCATTCTATCCTTGTATGTTTATATATGTTTTGTGCTTGAATATATTAACTTGAAAGGATCAACGATGATGTTCATGTCCATGTTCTAGTAAGGACTTCAAGTTGGTTATAAACAAAGAGAAATTAACTGATGTGCATATCATCCCAGCAAAGTTGAAATTTTTTGACATAAATTTGATATTGAATTCAAATCAGTATGACTACCTCAATGCAATGTGAAAGAAGGTAAGAAAATGCCCAAAACCGTAAGTGAACGGATTAAGAACTAACAATAAATTTAAACTTAACAAAGAGTACTTAAAATCCATTCAGGTAAAATTTAACAAATAGCACATAAAATTACGAGCAAACGTCATTGAGGTTATTCATTGTTAATTCCACTGGCTCGTTAATCGCTAGCCATCGTTAATTGCAAATCGTTGTTGCTGCAGCGTAAGATAACATAATAAGAAAAATAGCCGAAACCGTTAACAAACATCGGCAGAGTAAAAGGTAAAAGTGAATTTAAATTCAACATACCGGAATTAAAATCCATTCGAGTACTTGTGGTCGAAGTTCGATGGACATCGGCGAAGCGATGGCTGAGCTTAGTCATCGGTAAGTGCTAATCTTCATTAATTGGTAAATCCATTCGAGTACTTGTGGTCGAAGTCTGATGGATAATGGTGAAGCGATGGCTAAGCTTAGTCATCGGTAAGTGCTAATCTTCGTTCATAAGTAATTGTCATTGATGTTGCGTAAGGTTTGGAAATCTATTTTGATTTCTAGTTTTCGAGCCAATGGAATCAAGAAAAGGGAATTAGGGTTTTTACTTTTAGGAAGAGCGTGGAAAATGCGAGAATAAGATTTGTAGGAGAACGTTGAGAGTAAGGGCATATTTGGTATTTCAAAAAGACGCCGTGCAACTGTATTTAAGGAATTCTCTTTATTAGTAGTAAAAATATATGTATTACTGTAAAGGTTATTATATATATATTCAACATATTAAGTTATATTTGAAAAATATAATAATTAATTAAAGTGTTAATTAATTGAATTAAGCAAATAAGTTTTAATTAAAATAATGTTACACATAAAATATTATATAAGTTAAATAAAGTATAAAATTTCTGTAATAATAAATATATAATATAAATATAAGCTAATGGTGGAACATTAAAGAAACCTTAAATAGACTTAAGGAATAAATACATACATAAAAGTATGTATACTGTGATTTCTGATGTGTCCGACACTTGAATCACGAGGGTGTTTCATAAGAAATACATTATTCCATAAGTCGATATCACTCAATTAAATATATTGAAGATTATGAATCTTTAATATAAGTGTTGTCCTCTGCCATTTATATATTAGTAAATTACTTGCATACTATCTAGTTGTTGAGCAAACTTAAGCTAGAGATATTATGTGTAGTATTATTAATATATTGACTAAAAGTGGTAAAATAGCTGTATGTATTTGTTGAGCAAACTGAAGGTACATATACCATACTTAGGCTGTTGCGAAATGGTTGGTACAAGCAAATAATTTCTTTCAATTTATTGAGCAAACTCAAGGTCGAAATGAGATCAGGACAAGAAATCTTGGGTTAGGAGTTGTATACAATACAACCGATAAGGAGTTATTCATCGTTTTTGGGGCTATGACTTATTGAGAAAACTCAAGGTCAGAATTCTAAGACAAACGAGTCCTAACACTCGCTAGAGAAGTTGAAAGGTTTATATGTTTTTTCTTAGGGTTTGGAGAAACATAAAAGACTACTGGGAGCCTTATTAGAAAAATGAAACGGTAACATTTAACATTTCTATTATTGTAAGGGCATCTGCTATATAAAGTTATAATAATCTACATTGAATAATTTGAATTTAATATAATTGATAAATGTTTAACAATTAAATATACAAATGTACCGAATTAATATTGACAAATAAAATATAAAATATACTAACCAATAAATTTTCGCATGTTGAGCCATTCAAGCGTCTAAATATACAACCACGAAATACGTTCGTAACTTGGTCATTTACGAGTTTACTTACCCAAGACTATGTATTGTCCTCAATGAGTTTCGAACTCTAAAAGTAATACAAGAATATGGATACTTGATCCATATAAGATCACATATAACTATTATATGGCGAATCGTCACAATTCGTAATGTACGTAACCTCGATGAAATTAGTTCATTGAAATAATCAAGTAAACGGTAGTGTGAGATCTTATATTCAATATAATCCATTATAACAATGATCTTGTTGTGATTAAATGTAACACTGCACCAAAGGCTATAAGATAGATCTAAGAATTCAATAATTGAAATTCCAGTTTGATCAGTTTACATAAAGTGCAATTTATTTGATATCCTTAAAGTTAAGAATGACCAAATGCACTTTTGTAAAGAGTTCATTATAATATTGTAGTAAGGATTTCCTTTGAATGTTGCAACTGCTTATAAAGGAAATCGAATGTAAGAGTGGACGTAACCTATAGCACAATTTGTGTAAAGAGAATGAATGGTCATTTCTGCATCATAAAGAAATTCGAAAACGAGAATTGTAAAATAATAATACATACCTAACATTGGAATGAGAAATACAATTCATATTCTAAAAAATATATTTATATAGAAATTTTTCTATGATATTTATTTCTTTGAATTTAAGATACTTGATTTGAAAATTCTTGCTACAAATCAGTTACAATAAATGAAATAAATTACCTATATTTAGTGGTTGAATGGAGCTTCATATTTTATACGATATTACAGTAATGGTGGAAGCATGCCAGATAATGGTTATTGGTCGTATCAAGTTATGAAAATTGTTTGTAATACATACCAAATATTATTTATGAAATAATAAATGTTTTTCGGTATTGACTGAAAAACCGAAATAGTTTTATTTCAGTATGAATATTATGAATATTCGCTATAAAATAAAACTATAATAGTGGTATTTGTGATGCATTGGAAAATACAGAAGTATCTAAATTTATTTTCAACTATTTTGGAATTATGGACCGAGCCGTAGTTTGGAGAAATAATTCTTTGGTTATATGATTATGAATCATATGGTACTAGTAAATTTATCTCAAACAATGAAGGCAAACACCCATTGAGTGGGAGCATGATAAGAGTTGATGAACTCTTCGAATTGATAAATATAGATGTATGCAATCAAAAGTCTATTTCAAAATGGTTCCACGTACTTCATTATATTCACCGATGAGTTATCACCGACATGGACATATGCATTTTATACACATATAAAATGTCCATGACAAGCTTGTAGTGTATAAAACAGAAGCGAATAAAATAATGTGCAATAGAAATAAAGCTGATTTGATTTGATCGAATATATGAGTATATTAGAAAGAGTTCTGAATGTACCTAAAAATGAATAAAGATTCAGTCTCAATAGTGACTCATCCTTATGGTACATATAAATGTATTAGTAAGGAGTAATCGAACTTTGTTGAACAAAGTATGATTAATGGTGAGTGAAGTTGTGTTTACTTCTTTGTATAAGGTCATGTACTTAAGAGTAGTACACAAGGTTAAAATTAATTTCATCTAAAGAACAGTTTACAAAATCATATAAGATAAGGGTTTATAAGAAATCCCAACATATCTTAGGACAGGGAGTTGGCATGTTATGTGAGTCAAAAGACTACACGTAATAATTGTACACGAGGGACTTGTATGAATCACCCCAAAAGAATTTTGGGAACGATTGTCATTGGATGACTAATTTATGTTTTAAGCATAAGTATCATAAACCAAAACCAAATCATTTTTATATATAAGGCAATTCATAAAGTATTTATGAATACTTATTCTGTTGCATTGAGAAACATCTATTGTTCTAAGAAATACCAACTTCGTAGCGAAGGAATTTCTTTGAGAAATTATTGATAGTAAAATGGATTTGGATACGATCCAAAGATAAATCAATTACATGGGATGAAATGAAATTAACCTAACCTAGTCGAGCACATCCCATTAGAGTGTCTAATAAGTGTTCTCACAAATTGAAGAGAAACTATGAGTTTCTTATCAATATCGAGAATAGATAATCGTCAGTTGTCAATCAAACCATTTAGAGTATTGATTCTTCAATATGGAATGATGCACAAATCTGAAAGGATTTCAACAACATTATCAAAATACGATTTTGGTTGTTCTTTCGAAGGTTAATGCTCCATCGGCCATGAATGTGTCTTCAAGGGCATGACTAATGCAGTTGGAATAAAATGAGGAACATCAATAATAGCGTATTAGATTCACCATTCAATGTGCTTAAGAAAATTCTGATTTGCTCATAAAATTACCATTTGTTATGACTTTGTGTTTTGGTACATATGTGTTAAAATGAAAAATTCTAAATAATGATTTAGAATAGACCATTTGCATATAACAACCAAAGTGTCTCGAAGTTGGTGGGAGCGATATTGAGTTTGTGTTTTTTCCAGATATGATTCAAGAAATGATACAAAAGTATCATTCACTAAGAACCCGAGTTGAATAAGTATTTTGATAAAAAAATATCAAATAGTTTGATTTTTAGTCAAAATGCAGAGGAAGCGTGTATCCATCAGAAAGAATTATTAAAGATACTAAAATATTACTACTAATCGTTAACAATGTACTTGTGTTAAAATCAGTAATAATTAGTTTGTTTAATACTCGTTATTGGATTTGTAAATTATACCTTTTCTAATAAGTATAAAGGATGTTGGGAATGTCCCAAATGATATGTAAAGGCATCTTATTAAAATATTTAATATGAAATATGTAAGATGGATTCTCTATGTATTAACAATAGGAATTATCATACATGTTGTATTGTCCACATTATCGTAATTTGCTTATGTATTTGATGTATGAAGCAATTGTAAAATCCGAATTAAGATCTCTAAATAGTAGTTTAAAGTATTCTCGAGTATTTATGAAATACTAGAGAACTATTTGCAGAAACAATAAACTCCTTATGAAGAAATGCTTGGACTCAAACTTCATAAGTGATATAGAGTATGATATGTCAATATAAAATTCATGTTCAAACCTTAGTTAGGAGTTTTAAGTTGCAAATGTTCCTAACGAACATTGTGATCGATTCATTGAAAACACTAAGTACATTACCTTGAATATCACCACCATAAAAGCTGTAATGACCCGCAAGGCAGTAGCAACTGGTATGCTTTTCAACCATCCCAGCCCCACCGTGGAATACAGTAATACCTCGAATTTGCTTTTACGGCTAGCCACTCGACTCGCAACCAACCCTTCAAGGCCTTATACTACCTCTAGGGACATGTAGGGGTAAGAGTCTCATGCTCGCCACTAAACATGAAGCGAGAACCCCCTATCATGCTGTAATATAGCAAATCCAATCCCTAGCTTCACCAGATACACAAAAATGCACCGTTCACATGCACGGTGGCTCCGACCAACTCTGGTCAACGTCGCGACCTTCCCAAAGTTGGCGATCACATCCTCTGACGAACTAACTCCCAACTTCTTCGATTCTCACTCAAAATCAAAATCGAGCAACTCTGCACAAACCTCGACAAAACCACAACCTGGAAAACCCCTCGAACTCACGCCTCTGATCACCAGAATGACTGAGCCTCCGGCCACAACCTCGCCAACTCCCCCGCTACCATTTCCCAAAGTCTGGTGGAACTCGATCCACCAGAGACGCCGAGATGGCTAAACTTCCGACCATCCCATAAACTAGGGTTGCGTACTATTCCGACCACCAACCGCCGCCACATTGATTTGCTCACCCATCTTACATTTTTGCCAAGCTCACCGATCATTCCACTACCTCCATTGAAGTCCCCGACCTTTCCGATCACCTTGATCATCAGAAACCACCGAAAACTCACATGCAGATCAAACCTGAAATGCTCGCTCAAACCAAAACTAAAATTTTTGATTTTGCTTCTAAAAATCATGATTTTAGTTAATGATTCGGATTATATGCCTGAATCAATGAATTAAGATGTTAAATTTTTAACATAACTCAAGCTTGCCTATTCTTTTTGGTTTACAGAGAAATTTCAAATTTATTTTACCTTAAATATAATTTTAAAACTTACTCTATGATTAAACAAACAAATTTTGTTTAGAACCTAAGTCCTAACAGAGATTAGATCAAGAGATAATGAATTTTGATCAAAAACTTGAGCTTGAAAACTAAGAACATAGATGTCACATGAATATCAGTCATACACACATCTATACATCCATATATATACAGAAAATTCACTAATATATACACACAAGCATACTTATTTCCAGTAATCCACATGCAACCAGATATTCAAGTACTTAAGCTTTTAGAAAAGATGTTACTCACCAGTTTGAAGGACATAGAGCTTTGAAACAGATGCTTGAAACTGGAATTTTGATAAAAATGCTTAAATCTGGAAACTTTGAATTGCTGTGATCTTCTTAAAAACTGAAATGCTTAGTTGTTGCTTAGATTATCTTGCTTGAACTTTGATTTGCTTCAGGTTTTCTTGCTTTGTTTTGATTTGTTTAAAAATGTTTACAGGTTGAAGATAAAATGTTTACAGGCTTTTCTTCTGGTTTGAAGATTTATGTTACAGGTTTTATTTTTGAGTTTATTTGTTTTAGAAATGAGAAGATAGGAAAATAAATGGAAAAGAAGAGATGTATGTTTATATAGACTAAATTATGATTTATTAAAAATTAAAGAAAATGAAAATAAAAAGATGACGCTTGTTCAATTTGTTAACATTTGTCAATTTCATATTTTAATCTCATTACACATGTTATTAACATGATTTAAAAGCTAACACTTGTCATTATACATTTTTAATTATTTTTAAATGTTAATAAAAAGCTTTAGTATTAAATTTCCTAATTAATAAATACCTTTCTTAATTTATATAAATAAATTTTTTAAGGAAAATAATATAAAACAAATCTTATTCTAATAAATATCTTATTCATATATTTTTTTAAATCCAAAATATTTTAAAATATTTATCTTTTAAATTTCAAACTTAAATCCAAATTCAAATTCAAATTTAATTTCAATTTAAAATCCAAATTAATAATTAACCTATATATATACATTTAAACAAACACAAGTTTAATTTGAAAATAATAATTCTATTTAAAGCCTTATATATACATATAAACAATCATTATTATTATTGTTTGAAAATAACAATTTTAAATAATTAATAAAGGATATAATCACATTTAAATTTCTTGAAATTCTGGGATATCACAAAAGCAATGTAAAAATATAAATGCACAAATTTATAAGAGAGCTCACTAGGAGTCAAACAATATACTCCGACTAGTTCTACCTGATAAAGGTAGTTAATCAGCATCAGAGAGATTTGATTAATAGAATGGATAATTAAAACAACATAGCAAATCCATTCATGAAGAGTCTAACTCGATAAGTGTTGGAACTGGTCTAGCCCAGTGAAAGAAATGGGTGAATTTCTAAAATTTCTTACCACTTTAGATCTTTAATGGGCCTATGAAGTCTAAATTAATTTAGAACTTTTCTAAATTTAGTTTAAGTAAAATCATGTATTTTACTTAAATTTACAAATTGTCGTTAAAGATTTATTTAATTTTGGTTTTACTTATATAAATATACATATACATATACATATATATATGTACGTATCATATAAATATATATATATATATGTACGTATCATATATATATATATATATATATATGTGTGTGTGTGTGTGTGTTTGCTTATGTAACATAACAATCCGTGCAGGGTATAACATGCCCGTATATAGATGCTGGGATTTACATCGCAACAGACACATCAGCTAATTTTGTATATATTGTATGTTGTCAAATATGTCCATGAACATATAACTATAAATTTCAAATGATTATTTTTGTGTGTGTATATTTGTGTATGTATAAAATATTTTTTATCATTAAAATATTACAGAAATTATTTATTTATATAAGTATATATTGTACCATAAATAACAATAAAGATATACATGTATATATATATATAACAAAATAAATAATTTTTTTTAACTTACAAGTTAGAAACATATCAGATCTGAAGTTACAATGATTTTAATATTTAATAAGTATATATATATATATAGATAATGAATTAAATAGTTTTGGCCGTAATAAATTAATATAAAGTAATTATACGATAAAAAATCAAGTTTTTTATTTTTGAAAAATCTAGAAACACATTTTATGGTTTAGGAAAATTTTTTAGAATTTTCTCAATTAAAATAATATTTTTAATTGAATAATTGATAATAGGCCAAAATTAAATTAATTTAAAAAAATATAAAATTAAGTTAGAAAAATCTAAAACTTTTTTGAATGCACTTGACATGATGTATTAATTTAAAAAAATATATAATTTTGAATTTTAGAAACATGGATTATTTAATACGAATTTATTGAATTAGGTAAACATTAAATAATATATATATATATAAGTGATAAAAATTTCTTATAATCCATAATAAACATAAATAAGCGTTTGAAAAATTTCAGATCAATATTATACATTAAATATGAAAACATATGTTTTAATTCAAATTGTATATGAATATTAAATCTTAAATTAATACATATATATATGCAAAACCATGTATATAATTTTAAACTAAATTTTATTTTAATATTTATTATCAGATTATAAACATAAATCACGAAATAGATCTTTAAATTTTATACACACATCCAATCTCCTTTATGGCAACAATAATACATACAACAATCCTACCTAACTAATAAAATAACAGTAATCTAATTATATACATAAGTTTACATGATTAACATCTAAAAACATAATAATATGATCAACATGTAAATAAATATTACCCGGAACAGATGCCCTAAAGTCCACGTTGAAATAATTAATTTTATTTCTCTAAAATTCCTTAATCCATCAAATTGCTAGTCTAGAATCAACGACCCTTCACAATCAAATAGCTTCTTGTTTTAACTTGAATTGGATTTGAAATTTTGGGATTAATTTAGAGAAAAGTTGCAGCCATGAAAGAAGAAGGAGATTGCAGCTCAAAAGAGTGAATTAGAATGTGATTAGGGTTTTGATATTAGTATTTATAATGGTATGATAAAAGAGAAAACTATGTAAGTTTCTCACTAGATCTTAGCCACACATCTGAGTATTACAGATTTAGGATAGGATGCTATGGAGCTCAGGAGACAAGCTGGATGACGAAGACATATCACACGTACTTGATTATATTCCATTGTGTATTCTATGTAGTATATTTAGCATTTTTTAGGACGAGTTATTATAGCTGTCCAGTTTTGTGTTATTGATTTGTTGTACTCTGATGATGTAATGTATAACTAACAGTTATAGTTCTTTTTGTATAAAGACATGTTATTATCTATTATATATTGTTCCGCTGCGATTGTGAGATTCTATGTTGTTGTTGTTCTATTTTCTTCTACCTCTTTCTTCTTTTCCTCTAACGATCTGGTATTTCCGGCACTCGATTGCTCGACATGATATACAGAGGACGTATTGATGTCGATTTTCAAGGGTTGAAAATCCAGTTCGTGACAATGACTTTCATGAACAAGTAACAAACAATATAATTAACGCGCTTCCGACATTCCTGACATAACTATTCCTCGATCAAGAGTAAAGCCGGTAGGTTAGAGCTCTATGGCTCATATCCCTACTCGAAATCAATCTTAACTCTCACAAATTGATAAGCCTACTTCGACGACTTTTAGCGTTAAACAAAGTTAATTACTTTTAAACAATTAAGGAAACAACAAGATTAACACATTTTCATCATTCCAACTTAACTATTTCTCGATCAAGAGGGAAGCCAGTAGGTTAGAGCTCCATTACTCATATCCCTACATGACATTTATCTTAACTCTCACAAATAAAAAAGTCTACCTCGTCGGCTTTTAGTGTTAAGCCTAGTCTATTACCTTTTCCAAAATTATATATATAAATAAATACTTGTAAATAGGTTTTAAATATCTATATAAAATATTACTTAAAAATAACTAATTTATAATTTAATGAAAAACATGTTTTATATTATAAAACCTCTTTACTTTGAAAATACATATATAATAATTAAAAATATATTTAAACTTAAAATCAACTTTAAAATAGGTTAGGAAACATCTCAAAAAATATTATAGAAAAATACCAAAATTAAATATCATTTTTAAACACTTAAAACCATAAACGACTTACTATGTCATTTATAAATGTCGTTAAAAGTCTTTGTTAAAGAACAATATTGAAAAGCACAATATTTACGACTAGTTTTAACCACTTTAACAAATAATTTATTACTTGAATTTATTATAGTAAGTACTATCCTTATGGTAATTAAAATCCATGGAAAGAAACCCCCAGGATTATCTTCCAATTTATTTATAAAATTTTCTATAAACAAGCTATATTTACAAAGTGTATTTATAACCACATTTTTGTTTCAACTTTCACAACTTTGGTTCATAATTTCTATAACTTTCCTAAGCATTTATTTACTATAAAATTGTAACGACCCGATATTTTGGACCATTCAAATCGACAATAAAACAACACATGTCTGACTTGAATAATTCAAAATACCGAATTGTTAATTTATATTTGGCAAAACTCAGAATATACAGTAAATAAAAAATCACAGATCACAGACAGAGAGTAATATAATGCAGCGGAAACAAAGAAATAGTAGTTCATGAATCTACTATATAAATACATCAGAGTTAAGTGAGATACAATAGGAATACCAAGATACAACAGGAGTGACAGTATGATAATCAGGTACAACTCAGAATACAACTGGAATCAACTGGATAACAAAATGAATAGATATCTGGATCTTCAAAGCAAAACTCCAGCTCCAAAGGTGAGTCTCTAATGCTGTATCACTCAGTCTTACCCGAGCGTAAAGCAAAACACAAAACACTCGAGTCAGGACATACATACTTATACAATGTAAACCAACTCAAGTGAACTGTAATAAAAGTACAAGTAACTTAATGAATGCTTGGGATCGCCCATTCTTTAAGGATCCATTAAACTATCTACTATGTAGTAATATTCGCTATTATAATAATGTCTAATATAAAATAAATATACTTTTAAATAGCGTTAAGGAGTGACCCAATACTCCCCTTAACACGAATAATGCCAATAGTCTATACAGTACCTGCATACCTCGAAAGGCTATGAGAAGATACTCCATAGGTACGACACAAATAGAAACTCGTAGTAAAGCTCGATACGGTAAGTGACACGGCACAACTAGGCAATGTCAGGGTAGATATACCAATTACGCATCCGGGCTGGTGGTGACGCATAACAGCCACTACCGACCACCTCGAACAACACTCCAAAATCAAGGGGTGCACCCAATCAATCACAAAGTAATATAATGGTATCGAAGAAGCGTGTCCGATCAGAGGTGCTACCTCATTGGCCCGTCAATCTCTCTTGTTTTAGCCACTTTATGCCAACTCACGGGAGTTGGGTCCACGTATATACCTTTAGGATCGTCGCCACCATCCTACTTCATTCTGAAAACTCCACCGCGTACACAGTTGTGAAAGTGGTTTTCGGTATCGACAGAGAGTATGTCCATATCCGATCCCGGTCTCTTTAACAACCAATCATTATTATAACCCGTGGTTAAAATTTTAAAATAATATTTTATACTTCAAAATAGAATATCATTTCAAATCCAAATCTTTATCAAAATAAAGATTAAATCAATTCCAAACCATTTCAATATATTTAAAATATCATATCATTTCAAAACTTCATTTCAAATCATTTCAATATATCAAAATATCATATCCTTTCAAAACTTCATTTCAAATCATTTTAATATATCAAAATATCATATCCTTTCAAAACTTCATTTCAAATCATTTTAATATATCAAAATATCATATCTTTTCAAAACTTCATTTCAAATCATTTTAATATATAAAAATATCCTTTGAGTTCAAATCTAAATATTCAATTTTAAGTACCTTTTAAATTCAAAGATATCATTCATTTATTATCATTTCAAGTCACCTTTAAAATAGTTTATATTTCAATCAAATAATTCATCTAAACCATTTAAAAGTGTAATTATTATACTTTCAAAACAAGTATTCAATTTCCAAAGTTTTAAACTATTCTGAGTTCATTTACTAAGTTAAAAACCATAAACATTGAAAATTTCAACCTTTCACAGCATTCAGAAAAGCTGTTATAAGTTATTCTTGAAAACCTTTTTAATTTAGCAAAGACAGCATTTTAAAACTACTGTTAAATCTCAGTTTAGTTGCAATTTAGTTTAAAACAACAAAGACAGCATTTCCAGAAATGCTGCAATAGCTCAGGTTTCAAATTAAAGGTTTTAAATTTATTCAGCAAAGACAGCAGACCACCACAGCAGTTATAGAACTGCTGTAATAGACCTGAGTCAAGTTTTAGTCTATTTAGTTCAACTACAGCAACTACAGCATTTCAGAAATGCTGTAATAGCTCTTTTATTCAATTTTAGTTCAAATCAGAAATCATAGCATTTCTGAATGCTATTAAAGAAATTTCCAGATTTTAGTGTATTTCCAGCAAATAATAACCTTCAATATTAAACCTTTTAAACATTATAAAAATCATATTTTGACATTAAAAAATGTTCATTAAATTTACTCTTTTAATTTATGATTTTTATAAGAAACATTTATAGTAAAATCCAAATTTCCAATAATTTTACTTAACAAATCCAAATGTACAATTTCTTTTCTTCATATTTTTAACAAATAAACTTAACACTTTATATTTTATTTCCATTTCACAAATTAAACTAATTTTCAATTTTATTTAATGAACTTAAACCTTAAATAAAAAACCAAATTCACATTTCCAAGTCAAGTTATATTTTAAAATTACACTTTTAAGCATTCATTTATTTAACCATTTAATACATAGAAAACTCAATAACACTTTATTAAATCATTTAAATTCAAATTCAAATCAAATTATCATATTTACCATTTTCCAAATATAATTAAATTTCCATTTTATTTATATAACTTAAATATCATTTTAAAAACCAAAATTCCAAATTTCCAAACTTAAGTTATATTTCAAAAATTCACTTTTACCACTCATTTAAATTACATTTTTAACTTCTAGAAAAATCCAAATTTCTTTTTTTAAACATTAAAAATCCAATTTAAATCAAATTTTCATAATTTTACACTTTTAAAAATATTTAAAATATTCAAAATACTTTATAAAAATAACCACGGGCCTGTATATAGTTTTCTATCCTAGGTCAAGTGATACAGATATGTATCATTTCAATCCGCAATTTAAAAAGCAAAGATCCGGGTTCTATCATTTCAAACCCGCAATCCCAAGTTAAAATAAAATAAATAAAAACCATTCAGGCCTATCATTTCAGCCCATAACGATTTTTTTCCTATTCTAAAGTTCGTTCGGGTATGTATCATTTCAACCCATAGTGAACCTAATCCACAGGGAACTTGCAGTGTGATAAACAGGTATAAATGAACAGTTAACAATAAATAACAGTAACAGATGATATGACAGGTAATTAAATAGGGTTAACATCATATAACATATATAATCACAGGCAGGTATAACATAATATAACATTCTACAAATTCAATTGTTGTCGCTTCACATTTGCATAAGTATAAATGTCTAGTGAGATTTACTCACCTTTTCAAGCTGGAGTTTGCGAATCAAAATACACAGATAAATTCCGGAAAGCCCGATACAACTTTAGATTCAAGTGGAGAGAGTGTCAAGCTATTGATCTTGAATACAACAATTAAAACAAAGCACATATAAATATAAATACAATACCAAAATAAATCGAACAAAGATTGGAAATCAAAGGAAACAAGGACATCACCAAGCTTTCGAACAAGTTTTGCTTGATCACAACTCAATGTATGCTCGACCATACATGCTTAGGCTCGGCTTTGGCATGTTTTCAAGTGGGAAATGGATCATATAGGCACGGCTAAGCTTGAGAATGCCAAGAGTTTGGGAGTTACAAGGCAAAGAATGCTAAAGGTCAAGGCAAAGTGGTTTTGGTTGCATCTAGGCTCGGGTATAGGGTCCTATGGGGCTCGGCCATGCATGGTTCAGGTCAGGTCACAGGAGAGGCTGATGGTTACGGGTCAGGTCATGATGGTGGTGGAGCTAGGGAAGGTGGCCAAGGCAAACTATGAAGGTGATGGTGGCATATAGGTCAGCTAGGCATTGTTTTGTGGAGTTTTGCAATGTTTGTGTGGTGTTTTCATCAAGGGATGGTCACGGCCATCTATGGTCAGAGGAGAAGGGTTATTGGTCGTGGAAGATGAGGGGAAGGAAGTGGTGGAGGAGATGGTGGAGGGTGTGGAGGTGTATGGTCGAACCAAGCAAGAAGAAGCAAGGCAAAACAAGGCAAAATGAAGAGGAAAAGTAGAAAGAAGAGGAGCCATTGTTTTCATTTTTTCTTCTTTGAACTGAAATGGCTGTGAGAATGAATGAAGTGGGAAGAAATTTCACGTGAATAACATTAGGAAATGCACGGCCAGGAAGAAAATGAGAAGTCAAGACAATGAAGAGGCAGGAAAAGGAAGAGTCACAAGCAAATGAAAAGACTTAGGTTAAAAGCTTTTAAACTCTTCACATTTCCATTTCTTTAAATCAAATAAAACAAATAAAATTCAGTAAATGAAATTTAAAAACTGAAACAAAGTAAAATAAAATATAAATAAATAATTAAATTTAAAGAAAATAGAAAAAGAATTAAAGAAATAGTTTAAAAATTCAAACCAGGACTTAAAAATTACAAATAAAATATCACCAACTTTAGAAAATTTCTACTTCACTTTAAAACAAACAAAAGGTCAAATAAATAAAATAAATGAGGAACAAAATAAAGTGGGAATTAGAATAAAATAAGATCTTAAGAAAAATAGAAAAATAAATAAAGAATTACCTTAATTAATTGAAACTGGAAATTAGAAATTGTAAACAAAATACAACAGACACTAGAAAATGTCAATTACACTTTTAAAAATGTTTTAAAACCAAAATATATACATAACATGTTATTTTACCCATATAAATATAAATTAAAACATTACATGACCAAATAAAATATTATTTATAAAATTTAAAATAAACAATTTTGTTAAATACAACAAATTACACACAATATTTAAAAGGGCATAACTTTCACATTATAAATCAGATTTCAACGAAACAAAAAGCAGTATTCTTGAAATTTTATTTACTTTCATAATAAAAGATAAAATTAAAAAATTTAAACTTTTAAAATTTTAAATTAAAAGTCAAAGTTTGACCATAATGACAAAAATTTACAGTTCTGGAAAATACTCTATTTATTCATGTTTGGGATTATAATTCACATAAAAATCATAATTAATATTTAAAATAACAAAATTTATCCATTTTTAATAAATAAAATAAAGATTTTAAATCAGGAAATTCAATTTAAAATAATTACAAAATACAGGGTTGTTACACAAATAGACCAAAATATATGTAAAGAACAACAAAATCAAATTATCCCAAGTTAAGAATATAAAACTTCAATTTACAAAAGTTCAAGTTAAGGGATATCGAAGTGCAGTTATAGCGATTATTCTCGCTTCAAACACTTTCATACATACTTCACTTCAATATAAAATCCAAACAACCATTTGACCATTAAGTCAAGGCCATGCCACATGTTTAAAATGGTAATAGAAGTGATGTTATACAATATAAAGTTGTCATTTTCTTTTAAAAGCAAGATGGATCCAAAGTTTATAACTTTACTTAGTTAACGTCACTTTAACTTTATATTTCAAACACAACATATACACACACAATATATACAAACAAGACAGTGATATAACTTACTTAGATCCAAGGCAAACACATGCTCAAGCACAACCAAACTCAAGAACACTTCCTACTATCACCAAACTCCTAAAGATCCAACATTTAGCACTTTCAAACTAAGGCAACACCTCCCCTCTTCTTTCATTGCTCATGGCCCAAGCTAGACCCCCATCTCCTTCACTTTTCTTCCACATTGACTTTAGATCTAAACTTCCTAAGGTTTTCTAAGGTTTTGGTGAAATTTTGGTGGAGTTAGAAGAAGATTTGAGTTAATTAGAGAAAATTAGTGAAGGACAAAGTGGCTTGGTGCTAATCCACTTCCACCATTTTCAACTTTTTATTATTTTAAATTATGAAACCCTTAAGATGTATTTATAGGTTTTTACAAGAGGTCACAACCACCTTTTAATTTACATGAAAGGTCAAAAAGGAGCCTCCATCTCACATGTAACCTTTACACCTCATTTTTATTTCTTAACGCTTAAGACTTTCCTCAAAAGCTCATTTTAAAAATATCTTCTACGATATCACCCATGACATCATCAAAAACTTTATTTCCATAAATGGTACAATATTTTTATTTCATTTTAATGATTTTTGAAGCAAATAAATATATGATAAATTTGAACAACATCTAGCGAGTAAAAAGCTGTTTATCGATAAAATGATTTTCGGTCAAATTACCGATATTTGTTCAAATTATTTATTTTTGTAAACATTTTTCCACAACAAGTTTACCATAATTAGTTATTATTTAAAAAGGTGGTTAACAAGGTTATTAAATCCCTTTAATAACATTTAATCCAAGATTCAAATATTAAAATAGTTCAGATATTTAAATACAAAGTGTTCAAAATTCCAGGTTGTTACAAATAATATTAAACGATTTAAATAAAACGATTTAAAATAAAAACTATTAAGTAAAATAAATGTTTTACGTTAATGTATATACATTTATAGTTTCGAGTTTATTTTCATATATATAATTTTATATTTGAATACAATATAGTATTTTATTTAAATTTGATGTTATTTCTAAATATATATATTTATATATACATTATAAGTTATATAAAATATGTTTACAAAAATATTTAATATATATACATATACTGTTTTCAAAATTAAAAAAATTCATAGATTTTGTATGGAAGTCAAATAAAATAATTCATTTTCGATAAAAACAAAGTAAAGCAAAAAAGAGTACTTTTATGGTCGAAAATATGTATACTTATATATAAATATATATGTATATTATTAGTTTACACAAAATATATTTATAAGTATACATTATACATATATATAGTATTTTTAAATATTATTTAATATATATAGTACATATATATATATACTTAAAATATTGAATTATATATACGTATATATATATATATATTTATTTATTTATACAAAATTAGTACATTAGTTTGAATCTGAAAATACTAAATATTTCATTTTGTAGATCTAGATCTAGAACTAAACTATGAATTTTGAATTTAATAATTGAACTGGAAATTTATAAATTCTTTATATTAAATTTGTAATTATTTTATAAACCAAATATATATACATATATATTGACATCATATATTATACAGAGGCGCTAACATGTTCATTATGGTGTAAATCGCAACATCTATGTACAGACATGTCAAACCATGTACACCTTTTATGTTGCACATGCACATATATAACTATGTGTATATGATACACGTATTATATTATATAATATAAATTTAAAATAATTAAAACTTTATTTATAAATTAAATAAAATATTTATTTTATTTAAAACAAATTTAGATAAGATCTAAGTAAATTTAGACTCCATGGGCCCATTAAAGATCTAATAATGAAAAAAATTTGAAATTCACCCAACCCCATTGTGTGCTAATCCAGTTCCAACAATGATTTCATAGCCAAATAACTTTTACTATCTAATTAGTCATATTTGGACTAATTAATTAAGCTTACAACTTAGTTAGTAGGGTGTTTGATAAAGGTGGTCTCTAGCCTGGATTGTTGGGTAATCAAGTATCCTATCCTACCTGGCTAACGGCCTAGTCCGAACAGTTATTGAGCCTAAAGGTTGACCATAATAGAGAAGCCCCAATTTGAATTAACTCTTGGGCTGATTTCAAAACTGTTTTGAAATTAAGACAAAAGGTTTAAATTTAAAATAAACACATATTAGAAAAGTTATAATATGATTTTTCAAAATCTTTGAAAATGTTATAAAATTAATTTGGAAAATATTATTTATTACTAAGATTAATAAAATAAATGAATTAAGTAAATAAGTTAACTAATTAATTATATATATATATATATATATATAATGATATATGTTATGTTGGCTTGAATTGTTTCAAGGTAATGTGAGTATACATGTGTGTATAAACGATTTTTCAAAATTAATAAAATTTATTTAAAATTATTTAGTTAAATAAACTAACTAAAAGTTAATTGATAAATTAAAATACATATATAAGACGAGTATATATGGACTCCCAGGTGGGCCTGCATCTAATCACAATGTGCATGGATTAACCAACAACGTGTTTCTATATGAAGTGTTGAGCAAACATAAATGGTTGTCATATAGATCGTGATTCTATACTATGAAATCAAAGTCGTACAAAGTACATGTAGCAACATCGCATTTCTTATGACTTACACAAAAAGAGAATGTGAGTAAATAATATTATAGATCTTTATTACTATTACACGGATTTCAAGTTATGGACAATTTCATCATTTTTTGGTTTATGTCGTTTCTCCATGGCCATCCCCATTACTCAAGTGGGCTCCACGACACAATTGGTGCAATTCACTGAAGTTAATCAGCCCAAAAGCGGTGGTTTAACCTCATTATCATCAAGTGCAGTAGCCTTATGCCTACAGTCGAAGATTTATGCTGCTCCAATCCAAGCTTGTTACTCTATATGTATCACCCTCAGTCATCTGTAACAACCCATGTTGTAACAACCCTGTTGTTAATTGCCTAATTAATTACGATTAATATGGTTAATTAATATTTATTGAGATTTTATAATCTAAATTGTGAAATTAAAATTTGTTTTGAATAATTGGTTTGGTTATCAATTCTTAGCATTTGATAATTAAAATAAATTATTAGTAAGAAAGAAAAATAAAATAATTAATCTGTCAAATTGGATTTTTTTTATTATCAAATATAATGGGGATAATAATTATTAAAAAAATATAATTATTAATAATTAATTTATCTTTTTGTTAATTACAATAATTAGTGTTAGGAGATAATAAAACTAGAGTTAGTTTAAATTAGTGTTTGTTGGGCTAAATAGAAATTTGTTAGTGTATTTCTATTTATTGATTTTGTTTGGGCCTTTGCCTTAGGATAAGCCCACTAGCCTTTAGAAAAGATAGGATAGTTATCATCTCTCTTAATCACTGGATCCATCATTCTCCTTTTTCCTGTACGTGCAATTCCTCAGGCAGGAAAAAAAAGAAGAAGAAAGGAAATTGAAACTCAAAACCTAGGCCTTAGAAAATCAAGATCAATTCATAGAAAATTCTACAATAAAAAGGAGATATGGGTAAGACTTCTTTTCATCTCCTCTATTCAATTCTACCATTTATTTAAGGTTTATTTTAGTTTTTAATTTCTGAAATTATTGGTAGGAGAGGGATTTTTGATATTTTTATGGGGATATAGGAGTTGTAGAAGATGAGAATAGCAATAGAGTGTTCAAAGCTTTGTTCTTCATCAATTAGCAAGTTTTCCTCATCTTTTGGATTAGAGGTGAGTTGCAAACTCACATATTTATCTCTATTAAGTCTTAATTCTTTGAATTGAGTGATAAGTATCAATAAATAGTTGAATGGTTTGAGTAATTTGATTGAATTGTTGAAATTTGCAAAGTACTTGCTGAAATTTATTTGTGAACATTGCTGTAGTAAAACAGTAATATCTTTGTGTAGAATGATCCGAATTGGTTCATTCTTTTTGTGGTAGAAAGATATTTAAATAAAATATAAGTTCTATTTTGATCATTTTTCGAAATTCTATGTTTTAAAGGGTCTAAATTAAGTTTGAAACTGATGTTATAGCACAGCCATTTCTAATTCCTAAGTTGATATCTGACAGTAAAATGGCCATTACGTTTTAACTATATATCCGAATTAAGTATACTTTCTTTTGTTAGAAAGCTAAGACATTAAGGAATAACTTACATGTTGTAAGTTTCTACAAATTCTATGACTTAAAGGGTCGAAATTGGGTTTGAAACTGATACACATGCTCTGCTCTGTCGATTTTCTAAGTTGAAACCTAAAACTAAAATCGCCATAACTTTTTAACGGTTAATCCAAATGGTGCAAAACTTTTTCTGGTGAAAATCTGAGACTTTAAGGAACAAGTTTAATGTTATATGTTTTGGAAAATTCTTAGGAAAAAGAGGTCGAAATGGTGTTTCAAAACTGAAAATCTAGTGCGACCTATGATTTGTTGCTATGTTTGTGATATTGTTTAAATGTGCTTTGAATGTTCTATTGTGATCTTTTTGATATATATATATATATATATATATATATATATATTCATTGGTTTGTTAAGTTATAAATTGTGTTTAGAGATGATATGAAAATCAAACTTTATGAAACTATTGGTCGTTACAATCTTGTGATATGTAATAGTGAATTTCTTGTGCTTTATGGACTCTGTATCATTTTTGATTCAAAGCTTTGGAAATTTATGAATCTAAATCTATCTATTTTGCGAATGTATATAAGTGCTTTGTTTGGTATAAAATAATTTCGCAAAGAGAGTTTATTTAAGTTCTAAATATCAAACATGTTTTCTAAAGTAGTTTAATTACCTTTATAAATGATTTTATGGATTTGAAATCTCAAATTTTGGAAATACAATTGTACGAGGTTTTGACTAATTATTAGAATACTAAATTTGTTTTGAAAATGGATTTATGGATTCACAATTAAATGAATACTTTTATAAGTGGATTTTGAAATATGGTGTGTCAACATTATAACCTTATAGAATTTAAAGAATCAATGTGATTTTGGAACATGAAAAATCTTGTTTTGTAAAATAAATACCCTTAAAACAATTTGGAATAACGGAATATTCTGATAAGTGACAAATTAAATAAATGTTTTGAGAACCTTAATTCTATAATTTGGGAAATACTAATAATCGACTTAGTGTTATCGATTAGTTTAAATGCTTTCGAATAAGACTTCGTCGAATATGGTATAACTCAATGAATAGAATGTTTGAGTGGAACTTACTAGCCCATTAGCAAATACTTAAATTTCACCGGGTAGTATGGGATGCCTTGGTTAAATTCGTGTGATTGCTGTTAGGAAGTATTTTACACTTTAGAGTTGTATTCTCTTTTGGTGTGTGACAAGTGGTTGCTAGATCCTTAAGAGAATGTAGTTCAGGTTTTCTAGTGGTATCCGTAATAAGTGATATTTACTAGCTTTTAGTAAATACTTGAATTTCACCATACGGTATGGGATGTATTGGTTAAATTCTAGAGATTACTGAAGGTGATAGTATTTGGCACTTTAGAGTTTACTCTCTTTTGGTGTGCGGCAAGTGGCTGCTAGATCCTTAAGGAGTTTATTCCTTGATTTCTTTTCGAATATAATAATATAATAATATTAAATAAATGTAGATTTATCGAGTCATGGTTTCTACGATCACCTTGATCGGTATGGACTATCCTTGAGATCATTATGTGATTCTATGTTCCCGGTCTGAGTACGATCCTTGGTATCGGATCGGTTCGAGTGATACCAATTTGTTTGTTTGTTTGCCACGGGTTTTGAGTACAATCATTACGATTGTTTTGGACGATCATTACGATCGGTTTGGATTAAGATCTCTTGGATTCTGGATATTTGGATTCTGTGACTCTTCTGTGTTCGTGAAAGAAGTATATATATTCTTGTGTCTTGTGTTTGTGAAATAAACATATATTCTTGTGTCGTGTGTTCGTGAAATAAATATATGTTCTTGTGTATTATGTTGGATGTTAAGTTAATTATGTTATTTTGTGTTTAGTGACTAGTTCGTGTTTGTGACGTAAACTTATAAACCTGTACTGAGTTAATCATTGATATTTGCCAGCTTAGAGATATTGTGTTTTGTTCTGTGAATTCAATCCTAAACATCTGTATTTACTTATATGTGGTTTGTTCTTGTGCTATATCTTGTTCTCACCATATTGGATATTTAGAGATAGTCTGACCCGGGTGTTATTTTGCTTGGGTCAGGCCGAGACTTTTCAGGTTACAGGACAGGTTGACCTTTGAATGGTTGTGCTAGCAAGGAGTTAAACATTTGGACTTTTAGTTTATCCCATTTAGGAATTTGGACCTTGTACATAAAATATATAATTGAGATTAGAGAATCTTTAAATTTGTATAACAATTGAGTTTAGTATTTCATTGTGTAAACTAAATAATTTTTATATGTATATGTTGAGATTTATTCCACTGTGATCTGTGACTGTTATTTATATGATATATTGTTCTGATTCTGAAAAATCGATGTGTCTGTTACTTTGAATTAATATTGTACACGTCAAATTCAGTTCAGATATTAAGTGAAAAGGTATAAATGACGTGTCAGTATTAGTATAAAGATATATTCACATTCGATCGTCCTTAACAAGCCGTATTCTCCGGATTAGCAGACGACATTACTTGTAATGTTCTTTGCTAATCTGGGCATCGCGGTGGGGTTGTTACACATGCAGTTACCATAAGCCAACAAATTCCAGCCCAATTCTTATATCCAATTTCCTCCCGGCCAATAACGATACTCAACATTACGATCCCAAGCAGATGCCTTTTTTTCAAGGCCTGATCCAAATTGGTAACCTAATTTCAATTTCGAGATTCAACCCACCAATTATCTAATTCTCCCCAAATCCAAATATTGCCTATGACTTTCCACCGTAGCCTAGCCACTGACCCAATCACATTTTCAGCAGGCATACCTAAAAGATTTCCCCACTTGTTTTTATCAAATGAATATGCGTCTGCTCGGCCCATTGGGCTTGCTCCTTTAGTCATCTAAGCTCTTCTCCTATCAATAGTCCGATTCATCTTCCCACCTCCAGCTCTACAGTTGTCGCAGTTATTCCTCCCAAGCTAGGTTCATCGTTGCAGCCGACCGAACGCTTCGCCAACGGCAAACGACCTATAACCACATGTTGGCTGTCTTTGCCTTGCTTCGACGTCCCCTGAAAAATGATGTAGAGGCCGTCTCCATAATACGAATAAATTTTAAGCAACATAAAAAACATAGTTATAATAATGGTAGAAGCATGATTAACTGAATAATTGAAGTCTTTATGAACTATACATCTCACAGTCATTACAATGGGAAAATACAGAAAAGGTCAATAATAAAATCAGGTAAATAATAACTAAGAATAAAATTTCATGAGGTTTCGGTCATTGATTTTACATCATCATTATTTTCATGCATTTACATATAAAAACCAAAAGAGCGGAGAAATCCATGGATAACATTTATAGTGTTAGCATAGGATAAAGCTCATGGATAACAAAGATTTTAAATTTGATAAGTGTTGATCGGTTGATAATATTTATTTATGATGAATGAATGGATTTCATGTAGAAAAAAATTGACTTCTTCAAAAAATTATGCCCTAAAAAATCTCTTTCTCAAAAAAAAGTCGTGCCGCTTACCGTCGTTCTGGAAAACCGCCACATTTCTTTGGGTGCTCGACGAAGGTTGACATCATTCTGGATTTAAAGGTTGCCACTGCACTTGATTATTCAATACCCATTCCTTCTTGAACCTGACGCTGCTGAGCTACCAAGATCCAAAATTGTTATGCCGAAGATTACATGAATGATAGATTGATATGTACAGTGTACTATTGCTCTGGAAGTTGATTCGAATTTGAAGTTAGAGCTTGCTTAAGTTTGCATCGTTCTGGAGTTGATAATTTCTTGTGAAAATAAAGACTGCCTGTTGCATTTTGTAAATGAAGTCTTTGAGTTTGCATCGTTAATTCATTGATCTGGAGTGCTCTTAAGTCTCCGATTGTTGCTGATGTCTTTGTCTTACGTTCTGAAGTTGATGATAATCGCAGTTGGTATAAAAGAAGGATGGCTAAACTCTATGTTCTACTGTTTTGTTATTGAAATGGAACTGGATGAGGATCATACGACTTAATGTTTTTTGCACTGAACTCGATCTGTTTGAAGTAGATTTGATGAATGCAGTTTGATAAACACAGTTTGATTTACGGGGTATGATATGCTAAGGTTTTCTTGATGATGAATGAATTAGTATATATGCACGTCCATTTTGACCTACATATGCTCACTTTGGACATGTGAACTGCTTTGTACATGAACAATTTGGTTACTTATTTGCTTCATCTAAAAACCACTTTAGAATATTAACCACCTAAAAAAATTTGTTATTATTTCTAATTTTGAATTTTAGAACTAATATTTTTGAGTGGTTGAAAAATAGTTAAACTGTACCACATTTCTAGTTGAACTTTTTCATTATATATTACTATCAATATTTCTATTATTGAACTCATTTCCTTTCGAGTAACTGTGCATTTAGCTACCATATGCAATTTATTGTGGACATTTCTATAAAATGAGGCATTTTGTCCATGATTCTACAATATTCTATAAAATTGCTTCATAATTTTCAAAATTAAAATTGAAATGCATGATAGTAATGTCTTAGTTTGAAGCTACCCTTAAACTTAGGATTGTTGTTATTTTTATCAAAATGGGTATGATGTTTTATTTCCTAATATTTTTTTATTACTGTGTGCGCGCACATCAATTACTAAAAATTTCTTTATCCCTTAGTAACTTACATATTGAAGCGTATGATTACATGTAATCACCACCGACATATTTGTGTTAGCATGCAATTGCAGGTGACATATTTGTGTTAGCATGCAAATGCGGGTTAATAAAAAAATTCCAATTGATGTTTTTAATCGTTATTCTCTATTTTTCTGATTTGAACCGTAAAAAATTCCAATTGATCTTAAAATTTAACCAATTATAATTAATATATATTGACCTTTCAACAAATTATTCTTTAAAATTTGATAACAAATTAATAAGAATAATTCCATAACAGTATTTTTACTATAAAGTGTAAATTTCCTATTTTTTAAGATTAAAGAGGTTCACTTAAATAATGATTCATAAAATTTACATTAATACTGTAGCATGTCATTCAAAATTAATAATGTAATCTATTAATTTGGTGGTTAAACTTATGATATTATTTATTAAATTTATTATGTGAAAAAAATAAAGAGCGAAGTGATAGCTTTTATTTGAATTTAAAGAACCGTGTGGTTCAAAGAGTTTGTTCTCAAGGTTTTTTAGGGTCTTGAAATTCCAACACGGGTTTATGCATGCATAATGTTATTACATTTTGAAAACCACAACGTTTCAAGGTCGAAGAATAACCGTAGTCCAACCGTGGTCGGGTCGGGTCTTTAAAACACTGATCCAACAGATTAAAATTATGTGTTATCTTGATTTTGAGAAGTCAGTTTGGATACCGTTTTGAATTCAATGTTTAGTTTCAATTTAGGGCTTTGGTTAGCGGCCCCATTTTTCAATGTTATACTTTCATGGTGGCAAATATCGTATTCTACATCGATAATCATATAAATACTTACTGATTGAATGCATGTGTTATAAAAGATTAATGCAAAAAGGAAAAGAAAAAAATAGCTGACTAATCAGCAGCGGCCAGACAACCGTAGGAATGGATCCACAAATACTTATCATTTTTTGATAATTATCTTCTAAATCCATCCTACTTTCAGAAATATTTTTTTTGTTTGCACTTTTGCATGCAAGTGCAAATGTAGTGGTTAGAATGCCAAGGCTTACTGAAAATTTAATATTCAAAAATTGAAAATTCGAAGTAATATGTTTGAATTAACAGGGAAACAAATATAAATTGAGTTGATCGTATTGAATAAGAGTCCATATAAATCCATATGTGTGGTTTGCATGGACTTTTAATGTAATTCTAGCTTCATTTACTTGTACGCTTAGAAGGAAGCCTTTTATATTTTGTTAATTAGAACCTTAATTTCCATCCCACTAAAACCCTTTATAGTAAGAGTCTTACGTTAATAGTGGACACCCTATGATGCTAAAAAAGGGTGAAAACTTCATGTTTACAGCTATGATCATATATATATATATATATATATATATATATATATATATATGGCAACAACAAAAAAGTGAAAACTCTTAGTACTACTTTAGAATAACATTTGAAGTGTTGTTAAAGTAAACCACAACTTCAAAAACCATTGAAAACTAAACCAAAAATGATTTCATACAGCATTAAAACATGAAATAAGTTATAAAAAGTAGCGAACTGTAAGATAAACAACATCAAAACATTAGTAGCATTATCAAACAAATAGTAGTATTGAACAACTTCAAAAGGTATATGTCCAACAACAAAATACTCAACTTCCCTCGGAATATTCAAAGTTTATCTACCGACAATCATTTGCACTCTTTCCTAAAGTTAAGCATTCAAAGGCAGTACGTACATGCTAAAATAACCCATCTTCCTTGAAAAAATGCTTTCCTGCTTACTACTATTTATGTTGATAATTCCAAACCTACAAGGTAACTACCACTTGATACCTTCCATGCTTTTAACCCATTAACTCTTCCTTGGATTTTTTTAGCGACCTTAATATTATGCAAGATGCATCTGAAAAATCAGGTGGTACTCCTCTAACCATCAAGGATATTGCTCCTTCCATAATGCTATCAATATTGCAAGCATACTGCCTAGGCCATTCTAGTTCTTTCAGCACCCAGAGAATAGTTATAGTAGATCTGGAAACTTTTTGTAAAATGGATGGAACAATAATTATACAACTCTGAACCAATGGCCTAAAGTTACCACTCATACTCCTCCTTAGTACCTATCAGAACATAATCCTTTAATCACTTTACGGGCCTAGCACCTACCAAAGGTCCATCATCCTTTAATCTTTTTAATGATTGGACTACTGATATTAAACTATTTTAATGACTAATTAAAAAGCTTTAACATAATAACACTCAACTACACCGCCACATAAATAATTCATACTAATGAAAACTTACTGTTATTTTTTTATATATAACATGATTCTAAGTCATACCATATCATAACTTAAATGCCACTAGTACGATGAAATTTTACAGGTTCTAGTTCACCTATAACTTCACCATTTATAAATAATATGAATCAATTAATTAATACCAAAAAAAAGTAAAATATATACATGCATCTGTTAGAAATAGATGGTGATTATTTCCTCAGTATTGTTGCATGTACTTAATTTAAAACTGTAAGCTCTACACTATTAGTGAAAGAGATGTCAACTGTTTGCATCAAAGTCATAAGTTAGGCATTCATTCGTATGATAATAGATTAGCAAGATGTTTTGACTAATTCTATATCTACTACCTATTCTTATGCCCAGATGTTGTCACTACTTAAATAATCACATTATCTCCTCCACTAATCAGAATCTTGACAAAAGTTAGGAAAAATAAAGTAGGAGTAGACGTACATGTTATATGTAGTCTTATTCTTAGTATGACTTATCATGTTATTGCCAGTAGAGTCAGGGAAAAAATAGTCACAACGGTAACATGATCAAGACGATAGTAAACATAGAAGAACACAAAAATAATATTGATCAAGACGGTTTTCAAACCTTTTAGAGATATGTTTTGCTAATCTGAACCAATGCTTGGTGAAAGTACTTGCCAGTTATAGTTAACAACAAAACCAAAGTAAGCATACATCATTACAAAATGAGTGTATATTCTACCATCCTAGCATAGTTGAGACTATCACTCAAGTTACAAGATATGAATAAGTACGCCTACCTGAGTTGACATTTGTTGTTAACCATCCAACATGGTAAGTAGCCATTAAAACTAAAAATGATCCAATTTATCTTTCCAAAATTTAATGTTTTCCAATTTGCAATATTTTTCCCATCCAACCTAATTTGGAAGTATTGTAGTCAGTATAAAATGATATATATTTTAAATTTTTGGATTTACATATGAGGGTTCTATATTTCTATGTACAGACTATTTTTTGTTTCTTTTTTATTTACAAATAAATCCATTAATGTTAGAAGGAATAGATATAGGCACTTCTTTCTATTTTCTAGATGTTTCTTTAAATTCACTTTAACATTGGATCAGTGAAGTAAATTTTCATGAATTTGAGTACAAAATGACAAATACCTTTCTTTACATCCACAGTCTTATTATCATATAGATTTGTACTTTTGAATCCAAATATATTAATTTATAAGTTTTGTGTTGTAAGTACATAATTCAATATTTATAGGATGAATAATCCATTTGCGAATTTTAAAATAACTTTAGTATGATCAATAAACTTGAGAAAAATGCTTAAACATTTGATTAGTTAAGGTTGTGTATAAGCATGAATTATAAAAAGAGTCCAACTAAGGGATTTTTTTCCTTTTCATTTAGACTGTATATGTGATATGTTGATTATACCATGTTCGTTAGGTACTTAAACAAACAAATGCCATAATACATTGCCTATTTTGCATACTATCCTTGTATGTTTATATATGTTTTGTGCTTGAATATATTAACTTGAAAGGATCAACGATGATGTTCATGTCCATGTTCTAGTAAGGACTTCAAGTTGGTTATAAACAAAGAGAAATTAACTGATGTGCATATCATCCCAGCAAAGTTGAAAATTTTTGGCATAAATTTGATATTGAATTCAAATCAGTATGACTACCTCAATGCAATGTGAAAGAAGGTAAGAAAATGCCCAAAACCGTAAGTGAACGGATTAAGAACTAATAATAAATTTAAACTTAACAAAGAGTACTTAAAATCCATTCAGGTAAATTTTAACAAATAGCACATAAAATTACCAACAAACGTCATTGAGGTTAGTCATTGTTAATTCCACTAGCTCGTTAATCGCTAGCCATCGTTAATTGAAAATCGTTGTTGCTGCAGCGTAAGATAACATAATAAGAAAAATAGCCGAAACCGTTAACAAACATCGGCAGAGTAAAAGGTAAAAGTGAATTTAAATTCAACATACCGGAATTAAAATCCATTCGAGTACTTGTGGTCGAAGTTCGATGGACATCGGCGAAGCGATGGCTGAGCTTAGTCATCGGTAAGTGCTAATCTTCATTAATTGGTAAATCCATTCGAGTACTTGTGGTCGAAGTCTGATGGATAATGGTGAAGCGATGGCTAAGCTTAGTCATCGGTAAGTGCTAATCTTCGTTCATAAGTAATTGTCATTGATGTTGCGTAAGGTTTGGAAATCTATTTGGATTTCTAGTTTTCGAGCCAATGGAATCAAGAAAAGGGAATTAGGGTTTTTACTTTTAGGAAGAGCGTGGAAAATGCGAGAATAAGATTTGCAGGAGAACGGTGAGAGTAAGGGCATATTTGGTATTTCAAAAAGACACCGTGCAACTTTATTTAAGGAATTCTCTTTATTAGTAGTAAAAATATATGTATTACTGTAAAGGTTATTATATATATATTCAACATATTAAGTTATATTTGAAAAATATAATAATTAATTAAAGCGTTAATTAATTGAATTAAGCAAATAAGTTTTAATTAAAATAATGTTACACATAAAATATTATATAAGTTAAATAAAGTATAAAATTTCTGTAATAATAAATATATAATATAAATATAAGCTAATGGTGGAACATTAAAGAAACCTTAAATAGACTTAAAGAATAAATACATACATAAAAGTATGTATACCGTGATTTCTGATGTGTCCGACACTTGAATCACGAGGGTGTTTCATAAGAAATACATTATTCCATAAGTCGATATCACTCAATTAAATATATTGAAGATTATGAATCTTTAATATAAGTGTTGTCCTCTGCCATTTATATATTAGTAAATTACTTGCATACTGTCTAGTTGTTGAGCAAACTTAAGCTAGAGATATTATGTGTAGTATTATTAATATATTGACTGGAAGTGGTAAAATAGCTATATGTATTTGTTGAGCAAACTGAAGGTACATATACCATACTTAGGCTGTTGCAAAATGGTTGGTACAAGCAAATAATTTCTTTCGATTTATTGAGCAAACTCAAGGTCGAAATGAGATCAGGACAAGAAATCTTGGGTTAGGAGTTGTATACAATACAACCGATAAGGAGTTATTCATCGTTTTTGGGGCTATGACTTATTGAGAAAACTCAAGGTCAAAATCCTAAGACAAACGAGTCCTAACACTCGCTAGAGAAGTTGAAAGGTTTATATGTTTTTTCTTAGGGTTTGGAGAAACATAAAAGACTACCGGGAGCCTTATTAGAAAAATGAAACGGTAACATTTAACATTTCTATTATTGTAAGGGCATCTGCTATATAAAGTTATAATAATCTACATTGAATAATTTGAATTTAATATAATTGATAAATGTTTAACAATTAAATATACAAATGTACCGAATTAATATTGACAAATAAAATATAAAATATACTAACCAATAAATTTTCGCATGTTGAGCCATTCAAGCGTCTAAATATACAACCACGAAATACGTTCGTAACTTGGTCATTTACGAGTTTACTTACCCAAGACTATGTATTGTCTTCAATGAGTTTCGAACTCTAAAAGTAATACAAGAATATGGATACTTGATCCATATAAGATCACATATAACTGTTATATGGTGAATCGTCACAATTCGTAATGTACGTAACCTCGATGAAATTAGTTCATTGAAATAATCAAGTAAACGGTAGTGTGAGATCTTATATTCAATATAATCAATTATAACAATGATCTTGTTGTGATTAAATGTAACACTGCACCAAAGGCTATAAGATAGATCTAAGAATTCGATCATTGAAATTCCAGTTTGATCAGTTTACATAAAGTGTAATTTATTTGATATCCTTAAAGTTAAGAATGACCAAATGCACTTTTGTAAAGAGTTCATTATAATATTGTAGTAAGGATTTCCTTTGAATGTTGCAACTGCTTATAAAGGAAATCGAATGTAAGAGTGGACGTAACCTATAGCACAATTTGTGTAAAGAGAATGAATGGTCATTTCTACATCATAAAGAAATTCGAAAACGAGAATTGTAAAATAATAATACATACCTAACATTGGAATGAGAAATACAATTCATATTCTAAAAAATATATTTATATAGAAATTTTTCTATGATATTTATTTCTTTGAATTTAAGATACTTGATTTGAAAATTCGTGACTACAAATCAGTTACAATAAATTAAATAAATTTCCTATATTTAGTGGTTGAATGGAGCTTCATATTTTATACGATATTACAGTAATGGTGGAAGCATGCCAGATAATGGTTATTGGTCGTATCAAGTTATGAAAATTGTTTGTAAAACATACTAAATATTATTTATGAAATAATAAATGTTTTTCGGTATTGACTGAAAAATAGAAATAGTTTTATTTCAGTATGAATATTATGAATATTCGCTATAAAATAAAACTATAATAGTGGTATTTGTGATGCATTGGAAAATACAGAAGTATCTAAATTTATTTTCAACTATTTTGGAATTATGGACTGAGCCGTAGTTTGGAGAAATAATTTTTTGGTTATATGATTATGAATCATATGGTACTAGTAAATTTATCTCAAACAATGAAGGCAAACACCTATTGAGTGGGAGCATGATAAGAGTTGATGAACTCTTCGAATTGATAAATATAGATGTATGCAATCAAAAGTCTATTTCAAAATGGTTCCACATACTTCATTATATTCACCGATGAGTTATCACCGACATAGACATATGCATTTGATACACATATAAAATGTCCATGACAAGCTTGTAGTGTATAAAATAGAAGCGAATAAAATAATGTGCAATAGAAAATAAAGCTGATTTGATTTGATCGAATATGTGAGTATATTAGAAAGAGTTCTGAATGTACCTAAAAATGAATAAAGATTCAGTCTCAAAAGTGACTCGTCCTTATGGTACATATTGATGTATTAGTAAGGAGTAATCGAACTTTGTTGAACAAAGTATGATTAATGGTGAGTGAAGTTGTGTTTACTTCTTTCTATAAGGTCATGTACTTAAGAGTAGTACACAAGGTTAAAATTAATTTCATCTAAAGAACAGTTTACAAAATCGTATAAGATAAGGGTTTATAAGAAATCCCAACATATCTTAGGACAAGGAGTTGGCATGTTATGTGAGTCAAAAGACTACATGTAATAATTGTACATGAGGGACTTGTATGAATCACCCCAAAAGAATTTTGGGAACGATTGTCATTGGATGACTAATTTATGTTTTAAGCATAAGTATCGTAAACCAAAACCAAATCAGTTTTATATATAAGGCAATTCAAAAAGTATTTATGAATACTTATTCTGTTGCACTGAGAAACATCTATTGTTCTAAGAAATACCAACTTCGTAGCGAAGGAATTTCTTTGAGAAATTATTGATAGTAAAATGGATTTGGATACGATCCAAAGATCAATCAATTACATGGGATGAAATGAAATTAACCTAACCTAGTCGAGCACATCACATTAGAGTGTCTAATAAGTGTTCTCACAAATTGAAGAGAAACTATGAGTTTCTTATCAATATCGAGAATAGATAATCGTCAGTTGTCAATTAAACCATTTAGAGTATTGATTCTTCAATATGGCATGATGCACAAATCTGAAAGGATTTCAACAACATTATCAAAATACGATTTTGGTTGTTCTTTCGAAGGTTAATGCTCCATCAGAAATTAACCTAACCTAGTCGAGCACATCACATTAGAGTGTCTAATAAGTGTTCTCACAAATTGAAGAGAAACTATGAGTTTCTTATCAATATCGAGAATAGATAATCGTCAGTTGTCAATTAAACCATTTAGAGTATTGATTCTTCAATATGGCATGATGCACAAATCTGAAAGGATTTCAACAACATTATCAAAATACGATTTTGGTTGTTCTTTCGAAGGTTAATGCTCCATCGGAAATTAACCTAACCTAGTCGAGCACATCCCATTAGAGTGTCTAATAAGTGTTCTCACAAATTGAAGAGAAACTATGAGTTTCTTATCAATATCGAGAATAGATAATCGTCAGTTGTCAATTAAACCATTTAGAGTATTGATTCTTCAATATGGCATGATGCACAAATCTAAAAGGATTTCAACAACATTATCAAAATACGATTTTGGTTGTTCTTTCGAAGGTTAATGCTCCATCGGAAATTAACCTAACCTAGTCGAGCACATCACATTAGAGTGTCTAATAAGTGTTCTCACAAATTGAAGAGAAACTATGAGTTTCTTATCAATATCGAGAATAGATAATCGTCAGTTGTCAATTAAACCATTTAGAGTATTGATTCTTCAATATGGCATGATGCACAAATCTAAAAGGATTTCAACAACATTATCAAAATACGATTTTGGTTGTTCTTTCGAAGGTTAATGCTCCATCGGCCATGAATGTGTCTTCAAGGGCATGACTAATGCAGTTGGAATAAAATGAGGAACATCAATAATAGCGTATTAGATTCACCATTCAATGTGCTTAAGAAAATTCTGATTTGCTCATAAAATTACCATTTGTTATGACTTTGTTTTTTGGTACATATGTGTTAAAATGAAAAATTATAAATAATGATTTAGAATAGACCATTTGCATATAACAACCAAAGTGTCTCGAAGTTGGTGGGAGTGATATTGAGTTTGTGTTTTTTCCAAGATATGATTCAAGAAATGATACAAAAGTATCATTCACTAAGAACCCGAGTTGAATAAGTATTTTGATAAAAAATATCAAATAGTTTGATTTTTAGTCAAAATGCAGAGGAAGCGTGTATCCATCAGAAAAAATTATTAAAGATACTAAAATATTACTACTAATCGTTAATAATGTACTTGTGGTAAAATCAGTAATAATTAGTTTGTTTAATACTCGTTATTGGATTTGTAAATTATACCTTTTCTAATAAGTATAAAGGATGTTGGGAATGTCCCAAATGATATGTAAAGGCATCTTATTAAAATATTTAATATGAAATATGAAAGATGGATTCTCTATGTATTAATAATAGGAATTGTCATACATGTTGTATTGTCCACATTATCGTAATTTGCTTATGTATTTGATGTATGAAGCAATTGTAAAATCCGAATTAAGATCTCTAAATAGTAGTTTAAAGTATTCTTGAGTATTTATGAAATACTAGAGAACTATTTGCAGAAACAATAAACTCCTTATGAAGGAATGCTTGGACTCAAACTTCATAAGTGATATAGAGTATGATATGTCAATTTAAAATTCATGTTCAAACCTTAGTTAGGAGTTTTAAGTTGCAAATGTTCCTAACGAACATTGTGATCGATTCAATGAAAACACTAAGTACATTACCTTGAATATCACCACCATAAAAGCTGTAATGACCCGCAAGGCAGTAGCGACTGGTAGGCTTTTCAACCATCCCAGCCCCACCGTGGCATACAGTGATACCTCGAATTTGCTTTTACGGCCAGCCACTCGACTCGCAACCAACCCTTCAAGGCCTTATACTACCTCTAGGGACATGTAGGGGTAAGAGTCTCCTGCTCGCCACTAAACATGAAGCGAGAACCCCTATCATGCTGTAATATAGCAAATCCGATCCCTAGCTTCACCAGATACACAAAAATGCACGTGCACATGCACGGTGGCTCCGACCACCTCTGGTCAACGTCGCGACCTTCCCAAAGTTGGCGATCACATCCTCTGATGAACCAACTCCCAACTTCTTTGATTCTCACTCAAAATCAAAATCGAGCAAATCTGCACAAACCTCGACAAAACCACAACCTGGAAAACCCTCGAACTCACGCCTTTGATCACCGGAATGACTGAGCCTCCGGCCACAACCTCGCCAACTCCCCCGCCACCATTTCCCAAAGTCTGGTGGAACTCGATCCACCAGAGACGCCGAGATGGCTAAACTTCCGACCATCCCATAAACTAGGGTTGCGTACTATTTCGACCACCAACCGCCGCCACATTGATTTGCTCACCCATCTTACTTTTTTGCCAAGCTCACCGATCATTCCACTACCTCCATTGAAGTCCTCGACCTTTTCGATCACCTTGATCATCAGAAACCACCCAAAACTCACATGCAGATCAAACCCGAAATGCTCGCTCAAACCAAAACTAAATTTTTTGATTTCACTTCTAAAAATCATGATTTTAGTTAATGATTCGGATTATATGCCTGAATCAATGAATTAAGATGTTAAATTTTTAACATAACTCAAGCTTGCCTATTCTTTTTGGTTTACAGAGAAATTTCAAATTTATTTTACCTTAAATATAAATTTAAAACTTACTCTATGATTAAACAAACAAATTTTGTTTAGAACCTAAGTCCTAACAGAGATTAGATCAAGAGATAATGAATTTTGATAAAAAACTTGAGCTTGAAAACTAAGAACAGAGATGTCACATGAATATCAGTCATACACACATCTATACATCCATATATATACAGAAAATTCACCAATATATACACACAAGCATACTTATTTCCAGTAATCCACATGCAACCAGATATTCAAGTACTTAAGCTTTTAGAAAAGATGTTACTCACCTGTTTGAAGGGCATAGAGCTTTGAAACAGATGCTTGAAACTGGAATTTTGATAAAAATGCTTAAATCTGGAAACTTTGAATTGCTGTGATCTTCTTAAAAACTGAAATGCTTAATTGTTGCTTAGATTATCTTGCTTGAACTTTGATTTGCTTCAGGTTTTCTTGCTTTGTTTTGATTTGTTTAAAAATGTTTACAGGTTGAAGATAAAATGTTTACAGGCTTTTCTTCTGATTTGTAGATTTGTGTTACAGGTTTTATTTTTGAGTTTCTTTGTTTTAGAAATGAGAAGATAGGAAAAGATATGGAAAAGAAGAGATGTATGTTTATATAGACTAAATTATGATTTATTAAAAATTAAAGAAAATGAAAATACAAAGATGACACTTGTTCAATTTGTTAACATTTGTCAATTTCATATTTTAATCTCATTACACATGTTATTAACATGATTTAAAAGCTAACACTTGTCATTATACATTTTTAATTATTTTTAAATGTTAATAAAAAGCTTTAGTATTAAATTTCCTAATTAATAAATACCTTTCTTAATTTATATAAATAAAATTCTTTAAGGAAAATAATATAAAACAAATCTTATTCTAATAAATATCTTATTCATATATTTTTTTAAATCCAAAATATTTTAAATATTTATCTTTTAAATTTCAAACTTAAATCCAAATTCAAATTCAAATTTAATTTCAATTTAAAATCCAAATTAAAAATTAACCTATATATATACATTTAAACAAACACAAGTTTAATTTGAAAATAATAATTCTATTTAAAGCCTTATATATACATATAAACAATCATTATTATTATTGTTTGAAAATAACAATTTTAAATAATTAATAAAGGAGATTATCACATTTTAAATTTCTTGAAATTCTGGGATATCACAAAAGCAATGTAAAAATATAAATGCACAAATTTATAAGAGAGCTCACTAGGAGTCAAACAATATACTCCGATTAGTTCTACCTGATAAAGGTAGTTAATCAGCATCAGAGAGAGTTGATTAATATACAGCGGTTTGGTATCCCCAGGGGTTGTCCTCTTATTTCTTCTCTTTCCTTCGCTGACGACATTGTTATCTTCTCAAACGGGGGTCGTTCCTCCGTTCGTCGTCTACTATGTTTCATCCATCAATACGAACGGTCCTCTGGTCAGCTTGTTAACCCTTCCAAGAGTTGTTTCGTTCGTGCTAAGGACTGTTCTTCGTCTAGATCCACATGGATTGAGACCTTCTCGAGCTTCAAGGAAGCTTCTTTGCCATTACCATACCTAGGTATTGCTCTATACCGTGGTAGGAAGCTTAACTCTTTGTTCGACTGCTTAACTGACAAGGTGAGGGGTCGGATTTGTCGCTGGAATGCGGCTCTTCTTTCCCAGGCCGGTAGACTGGTACTTATTAAGTCTGTGTTGGATTCTATGGGCACTCATGTCTACGCGGCAATGACCCCTACATCTTCTTTCTTCCGCTCATATCGGTCTTTGGTCTCGTCCTTTTTCTGGGGCACCAAGGAGGATCGCCGTCGCCACCACTGGGTTTCGTGGGACACTATTTGTCGTCCCAAGACCGAGGGCGGATTGGGGCTTAGGCATCCTAAGGATATTTGTGCTGCTTTTGCCTGTAAACTGTGGTACAGATTTGGTGCTAATGACTCGTTATGGGCTAACTTCCTTCACGCTAAGTACCGTAGGCTGGCTAGTTCCAACTTTTCGGGAACTCCGTCTTATGCAAGTGAGACTTGGAAGCACATGCAGTCTGTGAAGACCTTCGCTGATTCTCATGGAGGTCTGGTGGGCTGGGATGGCGCTCCGTTTTCCATCCTGAAAGCTTGGTCCTCGGTTAGAATTTCTAGTCCTTCTCGTCCTTTGTTTTCATTCATATGGGATTCTCGCTCTCCTCCTAAGGTTTCTCTTCTGATGTGGCGTATCCTTCATGACGGACTGCCATTGGATGAGAATCTCAAAAGGGTAGGCATTCCATTAGTCTCCCGTTGCAAATGCTGCGGCATCGGGAATTCTGAATCCTTGAACCATTTATTCTTCGACAGTTCTACTGCCACTGCATGCTGGAATTTCTTCGGTAACCTTTTGAGTGTCCGTGGGGTTGCCAGATCTGCTAATGATCTTTCTGCTACCTGGTGGGCGCGGAATTCTGGGAAATCTCTTCGTTCGATTATTCATCGCTTGGTTCCCTGTCTTATTTGCTGGCACATTTGGTGTGCACGGAATAAGGCAATCTTCGACGACTCTCCTATGGTCCCCTCCTCCATTATTCATCAAGTTAGGAATGATGTATTCCTAGCATTCCGTGGTAGACCGTTTAGGGGTAACTTGGGCTCCCATGCTCATCGTCTTGTCCGTCTTCTATCCATTTCTTGTGCGCCGAGTGCCGCCAGACTTGGTGTCGGCTAGGCCCTCATGGTGGATTGCTGGCGTTCATCCAGCAATCTTATTCCCCCCTCCCCCCTTTATTTTAAGTTTTGATGTTTTTGCTAGTGTTTCAGGTTTAGGTGTTTTTGTGGTGTTTCGTCTCTCTTGCTGGGTAGGTTGTGTCTTCGCAGCTGCCTTTGGTTGTGGTTTTTACTCTGATGTTCTCATCTGGATTTCCATACTATGCCGGGTAGAGCTTGTCCTCGGCTATCTTCTTGTTGGTGTTTTGATCTGGTTGGTTGCGGGCTTTCTTTTTCTGGTGGTGGTTGGTTTTTATCAGGTGGTCTGGCCTACACCTTCTTGGGTGTAGCGGGATAGTTGGTTGTGTGGGATGTTGCTCCTCTTTTCTCAGGAGGGACCTTTTGTTTTCATTCGGCAGTGGATTCTGGTGCCTTTTGTTCCTACAGTACTCTAGTTAGGCTTGTTTCTGTACTGTTATTTTCGATCGCATATTTTCAAAAGTCTATTATATTTTTGTAAGCTCCCGGAGAAAGGCTTTTTTTCTCCATCCGGTTATATATATATTCTTTTAAAAAAAAAGAGAGTTGATTAATAGAATGGCTAATTAAAACAACATAGCAAATCCATTCATGAAGAGTCTAACTCGATAAGTGTTGGAACTGGTCTAGCCCCAGTGAAAGAAATGGGTGAATTTCTAAAATTTCTTACCACTTTAGATCTTTAATAGGCATATGAAGTCTAAATTCATTTAGAACTTTTCTAAATTTAGTTTAAGTAAAATCATGTATTTTACTTAAATTTACAAATTGTCGTTAAAGATTTATTTAATTTTGGTTTTACTTATATAAATATACATATACATATACATATACATATATGTACATATCATATATATATATATGTGTGTGTCATATATATATATGTGTGTGTGTGTGTTTGCTTATGTAACATAATAATCCATGCAGGGTATAACATGCCCGTATATAGATGCTGGGATTTACATTGCAACAAACACATCAGCTAATTTTGTATATATTGTATGTTGTCAAATATGTCCATGAACATATAACTATAAATTTCAAATGATTATTTTTGTGTGTGTATATTTGTGTATGTATATAATATTTTTTATCATTAAAATATTACAGAAATTATTTATTTATATAAGTATATATTGTACCATAAATAACAATAAAGATATACATGTATAGATATATATAACAAAATAAATATTTTTTTTAACTTACAAGTTAGAAACATATCAAATCTGAAGTTACAATGATTTTAATATTTAATAAGTATATATATATATATATATAGATAATGAATTAAATAGTTTTGGCCGTAATAAATTAATATAAAATAATTATACGATAAAAAATCAAGTTTTATATTTTTGAAAAATCTAGAAACACATTTTATGGTTTAGGAAAATTTTTCAGAATTTTCTCAATTAAAATAATATTTTTAATTGAATAATTGATAATAGGCCAAAATTAAATTAATTTAAAAAAATATAAAATTAAGTTAGAAAAATCTAAAACTTTTTTGAATGCACTTGACATGATGTATTAATTTAAAAAAATATATAATTTTGAATTTTAGAAACATGGATTATTTAATACGAATTTATTGAATTAGGTAATCATTAAATAATATATATATATATATATATATATAAGTGATAAAAATTTCTTATAATCCATAATAAACATAAATAAGTGTTTGAAAAATTTCAGATCAATATTATACATTAAATATGAAAACATATGTTTTAATTCAAATTGTATATGAATATTAAATCTTAAATTAATACATATATATGCAAAACCATGTATATAATTTTAAACTAAATTTTATTTTAATATTTATTATCAGATTATAAACATAAATCACGAAATAGATCTTTAAATTTTATAGACACATCCAATCTCCTTTATGGCAACAATAATACATACAACAATCCTACTTAACTAATAAAATAACAATAATCTAATTATATACATAAGTTTACATGATTAACATCTAAAAACATAATAATATGATCAACATGTAAATAAATATTACCCAGAACAGATGCCCTAAAGTCCACGTTGAAATAATTAATTTTATTCCTCTAAAATTCCTTAATCCATCAAATTGCTAGTCTAGAATCAACGACCCTTCACAATCAAATAGCTTCTTGTTTTAACTTGAATTGGATTTGAAATTTTGGGACTAATTTAGAGAAAAGTTGCAGCCATGAAAGAAGAAGGAGATTGCAGCTCAAAAGAGTGAATTAGAATGTGATTAGGGTTTTGATATTAGTATTTATAATGGTATGATAAAAGAGAAAACTATGTAAGTTTCTCACTAGATCTTAGCCACACATCTCCGATCCCTAATCCTATGTTGTAGCCGCTTGTAACCCTAGCCAAACCAGTTGCATTTTTTCTCAAATTGTAACAACCCGCATATCTATCGATTTTATATTTAAATATTTTATCGTTAGTCGGATGTTAGTCCGAAAAGCTACTTTTTGCATACGGTCAAATTAGGACTCGAGACCACTCCCATTGAGTTCAAAACGACGTTTGCGATCTTTTTGAGTATACACTTCGACATCTTTGGAGTAAGTGGAAATTTCATCACTTTTTCCCGCCTTTGACTTTGGTTTGGACTGCACCTTCTTAATTCAGCCCAACCCTCTTCCTCACTTTATCAAACACTTCAAGCTTTGTCAAAAATGGTGGTGGGAAAGAGAAATTAAAACTCCAAACTCAAATTCTATTTCAAATCCGAGATTCAGCTCCATATTCACGTGAAGAACATTGATTCAAGCTTGTTGGTGTCTTGCTTTGCTCTCAAGTCTCATCTTCATCAATTTCGTGGAAAAGGTGAGATTTTTAATCTCACATCTCGCCTATAACTGTCATTGGGTTGTTGGAAATGACTTCCTATCACTTTAGCATTAATGTTTGCAACTTGTTTGGATTGAATTGGTGAGAAACTCAAGTTTCAGTGCTGTTTGCAAAATCTGGCCCTAGGTCGTTCTGCCCTGGTTAGGTCGTCCAGGCTGCTAGCTCGTGCGTTGAAAAGTCACCACTTTCTTAGTTCGTTCACGAGTTAAGACTTAGGTCGCTTGCGTGCTTAGGTCGTTCTAGCTTAGGTCGCAGGGAAATAGGTCGTAGGTCGAAGCAGCTTTAGGTTATAGGTCGTTGCCGACCTAAAATTCCTAGGCAAACTACTAAGTCGCTCGACTTTTGTTAAGTCGTAGGTCGTTGCCGACCTATAATCTCCAGGCAAAATGTTAGGTCGTTCGCCCTTAAGTCGTAGGTCGTTGCCGACCTATAATCCCCCAGGCAAACTTTAAGTCGCGAGTCTTAGGTCGCGAACCATGTTAGGTCGCGTACCCTTAGGTCGCGAATCACCTTAAGTCGCGTAACTCTGTTAGGTCGTAAGGCCTTTACTTCTAAGGTCGTATGGACTTAACTCCGTTAGGTCGCAAGATCTTGTTTCCCTTAGGTCGTAAGGCCTTAGGTCGCGCCTCACCGATAGGTCGCGCACATCCTTAGGTCGCACCTCACTGTTAGGTCGCACACTTCGTTAGGTCGCTCGCGAGTTAGCACTTAGGTCGTTTAACCTGTTTTCCCCTAGGTCGTTCGACCTGTTCTTCTGCTAGGTCACATGGCATTCTTCCCTTAGGTCGTTTGGCTTCTCGAGGCCGCTTGCCTTCACTAAGTCGAACCCCGTACAACTCTGCGTAGGCAATCTTATATGAAAAGCATTTAACAGAACTTCCACTTTGATGCATTTTAAACTGATTTCCTTGGATTTTGCTCACGTCTTCGAATGTGAATTTTTGTGATAGATTGTTTCAACAATCGCTTTATGACTTGTCACTTTAAAGATATATGAAGGTTTCAATACTAGTAGTAAATATCAAAACTCTTTCATCAAAGCGATTTCATCACTATTTTAAATATCAAAAGTTCGTTTTCTCAAATCGATTTCCAATCTACTAGTATATACAAGCCTTTACTTCACTCGAATGAGAAATCGACTTAAACGACTTAGTAAAACGAGTGGTATGAAACGCTTGCGTTCACTTCGTCGGTTAGCTCTTGGACTTGTTCGATTGAACCCTTTTTCTGACAATTTTCCAGTGAAGATCTACAGTTTGTTCGTAAATATTTAAGTTAAGCAAGTGGTTATGGGACATGAAGCTAAACTCATATATTTACTAGCTTGGTGTGATTGACACTTCCTGATGATCATGACGATCATTTTTGTGATTTAGACTAGCGATTGAGCGATGTCTCTTTGTCTGCGAGGGAGACTATACCCCGTTTATGTGATGTTTCGCCATCATATATTTAGGGTAGCACCCTACGGTCTTCGGGCCATTCCTGTGTGAAAATTTAATGGATAGCTTCCATGAGATAGCTTCTCGTCATGTGTTTTACGCGTAGGTAAGTTTTCATGCTCCCATTCATGTGTTAGGCCTCCCCCTTTTTATGTGTTTTTCTGGATTTCTTGTGATGATTTCTGGAATTTATGCTTCACCAATTTTCATGATTTTCATTGATATGATATCAGCTTTTGTGCATTGGTGAATTTATGTGTTATTGATTTGTTATGAATACAAGTTTAGGGTATGGTACCCTATTTTATCTTTGAGAAGATTCTTGTGATATTGATTGATCTTTTGTTGATTATCGTTTACATACTTATAGTAGTATGCCGTCATAGTTGTTACATGTTCATGCCATATTATTTATCCTATACCTTATCATCTGATATTTATAGCTAGACTGATCCGTTTATTATTTTCTTATAAATAATACTCGGGTCAGACCGAGATGTTACAGGTGCTTCTACTTGACTTCCCTTCAGGATTATTTTGACTTTTGGCTAACTACTTAGATTAGTAGCTTTTGGCTGTACACATTTGAGATATAGACTCTATGTAGTGTACTTATTCTTTTGTATAGCACGTGATGCTATTCTTTTGTATTATCGTGGATCTTTCTGACCACTACTCTGATGTACACTTTCATGTGTTATATATATTTATTCATATCTTCTTCCGCCTTTGTGATATGGATGTCTGTGACTGATTTATGTTATGATTACTTCTATGTTTGTTTCCGAAGATTATATATAGCCACCGTGTGATAGCTTTGTGTTTGTATCGATATGTCGGATTTCCTCCTTAAAAGATATGCATTCTATTCTATCTGACATATCGGTGCTCGCACAAAGAAGTTGCATGGATGGTCGCTCCTCCACAGCCTTATTCTCCGTGCTAATTGACAGCACTATATCGTAGTGTTCTTGGTTAGCGTGGGTATAGAGGTAGGGCGTCACACAAATCATCATAGGTTATGAGCCCATTTAACCAAATTTAACTATATACAATTATATTTAACTTATTTTGTTATCAATATCTCATATCGATCAATATACTCATAATGCATAATCCAAATTGAAACTACCTTTAGCACTGAACTTCAATAAAAAATCTCTCTTCTAGTTCATTCTATGCATAATCAAGCTTCATCCTCTCATCATATCTCCTCTAATCCCAATTCTCAATCACCAGTTCTTCTCCTTTCTTCACCTTACACATTCAATGGAAGTTTGCCTGGCTGGAAATCTCCCCCACTTTCCCTTATCCAAGTAACCCCCATTTCAAAGAAAAAATATAAAAGAGCAACTAGTTTTATCTGATAAAATTAGTGTTGCTCGACGCAAACCTCCTTCAACAAGGAATATGACAAATCTGGACTATCAGCCTCAACAGTCATTATAATGACACACCAAATTGCTTCATGGAACATCAGGGGTGCTCATAACCCCATCAAACTTGACCATGTCAAAAATCTCATTAATTCTCAATGTATATCAATTTTTGCCATTCTTGAAACTAAGCTCAGTCTTCCCCTTACTATCAAAGCAGCAAAATACATTAATCCTGCTTTAATTCTTTTCCATAACTTGGATGAGGCTCCTTATGGTAGGATTTTAGTTGTCCATGATCCCATCACCTACTCCCTCAACCCCATCCACAAAATTTCTTAGTAGATTCATTTTCATGTTATCCATCATCTTTCTAACTTGTCCTTTTATCTCACCTTTATTTATGCCCATAATGCCATTGCTTCCAGGCAGCACCTTCTTAATCTCCTCCCTGCAATGAGACAAGATTCTTATCCATTGCTAGTCCTTGGTGATTTCAACTGTTGCTTCAGTTTCTCTGACAAGCAAGGTGGCCTCCCTCTTATGCCAAGGGACATTGCCCCCTTAAACACTGCCATATTTGATTCTTCTCTAATTCCTATTGTCAGCTATGGTGCCCATTTTTCTTGTAATAATATGAGTCGTTCTGATGTTAGAACCCTCACAAAAATTGATCACTCTTTTTGCAATTCTAAAGCTTTGACAACATGGCCTGCCTTATCTTCTTTCCTGCAGCATCCCATTCTTTCTGACCATTATCCCATCATTACATGCCTTGCTCATCTGTCTTTGAAAGGGAAGAGAGCTTTCAAATTTTATAATATATGGGTTAAGGAAAATAATTATCCTAATATTGTACAATCAGTATGGACTATTAATGTTTTTGGAAATCCTATGTATGTGTTATGCAGGAAGTTAAGGGTAGTTAAGGTTGCTCTCAAGGAATGGGCCAAAGCTAGATTTGGTGATGGTTCTCATCTTTCTACCGTTATTAAAGCTCAATTGAAGGTTGCTCAAGACTTTATGATGGTAAATACAAATGACTAGAATGCAGCCTTGAAGGAGAGTCTTCTTTTTTCTCAGCTTAATGATGCTCTGAATAAGGAAGCCAGCATGAGGAGACAACGGTTTCATTAGAAATGGACATGTGAGGGAGATAATAATATTGCTTTTTTCCATGCGTCTATCATATACAAGTAGACAAAGGAGCAGAGAAGGTCATTGTATGATCAATGGGGTTCCCTTCAAACTCAACCCATTAGGTGGATAATATTTTACTTCATTACTATAGGGATCTTCTTGGTAATGCTTCTGATTTTCAACCTCCCCTTGAATTATTTGATAGTCTTCCTCTGCCCCATCTCCCCAGTTCCCAGTTCCCTCACTTAACCAATCAAGTATATGTCTCTAAAATTAAAACTGCCCTTTTTCTATGACCAAAAAGTCGTGTGGAGGCCCGGATGGTTTTAATGTTGTGTTTTTTACTTCTTCTTGGAATATTATTAGAGATGTCTTCGCTAATGCCATTCTCAATTTTTTTTCAAAGGTTTAAGATGCAGAAGGAGGTTAATGCTACTAATCTCACTCTTATTCCTAAATCATCCCTTACTATGCTTGCTTCTGCTTTTAGACCTATATCTTGTTGCAATGTTATATACAAATGTATCTCTAAAACCCTTGCTACACGATTAGTTAAAGTGCTTCCATTAATTATCTCCAAAAACCAAACTGCATTTATGCCAAACAGGAACATATTAGACAATATCATGCTTGCTCATGAGCTCATTAAGGGTTATGGCAGAAGCCAGGTTGTTCCCAGTGCCATGTGGAAGCTTGACCTTAGTAAAGCCTATGATAGCATCCAGTGGTCATCAATTGTCAGGATCATGGCTGTTATGGGGTTCCCTAAGACTTTTGTTGCCTAGGTATACATTTGCATCTCCACTCCATCTTATTCTCTTATTTACAATGGTACTGCTCATGGTTATTTTGAGGGAAAGCAAGGAATTAGGCAGGGAGACCCATTATCTTCCTACCTTTTTCTAATTGTAATGGAAGCTCTTACTTGTATGATCAACAGGAATTTTATACAATCCAAAATTCATTATCATCCCAAATGCAAGGCTTTGAACATTTCTTCCCTTCTTTTTGCTAATGATATCCTTATATTCTCTAAACCTAATGAACAATCTATTGCTACCATCCTTGAAACCTCGGGTTCCTTCTATTTATCCCCTGGCCTCAAGTTAAACTCAAAAATAAATCTCACATCCTCATATCTGGAGTGTCATCTAGTAATAAGGAGGAGCTTGAAGCTTTCTCTGGTCTTCAACCCATGTCTGGAGATATGAAATATCTCGGTCTTCCCCTGTGTACTTCTAGAGTAACTGTGGCTGATTGCCATCCTCTCTATGATAAGATTACAAGCATCATGAACTGTTGGTCTACTAGGATGCTTTCTCAATCTGGCAGAGTTGTCCTCATCAAATCTGTTTGCTTCTCTATGATGGTTTATTGGGCGAGAACCTTCATTTTTCCAGCTAAATTATTAAGGATGGTTAGGAGTGCAATGATAAAAAATTTCTGGTCTGGAACCATTCACACAAGAAAACTGGTTCCTATCTCTTTCTACAGGATTGTGCTCCCTTAAATGAAAGGTGGTCTCGGGGTTTTAAACATGGAAATATGAAACAAAGCAGCTGTTAGTGTACATTTTTATACTTTACTTAGCAGGAAGAGAAGTCTTTGGGCATATTGGACATGGAGGTATAATATTGGTAGGAAGGATATCTGGGCAATGGATGTTCCTCAGAGCTGCAGTTGGATATGAGGGAAGCTTCTTGGTTTGAGGGGTTCTCTTCTCCCCTTCATAAGGTTCAGCATGTCTCCTAGTAGTCCTATTGGCTTCTGGAATGATCCTTGGTTGGATGATGGGTAATATTGGCTAGGTTGCTTTCCTCTTAGGAGATCCTTCAATCTTCAATTAGTCTTAACGCTAAAGCTGTTGATCACATCATACGTGGTATGTTGCAGGTTCCCAGCTCAAGCAACCAGGTTGTCAGAGCTTTGTGGCAAGGAGTTGGTCATCTTTGCTTCCCTCTGGGTCTCAGTTATACACTGCTTTGGAAATGCAAGAGGAATAGAATTGATGTTGTCTATTCTCTCCTCTCTGGGCATGAACAGGTGCCTGATTGCTTGTGGTCTAATGTTATCTGGTGCCACCATTCTCCTAGCAGAGATAATCTTATGTTATGGAAGACACTGAACAATGCTCCGATGACCAAAGGCAAACTTGTGAAGTATGGTATGCATATTGACCCTATGTGCCTTTTCTGTCAGTCCAACAGTGAGTGTTGCTGCATTTATTTTTTGCATGCCCCTTTGTGAAAAATTTATGGACCTCTATTATGTACAAGGCAGGCTTTCATGGCTTTTATGGGGTTTCAGCTGCTGATTGGGTTATAATCACCAAGGCAACAAGATGGAGGAAGGAGAAAAAGGCCATGTTGTTCTTTGTTTTGAAGAAATTCTTAAACATGTTGTGGGTTGAAAGAAATAGAAGATGCTTTCAAGGAAAGAGCTCGTCAGCCTTGCAATTGTGGAATGGAATGCTGAGGGAAATTGCTAATGGCTTTAAACCGAGCAAGTTCTTTGATGATCTCCAGCTTGATGCCTTGATTAATTTTCTTTCTGTCTTGTTTTTCTTGTTTTTTTAATTTTCCTTCTTCTTTCCCTCTTTAGTTTTCTTTCTTTTTCTTTTTTCTTTCTGTCCCATAGTAGTATAGGCAACCTGCCTATCTCCTATTCATTGAATGTTTTTTTATTACATTTGTTGTAATAAAAAGTGGACGGTCCATTTTAAAATCTGGATGGCCTTGCCAAAAAAAAATATTCATAATTATTATGAGTATATGCGACAATTTTATTTTTCAAATCATATTCAAAATTTATAATTAATATTTCATAAATATTAATTAATTTATAACAATTATAAATTAATTAGACCATTTAGTCTAAAGAGAATTCATTATTTCGGTTGTGTGACTCTTGGGTGTAAATTTGGTCAGCGATTAACATCGAACTATTCGAATGTAAATGTTCACATGGCACTTAGCAGGTGGTGTGACATTATAGCCAAATTTATCGCTTACTCAGCTTTGGTAAAATCCAATTTCACTTTATTAAGCGTTACCAAGCTGTGACAATTATTTACACCAATTCTCTTCATTATAACTATATCACTATGGACTTATGGAATTTGGTAATGGTCAAAATGCCAATATCATCCACATTCAACTCTATAGTCAAAACACAAAGTCCTTGGTTCAATAATAACAATTATTATTAAATGAAATGCTTTGGCCAGAGACTTAGACTTTGAGTTGACTTGAGTTCACCATGATACTAATCCCATATAATTGAGGAGACGAATCCTCTCTTAAATAGTGCTTCACTTCCAATACTTCCACTTGACCCAATTATAGTCACTCGATGGAACGCCATGCCATGATTTGACTATAATCAAAGCAGAGCTTCCATGTTGAAGATCCACAGTATTTTCAAGTCGAGAGAACTGTGTAAATCAGTCACATTGATATTTTCTGTTTGACCTTAGCTATATTAACCAACAGAAAACTATCGAGTGAGTCATTCCACAGTTTTCCAATAACTATCAGTATGTAACCCCTACGTGCCCCCATTTAGTTTTCTAATATTATTTACAGTTGTTTTGGAATTATAGACTAAGCCATAGTTTTGAGAAACAGTTGTATTCTATGATTTTGAATCATATGATATTTGTTAATTATAGCTCAAACAATAAAGGGGCTATGCACTCATTTAGTGGGAGTATTATAAGAGGTGATGAACTTTTCAGATTGATACATATAGATGTATGCAATCCTAATTCTATAAATACCAAAATGGTTCCACGTACTTCGTCATATTCACCGATGAGTTATCGTCGACATGGACATGTGTATTTGATACACATGTAGCATATCTATGGTAAACTTATAGGATATAAAACAGAAGTAAATGAAATAACATGCAATAAAAATGATTTGATTTGATCGAATAAGCGAGTATATTGGAAAACGTTCCGAGCGTACCTAAAATGAATAAAGATTCAATCTTAAAATTACTCCTCCATGTGATACATAATGAAGCATCGATATGGAATAATCGAACTTTGTTGGACAATGTACGATTAATTATGAGCGAAGTTGAGTTAGTTTCTTTCTATAAGGTAATGTACTTAAGGGTAGTACATAAGGTTAATATTGTTTCATCTGAATAACAGTTTATAAAATTTTACAAGATAAGGTTTATAAGGAACTCCAACATATCCTAGGCCAAAGAGTTGGCAGGTTGTGCGAGTCGAATGATTGCACGTAATAATTGTTCATGAGCGATCTTGTATGAATCTCCCAAAAGGATTTCTAAAAGACTGTCATTGGATGACATATTTATGTTTCGAACATAATTTTTGTAAACTAAAACCAAATCAGTTTTATAAATAAAGAAATTCATAAAACATTTATGAATAACCATTCTATTGCATTGAGAAACAATTGTTGTTTCAAGATATACCAACTTCATTATGAAGAAATTTTTTAAGGAATTATTGGTAGTAAAATGGAATTGGATACGATCCATAGATAGAACTAATTATATGAGATGAAATAAAATTAATGAACCTAAATGAACACATAGCACTAGAACGTCTAATAAGTATTCTCGTACGTCGAAGAGAAACTATGAGTTTCTTATTAATTCTGAAAATATATAATCCTAGATTGTTTAATTAAACCATTGAGATTGTTGACTCTATATGGTATAATGTGAAAATCCGAAAGAATTCCAATTACGTTATCCAAATATAGATTTTGGTAGTCGTAACTGAAGGGATAAGATCCATCGATCATGACTATGTCTTTATGAGTAAGACTAATGCAGTTGGAATTAAATGAGCAATGTTGATAAGAATAATATCGCTTATTTCAATTGTTAGCATAATTGATTCGATATTCAACATGTTCAAGTCAATTCGGATTTACTCACAAAATTATCACTTGATAAGACTTAGAGTTTTGGTACATATGTGTTGAAATAGAAAATTCTAAATAACGATTTAGAATAAGCTGTTTACACATATTAACCAAAAATGTCTCAAAGTCGGTGGGAGCGATATTGAGTTTGTGAGTCTTTGGATACGATCCAAGAGATGATACGAAAGTATCATTTTATAAGCATCAAGATTGAATAAGTATTTTGATTGAAATATCAAATAGTTTGATTTTCAATCAAAGTGCATAGGAAGCGTATGTTCATAAGAAAGAACGTTAAAAGGTACGTTGATATTTCTAAACTATATGTAAACAACACGCTATTGATTTTAATGATGTACTTGTGTTAAAATCGGCCTTAGTTGTTTTAATACTCAACATTGGATTAATAAATGATGACTTTTATAGTAAGTATAAAAGATGTCGGGAATGTCCCAAATGATATGCAAGGACACCTTATTAAAATGTTTAATATGTAACATTTAAGATTGATTCCTTTGCATTGACAATAGGAATTATCATACATGTTATGTTATCTACGATATCATGATTTATTTATTATTTGATACCTGAAGCAAATATCAAATCCAAATTGATATCACTTAATGGTTGTTTGAAGTGTTATCGTGTATTTATGAAATAATAGAGAATTTTTTACAGAAACAAAAACACCTTTTGAAGGAGTGTTTGGACTCGAACTTCATAAGTGATATTGAGTATAATATGTCAATAATAAATTCAAGTTAAGAATCTTTAAGTTGGAAATGTTCCAAATGAATGACCATGGCTAATTCAATGAAAAAGGCTAAGTACATCGCCTAGAATAGCGCCACAATAAAGACAATGTATATAAAAAAATATAAGTACATGAATTTATAACTAAGCCGATTTCAAATGTTGAGAATCTCATATCATTTTATATGATAACAATGTCACGATATAGTTTGTAATAGAACTTATAACTCACTAGCTATCGAGAGACATACTCCGAATTTTTCCACATAATAAAGTAGTCTATCACTGTCGGAGAGAGTTGATTGATAGAGTAGATAATTAAAATATAATAGCATACCCATTCACAAAGGGACTGGCCTAATTGGTTTTGAGAAAAACGATTGAAGAGTTGGAATAAGATTCCATAATTGACCCCAAGTGCAAGTGGAAGATTGATAGAGTTAGGGGTATGCCCTAGGGGCAATTATGTAATTTGTTACATATATCTAACTCGTTGACCAATCTTGTTCGAAATAAAGGTGTTTTCTTTCTATTATATACTTGATATAATGTGGTTATATTAATTAATCAATTTAATTAAAAGTATATTTAATACAAAATCCATAAATGGTATGTTTTGTGATAGTAGTTATAAAGTGTTGTAACCGTGAGTAATTTAGCACAATGAAACAAATATGCCATTTTAAATGTTCCTAGTCAAGATGCATCGAGACTGGATATCAATGTATCCGTTGAGACAAGAGTACATAACGCTCTCCAAATGTTGGGCAGTGTATTACTCATGACTGTTGGGGGGCACCAAGGGGTTATGTACTAATAGTTATTAGATAACTATGGAATGACTTACTTGATAGTTTTCTGTTGGTTAATATAACTAAGGTCAAGCAGAGAATATCAATATGACTAATTTACACAGTTCTTTTGATTTGAGAATAATGTTGATCTTCAATGTGAAGCTCCGGTTTGATTATAGTTAAATCATGGCACGACGTCCATCGAACGACTATAGTTGGGTCGAGTGGAAGCATTGGAAATGAAGCACTATTCAAGAGAGGATTCGTCTCCTCAGTTATATAAGGTTAATATCACGGTCAATTGAAGTCAGCTCAAAGTCTCTTGCCAGATCATTTTAGTTAATAATAATTGTTATTATTGCACCAAGGACGTTTTATTTGGACTATAAATTTAAATGTAGATGATATTGGAATTTTGACCATTACCAAATTTCATAAATCCAAAGTGATATAGTTTTGATGAAGAAAATTTGTGTAAATAATTGTCACTGTTAGGTATCAGTTATAACAAGTAAAATTAGATTTTACCAAACGATGTGTAAGCGATAAATTCAGCCAAAATGTCACACCACCTGCTAAGTGACATGTGAATGTTAATATTCGAATAGTTCAATATTAATTGCTGACTGAATTTACACATTTGAGTCGCACAACCGTAATAATGAATTCTTTGAAAAACCACATGATTTAATTAATTTATAAACTGTTGCAAATTGATTAAATTAATTGATATTTGGGGAATATTAATTATTATTTATTTGATGTTTGGAAGTTTTTTGTAATTATTTTAATGCATTTATAGAAGTTATACTTGCGTGTATTGATATACGATATTGATGTAATTTAAAGTTAATTGCATGACATGATTTATGGAAATTTTATGTCATTTGATGACATACGTAAAGAAAGGATTGGGGAGAGAGAAAGAATCAACTGAATTAATTAGGGAAGTTTTAATTAAAGAATGAGAAAAGTTTTATTTTTTCAAATAAAACATATTCTCTAATTCATTATGTACGTACAATTCATTTTCCTTCTGATATTCTTTCTCTTTCTTTCTTCCTAACTTTTCAGGGCCAAAATAAAAAAAAGGAAACGAATTTCCATAATCTTTCAACTCCAAATAAAAATATCAAATAAAAAAAAAGTGGTTCATCCATCTCTTGCAAAGATAGGATGTAGATCTTGAAAATTTAAGGAGATATCATCATTCAAGGTGTGATTTCTAGGCAACTTCCTAAGGTGATTCAATCGATCTAGAAGCATTCTTCATTCAAGGTGCATATCAAAGGTAACATCAACAAGGTGTGTTTTAAGGATTGGGTAGCAAGGTATGTCATTTTCTATATATAGATAGTGATTTTGCAATGTTTAATGGAAATTTAATTTGACTTTCATAATTTGTATGATGTATTACTGTCTTGCTTAATTAAAAAGTTGTTTATGAAGATTGAATTATTTGTTGAATGATATGATTGAGCTTTCATTTAATAGATGAACATTAAATTTGTTTATGTTTTAAAACAACATTTAAGTGTAGATCTATGTTTTTAAACATTCTAATTATCAGATCCGAATGTTTACATGTTCGAATTGATTAGCTGCTTTTCTTTACTTTGTTAAATTGAAACTAAATCTATATATTTTAAAATACGATGTTTTATTTTTGTTCTATGTTTTAACATTTAATTTAAATTTCATTTCTTTAAATCTGGAAATTTACATTTTCATGTTGGTTGATTGAATTATATTTAATGTTAAAAATGAAATTTATATGGAATCAATACAATATTTCAATTGTAGATCTATGTTTTAATCTTTCATAACAAAGTGTAATTTTAGTTTTGAATTTTAATACATGTATGTATGTATGTTTGCATGTATTACTTGCACTTTTTATTGCATTAGATATTTACATATGAATAAAAGGAATTTTAACAATAAATCAAAGTTTTGAAATTGACTGTAACAACTATCTAATTTATATTATTGGAAAGCTTTGATTGAATTCCATATATACATATTTGTATCTACTTGTATGTGTTCATATAAAATTTATTTTTCTTTACATATATTGTCATAGTATGAAATCATTTATCTTTTTTAACTAAGACGAGAATGTGTACATACAATTCATTGTTTACCTTCCATATTCTTACATTATGGTACATATTGGTTGTCATTATATTTTACATTAATTAAGTTTACTAAAACGAAAACTATATCAATCACCCTTGTCATCCCTTATTTATTTCCACTTCAATACCTATGTAATACCATTCAAATTGTTCTTGTTTATTTTATGTATACATATCAATTACCACTGACTATGCACACTCCCTGTATGTTGCACTTGCACAATATTTACTGTGAATATATTTACAATTCATGTCATATTTAGATTAGTCATTAATGTTATTTTATTAATCAATTATTTAATTTAATTAAGAGAAGGAAATGAAAATTTCCTTCTCTAACTAAATTTACGATCCTTCATTAATTGAATAATTTAAGAGAAAGGAAATGAAAAGTTTCCTTTTCTAAATAAATCTATGCCCCAACATTAATTGAATAAGCTAAGAGAATAGAAATGAAATATTTCATTCTCTAAATAAATTTGAAAAGTAAACGTTACACACAAATTTGTATATAAGAGTATATTTGATATACTCTAAATTACGTACACATTAAATTAAAGTGAAACTTTATTTATGAAGTTAAATAAAATATTGATTTTATTTAAAAGAAACTTAGAAAAGTTCCAAATGAATTTAGACTTCATATGCTCATTAAAGATCCATAATGGTTAAAAGTTTTGAAATTCACTCATTTCTTTCACTGCGGGCTGGCCCAGTTCCTACACAAAGTTGGGATGCAATTAACAGGAAATATCAGAGTGTGGTGCTAGCTATGTTAGCAGAATAGAAATATTTAGAGGCATTGACTACTTGAGCTATGTGTAACGACCTAGCATTTCGAACCATTCAAATCGACAATCATCCACACATGTCAGACTTGAATTGCTCAAAACAACAGATTGTTCATTTATATTTGGCAAAACTTAGCATATATAGTAAATAAATCAATCACAGAATCACAGACACAGAGTAATACAACAATAAGCAGCGGAATAAGTAAATAGTAGTTCATGAAGCTACTACAGAACATCAGAGTTTAAAACAAAATACAACAGAAATCCCGAATACATAGAAGTTTCAATACATAAGCAAATGACAAGCCTGAACATAAAACTGGAAATAACTTAAATAACTAAAAGCTGAATAGATATAAGACGGATCTTCAAGCAAAGCTCCAAGCTCCAAAGGTGAGGCTCAAATGTTGTGACACTTAGTCTGACCCGAGCATAAGCAAAACACAAAACACTCGAGTCAGAATTAACATTCTTATGCAAGTAAATCAACTCAAGTGAAATGTCCAAGTGAAATGCAAATAACTTAAAGGATGCAACGACCCGTAATTTTCGATAATTAAAAAATAGTTAATTTAATAAGGTTTTGTGATTTAAGGTTGGAAGAAATGAAAATTTGTGGTTTAATAATAAGAATGTAACTGGAATGAAATGTAATAGTATTAATTTAAGGTAATTGATAACTGCTTTAAATGTAATTCCAATTAATTGAAATGATTAAAAAGTTATAATTGGTTATAGATTGTAAATTTATTGTAATAATGTGTATTAATTGATAATTGTATTAAAGAGTAATTGATAATTTAAATGTTGGATTCATTAATGAAATAATAAGTAATAAAGTGTAATTGAATAAAATTAGTGGTGTGTAAATAACTCTAACATTTGTATGTAGATAACAAACATACAAATGTGATTAAATATAGGAATGGTGACAATTGTTATTTGTTACCAGTTTATTTAAATCAATTGCAATTAATTGTAATTAAATGTTACGTTAATGTGAGTTAAGACGATAACTGTAAAAGGTGAATGCAATAAAATGTATAGAAATGTTAATTATATTCACAGGGCAATAATTGATTTAATAAAAAGAGTGAAACAAAGATAAATTAATTTATTGAGATTTTAAATTATAATAAAATTGACAAAAATTCAATATAATTGAAATACTGCAACTAATATGGTAAAAGATGATAATTGTAGAATATTAGTGTAATAAGATATAAACAAATGTTAACTATGTCTATAGAGTAATAATTGATTGAAAAAAAAGATTGAAATCAAATTAAATCAATTTATTGAAATTAAATTATATTTAATTGGATTTAATTTCAGTTGAAATTGAACACTGTCACTGGTGTAATAATTAACACTGAATTGATATGTAAATTTGTTTTAAGTTATTATAAATGCCTATGTAACAAAAATGATAAAATTTGTTAGTTATTAAAAGTGGGATTAAAAAGTGACTTAATCAATTTAATAATAATTTATTTAATTAACATGAAAATAGCCATTTTGGCCACAGACTTGGATTTCGATGAAACCAGTTTCATCGGATCCGTAACTGTGAATTATTGTAACGTTTCAAGTTGCGTAGCAATCAGACGTGTCGTTTGATCGTACGGGCTCGAAAAGCGTAAAAATCAATTTATTAAATTCAACTGAAATCAATTTGAAATAAGCTGATTTTAAAGCTAACTTCTTCATACGATGGAATTAGGACTTGAAACTTGTTCCATTGAGATTAAAAATATCGAAAGCTTTTATTTTGATACATAGGATGACCTAGTTTCGTTTCGGGGTCAGAACGGGCTTTTGGGGTCGCGTAGTCGTTTCGATCGATTCAATCTTTTCCATTCACTTCTAATTCAGGTCTGCCTATATATAGGCTGTTATAAACCCTAGCTGTTTCTTATTCCATTATTATGTACGTACAATTCCTTCTCGTCTCCTCTTTCCAATGACAGAAACCAAATCCAATTACAAAAATCCTAAATCCAATTTCCAAAATCAATTTCAAAATTCAAACTCTCCAAACCCTATCTATTTTATATCATTGGAAAGCTCTCGACGAGCGTAATTCACTACACCAATTCGTTTTTCGATTTGATGCATCGTTTGACCAGAATTTGTTGAAGATGCTCAGCTGTCCGTTGCTAGGGTTTCTAATTGGACGGTGGATCTTCAACTACAGGATGATCGGAGGGTACCATGGCGTAGAGGACGAGAATTGGTGATGATTTGCGATGGTGAACCATCGGAAAGTGGTCACGATCGCCGGAATTGGGTGATGTTGCTTGGCGGCGGCGTGGGTCCTAGGGGGAGCCAGAGATGCGGCCTTCTAGCCGAGGGTGGAGGCAAGCATGGTGAGTTCAGTAGTGGGGTTGGATCGGGTCAAAAGTGAACGTGGTGGCGGCAGTCGATGGTCAACGTGCTATCTAGGGTGGCAGCTGCATTCATACGTGAACAAATGATGGAGGGTTTTCGAATGCGTGAAGGAAGATGTCGTGTGAGTGGGATGAAGTGGCAGGTGAGGCTGTTTCTTTTTCTTTTTTTTATTTTGTTTTGATTTTTGTCGTGTAACTTCCAATGTGTATAACTTTTGCATATGAACTCGGATTTGGGCCGTTTGTTTCGTCGGGATCGTATCGAAATTTCAGACATTACGAAACTTGTTTGGATGAATTCTGGGACTGTTCAAATTTGGGCCTTTATTTGGATTTTAAATCGTCGATAAATCAAAGGTGAGTGTTTTAACCCACTCACAACTACTAAATTATCTTATGTTAGTTAAATTAAATTTATGATGTGATTAGAAATTGATTGAGTGATGTTTGGTATATTTAAATTGTCATTCCAATTAAATACGACCTTTATTGCATTTAATCGTCATTTAATTTATTACTGAATTTAATTGTCAATTGAATACCCGCTAATGACAATAATTTTATCTATTAATGTTTATTGGTTGATTTGGATGATGATGTGATGTATGGTTGATTTGCTGATATTGGATGACTGGATGTTATATTTTATATTGTTATAACACTGCAAATTCCCTATGGGTTTAAATGATACATACCCGAACGATCATATAGAATAGGGGAAAATCGTTATGGGTTGAAATGATAAACCCAAGCGATTTTCATTTAAATAAATTTGGGATTGCAGATTGAAATGATAAATATCTGTATCACTTGACCATAGGGTAGAGAATTATATACGGAAAACGGGTTGGTTAAATTTATGATTTTAAATCTTTAAACTTTAAATCCAATTAAACGAAAATTGAAATAGGATTTGTCTGATATAAATTGAATTGTTTTAAGTAAATATTTAAAGGATTTACAATTGGAATTCTAAAGTTGAAATTGAAGTATAAACGAAATTATCGGAATTGAGTTATTGAAATGTTGGAACTGTAACTTTGAAAATCTATTAAAATTGAAATATTTAAATTTGAAGTTAACTTCAAATTTATTATCTCAGTATAAATTGTAAATGTTCTTTTAAATTCTAATTTTAAGATTTTCAACTATTAAAATAAGTTAATCTATTTTAAACCAACTTAATCAATTTAAACTATTCTAATTTTAAGATTTTCAACTATTAAAATAAGTTAATCATGGTATTATCGACTTTGATGACTTCTTTTTTGGATTTTTGGGAATATCCATTTGATGGATTTGATATCGATTTCTATGGTTTTTATTCACGTCGTCGAATGTGAATTTTCGGTGATAGATTGTTTTTACAATCATTTCTGTGATTTGTCACTTTAAAATACAAAAGTTTCTATACTAGTAGTAAATTCTCAAATTCTTTCACAAAAATGATTTCAACACTACTTTTAAATACAAAGCTCGTTTTTAAAACCATTTTCCAATCTATTAGTATATACAAACCTTTACCTCATTCGTACGAGACATCCAATTAAACGACTTAGCAAAACAAGTGGTATGAAACGCTTGCGTTTACTTCGTCGGTTAATTCTTAGACTTGTTCGATTGAAATTTCATGACAATTTTCAAGTGGAAATCTACAATTTGTTCGTAAATATTTAAGTTAAGCCAGTGGTTATGGGACATGAAGCTAAACTCATTTATTTACTAGCTTAGTGTAATTTACACTTCTTATTGATCTATGATGATCATTTTATGGTTTAGACTAGCGATATGCGATGTCTCTTTGTCCGCGTGGGGGACTATACCCCGTTTTATGGAGCTTCATCTTATTTTTAGGGGCTAGCGACCTCTGGTCTTTTGACCGTTCGTGGAGCAATCGGCTCAACGAGTTCTGAGCATGGGGCGTATCTTTTTAGGTGCGTCGATGTTCGGCTCAATAAATATGCCCATAGGGCGTATCTTTTAAGGTGCGTCGATGTTCAGCTCAATAAATATGTGCATGGGGCGTACCTTTTTAGGTGCGTCGATGTTCGCCTATGCACGGGGTGTAACGTTTTATGTGCGTCGATGTTTAGCTTATCAGTCCCCAAGAGGGTACTGTACCCCGTATTTTTATGGGATAGCGTCCCGTTTGTGATACACGTGTTTGGTGAGTTTTCGTGCTCCCGTTTATGATAGGCCTCCCGCTTTTTGTGATTTTTGGATTTCTAATGATTGATTTCTAGAATTTGTGTTTCACCAATTTTTGTGATTTGCATTGATAAGCTCTATCAATAGTTTTGATTCGGTGAATAAACTAAAGAATATGACATTCTTTTTGGCGTTTGAGAAAATTTGAGATATTGTATGATTTTTGTTGTTATCATATATATTTGTGATATCTCTTATCCTATCTCATCTTACATGATATTTATAGCTAGACTGATCCGTTTATTATTTTTCTTCTTAAATAATACTTGGGTCAGACCGAGGTGTTTCAGGTGCTTCCACTTGACTTCTTAGCAGGGACTAGCTTCTGACTTTTGTCTAACTACTTTAGCTTAGTAGTTTTTGTTTTTATACATTCGAGATAGAGACTCCTTGATGTATACATATTATTTTGTCTAGCACTTGTACCTATTCTTTTGTGATGTAGTGGATCTTGTATGAGCACTACTTTGATGTACACTTCTATATGTTATATTCATATATGTTTTCGCCTTAGTGATATGAATATCTATGACTGATTTATGTTATGCTTATTTTATATTTGTTTCCGAAGGCCACATAGCCACTGTGTAGTAGCTTTGAGTTTGTATTTGACATGTCATATTTCCTCTTGAAATGAAATGCATGACATACTATCTGACATATTGGTACTCGCACAAAGCAATTACATAGATGGTCGCTCCTCAACTGCCTTATTCTTCGTACTAATTGACGGCATTACCCAGTAGTATCCTTGGTTAGTGTGAGTATAGAGGTGGGGCGTCACAGCTTGGTATCAGAGCCAAACTTCGGAACAATGTAGAATAATCTAGCAAGGATCATTGTCCTAAGTCTCTCTTAGGAATCGTGCCTTAGGATTTAATTCAAGTCGTAGGACCCGTTCTATCCTATTTTCTTTTATGATGCCTTGTTTTATCAATTAAGTTTGTTTGATATTCATTCTGAGAATAACCTTTTTCCTCTTCTTTCTTTCTTAAAGAAGAGAAATGGTTAGACCTGGCCGTCCCTGCGCCGGTCAATCTAGTGCTACTCCTTAGGATGGCGTATTCATGTCTGCCCAACAGCTTTTGGATCTTATAAAGAATGCCCAAGCTGTCGGACCCATTCCAGAGCCTACTCATCCAAAATCCAGGTTTGCACGCTTGTGTAGTGATTATACCAATTTGGGTGGAAGGTCATTCAAGGGTTCCGAAAGCGTTATTGAAGTCCAAGCTTGGCTTAGAACATGCGATCGCATCTTTTCTCGCATGAATCTTGTGGATCTACATCGAGTCCAAGTGGCTTATAGCATGCTCCAGGAGAGAGCATTGGATTGGTATGAGCTTTTGATTTCGGAAATTATTGAAACAGATCTTACTAGGAAGCAATTCCGGGAAAGGTTCGAGTTAAAGTTTGTGCCAGAAGCTAAAAAAGTAACTTTAGCCCAACGCTTTATTGACCTTGTTCAAGGTGAATCTTCTGTGACAGAGTATGTCGCATCTTTTGAATCCCTCTCTAAATATGGGGTCGAGTATATTAATACCCCATTGAAGAAAAATCAGAGGTTTATCTATGGGTTGAATAAGAACCTCAAAAAGCCTTTACTTCTGAAACTAGAAGTTTCTTTCGATCAGCTTGTAGAGATCGCTCTTTGACTTGAAGAGGCCGATAAAGAAAGTGATGTTGAAGTTGTCGGTGCCAAACAGAACTTCAACAACAACAAGAAAAGGCCTATTAAGTTCAAGCCTAATCCTAATAAGAAATGGAAGCAAGCAACTTCGATAGCAAAGACTCCTACCCCTAATCGTGGAGAATGCTACAATTGTGGTTCTAAGGACCATTATGCGAATAGGTGTCCGAAACCCCTTTATTGCTGCTATTGCAAAAGTTCGGGTCATCATATATCTTCATGTCCCAAACTTCAAAGCAAGAGAGAGGGAAAGCTAAATGTTGTCAAGCCCCTAGTAACACTTCTCTTGGTCAAGGTATTTCTCATTCTATCCTTGATGGCATTATTATGTTTTTTGATCATCCTATTTGAGTTCTTTTTGATACGGGTGCATCCCACTCTTTCATATCAAAAGAACTTATTGATACTTTTTCTTTAAATGTTATGGGCTTGATGACTTCATTGAGAATTGCGAATCCGGTTGGTGGATCCGCAACACTCAGTTTATTTTGTAAAGATGTCGAGATTATTTTATGTGATTATGCTTTCCGAGCCAATTTGCATGTTATACGCTACTTAGGTTTCAGAATGATTTTGGGAATGGATTGGCTTAATCGTTATGAAGCCCACATCCTATGTCCCGAGAGGACTATCCATCTTCGACATCCCCAATTTGTTAAGAAGATTTCTATTGTTCTTAAAGATTCAGATTCAAATTCGGTGGCATCTTTATATTCTCTAAATCCACATGTTGACGATAATGATGATGAGGAAGATGTCATTTCCCTCATTCACGTTGTTTGTGAATTTTCCGACATATTTGAGCCCGTTTTAGGATTACCTAAGTGAGCAATTGAGTTCAGAATTAATCTAATTCCTATAACTCTACCTATCACTCGTCCTCCTTATCGTATGTCCAATAAGGAAAATGAAGAGATGCGTAAACAATTATCCGAATTGGAAGCAAAACAGTTTATTTGTTCTAGTTCCTTTCCTTGGGGAGGTTCAGCTATCTTTGTGAAGAAATCTGATGGTACACTTAGGCTTTGCGTTGACTACCGCAAGCTTAATGATCTCACCATCAAGAATAAATATCCCTTGCCTCGGATTGATGATCTATTCGATCAACTTAGCGGTGCTAGAGTCTTTCATAGTTAGACTTAGCAACCGGTTTTCATCAACTTCGTATTGCAGAGGATAGCATTCCTTTGACATCGTTCCGTACTCGTTATGGATCTTATGAATGGCTTGTTATGCCATTTGGTTTAACGAATGCTCCAGCTTATTTCGTTGACCTTATGAATCGAGTTTTCAAAGACTTCCTCGATTGATTTGTTCTCATCTTTATTGACGATATTCTTGTTTATTCTGAAACCGAGGAAGAGCATGAAAAATATCTTCGGATTGTGTTGGAAACTCTTAGGAGCAATCAATTGAAAGCAAAATTTTCTAAGTGCCACTTTTGGAGATCTCGTGTGAAATTTTTAGGACATATTATTTCTGAATCCGGAATTTATGTGGATCCTTCAAAGATTGAAGTGATTCAAAATTGGAAGAGACCGGAGAGTGTGACAGAAATCCGTAGTTTTCTTGGATTGGCGGGTTATTACCGTCGGTTCATAAAAGAATTTTCTAAAATTTCCGTACATCTTACTAGTTTGACAAAGAAGGGAGTTAAGTACATTTGGTCAGACAAATATGAAGCTGCTTTTCAGAAATTAAAAGACCTCCTTTCCGATGCTCCTATTCTTGTGATTTCCGAAGGGAACCAAGACTTGATTGTTTATACCGATGCTAGTCGTGTTGGTTTGGGATCCATTCTCATGCAAAAGGAACGTGTTATTGCTTATGCTTCTAGGCAATTAAAGCCTGCCGAGACTAGATATGCCATTCATGATTTAGAGCTCGCGGCTATTGTTTTCGCCCTTAGAATTTGGGGTCATTATCTTCTGGGAGAGAAATTTGTTCTCTACACCGATCATAAATCTTTGAAGTATTTATTTTCTCAAAAGGAACTAAATTTGCATCAACAACGTTGGCTCGAATTCCTTGCATCTTATGACCTTGATATTCTTTATACTCTCGGAAAGGGAAATCGTGTTGCCGATGCCCTTAGTCGTAAGCAACAAGCGGTTGTTTCCATGATGATATCTGAATGGAATGATCTCGAGACTTTGCCTACTTGTGAGATTCGAGATCGTGAATCCAATTCAAGTTCATCTCTTGTTTTATGTAGCCTTGAGGCTCATCCTTTTCTTTTAGACCGCATCCTTGAAGCTCAAAAGCAAGATCTCGAATTGGCTCTTCTTAGCCAAAGTTGTAGGGATAAAAATAAGGTTGATGGTTTGAAAGACTTTGATATTGATACTCGCGGAGGCATTCGAAAATTTGGTAGACTTATCGTGCCGAATATTAGTGATCTTCGTAAAGACATTTAAGAAGATTCTCATCGTTTTAAATTTACCATTAATCCCGGTAGTAGTAAAATGTACGCGGACATGAAACGACTTTATTATTGGGATGGAATGAAATCTGATATTGCTAACTTTATTAAGCGTTGCATGACTTGCCAACTCGTTAAGGCCGAGCACCAAAGGCCCGGTGGGTTATTGCAACCTTTGAACATTCCAGTTTGGAAGTAGGATCAAATTTTCATGGACTTTATTGATGGTCTTCCCCGTTCTCGTTCGGGTCATGACAGTTTGTGGGTGATTATAGATAGACTTACAAAATCCGCCCATTTTATTCCCGTTCGGTCCAATCAGACCGTACCTTTTTTGGCCAAACTCTATGTTAAAGAAATTGTTAAATTGCATGGAGTTCCTACTTCTATTGTTAGCGATCATGATCCATTATTTATTAGTGGATTTTGGAAGGGTCTTCAAAAAGCTTTGGGAACGAAGCTTAATTTTAGCACCGCTTATCATCCTCAGTCCAATGGACAAACAGAGCGTGTGAATCAAACTCTTGAAGATCTTCTTCGTGCATGTGTTCTTGATTTTGGTGGAAGTTGGGAAGATCATATTTCTCTTGTTGAGTTTTCTTATAATAATAGCTTCCAATCTAGTATTGGTATGGCACCTTTCGAGGCACTCTACGGAAGGACATGCCGATCTCCATCATGTTGGCTTGAAGCCAGTGAGAAGCTGGTTTTAGGTCTAGATTTTATTCGTGATGCCACAGAAAAGATTGATCTTATTCGTCATAGGATGAAAGAAGCTCAGAGTAGACAAAAATCCTATGCCGATAACCGAAGAAGAAATTTGGAATTTTCTATGGGAGATTTGGTATTCATTCGTGTTTCACCTATGAAGGTTGTTTTGCGTTTCAGTCGATCGGGAAAGTTAGCACCTCGATATATTGGTCCATTTCCCATCACCGAACGCACTGGTTCTGTGGCTTATCGCCTTTTATTATCGGCTCAATTTTCTGCTATTCATGACGTATTCCACGTTTCTCAACTACGGAAATGCCTTAGATATTACGATTCTATTCTCGAGCCCGGTGTTATTGAAGGAATTGAGGTTTCACCTAATTTGACTTATGAGCAACATCCTACTCGTATCATTGCTACGGAGGTTAAACGCCTTCGTAATAAAGATGTTCCGCTTGTGAAAGTTCAATGGTCCTCAAATCCTAAGGATTGCTCTTGGGAATCCAGCGAATTCATCGAGCGAACACATCCGGACTTACTCTCTCGTGCTCTATAAGGTGAACTTCTCACTTCAAAATTTTCTTTTGTGTTATTATGCCTTAGAGTGGTTGTTACTCTTTATTTTCTTCTTAAGTATTGCGAGGATGCAATTTCTTTAAGGAGGGGAGTCTGTAACTACCCGCATATTTTACGATTATATATTTGAATGTTTTATTTAAATATAACATCGTTTGTTGAATTTAAAAGTCCAAAATGTGACTTTTGTAAACAGTTGAATCCGGACTCGAGACCACTTCCATTGAGTTCAAAACGACGTTTACAACTTTTTTGAGTAAAATCATTGATATGTTTGGAGTTGATTAAAATTTTTGTATTTTCATTTGGGCCTTGGATTTAGTTCTAGCCCACTAACCCAATAAGAGAAACCAAACTTCTCTACCAAATACCCTAACTCCTCTACTCTTCATTCATTCTACTCCTCATTTCCTAACACTCTAGCTAGAGAGAAAAATGGGGGAAAAGATAGGAAATTAAAATTCATAAACCCTAGATTATTAGGAAATTCAAATCCAAGTTCCAAAATCAAGGAGAAGCTTAGGTAAGCATCCTCTTCATCTTCTCCAACTCAAGCTCTCTTCAATTTTTAGAATTTCCTATAACCTAACTTAGGAAATCTTTGCATGTGATAATAGACTGAAGATTCTAGAGGTTTAGTTGAAGAGAAATTGACCTTTCCTTGTTTTAAGAGCTTCACTTGTTGTTTTTGAGTTTAAAGGTGAGTTTTTGAACTCACATCTATGTCTATGCTTTTGATAGTTGTTAGGTATGAATTCCTAACATCTATTTCATGCTCATTTGCTTTTGATTTGAATTGGTTTGGTGAATATTCCAATTTTTGGTATTTTAAAGTCAAAATCTATGAAAATCCTACTATGGATGTTTGGACATGTTATTTGGAGTGTATTGAAGAGCCTATAGGTTTGGGTTGTCGCTTGGTATAAATCCCAAGCCATCGTCGCTTATTCGATTGCTTCGAAGTTGATTTGGCCATCAATGGCCTAGGCAAAAATGTGCCTTGAGCTTCAGCTCAGACGTCTGGTAAAATGCTCAGACGTCTGATGTTACGGAATAAAAAATTCTAGTTTTACAGCTCAGACGTCTGAGGTTATTTACCAGACGTTTGTGCGATCTGGAAGAAAATTTCTAGACTCTCAACTCAGACGTCTGGGAAAACCACCAGACGTCTGGTGCTGTTTAATTCAACCAATTTGCCTAATTTTTAGTGGATTTCCGTTTTATCGATTTTTGTTGATCCTGTTGGTTATTGTCATTTATTATCGACTTTAATGACTTCTTTTTTGGATTTTTGGGAATATCCATTTGATGGATTTGATATCGATTTCTATGGTTTTTATTCACGTCGTCGAATGTGAATTTTTGGTGATAGATTGTTTTTACAATCGTTTATGTGATTTGTCACTTTAAAATACAAAAGTTTCTATACTAGTAGTAAATTCTCAAATTCTTTCACAAAAATGATTTCAACACTACTTTTAAATACAAAGCTCGTTTTTAAAACCATTTTCCAATCTATTAGTATATACAAACCTTTACCTCATTCGTACGAGAAATCCAATTAAACGACTTAGCAAAACAAGTGGTATGAAACGCTTGCGTTTACTTCGTCGGTTAATTCTTAGACTTGTTCGAATAAATATGTGCATGGGGCATATCTTTTTAGGTGCGTCGATGATCGGCTCAATAAATATGTGCATGGGGCGTATCTTTTTAGGTAAGTCGATGTGCACTTGTGCATGGGGCGTATCTTTTTAGGTGCGTCGATGATCGGCTCAATAAATATGTCCATGGGGCGTATCTTTTTAGGTAAGTCGATGTGCACCTGTGCATGGGGCGTATCTTTTTAGGTGCGTCGATGTTCAGCTTATCAGTCCCCAAGGGGGGACTGTATCCCGTATTTTTATGGGATAGCGTCCCGTTTGTGATACACGTGTTTGGTGAGTTTTCATGCTCCCGTTTATGATAGGCCTCCCCCTTTTTGTGATTTTTGGATTTCTAATGATTGATTTCTAGAATTTGTGTTACACCAATTTTTGTGATTTGCATTGATAAGCTCTATCCATAGTTTTGATTTGGTGAATAAACTAAAGAATATGACATTCTTTTTGGTGTTTGAGAAAATTTGAGATATTGTATGATTTTTGTTGTTATCATATATATTTGTGATATCTCTTATCCTATCTCATCTTACATGATATTTATAGCTAGACTGATCCGTTTATTATTTTTCTTCTTAAATAATACTCGGGTAAGACCGAGGTGTTTCAGGTGCTTCCACTTGACTTCTTAGCAGGGACTAGCTTCTTACTTTTGGCTAACTACTTCAGCTTAGTAGTTTTTGTTTTTATACATTCGAGATAGAGACTCCTTGATGTATACATATTCTTTTGTCTAGCACTTGTACCTTTTCTTTTGTGATGTAGTGGATCTTGTATGACCACTACTTTGATGTACACTTCTATATGTTATATTCATATCTGTTTCCGCCTTAGTGATATGAATATCTGTGACTGATTTATGTTATGCTTATTTTATATTTGTTTCCGAAGGCCACATAGCACTGTGTAGTAACTTTGAGTTTGTATTTGATATGTCAGATTTCCTCTTGAAATGAAATGCATGACATACTATCTGACATACCGGTACTCACACAAAGCAATTACATAGATGGTCGCTCCTCAACAACCTTATTCTTCATACTAATTGATGGGATTACCCAGTAGTGTCCTTGGTTAGTGTGAGTATAGAGGTAGGGTGTCACAATATATATAAGAAATTGGAAACTTGTAAAATTAAAGAATAATGAAAATTTAGAAAATGAATTATTGAACATTTGTTAATCAGAATAAATAAGATAAACTTGTGTAACATCCAATCACATTCTAAAAGATACATATATAACTTACCAAAATGTTAAAAGTTGAAATGTTTAATAGAAATATGTGATAGAATATTATACAAGTAAAAATTAAGTAATGAAAGTGTTCAATGGAATTACTTCTGTAAATAAGAATTCTGACGTTATAAAATGTTATAAACTTAGGCTAATAGTTTGAAATGTTACTAATCAAATGCAATAGAAAAGAGAATAATGTAAGATTATAAACTTAAGTTAACATTTTAAGCTATCTATAATCAAATTTAATAGTAAAGGTGAATACTATAAGTAATGGATTATAAACTTAAGTTAATGTTGAGGCCATTTATAATTAAAGTGAGAACTATATTAATTAAATGATTATAACTTCTGAAAACATTAAAACGACTTAGAAATGGATTTAATATTCAATAATACTATATATGGAAGAATGAATGTGGAAAAAAACCTATTAATGGTGAAATAAATTGTAAGAGACTTACCTAATAATGGATAATCTAATAATTGAAATGGAAATAACTTATGTAAGAAATGAATGTAAAGTAATGAAAAGAGAAAGTGGCATTATATAAAGGGAGGGGAAATAAATTTTGTAAGTGATGAATGTAAATTAATTAAATAAACATTGTATGAATGAATGAAATTGAAGAACAGTAAATAATATAAAATGAGATGTATAAGAAATAAATTAATTAATATTTGACTTTTGTTTGTATTGGCTTATGGGATGATTGGGAAAGGATACTTCTAACTGTATAAAAATGTGTAAATAATCTATTGAGTTTATTTAAGACTGTTAAGTGTATGGTATACATAGTAGTTTATTTATCATTTTATACGATTAAAAGTTTCTGAACCCAAACAAACCCTTTGTTTTGATTGCATGTGATGGTTGTATAGTTTCGTTGCTTGTGACTATTGTATGTCGTGTTGATTTGGTAGTGACTAATAGAGATAACATAAATATTCTCTTTTATATAATTGTTATCTCTTTTGGATTATATAAGTGAAATACAGGTTATGGAAGCAATAACTACTGCTTTTGGTTTCATGAATTAAACGTTGTTTGCCCGACAAATAGGTACATTTTCGGATTACGGTTTTCTAACGGTATTATATTGTTTTCCCGTGTTTGGGATATATTATTTTGAAAATATGTGATATATATTGTTATTATCGATATTACTATTTCTCCCAGACCTCTCCGTACAAAGGAGACTCTGCCGAAATTTTCCATAAATTTTGGACTTAGAAAATTTATGTGAAATGTTTTCCAAACTTTCATTAACATGAATATAAAGGATTTAATTGTTTATAAATTGATATGTTTATTTAAATTATTTAATTATGTAAATAAATTGTCTATAAATTTAATATTTTGAATAAGATATATTAATTCCTTAATTGCTTCTTTCCCTTTTCGAGGATGAAAAGTTTTGAGTGGGGGAGAGTATAACGACCCATAATTTTCGATAATTAAAAAAATAGTTAATTTAATAAGGTTTTGTTATTTAATGTTGGAAGAAATCAAAATTTGTGGTTTAATATTAAGAATGTAACTGGAATGAAATGTAATAGTATTAATTTAAGGTAATTGATAACTACTTTAAATGTAATTCCAATTAATTGAAATGATTAAAAAGTTATAATGGTTATAGATTGTAAATTTATTGTAATAATGTGTATTAATTGATAATTGGATTAAAGAGTAATTGATAATTTAAATGTTGGATTAATTAATGAAATAGTAAGTAATAAAGTGTAATTGAATAAAATTAGTGTTGTGTAAATAACTAAAACATTTGTGTGTAGATAACAAACATACAAATGTGATTAAATATAGTAATGGTGACAATTGTTATTTGTTACCAATTTATTTAAATCAATTGCAATTAATTATAAGTAAATGTTACGTTAATGTGAGTTAAGACGATAACTGCAAAAGGTGAATGCAATAAAATGTATAGAAATGTTAATTATATCCACAAGGCAACAATTGATTAAATAAAAAGAGTGAAACAAAGATAAATTAATTTATTGAGTTTTAAATTATAATAAAATTGACAAAAATTCAATATAATTGAAATACTGCAACTAATATGGTAAAAGATGATAATTGTAGAATATTAGTGTAATAAGATATAAACAAATGTTAACTATGTCTATCGAGTAATAATTGATTGAATAAAAAGATTGAAATCAAATTAAATCAATTTATTGAAATTAAATTATATTTAATTGGATTTAATTTCAGTTGAAATTGAACACTGTAAGTGGTGTAATAATTAACACTGAATTGATATGAAAATTTGTTTTAAATTATTGTAAATGTCTAAGTAATCAAAATGATAAAATTTGTTAGTTATTAAAAGTGGAATTAAAAAGTGACTTAATCAATTTAATAATAATTTATTTAATTAACGTGAAAATAGCTATTTTGGCCACATACTTGGATTTCGACGAAACCAGTTTCATCAGATCCGTAACAGTGAATTATTGTAAGGTTTCAAGTTTCGTAGCAATCAGACGTGTCGTTTGATCGTACAAGCTCGAAACACGTAAAAATCAATTTAATTAAATTCAATTGAAATCAATTTGAAATAAGCTGATTTTAAAGCTAAATTCTTCATACGATGGAATTAGGACTTGAAACCTGTTCCATTTGAGTTTAAAAATATCAAAAACGTCTATTTTGATATATAGGATAACTAGTTTCGTTTCGGGGTCAGAACGGGCTATTGGGGTCGCGTAATCATTTCGATCGATTCAATCTTGTCCATTCACTTCTAATTCAGATCTGCCTATATATAAGCTATTATCAACCATAGCTATTTCTTATTGCATTATTCTATACGTACAATTCCTTCTCATCTCCTCTTTCCAATGACAGAAACCAAATCCAATTACAAAAACCCTAAATCCAATTTCCAAAATCAATTTCAAAATTCAAACTCTCCAAACCCTATCTATTTTATATCATTGGAAAGCTCTCGACGAGCGTAATTCACTGCACCAATTTGTTGTCCGATTTGAAGCATTGATTGAACATAATTTATCGAAGAAGCTCGGTCGTTTGTTGCTAGGGTTTCCAATTGGATGGTGGATCTTCAACTACAGGATTATCGGAGGGTACCATGGCATAGAGCACGACAATTGGTGATGATCCGTGATGGTGAACAATCGGAAAGTGGTCGCGATCACTGGAATTGGGTGATGTTGCTTGGTGGCAGCATGGGTCCTAGGGGGAGCCGGAGATGGCGGCCTTCTGGCCGAGGGTTGAGGCGAGCATGGCGAGTTCAGCGGTGGGGTTGGATCGGGTCAAAAGTGAACGTGGTGGCGGCAGTCGATGGTTAACGTGCTATCTAGGGTGGCAGCTGCATTCATATGCAAATGACTAATGGAGGGTTTTCGAACGTGTGAAGGAAGATGTCGCGTGAGTGGGGTGACGTGGCAGGTGAGGCTGTTTCTTTTTCTTTTTATTATTATTTTGTTTTGATTTTTATCATGTAACTTCTAATGTGTATAACTTTTGCATACGAACTCGGATTTGGGAGCCGTTTGTTTCATTGGGATCGCATTAAAATTCCAGACATTACGAAACTTGTTTGGACGAATTCTGAGACTCTTCAAATTTGGGACTTTATTTGGATTTTAAATCGTCGATAAATAAAAGGTGACTGTTTTAACCCACTCACAACTACTAAATTATCTTATGTTAGTTAAATTAAATTTATGATGTGATTAGAAATTGATTAAGTGATGTTTGATATATTTAAATTGTCATTCTAGTTAAATAAGACCTTTATTGCATTTAATCGTCATTTAATTTATTATTGAATTTAATTGTTAATTGAATACCCGCTAATGACAATCATTTTATCTATTAATGTTTATTGGTTGATTTGGATGATGATGTGATGTATGGTTGATTTTCTGATATTGGATGACTGGATGTTATATTTTATATTGTTATAACACTGCAAATTCCCTATGGGTTGAAATGATACATACCCGAACGATCATATAGAATAGGGGAAATCGTTATGGGTTGAAATGATAAACCCCAAGCGATTTTCACTTAAAAAATTTTGGGATTGTGGAATGAAATGATAAATATCCGTATCACTTGACCATAGGGTAGAGAATTATATACGGACACCGGATTGGTTAAATTTATGATTTTAAATCTTTAAACTTTGAATCTAGTTAAACGAAAATTGATATAGAATTTGTTTGATATAAATTGAATTGTTTTAAGTAATTATTTAAAGGATTTACAATTGGAATTCTAAAGTTGAATTTGAAGTATAAACAAAATTATCGGAATTGAGTCATTGAAATGTTGGAACTGTAACCTTGAAAATCTATTAAAATTGAAATAGTTAAATTTGATGTTAACTTCAAATTTATTATCTCAATATAAACTGTAAATGTTCTTTTAAATTCTAATTTTAAGATTTTCAACTATTAAAATAAGTTAATCTATTTTAAACCAACTTAATCAATTTAAACTATTTAATTTATTTTAATCTAGTTTAACATATTTTAAACCAATTACCCTATTTAACCTATCTAAATCTATTTTAATTTATTTTAAAATATTTTAATCTATTTTAAATCATTTAAACTTTATTAAACTACATTAAAATATTTTTATTTATTTTATACTATTTAATCTATTTTAATTCTATTTAATCTATTTTAAATTCATTTAATCTATTTTAAATCTAATTAATCCTTAATAAACCTATTTAATCTATTTTAAACCATTTAAACTATTTTAAAATCTATTTAAAGTATTTTAATCTATTTTAAACCTATTTAACCAATTCTATATTGGTTTTAAAACTATGTTAAACTAATTAAACTATTTATAACTATCTAAACTATTTTCTAAATTTTAGATGGTGTAGAGTGGAAATGTTTATAATTAAAGCCTTGATTTGAAAGCGAATAAGGTTTAAAAATGTTATGACATAAGTTGGGATTTGAAATGATATTTGCTGGTGAAACGACATATTTGAGGAATATGATGATTTTAAATGAGGATTTAATCTATTTTGGAAATATGAATTCGAAAGTGATATGATTTCAAATGTGATATAATTTCAAAAGTAAATATGATTTCGAAAACGATATGGTTGTGAGAATATGATATTTTGATATAAATTATAAATCAGTTTTGGAAATGTAAAGGAACCATCCGGTGTGAAATAAGCGTTTGGTTATTAAAGAGACCGGGATCAGATATTGTCATACTCTCTGCCAATACCGAAAATCACTTTAACAACTGTTTACGTGGTGAATATTCTAGAAATGAAGTAGGATGTTTTGGCGAACGATTCTGTATGAGGTATTTACGTGACCCTGACCCTCGTGAGTCAGCTTAGATGTGACTAAAACAGGAGCCACACCAGGACAAGTGAGGTCATTCCTCCTATCAGACATGCTTCTTTGATACCATATTAAGACTTTGGGATGATTTGTTGGCCACCCCTTGATTTTGATTATGGGAGTGTGTTCCGAGATGGGCGGTAGTAGCTGCTATGCGTTACCACCAGTCCGGATCCAAATTAATATATCTACCTTAGCAATGCCTCGAGAGCCGTGTTCACATGCCCTATCGCACCTTCTACGAGTTTGTTTTGTGTCATACCTATGAAGTGCTCCCTGATAGCCCACCAGTTTATGGTGGAGTTTACAGTATCTGTATAGACTACGACATTATATAAAAATGTGTTAAGGGAGATATGGGTGACGCCTTAATGCTATTTTAATACTTTACTTTACTGTAGACACTATTAGAATAGCGTATCGTACTATGTATGTAGATAGTTTAACGGATCCTTAGGAGATGGAATCCCGAACATCTCTTAAGTTATTGCACTCACGTTAGACACTGGATAGGAGATGTCAAACCCCGTAAACATCTCTGACGCCATCACACTCATATTTTTTTACTGTTGATTTAACTCACATAAGATCTTTTAGTTCTGACTCGAGTGTTTTGTTTTTTCAATTCGCTCGGGTTAGTCTGAGCTTTTTAGTTTATCGAAGACTGCTTTCAGGAGGACGAAGATGAAGATTTAGTACTATTACTAATTACTATATTATTTGTTTTAATTTTCCGCTGCATCATTTTATTTCGTTGCATTATTTATCTATTACTACTATATGTACTCTGATTCTGTACTGTAAAGTGTAATCAAATGTTATTTGTAAAACTGCTTCATGAACTGTTTATTTGATTATTATATTTTGTCATTCCGCTGTGAGATTCTGTATATGTTTTCTTTCTTTCTCTGCCTTTTCTTATTTATACCATAACAATTTGCCCTTTGAATGGTTTGAGTTGGCATGTGTGTCGATTTAAACTGTCCAAAAAGGCAGGTCATTACAAAGGATGTTTGGGATTCCCATCCTTTAAGGATCCATGAAACTATCTACATACATAGTACAATATGCTACATAGATAATGTTTATAGTAAAGTAAACTTTTAAAATAACGTTAGGGCATTACCTATATCCCCTTAGCATATTTTTATATAAATGCCATAGTCTATACAGTACTGTAAACTCCACCAAACCGGTGGGCTATCATAGCACTCCATAGGTACGACACAAACCAAACTCGTAGAGGGCGCGGTAAGGCATGTGACAAGGCACGCGAGGCAATGCCCAAGGTAGGATACTACCGTTTTGCAGATCCGGACTGGTGGTAACGTATAACAGCTACTACCGCCCACCTCGAGACACACTCCCATAATCAAAGGTGCACCGAATCAAATCACAAAGTATTAGAATGGTACCAAAGAAGCATGCTCGATCGGAGGTGCGACCTCACTTGGCCCGGCATGGCTCTTGTTTTAGTCACATCAAGCTGACTCGCGGGAGTCGGGGCTGCATTCGTACCTCATATAGACGTCGCCAAACCATCCTACTTCGTTCTGGATTCTCCACCACGTGCACAGTTGTTAAAGTGGTTTTCGGTATTGGCAGAGAGTACGATAATATCTGATCCCGGTCTCTTTAACAACCAAATGCTTATTTCACACCGTGGTCATTTTCATTTCAAACAGTTCATACTTCATATCAAAATATCAATATTCATTTGAAAAATCATATCAATTTCGAAATCATATTCACTTTCGAAATCATATCACTTTAAATCATATTCATTTTCGAAATCATTATTCACTTTCAAAATCATATTCACTTCCGAAATCATTATTTGCTTTAAATTATAACAGTTCCAACTTAAATAGTTTGAATATTGAAAGTAATTTATATATTGGAATAGTTATACATTAAAAATAGTTTTTATTTAAAAATAGGTTATAAATTAAAATAGTTTATATATTTGTTTGCACAAAAATTGGATAAACACCTCAAAGTTGTATGATTTAGTAGATCTTATGTTGCTCTTAGCGATTTGAGTGATTTATGCAAATATATGAAAAGCAGGGGCTAAATTGTAAAAAGACACGCAAATTTATAGTGGTTCAGCCAGAATGTGCCTACGTCCACTTTATATGTTATTTCATTTCTCTTCTTTTGATTACAAGTACAAAGCTTTGGTACAAGTAAAAGAAAGTTGTTTGAAAGTTCCTTCCGTGCTTGAGCTCTCAAAACTTGTCCCCATTGTTGTACCCCTGCCCCTCTATTTATAGAGTGAGGCTAGGGGTAGGGGTCCAGGATGTGTATAGTTGCTGATGGGCCTGGGCTGATGTGATCTGGCCTGGTACGTCTTGGTTCGGCATCGCTTGGTTCGGAGGTGGTTGGAGTGTAGAATGGACCGGTTGTAGGTGATCCGGTGCTATGTGGCAATCGCTTGGTCAGGTTTGGGGGTTGGTCCGGTAGGAACATGGGAAGTGCAGTTTGGACCGGTAGTTGCTTGGACCGGTGGTGGGATGGTGAGGTTGGTCCGGTGTGGAGATGGTTCGGCATGGGCTGGTCCGGCTATGGAGTTGGTTCGGCGATGGTTGGGTAGGAGTTGGTCCGGTGGAGCTTCGACTCAGTTTGCATGGAGGAGTTGGTTTGTTTTATTTGGAGGGTGGCTGGTTCGGCTCTTCCGGTCCGGGGGTGAGAATTCACCCAACACTTGCCCCCCAAAGTAGGGCGTATGCTGGCATACGGCCTACTTTGTTCCTTGGTCGTCCTCATTCGGTCACTGAGTGCCGGACCATCTGATCCGGTGTCCTTTGTTTGCCTATAAGTAGGGGTGGTATGCCTTCGTCATTCCTTTCCAATCCCAGATAGCCGAACTGAATATCTCTACCGAATCAAGCTCTCTGCCGAATTGCTTCAGAAACACCGAATCAGGTACTTGACTTTCCTTTGCCGAATGAAACTCGTATGTTGTACCGAATGAACTTTAGCTGTGAGAATGCCGAATGGACCTTTGAGAGTGAGAATGCCGAATGAACCTTGTAAAGTATGGTCGCCGAGTGTGTTTAGGCGTTAAGTGCCGAATGAAGTCATACACTTGAATAACCGGATGAACTCAGGAATCTTGAATTCCGAATGAAAATGATACCGAATGAAACTGATACTGAATATGTTTTTACCGAATGACGTCATATACTTGTTTACATCTTCTGTTCTAACGATGTTCTTTTCCGGTGTTGTAGATAATGTCTCGTAAAGCGGAAACTCGATCAGACAAAAAGAAATCCAGGGGCGAAGGAGGTTCCTCTGCCGTGCCCCCAGCTCAGCCGAATCAAGAACGTCACGGACCAACCCCGAGATCGCTAGTGGACGGGTACGGCCCTCAGGAACTTCTGAACTCCCCGCCCGATTGCTTTCCTAGCTCCATCAAGGAGGAGCAGCTTGATGTCATTTCCCGATCCTTTGGAATCGATAGGGCGCACTTGCTATTGCCTGGGAGAGACGTTATGCCGTATGATCCTCCTGAAGGGTACTTCGCCTACAACAGATACCACTGCATGTGTGGTGCCATTCCTCCTCTTAACGCTTGGATAGCCAGCTTCCTCACATATCTAAAGGTGGCCCCATTCCAGCTTCAACCCAACTCCTATGCTATACTGGTGAGCCTCTTCGTCATTTTCCAGAGGAAGTATGGTCGTGCTCCTTCCAACCGAGAGATCTGGTATCTATATAATCTGAGGGGCTATAAGAAGGGGTCCCCATACATTAGCTTGGAGTCAGCTGTGACCTTCAAGCCGGTCTTGGATCTGTATTCCAAATTCAGCATGTTCAAGAAGGAATGGTTCTTTGTCAGGGACGACTCCGTTTCAATTCGGCGCTTTACTTCTGGATGTAAGTTGATGCTTTTACTTATAATTTCCATTACGATTGCGATGCTTCTTCTCATACTTTCTCATTTTTGCTAGCGACAGGTGGCTTTGCGGTTGTGGAGACTGACCGCCTGGTTCAGACGACGGCTGAGATAGAAGCTATTCTCGGGAAATATAAATCATCTGCCTTCCTGATCAGAAATGCGACCCTTCTGGAGTATAACTTAATCCTTCCACAGCAGTCAGTAGTCAAGCTGAGGGAAACGGCGGAGGAGAGGGCGGCTGTTCAGACTAAGGGAGGTGTTACGGTAGAGAGTAGCAAGAGGAAACCTTTCACAAAACCTCCAGCCGTCGGAGGTAAGAAACTCAAGAAGTCGGACGGTCCCTCCCCCAGCAATTGTCCACTTACCCAGGAGGAGGAAGACATAGAGGAGGAAAGAGGTGAGGGTGGAGATGGTCGGGAAGGTGATAAAGGTGGCGATGGCATCGGGGCCTTGCTTCCTGGGCAGGCGGGCGAGATTCAGGAGTGGACGGATGATGCGTTCCACCAGGCTTTCGAGGGACTAGACGAAGATCCGGCTTTGGTAGAGAAAACCGGGACAGCGGACAAGGCCGAGACCGGTGCAAGAGAGTCTTTTCAGACCATTACAGCCAAGGTGGCTCCGACGACTCAAGGTGAACTCTTGACTCCTGCATGCTTCATTAATGATAGGGACTTAGGAATATTTTATGATCCGCTCCCATCCTGAAATGAAATTGTAACGACCCGATATTTTGGACCATTCGCGTCCATTATAAATGTATAGGTAGACACTCATGCCGGAGTTGAATTGCTCAAAATATCGCGTTGTTAATTTAAATTTGGCAAAACTGAACATATACAGTAAATAGATATGATCACAGATCACAGACACAGAGTAATAAATGCAGCGGAAATAAAAGAGATAGTAGTTCATGAAGCTACTATATGAATATATAAAAATACATCAGAGTTTACAACAGAAGAGTAATACGATACATCAGATACAAATCAGAATACATCACTGGAATCATCGAATACTGAAAGCAGAATAGATGGCTGGATCTTCAAGCAAAGCTCCAACTCCAAAGGTGAGTCTCGAATACTGGTACACTCAGTCTGACCCGAGCGTAAAGCAAAAACACAAGACACTCGAGTCAGGATTAACATTCTTATATTAATAAATCCAACTCAAGTGAAATAGTAATTGAAATACAAGTAACTCAAAGGATGTTTGGAATAACCATCCTTTAAGGATCCGTTAAACTATCTACTAGGTAGTAATGTACGCTAAGTAGATAATGTCTATCAGTAATATAAAGATATCAAAGTAGGGTTAAGCAGGGCCCATACACCTCTTAACCTGTTTATTCCCAAAAGCATATACAAGACCGTAGTTTCCCCAAAACCGGAAGTCACCAGAGGGCAATCCATATACTAAAGGTACAAATCAAAATCGTAGTGGTCGCGAATAGGATAATCAGTATGACAAGGTACATGAGGCGATACCAACTAGGATACTAGTAGTTGCCTGATCCGGACTGATGTTGGGCATAGCAGCTACTACCCCAACACCGCGAAACAACACTCCCAAATCAAGGGGTGCACCCAAATCGAATCACAAAAGTAATAGATATGGTATCGAAGAAGTGTGTCCGCTAGAGATGGCGATCCTCAATGGCCCGGCGCGGCTCCTGTTTTAGTCATGTCAAGGGTCATCCAAAATCGTTCTCTTTCTTCAGTCAACGCGTTCATCAAAACCATCCACTTCGTTCTGGATCAACACTCCGCGTATAGTTATTAAAGTGGTTTCGGTTCAGATAGAGAGTATATCCATTACCGATCCCGGTCTCTTTAATAACTTTCGTAATTATTACACCGATTGGTCGTTAATATATTTCAAAACCAAAACAATTTCAATTGGAATTCGTAAATCGACAATTCGTTAGTCTTTCGAAATCAATTTCCAAAATTACGTTTCAAACTTTCCAATTTCAATTTCAACATTTCTAAAATTCAATTTCAAAGTTTCAATTAAAAACAATTCAAATATTCATTTCATTTTGTATATAAGTTCATTCCAAAATCATTTAACCAAATTTAACGTTCAAAACGATTTAAATCAATTATCGCTTTCATTCGATATTCATTAATACATTTATCCTTAAACAATTTCAATTCAATTTCCAATTCATTACGTTACGTCTTAAGTTCGATTTCATTATCAAAGTTTACAACTTATTTACAATTACACTTGTCAAATCCAATTCTTTAAATTACAAGTCTTTCATTTGTTTCGATAAAGCGCATTCTATTTCTTATCAAAGAAATTCCTTTCAAATTTCAAAACTTAGTTAAAACTTAGTTTCACTTGTTCAATATTCAATTTCTCTTAATAAAGATATTCAATTCAATATAATTAAAATTCGATCTCATCAAATTTTCAATAATTTTAAATCTTAATTATTAATCATTTCAAACTCATTCATTAATAATTTCAAACTTAATTGTTAATAAATTCAAAAATTCAATTATTAATTATTTCCAACTACGTTATTAATAATTTCACAACTTAACTATTAATAATTTCAAAAGTTAATTTATTAATAATTTTCAAAACTCTTATTAATAATTTCAAAAATTAATTATCAAATAATTCTAAGTTTAATTATTAAATAATTAAATTTTAAACAATATTCTTTTTGTCAATTACTACTTTAATATTCGTTCCAAACTCAAGTATTCACATTTACATTCATTCGAATTTAAATTCCAAATTATTCAAAACTTTGTTATTCGTCAAATGAAACTTTATTTTATTTAAATCAAAAACATTTGACCAATCGGGTTTTATTTTAAATTTTCTATCCTAAGTCAAATTGTTTGGGTATTTATCATTTCAACCCGATTCCATTTAAATTCAAAAATCAAAACATACAAAGGGAACTTGCAGTGTGATAGCTGGGATGGTGTCAAAGTAAATAAACAAGCAATAACAACAATCAATATCAATCCAATAATCAATTCAAATAATCCTGAAATAACCGTATTAATTCGCATTGTTATTTGTACGAATTAATATAATTTTTTCTAGAATCTACACTATCATTTCATGTAGATTAAAGATTATTACATTACGGTTTTCACTTGTCATATATTTACAATTTCATACATCATCAATATAACAACATACATTCAGTGGTTCAATATGTAATCAAACAAATCATACGTGTCAATAAATTTAGCAGATAAAGGGGTCATATTATACAAATGTCATTTAATCAAATTTAACATTTAATTATCCTATATCAAGTTCAATTGCATGCTATTTATCATTTTAACATTAACAATTTTAACGTCCAATATAAACATCAACAATCAATCAATTATCAGCCAAACTGTATTATCATCGCATAAATAATTAACAGATAATGGTGTCAGATGTCAAAGGTGAACTGATACAGGTAATAGTATATATAACAGTGTAATTAACTAACAACAGCATATTTCAATTGTCGTTTCAATTGAAATCAAATTTAATAAATAAAAGAACGTTAATCGTGAGTGAGTGCTCACCTTTCGAGGCTAGAGAAGAAAAGACAATGAAACGAGTTATGGAATGCAAGCACGACTTCCAAATCAAGCAAGATTGGCACGAATCGATGAACAAAGCTAATTAACAAGAATAGATGGAAATGAATTAGGATCATCCCAATATAACTAAAAACAAAATGAAGGTCATAACCATACTTCTATTTTCTAAAATTAAGACTAAAATTTAGGCTCATACTTAAAATAATAAATGTATATATTTCTAAAGAAAAACCCAGTTATCAATTTAAAAAAAAAAAAATCAATGCAACAATTGATTATAATATAATATACAAATAACTTATATTCTCATAAACAACTTTATATATATAAATATATATCAACAACTTTTATTCTAAACTTATATTACAATATAATATATAAAATCTTATATAAACTTCCATCCGTATGAGGACATGCTACAAATGTAAGCTAATATATATGTATATATCCAATGCGTATAACGTTTGAAACCCAAACACAAGCCCACTTTAACCTATAATGTAAAATAGTACAACTGACACCCTATGTTTCGTATATAGGCTTTGGTAAACAAAACGAAAATCTATGTTTAATAAAATTATAAATATACATAACATTTTTTTTTAAGATTCATAAAACTAATATTTTCACAAACATAAAAATAGAAACGTGTAAAATACACAACATGAACTATGCAAAAGTAGGACAGCTAGTCCCGGTTACAGCCGCTTACGGCTAATATATATATTACGATATTCATAGTCATTGTTATATATATAAGTAGCTTTATATATAAACAAACTTATTTTATATGACTAATATAAACCTTTATATATAAGAAAACATAAATATTTTTATAACATCGCGGAACAACTGAGCGGCATGTGTTTTGTACAAAACATATGTACAGGAGACACAAAACGAAAAATTTGGAACAGAGCTATTCCATTGCATACTATACCGGTACTATAAAAATATACATATAACTCATATGTGCCGCTGTAAGCATTTTACTACAATTATATATATAACTAGGTAACCAGTATAACATGTATAAGCTGCGACTTTAAAACAATATATATAATAGTTTCTTAAATTTTTACAACTCTTATATTATACACCGTGCTATACGTATAAAACTGTAAAATAAACATTTATATAAACTAAATACTTAACAAAGAGAAGGAATAACATGGAATCATAAAGCTTTATGCAAAACAAAATGAATAGTGCACACGTAACAACACCCAGACGAAAACCAAAAACTTAAAAATAGAAGACCAAAATGTAAACAAGATTTCAAGTATATTAAAATATACATGTACTTTTAAAATGTACGCACTCGCCTATGTATATAAAGTTATATATACATAAAACAACATATGTAACCGATACAATATAATTTTATAAACTATATAAATTTTTTTTATTAACAGATACAAGTTGTAGAACAATATATATATTGTATATTACCTGAAAAAGGAAAGCATGCATGAACACACTATGAAAGGCGGCAGAGGAGGGTGAAGAAGTTTAAGACTCACTGTAAAAACAATTTTGCCAGAGGAAGAAATGAGCCAGGGAGGTAGAGAAGAAGGATGGTGGCCGCTTGGAGTGGTGACGGGAATGGAAACGGCTCAAGGGAAGGTCATGTGCATGAGGATGTTTGCATGGGTTGGCTGTGAAGATGGGGCGTTGAGGAGATGAATGTTCAAGTTACAGAAAGGTTTTTTTTTTTTTACAATACGTTGCTTGCTTTTCCAAATAAAGCAAATGGACATGAGGATGAGGAGAGAAAAATGAACTAGAATTATATTGGAACTTGGAACCAAGGAAAGGCAATAGTCAGTCACTTTATTTCTGAGAATAATGAGAGGCAGCATGCAAAAGAATGAATGCAGACTTGTATATAATAAATTATTTCTTCCCTTTGAAGCAAACAGACAACCGAAAGTAATATGAAAGGATGAGCTAGTTAAACTTGAAGTGGTGGAATAGAAATAGTCAGCGAAATAAATTTGGGAACTGAAAAAGGCTATTGATTTGTTTTCACACGGTGAAAATGAACGGTTACAGGAAAACCAAAAGTCAAATTGCGGAACCGATACGAAGATCGTTTCCGTATATTTTGCCATTTCCCGGATCACGAAATTGACAATTGAATATACCGTAGAGATCAGCATGACGAGACGATAAAAACGGTATACAGATGTCAGTGGTATGATTATCCGATAAAAATCGATATCGGTACCAGAATGCTGCTATTTTGCAGAAAATAAGAACGACGGAGCAATAGATGTCCAAATTTTGAAAAACGACCAACTGACATCTTGCTCAGAAGATGGTTTAGAATTTTTCTATGTAAAAATATTTAGGTTCCGAAAACATTTTATTTTCATTACTTTTTAACTGATTAAATTGAAGTGAATTTACGCGCGAAATAAACTTTCGTATTTTCGGACGAAAATTTACCAGTTGCTATGTTTAACTAGACGTATTCCAAATATTAAATTTTTATTTCAAAATTTTATCGTTTGAAATTTTACAAAATTTCAACTAATTATGTTATTAAAACAGTTGAAATTTACGGGTCGTTACAGAAATCCAGGACTTATTGCAGTATCCTACTTCTCCCCAGGGTTTGTATAACAGACGTGCTTTCTTTCTTCTTTTAACTTGTACTTTACCGCGTTTCTCGAATCATATAGTGATGTAAGCTTGTGACACTTGTTTTTCATATCAGGAGCAGGCAAGACATCCAAGGCCTCAGACCTTCGGCACAGGCTTGAGCAATATAAGCTTTCCAAAACTTCTGTCAAGCCGAAGCCTTCGACCCACCGCTCCGGGGATGTAGTCGGCTACCGTCCTCTTCTCGGGGTTATCGAAGAAGGTATTTAGCAGAGAAAGAGGAGTCATCCCTTATCCGAACCTTCGCCCGGTCCTCAGCTCCTGGCTCAGCCTCTTCATGATATCACGGAGGAGGACAGCGAGTTTGCACCCTCTCTGCACCCGTCCGGAAACCCTTCCGTTACTCATATCGATCGTCCTGACTTGGCTCGTAATCCATTTGTGGGTCATCCTGATCTAGATCCAAGTTCCCACGACATTACCTTTGACGAGGTTACTGGTGAGCACCTTCTTCCCCGCAATCCCATGGTACGGGTGCTTGATGAAGCTAAGTCCTTAGATCTCGATCTACTTACCACTCGGATAGTTACCATGGGAGACAAGGCCAAGGCTAATATTGATCGGGTGGCGGAGGAGACTAGGAAGCTGATGGGGCATCATGCCCGGCTGGTTAAGGCTAGAGAGGAGATTAGGAGTGCCAACATCCGGCTAAGATTGGTGGTTTCGGACCAGGCCAAACAGCTCGCTGATCAGGCCATTCAGATTTCTCAGCATGAGGCTGCCTCCGGGCGGTTGAGGAAGGCTATGGAGGAGGCTAGTAAGGCGGAACTGCAGAAGATGGAGGCTGCCTGCAAGGAGCAGATAAATATGGCCATCTCGACAGTGGATGAGGTTCGGAGGGGGGATCTTGAGCGGGTAGAGGAGCTGTCGGGGAAGCTTGAAGCCGTAGAGCTTGCTCGGGTTAGGCTGAAAGAGGAGATGGAGGCGATACGGAAATCCCTTCAGGCTGACCGCTCGAGATACCGTTTGGAGAGAGAAGCTGCTGTTGGAAGGTTGTCGGCTTCCGAGGCCCGGATGAGGGAGTTTGAGGAGAATGAGGGGATGATGGATGAAATGCTTCAGGACATGTACTTCCGAACTTGGAAGCAGGACAACCTGTCCTGGATGGATGATTATCCTAGGGTCATGGCTAAGATCTATCTTCGGGCTTTGGAGGAGGATAAGGCCGATGCGGATAAAGATGGTGGCGTGGTCTTCAGCATGGATGCGGTCACTGCTCAGTTTGCCAAGGAGGAGAAGGTGGCGGTGAAGGAAGGTATGCGGTTGCTTGCCGCTGAGGAGGTAGGCGTGCAGGTAGAGGATGACGATCAGGATAGTCAGGAAGCAGGCGCTGGTAAGTCTCCCTTTTTAGTTTCTCCATCGACTTGGTTGCTTATTGCTAATGAATCCTTTCTCTGACTGGACAGGGGGTCAACAGGACAAGGATAAAGCTCCACTGCAGCGGGCCCCTTGATTATACCTGGAAAAACTCTTTTTGTGGATTTGACAGGGTTGTATATGTTAGTCGAAAAATGGTAAAGTAGCCTTTAGGTTGTAATATTCTGCCACTTGTAATAAATAGTCTTATTTTTGACGTGTAATTCTTTAACTTAAGCTGATTTTGTCGTCTTTTGAATGTTTGCTGTTATTTTGGCATGTCGTATGAGTAATATAGCTATGTATATTCTTGTAATTAAATTGTGTTTGATGTCGGGTTCTGGTTTAAGACATAATTTCATGACTTGCAATGTTAGTGTGTGGTGTGAATAAATTATAGTCATGTATTTGTACATAAAGGAAGAAAATACCGCCCTTCATGTTCTGTTTGTAGATGGCAGTTTTGAATATCATGGAAAGCAGTTGAATGCCCTGCCATCCGATTGTGAATCCCTGCATCCATTGGCGAGTGTCTCCTACTCTGTATCCTGTACTTTATGGATTGTTATAGAGGATAGGAGGAAAGCTTTTTAAGTAAAATTGAAATATGTGAAATAGTAAAACTTCCAATCACGGAAGGCCTTCGATGTGCTTAAGTTCGTGGCAAACGGGTTTTGTAGTCACTTTCCCTAGCTGTGGGTCTTGGAGACATTTGTCACCCATCTTACGCCTCCACGGGGAGTTAATTCTTTTTTACCACAGCCGCACCTAAGACACATCGGAGCCGAGATCGCGCACAGTAACTACCCGGGCCATTATGGCCCGTAATCGTGGGTATTATTCGATTTACTGTGGCCGGCTAGCGTGGGTGCCGATCGTCAACTGTGAACTGCCCCTGGCTGGCCACACCTTATGTTGGGGCTTATAGTCGGTTCACAGTTGCCGGCGAGCCTAACGCCGTAATGAGCTGCCTCGGCTATAGTCGGCCTTCTCGGTGGCTTATAATCGGCTCATTACAGTTGGCTTTAAGGGCCGTCGCGAGCAATGAGTTAACCCACGGCAGAGGGATGCTGGAGCAAAAGTGTCTCATTGGCGAGGGCATAGATTCGCATAGTACCTGTTAGGTTTTGCCCAGGCGAAGTTGCACCGTGGAGTGCTTTGAGTGGAAATGCTATACACATAGGATTTTGTCCAACAGAAAAGGATAAAGTTAACAAGTAGCCAAGATATAAAGGAACAAGTTAAAAAAGAGACAAAGTTTTTTAAAGTGGTTCGGCATGAAAAGGCCTACGTCCACTGATTCTCTTTGTTAATTCACTTCATATGGGCAATACAAGTTAAGAAAAGTATCGACGGAGGTGTTGGATGTTCCATGCCCTCTGGAACACCTCTCCATCCACTGTTGACAAAATATAGGCTCCGTTGTGGAGATCTTTATGAATTACATATGGTCCATCCCAGATTGGGTCTAGTGCTCCGGGGCGAGGGAAGATTCGCTTGAGGACAAGATCCCCTTCTTGTAAGGTACGATGCTTGACTTTGGAGTTGTATTGTGCTGCCACTTTCTGCTTGTGGGCTGCTGTTTTAAGTACTGCATCATTTCTTCTCTCCTCAACTAGATCCAAAGACATGTGGAGGAGCTCTTCATTCTCTTCCGGGTTATAGTGGATCCTACGGTGGGAAGGCACAATGGTTTCAACTGGGAGCATAGCCTCCGATCCGTATGCCAAAGAGAAAGGAGTGTGCCCCGTTGATGTTCTGAAAGATGTGCGGTAGGCCCACAGTGCCGTAGGGAGTTCATCCACCCAAGCGCCCTTTGACTTTTTGAGCTTCTTTTTTATCAGAGTTTTCAGAATTTTGTTGACTGCTTCGACTTGTCCGTTTTCCTGGGGATATGCTACGGATGAGAAACTTTTATGAATTCCGTGTTCTTGGCACCAGTTGGCGAATTCCTCGCTGTCAAACTGAAGTCCATTGTCTGATATGATTTTGAGTGGGACTCCGTACCTGCATAGAACATTTTTGATTAAGAAGTTAATAACTTTTGCTGAAGATACTTTATTCAGAGGTTCCGCTTCCACCCATTTGGTGAAATAATCAACTGCCACTATAGCATATTTGGCCCCGCCTCGGCCCATCGGTAGCTCGCCGATTAAGTCAATTCCCCATATTGCGAAGGGCCAAGGGCGGGTCATTTGAGTAATCTCAGTTGTTGGTAGCCGTGGAATCTTAGCAAATTTTTGGCATCTGTCACACTTCTTGACGAAATCTAAGGCGTCCTTGCTTAAGGTGGGCCAGAAATATCCATATCGGAGTATCTTTTTTGCTAATGTTTGTCCTCCGGTGTGATCTCCGCAGCTCCCCTGATGGATGTTGGATAAGATTTCCTTGGCTTCTCTCCCAGCGACACACCTTAATAACGGGTTAGAGAATCCACGCCGATAGAGGATGTCTTCTTGTATTGTGTAGCGGGATGCTTTCCTCAAGATTTTCTTGACTTCGTCACGTCCATTGGGTAGAGTGCCACTTTGTAGGTAGTCTCGGATGGGAGTCATCCAAGTTGCTTCTTCGGTTGCAGCTATCAGATTCACTTGCTCGAAACTTGGAGCCAGTTGCTTTGAGACGGTTACTGCCCCGAAGATGGTGATGTCTCTCACACTTGCTTTCTTTGCTAATTCGTCGGCCTCTCGGTTCTCCTCCTAAGGGATGTGTTTGACTAAGTAGTGGTCCAATCGGCTGAGAAGTAACTTGGTCTTCTTTAGATATGCTATGAGTCGTTCTTCTCGAGCTTGGAATTCTCCTAGTATTTGATTAACAATAAGTTGAGAATCGCTGTGAAGACACAAAGAATTGGCCCCGATTTCTATGGCAATTTCTAGTCCAGCTATCACTGCTTCATATTCTGCATCGTTGTTGGTGGCAGCGAACTCCAACCTTATAGCATAGTGCAGTTTGTTTCCCCTGGGAGTGATTATTACCACACCTGCCCCCGAGCCTTGTTCGTTTGATGCACCATCCACAAAGAGATTCCACTTGATATCTTCTGTTATTTCCAATTGCTCCTGATCTTCGTTGGTAGTGAACTCTGCAATGAAATCAGCCATGGCCTGTCCCTTAATGGCGGTGCGAGGGTGATAGGTGATATCATACTGACTCAGTTCAATGCACCATTTAAGTAATCGCCCAGAAGTGTCGGGACGATGGAGTACCTGCCCCAGCGGTTGATCGGTCAGAACTTTGATGGAATGGGACTGGAAGTAGTGACGCAATTTCCATGATGTGATTAGTAAACAGTATGCTAACTTCTCAAGTTTAGGATATCTGACTTCTGCCCCAGTAAACCTTTTGCTGACGAAGTAAACTGGTCGTTGCGTGCGGTTGTCTTCCCTTACCAAGGCAGCGCTTAGAGCGTGAGATGACACAGCAAGGTATAGGTATAATTCTTCGCCTTCACTTGGAGTCGAGAGTACCGGTGGTTTCTGGAGGTGTTCGATTAGGTTAAGGAAAGCAGTTAAGCATTCGTCCGTCAATTCGAACTTTCCTTTATCTTTCTTTAGAGCTTCGAAAAAGGGGACGCACTTGTCCGTTGCCTTGGAGATGAATCGGCTTAGGGCGGCCACTTTTCCATTTAGGCTTTGCATTTCCTTTCGGGTGGAAGGTATCTTGATATCCCTTAGCGCTCGGACTTGTTCGGGGTTTGCTTCAATCCCTCGGGCATGGACGATGAACCCTAAGAATTTTCCCGATGATACTCCGAAGGAGCACTTTAGTGGATTCAACTTCATTCCATACTGTCGAAGTACCTGGAACATTTCGTCTAGGTGGCTTACGCGATCTTTGGCTTTCCGTGATTTCACCAGCATGTCGTCCACATATACTTCCATAGTTTGTCCTATTAGCCCCGCAAACATCTTGTTGACGAGGCGCTGGTAGGTGGCTCCTGCATTTTTAAGTCCGAAAGGCATTACCTTATAGCAGTACAAACCCCGGTCGGTGATGAAACTAGTGTGGTCTTGGTCGGGAGCATGCATAGGAATTTGGTTATATCCTGAGTATGCATCCATAAAAGATAGGAGCTCGTGCCCGGCTGTGCTGTCTACAAGTTGGTCGATTCTGGGAAGTGGGAAGCAATCCTTCGGGCAGGCGTCGTTTAGGTTGGAGAAGTCGATGCAGGTCCGCCACTTCCCATTAGCCTTCTTTACCAGTACCGGGTTGGCGATCCATTCCGGGTAAACAGCTTCTCGTATGAAGTCATTGGCGAGTAGAGTCTTTACTTCTTCATCGAGGGCTGCTGATCGCTCTGCCCCCATACTTCTCTTTTTTTGTTTTACAGGCACCTTGGTAGGATCAATGTTTAATACATGGCATGCTATGTCGGGGGAGATTCCGGTCATGTCAGCGTGTGACCAAGCGAATACATCCAAGTTGTGGCGGAGAAAATCGATGAGTTGTTCCTTCAATTCGGCTTTTAGTTAGGACCCAATTTTCAATAGTCTACTTGAGTCGTGCTTGTCTACAGATATAAACTCTATAGCCTCTGCAGGCTCGGCGGTGGCCTCCTCCTCTTTGTCCCTAGGGTCTAATTCATTGAAAGGGTCGCTGGTATATCGAAGAGGAGGGGCTTTCTTTAGTTGCTATGCTTCCATACTTTTTGTGTAGAGGGCAATCTCTACACCCTTCCCTTTATCCTTCCTGTGGTTGTTGCGAAGTTCAGTCACATAGCAGTCTCGAGCAACGTCCTGGTCTCCTTCTACTTCCCCTACTCCATTGTCCGTTGGAAATTTCATCTTTAGGCACCATGGGGCTAGGACAATTTGGAAATCAGACAAAGCTGGCCTTCCTAAGAAGGCGTTGTAGGCCGAACGGTTTTCTATTAGCACAAATGTCTGTTTCCGTACAACGGAGCGGGGATGGCTTCCAATCTCAACAAAGAGGTCCAGTTGTCCGAGAGGCATCTTCGCATTTCCAATGAAACCGTGTAGTGGTTTATCGCAGGGAGATACATCCTTCATTGATAGCTTCATTTTGTCGAATGCGTGTTTGAACAGGATGTTTACTGAGCTTCCAGTATCTACCAGGATTCGGTAAACTTCGGCGGGACCGAGTCGGGCAGAGATAACCATGGGATCTATGTGAGGCTACTGCCTTCCTTCTAGGTCACGCTTACCGAACGTGATGTCATCACTTTCTTTCCGCTTCGGGTGGCGTTCTTCTATAACCGAATTGACATAGTCTTTATTGTCTCTAAGCGACTTTCCGTACCTTTCCATCTCTTTCCAGCTTCTGTCTGCGATGTGTGGCCCTCCTGAGATGGTATGGACCACTATCTTTTCTTGACTAGAGTTGCTAGCGTTGCGGTTTCCTCTGTCGGCCCCTGGTGAGGGTAGCCTTGGGTTTTCATTGGCAGGAGCTGGGGTCCTGTCCTGACCTTTTACATAACGTTCCAGTTTCTTTCTTCTGATGTGTTCCTCAATCAGATCTCGGAGATGATGGCATTCGTTGGTATCATGCCCGTGAGATTCGTGGAAGCGGCAGAACTTTCCAGACTTCTATGCATTATCTGATTCCTTCTTGTATGGTGGGCGTTTGTATCTAACTTCGCCTTGGGTGGCAAGGAAGATATTTTCGACGGTCTCGTTCAAAGGAGTGTAAGTGTCGAATCTTGGTCCTGGCCGATATAGGCGCTTTTCTCCCTTCTTGCCCCCAGCATTGTCTCTGGAATCATTTCTTCGAACGTCCCTTGCCACAGCAGGGGCGTTGCCATGGGTTGTCTTATTTTGCTGTCCTGACTGCCCCTCAACGGCAGCATCCTCAAGCCTCATGTATTTCCCGGCTTCATGGAAGAAATCGGGTAAAGTAGCTGGTTTTTCTTTTGTCAACCTTCTAGCAAATTTAGTGTCCGGATGCACACCACTGCAGAGGGCCATTAGGATAAGCTTCTCATCGGCATCTTGGACTGCGGCTGCTACGGCGTTGAATCTGGTTAGGTATTGCTGCATCTTTTCTCTAGGTTTCTGTTTGACGTTGGATAAGGAATAAGCATCCTTAGGTTGCTCCACATGAATGCGGAACTGACTGATAAATTTTTCTTTCAACATTTCCTACGAGCTGATGGATCCTTGGGGTAGATGACAGAACCAGGAGGTAGCAAGATCTGCTAAGAAGAGCGGAAAGCATTTGCACAGTACTCCCTCTTTCGCTCCACTCATGAGCATATGCTGCGTGTACCTCTGTAAGTGTACAACGGGATCAGAGGTTCCTTTGTAGGGTTCCATTGTTGGCATCTTCCATTCTCGGGGGGTGATAGCAATTTCGATGTTGCGGGCGAAAGGGCTGGTTACCCTAGCGCCTATCCCTCGATCTCTTTGCTCCCGTTGGACACACTCTCTGAATAAGCGTGCCATCCTTTCATCAGAACTTGGAGCAGATAGAAATGAGTTTGGTTCTGTTCTGTGGGATTGATTCCGTCCAGATGACCTGTAGGGATGGTATCGTCTATCATTCCTCATATTTTCCAGTGGCTGCCTTTGATCTTCTGGGAGCATGCTCGGGTCAGCTACAGTTGGCCCTTACCTCGATCTCCCCCTGCTGGGTTCTGATCTAAGCACTTCCTTGGGTCCAACTTCGGGCTGGACTCTAGCTCGGCCCCGTTCACTGGCATTTCTGTGGTTAGGCAGCATGACAGGCTCAGCTACAGTTGACCTTCGCCCGGTACCTCCCCCGTTGGGTTCGGTACCAAACGTTTCCTCAGGCCTAACTTCGGGCTGTGCTCGGTCTCGGCTCCTACCATGGCTACTTCTGCCGTTAGCTCCTTCGAAGAAGGAAGATCTTTGTTGTCTCTGAGATCCTCCAGACTGGGACTCGCCCCATGATTCAGTGTTGCGGTTGGATTCTTCAGCGTCCCTTAAGCGTGACATGAGATGGTCCACCAAGGCTTCCTGCTGGGACGTGAAGCGGTTAGTTACTTCAACCACAACTTTGTCCAAATCTGCCCTAGTAATTGCTGCAGGCTGTTCCGTGGCAGGAGTGGTGGGGTTAGCCTGTTCTTCATTTGTTACTGTTGCTGGAGGAGGACGATTTGCTTGATTCGTGACAGCTGGATCTGGAAGACTGCTGGATGCGATGTTTTTTCCTTTGTTAACATCTTTTCTCTGTTTGGGAGGCATGTTTTCCAAGTAGCGAACGATGCTGTTAGGAAAGCTGTTAAGTGGATGAAGCTGAAGCTTCGAGCTTCTCCGTTCTTAGTGAAAGCACCAAAAATGTTTGCACAAAAATTGGACAAACACCTCAAAGTTGTATGATTTAGTAGATCTTATGTTGCTCTTAGCGATTTGAGTGATTTATGCAAATATATGAAAAGCAGGGGCTAAATTGTAAAAAGACACGCAAATTTATAGTGGTTCAGCCAGAATGTGCCTACGTCCACTTTATATGTTATTTCTTTTCTCTTCTTTTGATTACAAGTACAAAACTTTGGTACAAGTAAAAGAAAGTTGTTTGAAAGTTCCTTCCGTGCTTGAGCTCTCAAAACTTGTCCCCATCGTTGTACCCCTGCCCCTCTATTTATAGAGTGAGGCTAGGGGTAGGGGTCCAGGATGTGTATAGTTGCTGATGGGCCTGGGCTGATGTGATCTGGCCTGGTACGTCTTGGTTCGGCATCACTTGGTTCGGAGGTGGTTGGAGTGTAGAATGGACCGGTTGTAGGTGATCCGGTGCTATGTGGCAATCGCTTGGTCCGGTTTGGGGGTTGGTCCGGTAGGAACATGGGAAGTGCAGTTTGGACCGGTAGTTGCTTGGACCGGTGGTGGGATGGTGAGGTTGGTCCGGTGTGGAGATGGTTCGGCATGGGCTGGTCCGGCTATGGAGTTGGTTCGGCGATGGTTGGGTAGGAGTTGGTCCGGTGGAGCTTCGACTCAGTTTGCATGGAGGAGTTGGTTTGTTTTACTTGGAGGGTGGCTGGTTCGGCTCTTCCGGTCCGGGGGTGAGAATTCACCCAACAATATTAAAATAGTTTATATATTAAAAAGAGTTTATCGAAAATAGTATCAAATTAGAATTGTTTCTTCCAATTTCACAAATCAATTCAAATCAACTTTAGATCCGAAATTCAATTTAGATCAATCTCAGGTCAACAATTCTAATTAAAAGGTTAAAGGTTCAATTCAAATTCTCATTAAAACCATTTTTAATTTATATCGATTCCAAATCCAGGTTTGAACTGCAAATTTAAACCACTTCCAATTCGTTAGGTTTCAAAGTTTAAATATTCAAACAATTTACGGTAACTCAATTTGATAAGTTTCATTTATATTTCAAAATTAAACTTTTAATTTTATTTAAATTTGAAAATATTCACTTAATCACTTTTAATAACATTTAAATAAAATGCCAAATTACACATTTAAATCAAAACTAAATATTCAATTCAATTTATTTCAAATTTGAAAATATTCATTTAATCACTTTTAATCTAAATCAAGTTATCAAGTTATAAATTTCATATCTTTAAAATCTCAAAATCAATAAGTCCAAATCAATTCTTATTTAAATTCAATTCTTAACAAATTAAATTACAAATCAATTTAATTTATCCTTCCAATCCAAATTTATTAAAGTTATTACAAAATCTATTTTCAAAATATTAATAAAAATTTTAAATAAAAATTTTAAATTCGATATATATACTTATCCAATTAAATTCTATTTAATTAAATTTTTATTATATTAAATATTATTAAATTAAATCAGATTTTATTAAATCTATTTTATTTTATATTAAACTATATTTTATATATTTAAAAAATTAAATTATAAGTAAAATCTTAAAATTTACATTTTCTCAAAACTGAACTTATAGTTTAAAATTTCCAAATATATACTTTAAAAATCTAAATTTTACACACATATTAAAATAAAAATCTTTATATTATATTTTTTTTAAAATCAAATATTTAATAAACCCATCTATTTCCTTTCAAAGCTATGAAAATCATTTTTCAAAATAGACCAACGGTGTCCGTATATAATATTCTATCCTATGGTCAAGTGATACAGATATTTATCATTTCAGTCTGCAATTTAAATTTTTACGGGTATATATCATTTCAATCTGCAATCCCAAAATTTCAAAAATCAATAAAATTGCTTGGGTTTATAACTTCAACCCATAACGATTTTCCCTAATCTATAATATCGTTCGGGTATGTATCATTTCAACCTATAGGAAATTCCTAAATAACAGGGAACTTGTAGTGTGAGAACACTAAAATAAAATAGCATAATATATCAATTATAAGCATATATAATCATAAACAATTAAAATTTAATATATACTAACAGGTTATGGTGTCATATGTCAATCAACATAGGTTAACAATTTTAAATGATACCATATCATATTTAGTAATTAAATTACTAACAATTCAAATCTAACAACATATTTCAATCGTCATTTCATGTGAAATCAATTTACTAAACATAAGAATGTTAATCATGAGAGATTGCTCACCTTTCGAGACTAGAGAAAATAGACAACACAACAAGCTACGATTTTGAATCACGAACTCGACAATCGACCAATCCGAACGACAATTTCCAAAGCAAAGCAAAACAAATCAAGGCAAAGCGAGCTAACAAGAATCGGTGAAAACAAATAAATAACTTGAGTTTGATGGAGCAATATATATATATACATACAATATACATATACCTTGGGGTAGTTCATCATCATCTCGAAGTGCAAATGAAGATCTGGAGGAGGACAATAACACGCCAATACACAACATGATTCAAAGCCCAAAGCAAACTATTGGTTACCACGTACTCGTGTTCCAAAATCAAATTTGAGAACCACAACAATTCGAAACCATAACGAAGTTGCTCAAAACATATAATCAAAACAGCACAAAATAGCAAACAAAATTAACATACATACATCATACGTGCATCCAATCTCGTATGATGTAAGCATTTTGAGTAATATGTTGCTCAGGTAGGTTTGGTGGGGTTTGATGAAGCATTGAAGGTCATAGGTGGCTAAGCAGTTCAAGGAAGTGAGGGAATGTTTAGCTGCAAGGCTTGGCAGCGGATAAAGGAAGCTGCAGCGTTGATGGTTATCGGAGCATAGGCGGGGAAGCTTGCGGCTATGGCATTCGGGTCAGGCAGTGGGGTGTTCGTCCAGTCAGGGGAGAGAAAATGGCGTTTGGGTGCAGAAGTCGGCGATGTAAAGGTGGGCAGAAAGTGGTCATGAGGCTAACGTGGCAGTTGCTGCTATGCAGGTTCGGCGAACTGCCGCGTGGCGATGGGGAAAATAAGGTGGCTGGAGAGTCTCGGCTATGACAGTGGGAGGATGGCAGAGGGGAAGGTCGGAGAGAGGTTGGTGGAGATAACTGGATGGGTTGCTGAGGAGGGAGCGGCTGTTGGAGTTCAAGGCGGAGAGGGTTGCACGGTGGAGGACCGACGAGGTGGAGGGGCTTGGGTTTCGGTCTGGGAGGAGAATCTAAGACGTGGGACTGTGCTCAGGCAGAGACTTGAGGCGGGTCTGGTGGCTAATGGGTGAGGAGAATGGTCGGGTTCTGGGATGTGGAAGCTCGTAGGCTTCGGTTGCAGGCAGAGGAGGGAAGTGGCACTGCAGTGAGGGAGGTTGCAAGGAAAACTAGTGGTGCGGGGAGATATGGGTGAAATGGAAAGTGGCAGTTGCTGGCCTTGGAGTAGAGAGATGCGATGGATAAAGAGAAGGGAACGTGCAACTAAATGGTCGAGCATGGGTTCGAATAAAAATTATATATGAATGCAAACTAACATTGTTTATTATATTTTTTTTTGAGAAGAACAAAACAAAGAGAGAGCAGGGAGAAAAGGACCAGAATAAATATCAACAGGGGATGGCTAAAGTCAAGCATGATTTGGATTCAGTGAATTATTAATAGCTAATGCCTATTGGTTTCTCACGGTGGACAATTGAAAGTACAGGGAAACCAAAAGGTTAAAAATGGTACCGATACGGCTAACCGTTTCGCAGAATACGCCGCGTACCGGACGCCGAATTACAAGAATGAATATACTGTGGATATCAGCACGACGAAACGAATAGAATGGTACACAGATATGAGTGATACGACCTACCTATCAAAACTCGATTTTTCACTGTTGAAAATGCTGCTAAAACGCCGAGAATATTATAAACGGAGCTAGAGCAGTCCTAATTTGGCGAAACGAAATATGACATCTCACTTAGAAAATGATTTCAATTTTATTATATAAAAATATTCAAGTTTCGAAAATGTTTAATTTCCATCAATTTAACTGATTTTAAATTTTAAGTTAAAATTTCACAACAAAACTAACTTTCATATTTTCCAATGATAATCTGACACTTGCTACGTTTATATGGACGTATTCCAAATATCAAATTTTCATTGATAAATTTTATATTTAAAATTTCATGAAATTTTTTGTTAATTACGTTATTTAAATCGTTAAAATTTACGGGTCGTTACACTGTGCAGTTAAGATCAATAGCTAGTTCTAGTTGGAATACTGTAATGTTATCCTGTTTGGAAGTTCAACCAATAATGATCTCTTAAGAATTGCTTCTAAGCATAGAGATGATCCATTACTAGCCGAACAGATTTGAATGCTTGAAGAGAAACTAGAATTGATGATTTAAAAGATTTTAGTCTTGACCAGAACGGATAGTTGAGGAAGAAGGGACAGTTGTGTGTTCGAAATGTTTGTAACCTAAGGAAGGAAGTTCTTAGAGAATGTCATCAATTGAAGTTCACTATTCATCCTAAAGGAATAAAAATGTATCAAGATATAAAGAGGAGTTTCTTCTAGGAAGGAATGAAAAGAGATGTAGGCTTATAGGTGAAACAATGTTTGAATTGCCAACAAATAAAAGCCGAGCATCAGAAACCAAGTGGATTGGTGGATTGCTTCAACCTTTAGAAGTGCCACTTTGGAAACGAGATTCTATATCCATGGATTTTATTAACGGGTTACCAATATCGAATTGGAGAAATGAAAGCATTTGGGTTGTAGTCGATAGATTGACCAAGAGTGCACACTTTATTCCCGTTATGTCGACAAGGACGACACCCACTTTAGCAAAGTTTCTTATGAAGAATATTGTGAGACTGCATGGGATTCTAGTAGTATAGTCTGTGAAAAAGATACTTTGTTCACTAATGAGTTCTGGAAGAGTCTACAAGAAGTATTAAGTACTAAACTGAAGATGAGTAGCTCATACCATTCGCAAATGGATTGGCAAACGGAAGGAGTTAACAAAGTTTATGAAGATTTGTTAAGGGTTTGCGGACTAGACTTTGGAGGAATATGGGAAGACCATTTGCACTTTGTCAAATTTTCCTATAATAATAGTTATCAAACTAGTGCAGGAATGGTGCCTTTCGAAGCTCTTCATGGAAGGCCATGCAAATCAACAACATGTTGGCTAAAAACCAGAGACAGATTGATTCTAGACCCATATATAGTGGGAGAAGCTATAGAAAAGATTGAGTTGATTCGAGCAAGGATGAAGGAAGCTCGGTCTAGGTAGAAAAGTTATGCAGATAAGAGGCGTAAGGATTTTGAGTTCTAGGTTAAAGACCATGTTTTGTTAAAGTATCATAAATGAAGGGTGTAGTATGATTTGGAAAGTCAAGGAAATTAGCACCAAGGTATGTTGGTCCATTTTTTATCATCGAAAGGATTGGGAAACTCGCTTATCGGATAGAGTTACCGAATAGTTTGGCAAGAGTCCATAATGTTTTTCATGTTTCTCATCTTAAAAAGTGTGTGCATGATCTAAAGACTACTATTGCATTGACTGTTTGGAAGATCTAGTAGTGGAACTGGGTATGACTTTTTTAGACAACCAGTTCATGTAGTAGCAAGAGATCAGAAGAAATTAAGGAACAAGACAGTCAAGTTAGTGAAAGTCCAGTGGAGTGACAATGAGAAAGACTGTACTTGGAAGACAGAAGATAGAGTTAGAGAGACTTATCCAGAGTTGTTTTGTTGGTGTGTTCTATATAAGTCATATAGAATTTCTTCTAGTAGGATATGCTAGTTTTGTTGTTATTTGTTTGTCACACATATTTGTATGATTGTTATGCTTGTTGTTTTCCTTAACGTAATTTCGAGGACTAAATTTTTTAAGGAGGTAGCCTATAATACCCCAAATTTTTGTTTAATTTTATTCAAGGAATTTAATTAGATAAATTAAATAGAATAATATGAAGTGGCATGGAGAATGGGATTTGTTAACTAATTTGAGTCAGACCTTAATTGATCAATTAACAAGACTGTTGTAAACATATAATAGAATGGAATTAATGGGAGGGGCACAATGGGAATAATTCCTTATTTCATTCCTTAAACCCTTACTCCCTCAATCATTCCCATTTCATTTTCTAAAAATCAAAGCATGACAAAAGAAGGAGGACGACCATTACCAAGAGGAAAAAATGAAGGAATCTAAGGAATTCAAAGGTGAAAGCTTAGGGGAAATTAATCTACATCAAATCTCAATCTCTTTTCCCATCTAAGATGAATAATAGCTAACCATCTCATTTGTTTATGTCTTGGTTTTGGATTTATGATTGATTTCCAAATTGGTTGTGACAATATTGGATGCTTGGATTGATAATAATCATTCTTAGATTGAATAATGGTTTGGTTAGGATTTTATGGAATTGTTTTAATAGGTTTTGAAGGCAAAACCTAAGCTTTTGATCTCCTATTGATTTGAAATTTTTATACGTTTTGTAAAGCATTATTTCGGAGTTGGGTTTTCAATTTCATAATTTTTCAAGTTCATAAGAATATCTTATGAATATTCTAAGAGGAAAATGTATATATTTTTAGGTTTTTAATTATTAAAAATAATTAAATTAATATTTTGATCCCAAAAAATTTGTATAAGGAAGAAGAAGGAAATTTTGATTTCTAGTCGTTTTTCCATAATTTTTATGATTTTCAATGGATTTGTTATTCTAGGAAAGTGGATAACTAATATGAGTTAGTAAATATTAATTTTAAGGTTTTGCAAATTAATTGGGAAGGTAGAATGTGATCTACCGGAATTTTTGCAAGAAAATGAAAAGTATTTTATTTTCCAATGAAAATTTGACACGGGGCAAGAGTTAGTGGAAAGTTTTAACTTTAAAAGGAAACAAATCAGTTTGTAAGTTATTTACAGAAATGCCATCGGCTTTATAACTTAAAATCTCGATACCTTTATATTCAGAGCAGTTCAATATCCTTAAGGGCTGATGGAAGCAATAGCTACGTGATAGTTATGTGATGTATCCGCTTCCTTAAGCACTCGACACCCAATAAATTTTAAAGGTTCGGTACCCAAACTTTTGTAAAGGGTCAAAACTCTATGTTTATAAAGGTTCGAGATCCAATGTTTTGCAAAAGTTCGATACTCAATGTTTTTTAAGGGTTCGATACCCAAATGTATTGTAGGGGTTCGATACCCAATGTTTTGTTGAGGCTCGACTTACGCCATGGTTTAAAGACTCAACAACTTCTTTTAAAGTTCGACAACCTATGTGTTTTAGAGGCTCGACACCTCATGATTTTAAGAACTCTACACCCTTGTCTTGTAGTGTCCCGATAGCTTCCTTGTAGCTATTTGACAACTATATTTTAGCGGCATGAATGCCATATGTTTTACAAACTATGTTTTAAAGGTTCTATGGCCCTAGTTTTCTAAAGGCTCGACAACCTTGTTTTGCTATCAAATGTTTTAAAAGTTATATAAAGATGATGTATATTTTTAGCGGCCCAATAGCCATATGTTTTACAAACAAAATTGCCATGCTTTATAGGCTCAATAGCCACTGTTTTATAAATGTTCAACATCCCTGTTTTGATAGTACTGATTTAAATGCTATGTAAAGATGATAGCGCTTTGGCACAAGATTTTGGCTAAGTATTTGGGCTATGTCTTCCTTGTTTTAAAAATGATTTCAAGTGGTTTATCAATTATAAAGATAAATGTTTTCAAGGAAATAAAATAGCATTTCAGCCCAATTTTATATGAATTTTGCCAAAGAAGAATATTACTTAAACATAAGTAATTATGTTTCGGATATAACCATTAATTGAACATATTGTGATGTATGATGTTATATGTTTTTGTTATCATTTGATCAGTTAAATTTGCATACTTTATCATTTTTCAAGCTCACATTTTCATTAACCAACATTGCACCTTGGGACTTAGGAACAGAATTACTAGTTAGGTTGTTCTAGTAGTGAGTATGGTCAAACTAAACTCCTAAGTGAGTAGAATTGCATCAAGGAGATTAGATATATCAACTATGTTAGGATGCCTTAAACTGATAAAAAAGATACAACTTCTGGATTTAAAACCAGATAAGAGTTTCGTGAGACTGGTGTAAGGTTATGCCCTATGCTTCAACCGTTAGTCCCTGGCTAGTAAAGGTACGCGATTCCAATGCATAAGGATTTATCAGTAGTGAAACTAAAATATGTGTACGCATAGAAAGGAACTCGTAGCTCTATATGCTCGTTGTATTGTTTAATTGGATTTACTCCTTATCGTATTTAGAGATTTTGAGACTTTTGATTATGTTTCGGCCTAAGTTAGCCTGATAGGTTATCAGTTGGCCTGTTAAAACAAATAGGCATGGTGACCCTTGGAAAACTATGATCTGAAACAGATAGTCAACTTTATGGGGGCGGGTAAGCTCTAGGAATGCATACTCCTTTAATGACAAACCATTAATATTTACCTATATTGCATTCATATGATCATATCATATTTTGTTTTAACCATTGTGGTTGTAGGTGCATGCTTTATGTTCAGATTAACAAATTTGGTAAGATACTAGTGAGGGGAAAACCCGTTCCATTATGCAACGTGGTCTTACTAGATATCTATTTTTTGTTCGAGATAGTATATTATTATTCACACCAGAATTTTTGTTTAATCCAAAGTTGAGTAGTGTTTTCAGGTTAGATGAATAAGCTTCCAAAGACGTGTAGGAGGCAAGCTAATATTAGGAATTATTTTCACTGTGTTGGTTGAAGTTTTATTTTAGTTGAATGGATGTAACTATAGAATTTATAAAAGTCAAGTAGGTAGACCGATCATCCAAGGGGCATCTTCATATGCCGCTCTTGGAATATAATTATAATTATTGTATTTTCTCTAAACGTGGAATCGATGGGTGTGTAATGAATATGAAAGTTTATTAACGAAATGTGTTTTGTAAATTTTCATATTCATGTGCTCTTGATATTATAGATACACTTACTGATCTCATTTTGTCACCGAAAAATAATACTATAGATGACTGCAACATCAATAGCGCTTATTTTCGAACCTCAAAATGAGGGATGTTACACTTCGAGTTAGTAAACTCAATGTAAGCTCGGGCATTGTGATGTTTGCTTAGTATTTGCGATATACGTAGTTTATCATTGGAAATGTTAACCCAATGTTGCATAGAAACTTAAGCATTAGGATTCACATACTAGGAATTGACCAGGAATCGTTAGATGTTGGTTACCAACCCTTGATTGAAAACCTTTGTAAGTTGCTTATAATTGTAGGTGTAATAAGAATTATACCCTTGATTTATAAAATAACCAATCCTTTATATGTAGTAATTAAACATAAATGGACATTCTCAGTCATGTCAGTTATAAATGAAGACAATTGCTTATGAACACAATACACTATTAATATAATTCATTCACCAGACTTTATTTAATCCACTCCTTTTCTTCCCCTTCATACTCGCTACAAAGGGACATGCCAGTAGGTGATTTGGACCAGATACAATGCACAAAGGAGGAGACTAGGTGCCTGGAGTCATATCTATCTATTGTTACTCTCTATGTACTTTATTTGATATTATGTTATTTCTATTTATCAAACTCTATGTACTATTATTTGGAGATATTGTTGTGTGGACTATGACATTGAGTCTATTATTTGATCTGGATTATTTTCAGTATTTATATTTTATTTCCTTCTACTATGAGATTCGAAGGTGTAGAATACTTTAAATTTATATTTGTCTCTATATCATAAAATATTCTAAAAACCCTAATGACACGTACTTCTTGCAACAAAGCGAGTTCAAAAGTCATTTTAGGCTTTGAACTGGTGTGTCTGGATGTACGGGTTATCACAAAAACTCTTTTTGAATAGTGACTTAAAGGTGCATAGTTTACTTTACATATGGGTTACATGTAGATAATATATTATATATCTAATTATTTTAGCCCCATCACTATCTTAGGTTAGCACTTTTTAGGATAGAATTCCACTTTGATTTAGGATTTTTATTATTAGGGTTGTGTTGGTTAAGTAGAATATGATTTTTCTTGTTTAGATACTTGCTTTGTTGTTTGTTGTAGAACTTAGGATGGAAAGTTTGGATAATTGAGGGGATGATACTTAGAAGATCAAACTTGTTGGATATTTGGAGAAGTGATATCTTAAGTGTAATGATACCACTTAAGTTAGATCAGATATTTGGATAGGAGATATGTTAGTTTCACTAGGTTAAGACATTGATCATTTTAGATGTACTCATGTGAAAGAACGGTATGGTGATTCAAGTCGTTTGGATTTTTTTGGGTAAGATAATGTCTACTTTGAGTTGCCTTACCATAGCAATCCAAAAGATGAATTGAGGAAAGTACTACTGGGTGATTTAAGTGTTAAGTAAGTGCATTTAAGAATGGTATGAGAGACTATAATTTTGTGTGGGCATGTCTGTGCTAAGGCTACCCGTTGGTTATGCATTGTGGAATCATTTATTCAAAATGGCAACATGGATTGTAGAAGTAGTAGACATGCACATAAATTTGTGGCCGACGTTTAAGAATGAATTTATGCTAGTAGTAAATTTGTCAGATTTAATCGGGGATAACAATTTGGTCAGGGGTATTTTAAAAGCAGAGAAGTAGATTCAATCTTTTCAATTTAACTCCTTTCCAAAATGTTTTTCCATTTACTTGGTTGTTAGTTTAGTTAATATCTAGGTTTGGTCAAATGATTGCTTTGGATGATTGTTTTATTTATGTTATGGATTGTGCTATACTTTTGATGTGTTTTATATGCTTTGATTTATATAATTTATTTTGTACATATTCACCATATGCTATGCTGATGAGGTTGGTTGTGCACACATATAGAATTTATATGTTCACTCTAGGATGTCTGCAATTTGCATGCATGCTTATATATCATTTCATCTCATTAATATAGGAGAGGTCAAATGTTAGATATTTTCATACATAATGCCATATGTCATCTACATATATTTTTTGATGTTATGTTATTGGTTACATTTCATGAAGTACAAAAGCACCACCGTATGTATGTGTATGAGTGTGTGTATTCTACTATAACACGTACACCTATTTGATAAATTTGATAGAGATTTTGTATGTTATGCTTGGATTCTTAGTTTGATTACTTTCTTCTTTGTATGGATGATTGACTCTGTATGCTTATATATTTGTATGTTACACATTATGATACGTTATATGAGAGAGTGCGATACATTCTTTGTTCCTTTAGAATTTCGGGGACGAAATTCTTTTAAGGGGGAGAATATAATACCTTAAAAATTTGGTATATATTATAATTAAATATTGATAATGTAAAAGTGTTGAAATAATTGAATTTTAATTTGAAAATAAAATAAATTTAAAATAAGGAGGGGCAAAATGCTCATTTTTCCAACTTTAGAATTTGTTGATGAAAACAGTAACATTGTGACCAACTCATTTTTCTAATTCGTTCAATATATTTTTTTGCCACGTTTGGAGTCTATATGAAGATGTTATGTGAGGATTTGTGTTGCGCTGAGCGGACGCCAAAATTTGATTTGAAATATGGGTTGATCATTGTCTTTCCCTCCGCCTATATAAACTAAAATACATAACTGATTTTCCATTCAAAAACTAATCGCTTATTCTCTTCCTTCTTTATCATATTGAAAACTAAAATCACCATATCTCTCTTGAATCTCAACAAAATCATATGAAACTAGTAGCATCGCAAAGCAAATAGAGAGGGTTATGCATTTATACCGACTCTGAGATGAAATTGTAAGGCTTGGCGATGTAGTAGTCCAAGCAGTGGAGACCTAGGTAGTGAGAAGCGATTTTGGTGAGTGATATATGCTTTTCTCTCAATATAATGCAATCTTGTTCCTATAACGATGATCTATAGTCCAAATTTGAATAGACAATCATCATTGAAATTCAGATTTAAACATGGATTTGGGAGGGATTATAATATACAGTAAACTAAAAACTAGATTTTCACCTTTTCCTTAAATTTTAACAAATATACAATAAAATTTAACGAATCAAAGTATAAACCAGACCTAGAAATGTAGGGTATGGTGCTAAGAATGTTCTCAAGCGACCAAAGGTAGAATGAAGACGATTGGAGGTGGAACAATATGGAGGAAAATGGAAATCGCTGCTAGAAACAAAAAAAATTCATCTCGACCAGTACACCGGTTGCCTAGAATGGTGCATCAGTGGCTTATTTCGGGCATAGGTTGAACCTAGACCCAAATAGTCCAATATATATAAATTTTTATTAATTCAGGTCTAGTTTCTTTTATTTCTTGAAGGCGTTTGGAGGCTATTGGCTAGGCGAATTAGCAATGTTTGAATGCAAAGTGAATGTGTGAGGATGATTATTGTTGGAGATGGATTTGTATGTTATTTGTGATATGAAAAGTGATGCGACATTGATATGAATGTGTACGAACCAATGATGCAAGTAGGCGGCCCAGGATACGAGCCCGTGACATAAGTAGGTGATCCGGATATTGTATTGCATCCCTATAGTGCTTTAGTAGACCAGTCTGGGGGATGGACAATAAGCAATCCTATAATGCAAGAGGCAAGTCCAGGACATGTGTCTAGTTTGTATGCGAGGACAACATGCGACTCTATAGCGCACGAGGCGAGTCCAGGGAAGTGAGTCCGATATGTGATCATGTGATGGTGGACAACAGGAGACCTCACAAAGCGTAGGGTGAGTCTATATAGATGTGATGCGATACGACTAGGTCTATACGATAGTTAGGTATGGTGTGACCATTAGGACGGAAGGTGACTGAGACGTTAAACTCTTATCATGTTATAGTATTATATTTGTAGTATACGTAGAATAAGTATGGCTTACTCACCAAACTTTTGTCTGACCCGCTCCTATTTTTTCACTTTATTTATATATCCCAGTTAATGGAGTTTGGAAATGAGATAGTATGTAACACCCCATAATTTTATGAAATTGAATAATTAAATAAAAATGGTAAAATTGTAATTTCACATAAAGGGAAAAATTCTAAATTTCTACGGGAATTGGAATTAGGCTTTAGAACTTATTTCATTGCATCAATATGTCGTATACAATCAGAAAATATATACAACTTACTGAATTTAGTTAAATGGGCTAGAAATTTGAAGAAGTCAAATACAATGACATTTTTGTGATATATTGATTACGAGATTTTAGCTTAGATATTATATTTTTTTAGCCTACAAATAGATCTATAACCCTATTCCTTTTTCTCTAATGATCTTGCCTCCACTTATGAATCCCTTAACCCTAAGTCAATTCTAAATCCACCAAATCAAATCCAAATTAAATGAATAAATATATGGAACTGATCACCATAAAGAGAGCTATGAAATAAATTGAAGCTATCAAGAAATTTAGCATTTTCAACGCGAGGAATTTTTGGATAGCGAAGAAGGAGGTGGATTCACCTCGGATCGGAGGAGAAGCATGGCTGATCGGTGAGTGAGATTTATCATATTTGCGTATATATTTGTTGAAAGTAGTAATTCACCTCTTATGACTGTGAACCAAATTATAATGATGTTATTAATAACTAAAAACTGATTTTTTATGTACACCTAAATAGGAGGTAGTATGTCTTGGCTAGATGATTATAAATTGAATTTCTTTTATTGTAATTAATGAAAGTTAATCACCCTCTAATTAAAAAAGTGCGAAAAACAATAGTGTTCCAAATTAGACATATTATATATCAAAATTGTAGCTCTCGATGATGTAAATCCTCCATTGGTATTCGTTCATCAATTAGGTATACGGATTGACCAGAAAACACATCGGAAATTTGGTAAACATGGACCGTTCGTTTCGATCCAATGGTGAAACGACGATAATATGATGATATGGAAGCATGGATATGTAAAGGAGGGTGAGTAGATCAACTTGTTATTGGTTGATTTGGTAGAAGACATCAGAGTTCGCCAGATCTTGCACTCAAAGGTTGGCAATGACGAGGGTTATATGGGCCGCCAAAGGTGAGGTAGATAGTGCCTTTAAGTGGCACACGGCGAGGGCATGCCATTGGTGGTGTCCGATTGAAGGAAGAGGCTCCTAGGCGGTGATAGTGTCGATCTGAAGTGGACGAAGGTTGGGTTCGGGTTCAACAACATGAAGAAGGAAGTACTGTAGCGAACGAATAATAATAATAATATGAATAATAACCATAAGGCCCCTTAAATTCAAATTCTTGTAACTCTTACGTACGACCTTCGTTCCGCACGAGGTCCATGGTGTTTAGATTGTGGTAAGACGAGGAACATTTTAGTACATACTTTGCCATGTTTTGAGTCACTTCTGAAAAGTGTCCTAGTTGGGTAGGTTCGTTACACATGTTCGACCGACGGTTATGAGGGTCGGCGGTACGATACATTTTTTAGAAAAAATGAGTTCTTCGGTTTTACCAGTGTGTCTAGCGATAGCGATTACAAGTACAAGTCCGGTAGTACATTTTTAGCGAAATATGTTCTTCGGTGTAACCGTTGATGTCTAACGACAGCGTTGTGGTGCATTTTTCGTAAGAAATGAGTTTTTTGGTGCATAGGTTGATGATGATGGGTACGATACACTTTTCAAAGGAAACGAGTTCTTTGGGGTGACCGGTGATCTCTAACAACGATGATTTTGATAGTGTATGCATTACGGTACACTTTCCATCGGAAATGAGTTCTTCGGTGTGACCAATGAAGTCTAGCGAAAGCAGGTTGATACATGTAATTTTTCAGTAGTGAGTCACATACGATTTGATGATATGGTACGTTTAAAGTAGTAGAGTCCTCGGCGTACGATTTAGCGATAGTGGGCTGAGACATATAGTTCCTCGGTAGCTACTTGTATACGATTTCGACATGCTAGTTGGGAAATTGGGCCCACTCGTATGCGTATGATTAGTTATAAGATAGGTTTTAGTGATAAACTTAGCATATGATGTCACTATAGTATTATATTGTGTTTAGCTGACTTGTTGGGTAAATGTGACATAGGTTTAGGTATGATTTTCGAGCATAAGTGTTGTTTTACTAGCTTATTAGTATTATACGGTTAAATGATGCGTTTCACACACCAGACTTATGTCCGACCCCCCTCTATCACTCAACTTCTTTTTAGATATACTCTGATAGATTGATAGAGATGACTAGTGGTGACTTGGAGGCATGATGTTAAGATAAAGACACATATTTATTTATGGCTATCTATTATTTTATCTCAGTTATTGCCATATATTTGCTTGTTTTTTTGTTACTAGCATACGAAAATGATGTAAGTGAAGTATATTTGATACTATATTATTTTGTTCGTTTGGCATTATTATATCATTGATTATTATATTTTATTCCTTCTGCTATGAGTTTTAGAAAGTGTAGAATATTATAGATAGCTCTATGATCTATTTTATAATTTATTTAAAAGCGATCCACTATTTGTGAGGTCCACGATGCCAGTTCCACTTTTAGACATAGATTAGAATATCGTGGATGGCAGGATGTTGCATTTGGTGTCAAAGCTTAGGTTAGGCGATTCCTATTTAATTAGGGCATACGAAAGAGCGTATTTAAATTTTTTATTATTTATAAATTATACATATTATTTTTGTACGCCACACCCTATATATTTTGACTCATAGAGGTAGTTGTTTGCTTATCCCTTATAGAAGTAAACAACTACATGTTAAATAAATATTGATATTTAAATAGTTTTGGGTAGTGGATAAATCCATCATATTTTTTAACTTTGCTCCATAGAATATTGATAAAAGATGGTTTATATGCCAAGTAGCACTGGAGTAAATTGTAGGACTAGGGGTGAATAAGAAGGAGAGTAGTATCTTTAAATCCATATGATATAATGTAATGTTTATATGGTGTAATGAGGGTACTTAACCATTTTTTATTGTAGTTGGGCTTGTATGAGTTATGATCTACTCTAATTAAAGTATTTAAATTAATTGACTTAAAATGTTAGAAATAACAATATGTGAGATTTTAGGGAAAATGATAGAAGTTAATGTTAGTTTAAAATGTTGAAATAATAACCTCTTATTTTAAGTTTTAAACATGAGAAAATTTAATAAAGGAAAGTCTCCATAAATGTATTAAAGCCTTTGTTTTTGAAAAAATTCATGTAAGGCATTCAATTGCCCTTAAATTTTGTTATATACTTTTCATTTGATAAAGAAACATATTTAAAGTAAATTAACTAGTAAAGACACATCCTTCTGAATTTCTTTATTTTATAAATAATTTTGTCTCACTAGAAAAAAATTTAAAATATTAAACTTGCTTTACAATTTTGTGAAAATTTTAATTTATCAAGTTAAAGTTTAAATGGTGTGTTTTATATGTTTATTTACCTAGATCAAATATGAACCATTTTGGAAAGAATCTGAGTTGAAAAACAAAATATATTTTAAAAAATGTGGAAAATTTCAATTGCAATATGCATGTATTTTTGAATGGAAGTTCAAGGGTTTTTTATATAAATTTTTTAAAATATGCATTAATAGATGGTTTAAAATTTTGGAAATTATTTTTGAATTTGAGAAGAATATAGTTTAGTAGAAAAAACAAATTTCAAAAATATAATTTTTTGTATATACATGATGTATTAGTTAAAAGGTGATTTGAAATTGATCAATTGTAAAATAAATCGCATTTAAAAATATAATATTTGTATAGACATTATGTATTGTTTAATGATGATTGAGATTGGCTAATAATTAAATAAAATGATATATGCTTATATATGATAAATTGATTATAAATTATATGACATGGTGCTATAAAAAATTATATGAAATAATGTTTTAAAAATGAAGTATGAGTATTTTAGAAAAATAACCTTAGTTATTCCGAAATTAATTTTGAGTAATCAATATTGAATTTGGTTGAACTATAGAGAATTATGATTTGAAAGTTATATGTTTTAAAGTAATGATATTTTTAAGAAATGCTGAACATGAATTAGCTTTGGAAATTAAAATCATATATTATTTTTTTGTTTTACAAGGAGTAACCTATTTCGAAAAGATGTGTGATGATCAAAATTAAACATCGGATAAAGTATACAGTGAAGTTTGTGATTTTTAAATCATACTAGTTTTATGTAGAATAAGGTTTGAGAAAAACAATTTTGATTAAAAATAGAATTGAAAAGTTATTGATATTTCAATTGAAATTTGATTGGAGATTGAAAATAATTACACAGCCTATAAAGTTTGAATTGGTTATGGTGACTAGATAGGATAGTCAATACGTAATGTGCATTGGACTACCTAGAAATGAAGGTTTTGAATTTAAGACATAGGGAGTTATACCGAAAATTAATGAGGGTATTATTTATGAGTTTTGGAAAATTTTGAAACAATAACGAAAAATCTATTTTGAATTGGGAATTTACTACAGGTTGAATTTATGTAAATAATAATATGATTTTTTAGCAGATTTCTATATTTTAAGAAAATAATAATATAACTGTTTTATGGAGTTTATGAAGAAAAATTGTTATTATTTAAGTAATAAAAATAAGATGTATTTTGAGGAGAATAATAATATAAAGCGATATTTTCCATGAATATTTTTGAGTTAATTGTTACTATTTTGGATATAAATGACAATAAAAAGGAATTTTGGGATTTCATGGTGAATGTTGTTAAATGATAAAGTGGGTATGAAAAAACAAAATGATTTAAATAAATATTATTGTTTTGATGTAAAGTGATAATAATATTATTGGTTTGAAGGACACTTTTAGAAAAATATTATTTTTGGATTACACAGTGATGATTTTGTGATGTTTAAATTTAGTACGTCAAAAACAAATGTTTTATGAAGTATATTAGCGACTTGAGAAAAATATACCATTTTGAGATAATAGAGAAAAAAATTTCTTATAATAAACAGTACTGAGATGATTTATACTTAAGATGTAACAAGTTTAAATTTTTTATTTTGAATTGTTGAGACATATATTATTAAATTGTGTTTGAAATTAACATATATGTTTACATTTAGGGCACATATACTCTGATACAAGAAGCGAGAAGCATGGTAGCATAGTTAAGTAAAAAAATTATATGATTTTAGGATATGAAGTAAATGTCTTGACTTGTATGTATAAAGGTAAGATGGCAAATTTAAGTGTGACGACCCACCTTTACGAACGATTTAAGTCGACAATAAACCACACATGTCTAACTCAAACCATTTAAATGGGAAGATTATCAATGGGGTTTAATAAGAAAATAAGAGAAAAGAAGGAAAGCAAAAAAACATAATCTCGCAGCAGAATGACAAAATATGATAATCAAATAAACAGTTCATGAAGCTGTTTTACAATATACATTTGATTTCAATTTTTACAACATAATCAGGGTACAATCAACAAACATACCAAAATAATGCAGCGGAATAATAATAGTAAATATGGTCTAGCAACTCCATGTTTATCTTCAAGGAATAATGTCTTTAAATACTGAAATACTTAGGCTGACACGAGCATAATGAAAAAACAAAACACTCGAGTTGGAACTAAAAGCTCTTATGTAAGTTAAATCAATAATAATTAAATATGAGTGTAATAGCTTCAGAGATGTTTACGGGATTTTTCCATCTCCTATTAAGTGTACAACGTGAGTGCAATAACTTAAGAGATGTTACGGGATTTTCCATCTCCTAAAGATCCGATAAACTATCTATATGTAGTAAGGGACGCTATATATGTAGTGTCTATCAGTAAAGTAAAGTATTAAAATAGTGTTAAGGCTTTACATTGACCCCCCCTTAACACATTTTTAAGTAGGTAGTCTATGCAGGTCCTGTAACACAACCAGTAACGTTGGTAGCCAGTGAGTCCCCTATAGGTACCATACTAAAACAAAATCATAGTGGTCGCGAATAAAGATAAAGAGTATGACAAGGCACGTGAGGCGATGCCCAAGGTAGGATACTACCGTTTTGTGTTTCCTGACTGGTGGTAACCCCTAATGGCCCACCGCAAACATCCATCCCATAATCAAATCAAGGTGCACCAATCGAGTCCAAAAAGTCTAGATGGAAATACGAAGAACAGATGTCGCTAGATGTAGCTAGCCTCATTGGTCAGGTATGGCTCATGTTTTAGTTATTTCAAATTGACACATGTAACAACCCAAGATTTTTGAAAATATTTTTAAAATTAGATTTAATTTCAAATTTTTATTTTAAAACATTTTAAAAGTGTAGTTGTAATTTTCCAATATTAGTTGTATTTTGTTTACAATTTTTAATACTAATTTCAATATAATAAACTATTTTCTTTATTTATTTTCTATTTTTCCTAAGACTATTTATTTATTTTCATTTCTACTTTATTTTTGTTTTATCTTTTTTTTATTTATTTGATTTTTGATTGGTTTATTTTGAATAAAAGAAAGTGGAAATTCAAAGAGACAAAAGCTTTTAAAACTTGTGACTTTTCAATTGCTAGTCTTTTCATTTGCTTGGCCTTTCATCTTCTTATTGTAGCCGTGTATTCTCTTTACTTTTCACGTGAGAAACTCCTCATTCTCTTCACAATTCACGGCTAACATCATTTCTGAAAAAAAGTTGTAAGTCATGGCTTCCTTTTCCTATTTTCTTCTTCATTTTGCTTGATTTTTGCCCTGATCTCTTCATGCTTTGCTCGGCCCAACCCACCATCATCTCCACCGACCACCATCACCTCCTTCCCCTCATCATCCATGGCATACCACTCCTTCCCTCTGTCCAGATCAGGCCGTGACCACATTATGGAGAAATCACCACAAAACTACCAAAACTCCTTGCATATTGCATAGCCGAGCCAAATATCTCCACCATTCCCTTCATGTTAACTTCGGCCATCACCCCTAGCTTCAGCACCAGCAAGTGCCATCACCCTTAACCATCACATCAGCCTCTGACCTGACCTGACCTGTAGTGGCATGGCCGAGCCCAAATATCGCCATAGGCCGAGCCTATGTTGCCACCAAAACTCCTTTTAGGCCTTGACCCTTTGCATTCCTCACTTGTAACTCCATTCTCTTCACATTCTCTTGCTAGCCGTGCCTATGTGATGCAAACCCGAGCCTTGTTGCCTCAAATATGAACCATGGCTGAACTTATATTCATGTATGGTCGTGCAAAAGTTGAGTTGAGATCAAGCAATTTTGATTTAAAAGCTTGGTGATGCTTTTTGTAAATTCTATTTTCATTTGTTTTAATTTAAATTTCTGTTGAATATCTATTTATATTGCTTTGTTTTATTGTTGTATACAAGATTAATATCTTGGCTCTCTCTCCACTTGAATCCAAAGTCGTGCTAAATCGTGCTTTCTTGATTTATTTGTGTGTTTTGATTTGCTAACTCCAGCTTGAAGAGGTGAGTTATTCATGCTTGACATTCATACTTATAGAATTGTGAAACGATAACAAGTGATGTGTAGAATTGTTATACCATGTTATACCTGCCTCTCATATGAATTATATGATGTTAAACTTTGTTATAAACTTGTCACACATCTGATATGTTATATTTTGTTATACTGTTTATTTATTTCTATTTCACACACTGCAAGTTCCCTGTAGAATAGAATCACTATGGGTTGAAATGATACATACCCGAACGGACTTCAGAATAGGGAAAAATCGTTACGGACTGAAATGATTGGTCTGAGCAATTTTTATTTAATTTTATTGACTTGGGATTGCGGGTTTGAAATGATAGAACCCAGAATTTCTTTGTAAATTATAGATTGAAATGATATATTATCCGTATCACTTGACTTAGGTTAGAAAATATTATACAGACCCATGGTTATTTTATATATTTTTCTGGAAAATTTTAAGTATTTTAAAATGAAAAAATATGATAATTTGATTTAAATTGAATTTAAAATGATTTAATAAAGGGTTAGTGATATTTCTATAAGTTAAAAATGTTAAATAAATAAATGATTAAATTGTAATTTGAAATATAACTAAATTTGGAAATTTGTGATTTGGTTTAAAATGAAAGTTTAAGTAAAGAAAATAAAATGGAAATTAACTTTTATTTTTGAAATGGTAAATTAAATTTAAGTGTTGAGTTAATTGTTAAAAAAATGCAAAGAATAAGAAAATTGTACAATTGGATTTAATAAGTAAATTTTTGAAAAATTTGTATTTAATTATGAAAATTTTACCTTATAAAAATCATAAGTTAAAGGGTTTTCAAAATGAACATTTTGAGTGGAAAAAAATATGATTTTTTTAACTTAAAATGGTTAAAATCGAAGTTTATTTGTTTCTGAAATTTTATTATAAATTTGGATATTGAATTAGTAGCACTTCAGAAATGCTATCACTTCTGAAATTAACCTAAAATCTGAAGTAAAAGATACTGCAGCACTTTGTAAGTGCTGTGGTTGATGCAAATGAACTAAAGGCTAAATTAACTAAGGGCTACTACAGCACTTGGTAAGTGTTGTGGTTGCGGAAAGAAAATCTAAAATCTGAAACTAAAAAAAGGGCTACAGTAGCACTTGATAAGTGCTGCAGTTGGATGGAATGAGGTTTTCAAATGTAGCTGAACTACTACAGTAGTTTTTAATTGCTGTCTTTGCTGAAATGAATTGTTTCAAATATAACTTACCGCAGCATTTTTCTATGTGCTGCGAAAGCTGATATTTCAATGTTTTAATATATTTAAGTGAATAAATGAGCTCAGAAAAGGCTAAATTTTGGGAATTGAATATTTGATTTGAAAGAATAATGACTTTATTTAAATGGTTTAAATGAAGTATTTTGATTCGAAATATAAACTATTTTTGAAATTTATAACCACGGGTTATAATAACGATTGGTTGTTAAAGAGACTGGGATCGAATATGGACATACTCTTTGTCGATACCGAAAACCACTTTAACAACTGTATACGCGGTGGAGATTCCAGAATGAAGTAGGTTGGTGGTGACGATCCTAAAGGTATATTTATGTGGACCCAACTCCCGTGAGTTGGCATAAGGTGGCTAAAACAGGAGCGATTCTCCAGCCAATGAGGTAGCACCTCTGATCGGACACACTTCTTCGATACCATTCTATTACTTTTGTGATTGATTAGGTGCACCCCTTTATTTTGGGAGTATGGCTCGAGGTGGGCAGTAGTGGCTGCTATGCGTTTCCACCAGCCCGGATGCTTTATTGGTATATCTACCCTGGCAATGCCTAGTTGTGCTGTGTCACCTACCCTAGCGCGCCTTTTACGAGTTTCTATTTGTGTCGTATCTATGGAGTATCTTCTCGTAGCCTCTCGAGGTATGTAGGTACTGTATAGACTATTGGCACTATTATGTGTTAAGGGGAATATTGGGTCACTCCTTAACGCTATTTAAAAGTAAGTTTATTTTACTATAGACATTATTATATTAGCGAAATATTACTACATAGTAAATAGTTTAACGAATCCTTAAAGAATGGGCGATCCCAAGCATTCTTTAAGTTACTTGTACCTTTTATTACAGTTCACTTGAGTTGGTTTACATTGTATAAGTATGTATGTCCTGACTCGAGTGTTTGTGTTTTATTTACGCTCGGGTCAGCCTGAGTATCAGCTTTGGATTTCACCTTGTGGAGCTAGGATTGCTGGAGATCATCTTTTATTTAGTTGCTATCTATTTCCATCAGCAGAAGAAGAATTGGCTTAAGAATGCGGGTTTGGGATCTTCATCTTCTCCTTCTCAGAGGCACCCTATCGACCTATCTACCATCACCTGTTTCAAGTGTGATAAGAAGGGACACTATGCAAATAGTTGCCCTACTTCAGTTGGTGCTGCTGTTCCTCCACCTCAGAATACCAGGAACAATCTCTGTCATGTCTGTCTGCAGCCTGGTCATTTCAAGAATGATTGTCCTTTGTATTAGAAGGGCAAGCCATCTGGTATTTTTACTGTTACCTCTGCTTCTTCACCTGCTCCACCTGCACATGCTCCTGCTCCTAGTGATAACCAAGGTACTCTCCAGGGCACCTTTTATTTATTTAAGCATCATGTTCGTGTTTTATTTGATACTGGAGCTTCGCATAGTTTTATTTCTATGGTTGTTTGTGATAAGTTTGAGCATCGCCTTTCTCCTGAGTATGCCTCTGTTACTTTATGGGTTTCTAATCCAATTGGGGGTCCCGCGAACCTTAGTAGGATTTGTAGAGGAGTGAAACTTCTACATTCTGATCATCACTTTGGTGGTGATTTCTATGTTCTTGGTTTTGATACTTTTGATTTATTGCTCGGAGATGATTGGTTAAGGAATCATGATGCTCACATCTCTTGTAAATCCCGAACTGTTTCGCTTGTTGATGATCGGGGTAATCCTTTGGTTATTCAGTGTCGTATGCCTCATGATTATGCTGGCAGCTTTATTTATTCTCTGGATTCTTCTCCTGTTGATCTTCAGTCGACTCGTGTGGTCAAACTTTATCTCGATGTATTTGGTGAAGTCACTGTGTGATGCCCCACCTCTATACCCATGCTAGACAAGAACGCTACGGAGTAATGTTGTCGACTAACACGGAGAATAAGGCTGTTGAGGAGCAACCATCCATGTAATTTCTTTGTGCGAGCACCGATATGTCAGATAGTATATCATGTATTTCATTTAAGGAGGAAATCCAACATACCAATACAAACTCAAAGCTATCACACAGTGGCTTTATATAATCTTCGGAAACAAACATAACACAATCAGTCACAGACATCCATATCACAAAGGCAGAAAAAGATATGAATATATAACACATGAAAGTGTACATCAGAGTAGTGGTCAGAAAGATCCACGATAATACAAAAGAATAGCAACATGTGCTACACAAATGAATACATCTATGAGTCGATATCTCGAATGTATACAACAAAAACTACTAATCTAAGTAGTTTGCCAAAAGTCAGAGTAATAGATCCCTGGAGAGAAGTCAAGCAGAAGCACCTGAAACATCTCGGTCTGACCCGAGTATTATTTCATAAGAAAATAATAAACAGATCAGTCTAGCTATAAATATCAGATGACATGATATAGAATAAGAGATATGGCATAAACATATAACCATAATGGCATACTACTATAAGTATGTAAATGATAATCAACAAGAGATTAATCAATATCACAAGAATCTTCTCAAAGATCCAAACCCACAAAAAGGTAATGACACACGAATTCACCAATGCACAAAAATTGATAAAACATATCAATGAAAATCACGAAAATTGGGGAAGCACAAATTCCAGAAATCAACACACGAAATCCAGAAATCACAAAAAGGGGGAGACCTATCACACGAACGGGAGCATGAAAGCTCACCTACATATGTATCACACGAATGAGACGCTATCTCATGGTAGCTAACCATTAATTTTTGAACACACGAACTGCCCGAAGACCATGGGGCGCTACCCCACATATGTGATGTAGAAACATCACACAAACGGGGTTTAGTCTCCCTCGTAGACAAAGAGACATCGCACAATTGCTAGTCTAAATCATAAAAGTGATCGTCATGATCATCAAGAAGTGTCAATCACACCAAGATAGTAAATATATGAGTTTAGCTTCATGTCCCATAACCACTTGCTTAACTTAAATATTTACGAACAAACTGTAGATCTTCACTAGAAAATTGTCAAAAAAGGTTCAGTCGAACAAGTCCAAGAATTAACCGACGAAGTAAACGCAAGCGTTTCAAGATGCTCCTTTCTGATGCTCCTATTCTTGTTATTCCCGAAGGGAATCATGATTTTGTAATTTATACCGATGCTAGTCGCGTTGGTTTGGGTGCCGTTCTTATGCAAAAAGAACGTGTTATTGCTTATGCTTCTAGGCAATTGAAGCCGGCTGAGACTAGATATGCCACACATGATTTAGAACTCGCGACTATTGTTTTTGCCCTTCGAATTTGGCGACATTATCTTTTGGGAGAGAAATTTATACTTTATACTGATCATAAGTCTTTGAAATATTTATTTTCTCAAAAGGAACTTAATTTGCGTCAACGGCGTTGGCTCGAATTCCTCGCCTCTTATGATCTGGATATTCTTTATACTCCCGGAAAGGGAAATCGAGTTGCTGATGCTCTTAGTCGCAAGCAACAAGCGGTTGTTTCCATGATGATATCCGAATGGAATGATCTCGTGGTTTTATCCACTTGTGAAATTCGAGATCGTGTTTCCGATTTATGTTCATCTTTTGTTTTATGTAGCCTTGAGGCTCATCCTTCTCTTTTAGACCGCATTCTTGAAGCTCAAAGGCTAGATCCCGAATTGGCCCTTCTTGGCCAAAATATTAAGGATAAAGTTGATATTGAAAGTTTGAAAGACTTTGATATTAATTCTCGTGGCGGCATTCGAAAATTTGGTAGACTGATCGTACAAAATATTAGTGATCTTCGTAAAGATATTCTAGAAGATTCTCATCGTTCCAAATATTCCATTCATCCGGGTAGTAGTAAAATGTACGCGGATATGAAACGACTTTATTATTGAGAGGGAATGAAATCTGATATTGCTAACTTTGTTAAGTGTTGCATGACTTGCCAACTTGTCAAGGCCGAACATCAAAGGCCCAGTGGGTTATTGCAACCATTGGAAATTCCAATTTGGAAGTGGGATCAAATTTCCATGGATTTTATTGATGGCCTTCCCCGTTCTCGTTCGGGTCATGATAGCTTATGGGTGATCATTGATAGACTTACTAAATCCGCCCATTTTATTCCTGTTCGGTCAAACCGAACCGTTCCTCTTCTGGCCAAACTCTTTATCAAAGAAATTGTTAAATTGCATGGAGCCCCTACTTCCATTGTTAGTGATCGTGATCCATTGTTTACTAGTGGATTCTGGAAGAGTCTTCAAAAATCTTTGGGAACGAAGCTTAATTTTAGCACCGCTTATCACCCCCAGTCCGATGGACAAACTGAGCGTGTGAATCAAACTCTTGAAGATCTTCTTCGTTCTTGTATGCTTGATTTCGGTGGAAGTTGGGAAGATCATATTTCACTTGTTGAATTTTCCTATAATAATAGCTTCCAATCTAGTATTGGTATGGCACCTTTCGAGGCACTTTATGGAAGGCCATGCCGATCTCCTTCTTGTTGGCTTGAGGCCGGTGAGAAGCTGGTCTTAGGTCCAGATTTTATTCGGGATTCCACAGAGAAGATTGACCTTATTCGACATAGGATGAAAGAAGCCCAAAGTAGACAAAAATCCTATGCCGATAACCGAAGAAGGAAACTAGAATTTTCTGTCGGAGATCTTGTATTTGTTCGTGTTTCACCTATGAAGCGTGTTGTATGCTTCAGTCGATCGGGAAAATTAGCATCTCGATATATTGGGCCATTTCCTATCACTGAACGTATTGGTTCCATGGCTTATCGCCTTTTGTTACCGGCTCAATTTTCTACTATTCATGACGTGTTTCACGTTTCTCAATTACGGAAGTGCCTTCGGGATTCCGATTCTATTCTTGAGCTCGGTGTTGTGGAAGAGATTGAAGTTTCGCCTAATTTAACTTATGAGCAGCAACCTATTCGAATTATTGCTTCAGAGGTCAAACGACTTCGAAATAAAGATGTTCCGCTTATTAAAGTTCAATGGTCCTCAAATCCTAAGGATTGTTCTTGGGAATCTAGAGAATTCATCGAGTGAACACATCCGGACTTACTTTCTCATGCTCTTTAAGGTGAACTTCTTATTTCAAATTTCTTTTGTGTTAATATGCTTTTATGGTTGTTACTTTTTATTTCCATCTTATATATATATTGCGAGGACGCAATTTCTTTAAGGAGGGGAGTCTGTAACAACCCGCATACTTGACGATTATGTATTTGAATATCTTATTTAAATATTTTAATCGTTAATCGGATCTTAGTCCGAAAAGCTACTTTTTGCATACGGTCAAATTAGGACTCGAGACCACCCTCATTGAGTTCAAAATGATGTTTGCGGTCTTTTTAAGTATAAACTTCGACATGTTTGAAGATAGTGGAATTTTCGCCACTTTTTCCCTTATGGCTTTAGTTTGGGCTGAACCACTTACTAACTCAGCCCAACCCCCTCTTCTCTTCATAACTTGATTCTATTTGCTTAAACATTCAAGCTTTATCAAAAATGGAGGAGGGAATAGGAAATTAAAACTCCAAGCTCAAATTCAAATTGCAATCCATCATTCAACTCCAAATTCAAGAAGAAGACAATGGATTCGAGCTTCTTGTGTTGAGATTGAAGACGGATTGATTCTTGTTTGCTTTAGGCTTCATCTTCATTGATTTTTGGTGCAAAGGTGAGATTTTTATCTCGCATTCTTGTCTATAACTGTCATTGGATTGTTGGGAATGATTCCCTATCACTTGTGCATGTGCATTTGCATTTGGTTTGGATTGTGAAAAACCCCAATTTTTAGTGTGCTTCAACAAAATTCCTGGGCTTAGGTCGCACTGCCTCGGAACTGGCTCGTTCCATTTAGGTCGCTGGGCATTAGGCCGCTCGCGTGGAAAAGTCTCTGCCTGCATATAGCTCGTTCATCCCTTAGGTCGTTTGTATGAGTTAAGTCGTAGGTCGCTAGGCGTTAGGTCGCTCGGCTTTGTTTGAGACGTTAGGTTGTTCGAGCCATTAGGTCGCTCAGCCTTCACGTTAGGTCGCAACATATTAGGTCGCTTCGTACCTTAAGTTGCCCGGCCTATATCACTGCATATTGCTCGCATACCTTTAGGTCGTTTGCACCATTAGGTCGTAGGTCGCATGACCTCAATTCCGTTAGGTCGCATGACCTCAATTCCGTTAGGTCGCATGACCCCAATACCATTAGGTCGCTAGGCCTTATTTTCTTTAGGTCGTTAGACCTTACATCTTTTAGGTCGCTCGACCTCACCACCTTAGGTCGCATCACCTATAGGCCGCTCGCACTATTGTTTTGATATGTCGCTCGGCCTTGTTTATGACGTTAGCTCGCTCAACCCGTAGGTCGCTCGCTCATGTCACTTGGCCACTCTTCCATTAGGTCGCATGACCTCGTTTCTACTAGGTCGCTCGACCTGTCTTACCTTAGGTCGCTTGACTTGTAGGTTGTTCCATTACACTTTAGCTCGGCCATGTTCATTCTTATGGGCATTCCTACTTTGATGGTTTTGGGATTGATTTCCTTGGATTTTGTTCACATCTTCGAATGTGAATTTTTGTGATAGGTTGTTTCTACAATCCTTCTTGTGATTTGTCACTTCAAAAATATAAAGGTTTCAATACTAGTAGTAAATATCAAAACTCTTTCATCAAAACGATTTCAAACTCTACTTTTGTACAAAGCTCTTTTTCCTAAACCGTTTTCCAATCTATTAGTATATACAAGCCTTTACTTCACTCGGATGAGAAATCTAATTAAACGGCTTAGCAAAACAGGTGGTATGAAAAGCTTGCGTTTACTTCGTCGGTTAATTCTTGGACTTGTTCGACTGAACCTTTTTTGACAATTTTCTAGTGAAGATCTACAATTTGTTCGTAAATATTTAAGTTAAGCAAGTGGTTATGGGACATGAAGCTAAACTCATATATTTACTAGCTTGGTGTGATTGACACTTCTTGATGATCATGACGATCATTTTTATGATTTAGACTAGCAATTGTGCGATGTCTCTTTGTCTATGAGGGAGACTAAACCCCGTTTGTGTGATGTTTCTACATCACATATGTGGGGTAGCGCCCCATGGTCTTCGGGCCGTTTGTGTGTTCAAAAATTAATGGTTAGCTACCATGAGATAGCGTCTCGTTCATGTGATACATATGTAGGTGAGCTTTCATGCTCCCGTTCGTGTGATAGGCCTCCCCCTTTTTGTGATATCTGGATTTTGTGTGTTGATTTCTAGAATTTGTGCTTCACCAATTTTCGTGATTTTCATTGATATGTTTTATCAATTTTTGTGCATTGGTGAATTCGTGTGTCATTACCTTTTTGTGGGTTTGGATCTTTGAGAAGATTCTTGTGATATTGATTAATCTCTTGTTGATTATCATTTACATACTTATAGTAGTATGCCATTATGGTTATTATATGTTTATGCCATATCTCTTATTCTATATCATGTCATCTGATATTTATAGCTAGACTGATCCGTTTATTATTTTCTTATGAAATAATACTCGGGTCAGACCGAGATGTTTCAGGTGCTTCTGCTTGACTTTTCTCCAGGGATCTATTACTCTGACTTTTGGCAAACTACTTAGATTAGTAGTTTTTGTTGTATACATTCGAGATATCGACTCATAGATGTATTCTTTTGTGTAGCACATGTTGCTATTCTTTTGTATTATCGTGGATCTTTCTGACCACTACTATGATGTACACTTTCATGTGTTATATATTCATATCTTTTTCCGCCTTTGTGATATGGATGTTTGTGACTGATTGTGTTATGTTTGTTTCTATGTTTGTTTCCGAAGATTATATAAAGCCACTGTGTGATAGCTTTGAGTTTGTATTGGTATGTTGGATTTCCTCCTTAAATGAAATACATGATATACTATCTGACATATCGGTGCTCGCACAAAGAAATTACATGGATGGTTGCTCCTCAACAGCCTTATTCTCCGTGTTAGTCGACAACATTACTCCGTAGCGTTCTTGTCTAGTGTGGGTATAGAGGTGGGGCATCACACACTGCTTTACCTCCTAAGTGGGAAATTGATTTCCGTATTGATCTTATTCCTGGAGCTCGACCTGTAGTTCTTCCTCCTAGAAGAATGGCACCCCGCGAGAAGGTTGAGTTGGGAAAGCAAGTTGAGGACTTGTTCTCCAAAGGTCTGATCAGACCTAGCCATTCAGAATGGGGAGCAACGGTGGTTTTCGTCACTAAGTTCGATGGTTCTTTGAGGATGTGTGTTGATTATAGGTAGCTGAACAAGCTCACTATGAAAAACAGATATCCTATGTCTCGCATCAATGGTATGTTTGATCAACTTTATGGTGCTACTGTTTTCTCTCACCTTGATCTTGCCACAGGTTTCCACCAGCTCAGAGTTGCTGAGGAAAGTATACCCAAGACTGCTTTCCGTACTGAGAATGGGTTTTTTGAATGGTTAGTCATACCTTTTGGTTTGACTAATGCCCCGGCTTTCTTTGTTGATTTGATGAATCGTGTTTTTTGTGATGTGCTTAATAAATTTGTTCTAGTCTTTGTTGATGATATCCTTGTCTTCTCTAAGTCCAAGAAAGAGCATGAGTCACATTTGAAATCTATTCTGGAGACTCTTAGAAATCATCAGTTGAAGGCTAAATTTTCGAAATGCCATTTTTGGAAGGATGAAGTCTGATTCCTTGGACATATTGTTTCTGGTAATGGAGTTTCTGTTGATCCAGTCAAGATCGCCGCAGTCATTGTAAGTCTTTCTTTCCTTCTCTTTTTCCTTTATCATTTAATTATTCTATCTCTTCTGTGGTTCTTATTTTTCCCTATTCTGTTACAGGATTGGGAAACTCCTAGGACTCCAACTGATATTCGTAGTTTTCTGGGCCTTGTCGGTTATTACCAGAGATTCATTGGGAATTTTCCTCGGATTGCTGCACCTCTCACTGCTTTGACTCGTAAGAATGCAAAGTTTATCTAGAGTGATGAGTGTAAAGCTGCATTCAATGAGTTAAAGAGCAAGCTTACTTCCGCACCAGTTCTTACTATTCCAAATGGAAATGAGGGATTAACGGTATACACTGATGCTTGTCGTGAAGGTTTGGGTGCTGTTCTGATGCAGGATGGGAAGGTCATTGCTTATGACAGTTGTCAGTTGAAGACCCATGAAGCCAATTACGCTGCTCATGATTTGGAATTGCTTGCGGTGGTTTTTGCTTTGAAGCTTTGGAGACTTCATCTTCTAGGAGCTAAGTTTGAGCTTTTTACCGATCATCAGTCTTTGAGATATATCTTCACCCAGAAGGATTTGATTCTGAGGCAAGTTCATTGGCTTGAGTTTCTGGCTTCTTACGACCTCGATATTAGCTATACTCCTGGTAAAGCTAATGTTGTGGCCGATGCTCTGAGTCGGAAAAAGGCTTTGTTGTGCCAGCTTGTTGTTTCTTCTTCTCCTCTTTTGGATCGGATCGTGGCTAAGCAGGATGAGGATAGAATGCTTAGGCTTATTAAGGAGAGTGTTCGTAGTAGAGTTGGTGGTAGTGGAGCTCAGATCGATGATAGAGGTATTTTGAGGATTAATAATAGGATTTGTGTCCCGAATGTTGATGGATTGAGACAGGAGTTACTTCGGGAAAATCATCGATCCAGACTTTCTATTCATCCGGGAGTGACCAAAATGTATCAGGATATGAAGAAGTTGTATTGGTGGAGAGGTATGAGGCGAGATATCTCCATCTTTGTTAGTATGTGTGCAACTTGTCAGCAAGTCAAGGCCGATAATCAGAAGACCCCTGGTTTGTTGCAGCCTCTTGAGATTCCCAATTGGTAATGGGAAAAAGTTTCTATGGATTTTATTGATGGATTACCGAGGACTAGGAGGGGTAGTGAGAGTATCTGGGTTATTGTGGATAGATTGACCAAGTCAGCTCATTTCATTCTGGTCAAGTCTACTCGTTCAGCTTCTATCTTGTCTTAGATCTACATGAGGGAGATTGTTCGTTTCCATGGTGTCCCTCTTAGTATTGTTTGTGATCGTGATCCTATCTTTACTGGTCAGTTTTGGAAAGCTTTCCAGGAATCTTTGGGTACTCATCTGAATCTGAGCACTGCTTACTATCCACAGACCGACGGTCAAACAGAAAGTGTGACTCAAATTCTCGAAGATCTTCTTCGTGCTTGTGTCCTTGATTATGGAGGATCTTGGGAAGATCATCTCCATCTTGTCGAATTCACCTATAATAATAGTTATCAGGTATAATCTCAATCTTCTATTTTAATCTTATCTTAATCTTTTATCTATCTCATTTCTATCTTCGAATTCAGGCTAGCATTAAGATGTCTCTGTTTGTTGCTCATTATGGACGACCTTGTAGATCTCCATCTTCCTGGATTGAATCCGGTAATCGTTTGGTTCTTGGTCCTGAGATGATTTTAGAGGCTTTTGAGAGAGTTGAGGAGATTAGGAGGAAAATGAGGGTTGCGCAAGATAGGCAGAAGAAGTATGCTGATAGGCGTAGGCGGAGTTTGGAGTTTGTTGTTGGTGATTTGGTTTTCCTTAAGGTCTCTCCCTTAAGGAATGTCATTCGCTTTGGTCGTAGAGGGAAGCTTTCTCCTAGGTTTGTTAGTCCTTTCCGCATCTTGGAGAGGATTGGTTCTTTAGCTTATCGTTTGGATTTGCCTGAGAAGCTTTCTGGAGTGCATAATGTATTCCATGTTTCGCATCTTCGTCGCTATCTGCATGACCCATCTCTTATTATTCAGCCTTCTGCTCTTGATAGTTTGGATATAGAGCCTAATCTGACTGTCGAAAGGAAGCGACTTCGTATTGTCGACAGAGGTACGAAGTAGCTAAGAAGGTAATCTGTTAGTCTGGTCAAAGTATAGTGGAGTTATAACGACCCGTAAATTTTAACTGTTTTAATAACGTAATTAGTTGAAATTTTATGAAATTTTAAATAATAAAATTTTGAAATAAAAATTTGATATTTGAAATGCGTGTATTTTAACATAGCAACTGGTAAATATTCATCTAAAAATATGAAAGTTTATTTTCGTGTGTAATTCTATTTTAATTTAAATTAGTTAGGAATTAATGAAAATAAAATGTTTTCGAAACCCAAATATTTTTATATGGAAAAATTCTAAATCATCTTCTGAGCAAGACGTCATTTTTCGTTTTTCCAAATTCGGACTTCTTTAGCTCCGTCCATCTTATTTTCCTGCGTTTTTCTGCATTTTTCGCTAGTAGAAAATTCAAAAATTTTATAATCCAATCATACCGCTGATATTTGTATACCGTTTTGATCATCTCATCGTGTCGATCCCTGCGGCATATTCAGTTCTGTGTTTTGATGTCCGATACACAGCGAGATCTGATAAATGTTATCTGTATCGGTATCCGTTCGAATCTCTTTGTGTCCATGACCATTTGAATTCTCAAATTCAGCGGTCATCCGCTTTTGTGATTATTGATAGCCTTGAATTCTTGCTTTTGCTTTACTACCATTAAATTTTTATTTTCCTTTTCAAGAAATTTTTCGGGACTTCACACTATATTTCTGTTTCATTATTCTCTGCCATTTACATTATGTTCCACCAAAACTCCACTCTCTTCCATTCCCACTTATGCCTTCATTCTATTTTTTTCTGTAGCCTCATTTTTTTTCTTTTCCAAACATTTCTTCATATCCCCTCCTCTCTCACTCTTTCTTTTTCCCCATCCCGCGACCTCACATGCACACCCTATTCTCCCTCCACCCTCCTCCATAGCTGCCACCTCTGGCCTTCCTCCACGAGAATCCATGCCTCGCCCAAATCACCGAGCCTACCACCACAATATCATCTCCCATCAGCCTCTCCTACCCATCACTGACCTCATCTTCCTCGTTCCATACTTTTCCACCAAAGCATGCAAGCCATGCATGGCTCACCTTCCTTCTGCCCTTCCGCTCCCAAGTTTGGCCGAAGCCACCATGGCCGAGTATTTCAGTGTTCGTCTCTCCTTTCTTCTAGCTCAAGCTTCCAGCCTCCAACTACGCTGCAACTTGTTTCCTACTCCTCTGTTGAATTCAGGTAGATTGTATATGATATTTATGTTATATAAATGATGATGTTTATACGCTATAGATTTTGAGAGTATATATATACATTAGTATATATAGGTGCATAGTTATAGTGTTAGTATTTATAAATAGTGTGTATACATTTTTGCTGCAGTATATTATTTATAATAGATGTATATATACATTTATATCACGGATCATATATATCTTGTGTATGTTGTATAGTGTATCGGAATGTATATAAATACGTTTACTAATATATAAAGCTATGAAACTATATTTTTTGATTTATATATAAGCTTTTAACAGTAGCATATGTTAGTGGTTACCTGTTTTTTTGGTAATCTGTGTATGGGAAAATGGGCTTAATATTAATGCATATAAATGAATGCATAGTTTATGCATTTATACTTCTTTGTTATAGCTATCCATAGGGTATGTTGCATAGTACTGTTTATTTTTATTGATGTATATAAGAGTAGTAATATGAAGTTGGGTTATGTATGGCCGAATGTATATATATTCATAAATTTGGTCAACTCATTTTGGTTTAAGGACGTATATTTAGTCAGTAGTTTCTTTTGCTTACATAAAAAAAAACCTTTTACTATGTATATAATAATATACTACGAAGTTTGGCACATATATATATATATATATATGTTTGTACATAACCTATTTATGCTATATGATTATTATTATTATTATAATATATATATGTGTTGATTTCAATGTGTATATATAAATTTAAATTTATGATTTATTTATAATGGAATGTGTACTTTAAATTAAATATTGGTTTAAGGAAATTTAAAATATAAAATACATCTCGTCTAAATTTTATATCAAGCTAAATTGATCCGTTCCTATTGATTTCTGCTATCAGCTCTATTCGTCGAGTTCGTGCCAATCTACTTTGCTTTGCAAATTCATGCTTGGATTCGTAGCTCTTTCCATTTGTCGAATCATCTCTAGCTTTGGAAGGTGAGCAATCACTCACGATTAATGTTCTTTTATTTATTAAATTTGATTTCAATTGAAACGACAATTGAAATATGTTGCCGTTAGTTAATTACACTGTTATATATGCTATTACCTGTATCAGTTCACCTGTGACATCTGACACCATTATCTGTTATATATACAATGATAATCCAATTTGGTTGTTAAATGATTGATTGTTTGATGTTGACATTGAACATTAAATTTTTAAATGTTGTAAGTGATAAATAAATTGAAATTGAATTGACGTAGGATAGTTAGACTTGATATATGTGTAAAATTTGATTTGATGACATTTGCATAATATGACCCCTTTAAATGTTTAATTACTTGACACGTAGTAATATGGATAATTACACCTTGAACCATTTGAATGTATGTTGTATAAATTGATGTAGAATGAAATTTAATAATAGATATCAAGTGAAAAACCGTATAAATATTTGTGTAATAATTTTTAATCTACATGAAATGATAGTGTAGATTCTAGAAATATTATATTAATTTGCACAAATAACAATGCGAATTAATACGATTATTTCGGGATTATTTGAATTGATTATTTGATTGTTATTGATTGTTGTTATTGCTTGTTTATTTACTTTGACACCATCCCAGTTATCACACTGCAAGTTCCCTTTGCTATGCTTTGATTTTGAATTGAATTGGAATCGGGTTGAAATGATAAATACCCAAAATAAAACTATGACCTAGGATAGAGAATTAAATAAAACCCGATTGGTCAATAATTTGATTTAAAAATAAAGAAAAGATTTTATTTGAATAAATAATAAGGTTTTGAAATGAATTTGGAATTTGAATTTTTATGAAAGGAAAATGTTAATATGTAATAATCTGTAACAAAATATTAACATAGCAGTAAATGAAAGAATGTTGTTTAAAATTTAATTATTAAGTTTGGAATTATTAATAATTAAGTTTTGAAATTATTTAATAATTAAATAAGATTGAATTATTTGATAATTAAATAAAAATTGGAATTCTTTGATAAGAGAAATTGAACTTTGAATAAGTAAACTTGAACCTCGTAAATGAATAAAATTAAGTTTTGGAAAATTATTTAAGTAAGTAAATAAGTGGAATTGAATTTCTTAACAAGGAATAAATGTGATTTATTGAAATTAATGAAAGACTTGAAATTTAAAGAATTTAATTCGAAAATTTAATTTAATTCGATTGAGGTTTTAATTTAATGAAGTTGAACTTAAGTAATTGATTTAATGAACTGGAAATTAAATAGAAATGTTTTGAATGACAAATTTACTTAATGAATACTGAATAAAATCGATCAATGAAGTTAAATTGATTTGAATGTTAAATTAAATTAATTTAAATGATTTCGGAATGAAACTTATATACGAACTTGAATCAATATTTGAATTGTTTTAAATAGAAATTGAAATTGAATTATAAGATTTTGAAATTATGATTTTGGAAGTTTTGAAACGTAAATTTTGGAAATTGGTTTAGAAAGACAAATGAAATGTTGATTTACAAATTTTAATGGAAATTGAATTTGATTTGGTTTTGAAATATATTAAACGACCAATCGGTATAATAATTACAGAAGTTATTAAAGAGACCGGAATCGGTTAGGGACATACTCACTGTCTAAACCGAAAACCACTTTAATAACTATACGCAGAGTGTGATCCAGAATGAAGTGGTTGGAATGATGTACGTGATGAATGAAGAAACAGAACGATAATGGATAGCCTTGATACTTGTGTCAAATTGGAAATGACTAAAACAGGAGACGTGCCGGGCCAAATGGGGTCAGCTACCTCGAGCGAACACACTTCTTCGAAAACTACTCATTACTTGTTATCGATTGGTGCACCCTCGAAATTTTGGGAGTGTTGTTTCGCGGTGTTGCGATCGCTGCGGCGATGCGTTCTCACCAGTCCGGATCAGGCAAACGGTAGTTTCACTACCTTGGGTATTGCCTCATGTGCCTTGTCATACTTGTATCCCTATATACACGACCACTATGAATTTGTTTTGTGTTATACCTATGGAGAACTTCCTAATATCCCACTAGTTTACGGTGGAGTTTACAGTGCTATATAGACTATAACGCTTATATAAAATGTGTTAAGGGGGATAATGGTAATGCCTTAACACTATTTTGATACCTTATATTACTTATAGGCATTATCTACTTATCGTACACTACTACATAGTAGATAGTTTAACGGATCCTTAAAGGATGGTTATTCCAAACATCCTTTGAGTTACTTGTATTTCGGTTGTTATTTCACTTGAGTTGGATTTATTGATATAAGAATGTTAATCCTGACTCGAGTGTTTTGTGTTTTGCTTTACGCTCGGGTCAGACTGAGTGTACCAGTATTCGAGACTCACCTTTGGAGTTGGAGCTTCGCTTGGAGATCCAGCTATCTATCCAGCTTTTAGATATTCAGTTGATTCCAGTGATGTATTCTGATATTGTATTTGACTATTGTATTCGAGACTCCTATTGTACCTTATTTTACTCTGATATGTATATAGTAGCTTCATGAACTACTATCTTTTGTTTCCGCTGCAACTATTACTCTGTGTCTGTGATCTGTGATTATTTATTTACCGTATATGCTGAGTTTTGCCAATTTAAATTAACAATTCGGTATTTTGAATTATTCAAGTCCGACATGTGCGGATGCGAATGGTCCAAAATACCGGGTCGTTACAGGAGTACTGATGATCGAGATTGTACCTGGGAGACGGAGGAGAGCATTCATGCTTCGAATCCGGAATTGTTCGTTTCAGGTACTATTTGTTTTTCTATCTTGCTTTTCCTTATTTTCCTTATTTCATTCTTTTCGAGAACGAAAAGATTTGAGTGGGGGAGAGTGTAACAACCCAAGATTTTTGCAAATATTTTTAAAATTATATTTTATTTCAAAATTTTATTTTTAAAACATTATAAAAGTGTAGTTGTAATTTTCCAATATTAGTTGTATTTTGTTTACAATTTTTAATTCCAGTTTCAATATAATAAACTATTTTCTTTATTTATTTTCTATTTTTCCTAAGACTATTTATTTATTTTAATTAATAATTTATTTTTGTTTTATCTTTTATTTTTTTATTTGATTTTTGATTTGTTTATTTTGAGTAAAAGAAAGTGGAAATTCAAAGAGACAAAAGCTTTTAAAACTTGTCACTTTTCAATTGCTAGTCTTTTCATTTGCTTGGCCTTTCATCTTCTTATTGTAGCCGTGTATTCTCTTTACTTTTCACGTGAGAAACTCCTCATTCTCTTCACAATTCACGGCTAACATCATTTCTGAAAAAAAGTTGTAAGTCATGGCTTCCTTTTTCCTATTTTCTTCTTCATTTTGCTTTATTTTTGCCTTGATCTCTTCATGCTTTGCTCGGCCCTACCCACCATCATATCCACCGACCACGACCATCACCTCCTTCCCCTCATCATCCACGGCATACCACTCCTCCCCTCTGTCCAGATCAGGCCGTGACCACCCTATGGAGAAATCACCACAAAACTTGCAAAACTCCTTGCATATTGCATAGTCGAGCCAAATATCTCCACCATTCCCTTCATGTTAGCTTCGGCCATCACCCCTAGCTCCCCCACCAGCAAGTGCCATCACCCCTAACCATCACATCAGCCTCTGACCTGACCTGTAGTGGCATGGCCGAGCCCAAATATTGCCATAGACCGAGCCTATGTTGCCACCAAAACTCTTTTTAGGCCTTGACCCTTTGCATTCCTCACTTGTAACTCCATTCTCTTCACATTCTCTTGCTAGCCGTGCCTATGTGATGCAAACCCGAGCCTTGTTGCCTCAAATATGAACCATGGCCAAACCTATAAACCTGTATGGTCGAGCAAAAGTTGAGTTGAGATCAAGCAATTTTAATTTAAAAGCTTGGTGATGCCTTTTCTAAATTCTATTTCCATTTGTTTCAATTTAAATTTCTGTTGAATATCTATTTATATTGCTTTGTTTTATTGTTGTATACAAGATTAATATCTTGGCTCTCTCTCCACTTGAATCCAAAGTCGTGCTATATCATGCTTTCTGGATTTATTTGTGTGTTTTGATTTGCTAACTCCAGCTTCAAGAGGTGAGTTATTCACGCTTGACATTCATACTTATAGAATTGTGAAACGATAACAAGTGAAAGTGTAGAATTGTTATACCACGTTATACCTGCCTGTGATATGAATTATATGATGTTAAACTTTGTTATAAACTTGTCACATCATCTGATATGTTATATTTTGTTATCTGTTTATTTATTTCTGTTTCTCACACTGCAAGTTCCCTGTAGAATAGAATCACCATGGGTTGAAATGATACATACCCGAACGGATTTTGAATAGGGAAAAATCGTTACGGGCTGAAATGATAGGCCTGAGCAATTTTTATTTAATTTTATTGACTTGGGATTGCGGGTTTGAAATGGTAGAACCCGGATTTTCTTTGTAAATTATGGATTGAAATGATATATTATCCATATCACTTGACTTAGGTTAGAAAATATTATACAGACCCATGGTTATTTTATATATTTTTCTAGAAAATTTTAAGTATTTTAAAATGAATAAATATGACAATTTGATTTAAATTGAATTTAAAATGATTTAATAAAGGGTTAGTGATTTTTCTATAAGTTAAAAATGTTAAATAAATAAATGATTAAATTGTAATTTGAAATATAACTAAATTTGGAAATTTGTGATTTGGTTTAAAATGAAAGTTTAAGTAAAGAAAATAAAATGGAAATTAAGTTTTATTTTTGAAATGGTAATTTAAATTTATGTGTTTAGTTAATTGTTAAAAAAATGCAAGGAATAAGAAAATCGTACACTTGGATTTAATAAGTAAATTGAAAAATTTGTATTTAATTATGAAAATTTTACTTTATCAAAATCATAAGTTAAAGGGTTTTCAAAATGAACATTTTGAGTGGAAAAAAATATGATTTTTATAAGTTAAAATGGTTAAAATCGAAGTTTATTTGTTTCTGAAATTTTATTATAAATCTAGAAATTGCATTAGTAGCACTTTAGAAATGCTATCACTTCTGAAATTAACTTAAAATCTGAAGTAAAAGATACTGTAGCACTTTGTAAGTGCTGTGGTTGATGCAAATGAACTAAAGGCTAAATTAACTAAGGACTACTGCAGCACTTGGTAAGTGCTGTGGTTGCAGAAAGAAAATCTAAAATCTGAAAATAATAAAAGGGCTACAGTAGCACTTGATAAGTGTTGTAGTTGGCTGAAATGAGGTTTTCAAATGTAACTGAACTACTATAGCAGTTTTTAAATGGTGTCTTTGCTGAAATGAATTGTTTCAAATATAACTTACCGCAGCATTTTTCTAAGTGCTGCGAAAGCTGAAATTTCAATGTTTTAAAATATTTAAGTGAATAAATGAGCTTAGAAAAGGCTAAATTTTGGGAATTGAATATTTGATTTGAAAGAATAATGACTTTATTTTAAATGGTTTAAATGAAGTATTTTGATTCGAAATATAAACTATTTTTGAAATTTATAACCACGGGTTATAATAACAATTGGTTGTTAAAGAGACCGGGATCGAATATGGACATACTCTCTGTCGATACCGAAAACCACTTTAACAACTGTGTACGCGGTGGAGATTCTAGAATGAAGTAGGATGGTGGCGACGATCCTAAAGGTATATTTACGTGGACCCAACTCCCGTGAGTTGGCATAAGGTGGCTAAAACAAGAGCGATTCTCGGGCAAATGAGGTAGCACCTCTGATCGGACACACTTCTTCGATACCATTCTATTACTTTTGTGATTGATGGGGTGCACCCCTTGATTTTGGGAGTGTGGCTCGAGGTTGGCAGTAGTGGATGCTATGCGTTTCCACGAGCCCGGATGCGTAATTGATATATCTACTCTGGCATTGCCTAGTTGTGCCGTGTCACCTACCCTAGCGTGCCTTGTACGAGTTTCTATTTGTGTCGTACCTATGGAGTATCTTCTCGTAGCCTCTGGAGGTATGTAGGTACTGTATAGACTATTGGCACTATTATGTGTTAAGGGGAATATTGGGTCACTCCTTAACGCTATTTAAAAGTAAGTTTATTTTACTATAGACATTATTATATTAGCGAAATATTACTACATAGTAAATAGTTTAACGGATCCTTAAAGAATAAGCGATCCCAAGCATTCTTTAAGTTACTTGTACCTTTTATTACAGTTCACTTGAGTTGGTTTACATTGTATAAGTATGTATGTCCTGACTCGAGTGTTTGTGTTTTATTTACGCTCTGGTCAGCCTAAGTATCAGCTTTGGATTTCACCTTCTGGAGCTAGGACTGCTGGAGATCATCTTTTATTTAGTTGCTATCTATTTCCATTCAGTATTTCTATGTCAGCTTTGTATTAGAGATATATGTATTTGGGGTCTCTACTATGCTTATGTATTCAGACTTTTGTTGTATCTGTTTTTCAAACTATGTATTTTGATTCTGTTTTGAGACTATGTATTGTAGTGGCTTCATGAACCACTATTTATTTTATTTTCCGCTGCGAGTTATTCTGATATTTTATGTCTGTGATTCTGTGATTGGTTTTATTTGCTCCAAATTTATTACAATCTTTCGTTTTGTATTATTCAAGTCTGACATGTGTGGTTTTATTGTCGATTTGAATGGTCCAAAATAGTGGGTCGTTACAACACAAGTGTCGGGGCTATTTATCATCATTCTCTTTCTTCAAATCCAGCAAACGTTGCCAATTCAACCTCTATATTCTAGATAACATCCACCGCGTACACGGTTTTTAAAGTGGTTCGGTATTGACAGAGGGTATGCCAATATTCGGCCCCGGTCACTTTAACAACCAAACGTCATTTTACACACCGGTTGGTTCTTTTAAATTTCAATAACAAGTCATATTTCGTATCAAAATATCAGATTCACTTCAAAAATCATTTTGAATCCAAAATAGGTTATACCTTTATACCAAAACATTCGTATTTAAATCAACGATTTAAATCTAAATAGTTCCCCTTTAAACTGTTTGAATATTGAAAATGGTTTTGAATAATTAAAATAGTTTGAATACTAAAATTAGTTTGGATAATTAAAATAGTTTTAATATTTAAAAATAGTTTGGATAATTAAAATAGTTTTGACGTTGAAAAATAGTTTGGAATAATCAAAATAGTTTTAATATAAAAAATAGTTTAGATAAATAAAATATTTTTGATACAAAAAAATAGTTTCGAATAATAAAAGTAGTTTCAAAGATTGGAAATATTTTTGAATATAAATAGTTTTAATATTGAAAATATTTTAAATAATTAAAATAGTTATGTTAAAATAATTTGATTATTAAAATAGTTTATATATTAAAATAGTTTACATTAAAACTGTTTCTTTCTTTCACAACAAGGTTCAAATTCCAAATCATAACGAATTCAATTTTTTGACTTCCAATTTAAGTCAACTTCATATTCAAAATTCCATTTAAATCAGCTTCAATTCAAAACGATTTCAAACTTTACTTCAAATTCAATTTAAACGGTTCTATCCAAATGGCTGAAAGTTTCAATTCAATTTCTCACTTTTAAACAATTTAGTTTAAATCCATTTCAGATCCAAAACTTGGAAATACCAATTTAAAACTACTTTAATTACAGAAAATTCAAGTTTAAATTAAAATTTAAACCTTTAAAATAATTCACTTCCAATAAATTCAAATCATATCCCAAATTCAATTTTAAGGTTTCAAATTAAATTCTTTAAATAATTTCATTTAAACAGTTTCCATTTCAACATTTCAACTCTCAAATTAGAAAATAATTTAATTCATGTAAATAAAAAATTTATTTTCTTTAAATAATATCATTTAAACCAATTCCAATTCAAGATTTTGAAACCATTTAATTTAACCAAATCCGATGTTCGTACATAATTTTCTACACTATGACCAAGTGATTAGTTATTTCAATTTTAATTACATGGATGGATATATATCATTTCAATCCATATTTAAATGATATAGGTATATATCATTTCACCCTATTTTTTAGTTCATTTCGAATATTACAAGTGACAATTTATAAGATCTCAAATAATAAATAGGGTAATAATAGGGATATATCCAAACTAAATGAACAATCATGCATCCAACATCAATCAATAGACATCCAATAACAATCAACATCCGATCAACCAACATATCACAACAGTTACTAGTTATCAGTTGTCGATGTTTAACTGGAAATTAAATTCAATATTAATTTAAATGTCAATTCCAATCGATATAAAATTCAATTTCAATTTAAATGTAAATTTAAACTTCCGAACAACAGTCAATAAAAATTTATCACTTCATGATTTTAATTCAACTAACATTAGAAAATTTAGTATTGCTTGAGGGTTAAATCACTCACCTTTGATTTTAAGTCCATTAAAAATCCAATAAAAACCCAAAATCTCAACAGTCTCCAAATTGAACAAAACCAATTTCATGTTGTCCGGAATTTCAGTACGAGTCCGATGGAAGAAACCGCGTGAATTTGAGGTTCACTACAAGAAAATACACTTTTAGTAGCACTTATTTCCAGCGTTTGTAAGGTAAGTGCTGCTGTAAATATTTGGTTTTATGTTTTTACTGCGCGCCAGGACTCCCACCAAAAATTTTCGTGAAATTTTCTAAAGTACCAAGTCTCTCAATTTTCAAAACCCCCTTATTTCCACTTCGCAGCATTATCATCCAAAAGCCCTAAATCGCCGACCTCAACCTCTTGTTCCTCTACCTTCAAACGAAACCCCAAAAACCACATCGTCGGTAAAGTTGAAGAGGCAATCGCTTTGGGCAAAGTAAATTATATGGCACCAACATATATAAAACATCAAAATACGCAGCCGAAAGAGAAAAAATTGGCAACCGAATCCAAATCACTGCTAAGGATGAGGCGAAGATGGCACACGATGCGACTGGCAACTCCAGACTTTGATCGATGGAAAGCCCACGCACTGCGCTCGACGATGTCACAAAAGATATTTCCATAGTTGCTTAGTTGTGCTCTAGTACTTGCGTTAGTGTCTTAGCTCCATCACGTCGCATCTACCACCTATACCTCCATTGCTGCCATCGGTAAGCACAAAACTACAAATTCATGCTCGACATTGAATTTGTTCAAATCTGATTATTATTTTTGGGTTCACTTTGTTTAATTGCTAAGTGTGATAATTTGACTGCAATCACTAATGAATTAAATGAATGGCTGAATATTGGGGAAAACCCAAATTTTTTTGATCTTGTATGTTACATTTAATTTCTTGCTGCATAAATGTTTGATTCGTGTTGTTTTGTAATGAATTGGAAACAACCACAAGCTCAGAAGGGAAAAAAAATGGAAGGAATGAAAATGGTGAGGGAAGTATATTTTACATTATATATTCTGACAAGATCATGGGGAGAATTTCTAATTGATAGTTAAATAATTTTTTATTACGATTAACTTGGATAACGTTTAAAAATGAGGATATCGTTTAAAAATAATCCATCTCTATTCAACACCATGTGTAGTTGTATTGGAATTATATGGATGATGGTTCTAAAGGACGAGTGGAGATGTCACAATTTAGACCTCTTATTCTAAATAATTTTAAACTATATCATAACTAGTGTGGACGGTGTAGGAAAACTGATATCAACATAATACATTATCAAAAGTTGATATCAATTACGACGTTAATTTTATGCTTTTCTTGTCTAATTTTTACACTCAACTTTATATCAAAGGTTGGACTTAAAAGAACCAGGATCAGTGCTGTACGCCTGCTTCGACAGCCAAATTCAGTTCTGAGGTGACCAACTCATTGAGTTAGCTTACGGACTAACAAACTCAAGTCATCCCTTCATCTGGTTTATAAAACAAGGTAGTGAAATTCTATTAGAAACTAATACAACCAATAACAAAAGGGTCTTATAATTAAAGGATGGGCACCACAAGTGGCAATACTAAACCACAAGGAATTCGGAGGGTTCTTGACCCACTGTGGCTGGAACTCGGTTCTAGAAGCAGTGACACCTAGCAAACCGATGCTGACGTAGCCAGTGTACCAAGACCAACCTTTCAATGAGAAGCTGGTACTTTCTTAACTTGTCCAGTTTATAGTGGCTGTTTACATAATAACTTTCTTCAATACTAGGTCTGTAATGATTTGGCTGTGTCTCTAAGCATGGCGAATAATATCATTAGCTGTACTGATAACTACTTAGGCCTAGAAATCTTATCATGCGATAAAAAAACTCTTAGATTCCAGTAGATTAGTGTAGTTCAGTACACAGAGTCTAGAAATAATTCCAACTGTGCATGTACAGTACTATAATGCACCAAGTTACAGATATTTAGGTCAAACAAATTTTGAGATGAATTTATAGTTCCAATTGCATGTATAGTTCCTATTGTGCATGTATTGGACTCTCCATTAGGCTTATGATTCAATCATATTACCATTGCTTATGCATTGAGCTGGTGAATTAACATTATATGGTTTTGTCAGCATGCATTGAAATGCATAACGCAAATGAAAAAGAAAAACAAGTGTGCACTCCATTGTTTTTATGAGAATTATTTATATAACCATTTATTATACTTCAAAGCATTCATGCACTTATTTACACATGGAAACAATTATTCGATAGAGCTCAAATTCTAGTACAATATTTCAAGCTTTTTGGACTAGTTCAAGGCATTCTTAGAGACATGAACATATGAATGTATTCATGTGTGTGTGTGTTTCGGTTTATAGATATTGAATTCATATCCCATCATTCATTAGAAGCAACCAAAAATATGCAGTTAATTTTTTGGTTGTTCAACATCTGCAATGAACTTATGATGCTGGCACTTTAAAGAAACATTGCCTATACACCACCAAAGATTCATGCATGTCAAGTTATAGTTTAGTGAAGAGTCAAATTGTTTCCATACCTTGATATAAAATTTTATAGTTGTGCATGCGCATGGGACCGCTTGCTTGTAATACTTGTTTGCAATAAGTCAACCGCATCATGGATATAGTACAAACAAGTACTTTTCCTTTCTTGTTTTTTTCTCTATTTATATATTTATAATTAGAAATATGGGTACTTTTGGTTGTGGGTTGTGGGTGTGCTTTTGTTGTGGGTGTGCTTTTGTTAAACTATTGATCGTTGGATGTTTGAATATTTGATATCAGATCCAAGCTTTGGTAATGAATGTGCTGTATAATCATATAAAAATATTACACATGAGACATGATGTGTAATATTTAATTCTTTAGTATGCTGTGTTTAATGGTACATATATTGTTGCTCTATTTTCAGTTATGAAAACTCAATGGAGACACTGTAAATTATTTCCAGCAATGCACAGTACTAAAGATACTTTCCCAAGATTTGTATCTCTTCAATTTCTATACAACACTATATATTTTATTCTTTCAACACTGGCGTTGAATAGCTTTAATTTTGGAATTTCAATAATCAAAGGTGCCTGCTTATATTTAGTTAACCAACTCTTCTATATTTTTGAAGTCACATGAAAGAGGATGAATTTGCACTGACCAGTTTATTTGGTTGCTGATGATCAGTTTTTTTTTAATTGCTGACAGCGGTTATGTTACAGTATATATATAACTCAGTGATTCATACTTTATGCTGCAGCTCCTTCTCGTATTTGTTTCCAAACTCCTATCCCACTTTACATATCTACTAATTTTTGACTACAAATATACTACTGTCTTCATTTAAGTTCTGTTTAAAATATAATGCGGTTATGAAAATTAAAATAATAATACTAAATTCTTTTGTAAATCGAGTGCTGGTATGGATAGGTGACAATACTAATGTTGATTAACTTTTTACAACTTCTAATACTATGGAAAACGGTGGCAGTGAAGAGGAGGTTTGCATAGATTGATAATGCACAAATATCACCAGACACAATGTTCGCTTCAATCTTTAGTTTGTCTACTGCTTTCTTACATAGTAATTTCATTTATATATACAAAATGTTGGTCGTTGGTTATATGATGCACGACTACATGCTGCATGAATAACAGGATTTTAACAGTTGGATGTGATATTATGTTTTACAGCCAAGATCGTAGGCACCAGATCATTCAGAAATAGCATGAACACCGTTCAGTTTATAGGTTAGTCTTCTATATTAGTCCAAATTTCCAGCAATGACAAAGATTTCATGGGTAATCATTTCAAACCCCCTTTCATAATTAGTCCAAATTTGCAGTATTCATGTACTAAATTGAGATAATAAAATTATCAGGGCGTTTAAAACCAAACTTAGCTGATCTTGCATGTTTTGGGGTGCTTAGACCACTTCGGCATCTGAGGTCAGGTAAAAATATGGTTGAGAACACTGGAATCGGACCGTGGTATGAAAGAATGAAAGCTGCTGTTGGAGAGTAGATTGTTAAATCGCAATATTCCACCATTTTTGTTATTGCACGACTGGTTGGTTATTTTCTCCCCTCTGTGAAAGTGGCTCAAGTGCAATGGTTTATCTAGATTTTGTTGGTCTTGAAAAATAAATAACTAAAGTGTTCTTGGGATGAACCTCCCTATTTGATAATCATATCATGTATTTTTCTTCAAATCTACTTAGTGTTGGACTTGAACTTAGTGTTGGAAATAAATGCATAGATGTGGTTATGCATAGCGATATATGCACCGATTTGCATAATTAAGTACATGTAGCTTCTCGTTATGATATGCACAAGGTAGAACCTGCTCCTATTGGATTGACATGTTGCGGCTATGAGTGTGGTTTAGGGGACTATGCATATGATAGTTTCATGAGTACTTCTATAAGTTTAAGTTAATAGAAGTTGTTCAGACTTTTTATTCAAATAAAGAAGCAATATCTTAATTAGTAAGTATGTATAAACATAATATGTAACGCTAGTAGTTACTGACATCGTCTTTTGAATCTTTAAACGTTTGTGCAGCCATGCAAAAAGGCAGATGTGATGGAAGTGAGATCAAGTTCGATGACGATGCAGTTGTTTTGGTTATCAAGCAAGGAAAGCCGATATGGGCTGGTGTTTTTGGACCTGGAGATGCCATGATATGTTCAATTTTTGTATTCTTTATTTCTATAGGTAACTGATCCTTTTACCTTAACCATTTCATCCTAATAAAACTTTACTTGATATCTGATCATATATTTAGTTCATAGTGTAAAATAGCTTGTGAAAATGATAAATATCCAATATGCCTTATAACAGTATATTGTATAAACTACTCTATAATGTTTCCAGGTTTTTCAGTTACTTCTGGATATGTGCTATGGGTAATGAGAGAAATGCTTGTTACAGTAGACAACATGCCACAGACTCACAAAATAAGGTATATAACTAAGGCCTTTTTATAATGCAACACTTGCATTTTTAGTTGCTTTAAGCAACTCATTTTTTTTAATGCAAGTGGGAATATCACTACAACAAAAATACCTTTTTGCAACTGCCAAAAACAGTTGTAATAGGTCTATTACAACTGGCGGCCGCCAGTCTTAATATCCGGAGTTGTAATAGAGTTGAATATTTTTACAACTGTTGCCGACAGTTGCAGGAGCAGTTGTAAAAAAGCTTTTTGCAACTGCTTTTGAAAGTTGTGGTAAAGTCTATCGTAACTGTTGCATTGACAGTTGTAATAGGTCTCTTTTGCAACTGCTAATAGCAGTTGCAACAATAACTTTTGCAACTGCTTTTGGTAGTTGTAATAGATTCATTTACAACTGTTTTTGACAGTTGCAATAAAACTTTTTACAACTGCTACCAACAATTGCAATTCATCTTCCGACAACTGCCATTAACCATAAATTTCACAACATTATAATTAAAACTGATATTTCACTAATAATAACTATAATCGTTAACATTACTTGAAACAACATGAACCATTCACATTTAATAAAAGCAAAAACAATTCAATTTTACACCATTTTTGAATTCATAATTTTATTACAAAATATAACTAAATCCATAACATACGTCAATATAAATATAGATACGTACTAATTAAAAGAGATAAATTCCCCATCCTAAGCAACAATCTTCCCAACCGCTTGTCTAATAGTACAAAAGTATGAAGTAGACCTATATGGAATAGCTTAAGAATCCAGTTAAGTGCAATCTAGTTGAGTGCTTAAGAATCCAGTTGAGTCTATGGGAGATTGCATCAAACCTCGGCTACAAGTTCTCCAGATCTAGGAAAACGGCGTCGACGAACGAATCAGATCTGAAGCAAAATTCAGGTGAACCATGAAGAACACAAGACTGGAAACAAAATACTCCAAGTCAGACTCAATGAAGACTGAACTAGACACATACAACAGTGGTGGCAACATGCACATGACTCAAGTACGCAAACTAACCCAAAGACTCACAAACACATGCCCAGCTAAAATGCACACTGCACTAATCCAGACAGCATGAACAACATGAATGATCAAACACCAATGAACCAACTAGGTGTACATGTTCAACCAAGTGGCTCAACTCAACATAGATGCATGTATACTTCAAGATTTAGTGCACAGTCATAATGAAGTCTGCATGATGATATCCGACAGGGAAATAAATACAAAGCAATATCAATAAAATAGAGATGACCATGCTACCAGATTATATGAATACACAAAGTAATGACAACATACACAATGCATTAAGGAACATTAAGGAAATTGCAGTAAATTATCATCGAATAGCCCTTAAATGCATGCCCATACAACTCAAGTCCAATGGACAAACATATTTGATCAGTTTATGTTAAGTACCAACTAGTACTAGAAAATTTGGGATAGCATCACTACACATGTATACGTATTTCCCAGATCTAAACCTTGTATAAAGACACTACTCAGATTATTATTTACCTTTGAAGTAGCACGCTGTGAGAAGAAGACATGTATCAAGGCTTTACTTGTTTCTGTGAACTGAAGTTCATATGATGCAGTCGCTTCCTAGAAAAACGGTTGCACGCAAAGTTTTAGAACTTGACTGGTTTAATAGCAGATAAAATAAACAAGTTAAAATAGTATCGGCTAAACAAAAGAAAAGGCAAACCATATACACTTTAAAATTTTACAAAACGCGTTTGACATATAAGCATCCAAAAAATGTCTTATTGTACTAATACTTAACTTTGTCCAACAACTGAAATCAGCAACTTTGTCTTGAAAACAATAAGAAAATCTAGATATATTCAGGTGCAAAATTATTATATTTATCCCAGCAGGTAATTCCAAAACTAATTTTAAGGGTTTGGGTGCTTTCCGCCAAAATCCAAGGGAAGCATGAATAATTTACCTATCTTTTATATGTCAACTTCATCTTTTTGATAGCTTGTTGGAAGCTGTTCTATCCAGAATCTTGAAATTTTTCACCACATAAAATGCACAGTCGATCCTGTCATTGATATGTAAGCATTTAGTAATATAGTACTAGTAAGGATGATAAGTTTTTCTTGACAACATACTAGCAAGGTTGATAAGTTCTACTGCATCTTATATGAAGCCAAAGTCTTGAAGTACAGAGGGTATTACAAAGTTTGTGATCCTACATTTCACTTAAAGGATGCAAAATGAAGTTAAATTCATAGTCTCGGTATATTTAATCTAATAAGAGTGCCTGTGCAGTGACTGAGGGTGAGATATGTAATGAATCTGCTTTGAAAACAGATGTAGAAAGGTAAGAACGATGTATTTAGTCTTCTTCAGTTTAACAACCAAAGTTAGGTACATAGATTTTTCAGAGTGTACTGGCTTGTTAGGTTGGTTTCTCAGCCAACTAACTAGCCTAGGATCTATTATATAGAAGCATATTCTGTTTATTAAATTCAAGTGAAATAATCAATGATCGAGTAAGCTCAATATACATAAACAGCAAGCCTAAACTAATTGCTATAGTATTTCAGTTGAACCAAATGAAAATACTCTTACGAGTAAAGTCCCTTTTGTGGGCATAGCGATTGTTCTAACTTCTTTTTTTTCTTTTTCTTTTTTGAATCCTTTGTTCGGGATTTTATTTCTTCCCACTTGTTCTTGAACAAATTCTCAATCTTCTTTCTCTGTAAACATGATTAATACTTTACATTTGTTATGAAAAGTTATAATGGAACTACCAATCGAAGTTTCATGTAATTAATAAATGATTCATAAGAAAATATGTAAATCTTACTATTTTAACAGTGCAGCAAATTGCACAACTTTTGGCTTGCAATTATTTGCAGAAGTTGTCACTTCTTCGCTTTGGAAGAGATCGGCTACTCTCTCAGGACAATCCATTGCATTCTCGATATTCTGTCTTGCTCATACTGCTCTCCAACATCCTATTAGCAACACATTTACATTACGTGTAGAAATTATAAAATTTGTCCTTATTTTTTTAGTTATATTATCATGTTTAACCATCTTTGATTCATCACATAACCTCTTTATAAAAATATTCCGTGGGTCATCAAATTCAGTTGAAAAATAAAATGTGTTATTTAAAAAGCATGTATACACACTACGCAATCATCAAACACTACCTAAATTTTTTTATTAGTCCATAGACAAAGCCTAATTTATTTTTTACGTGCAAACATTTTCATACATTTGTACCAATACGAGGCGGTGAAACTAACACCACGACAGAGCTATCTACTTGATGCAGACATAAAAGGGAATTATATCACTTGTTTTTGCCTATTCACTCACCAAACAAATGAAGGTTGCGATGAATAAAATGATTATAAAGTGGTAATGATGAGTCAAAAAATAATAAGCGCTTTGTAATGAGAATAGAAACTTAAAATAGGGAACTATGTCAACACTAAGCTCTCTAATTTCAAAGTGTTTATTATCGAATAAGTAAGGTAGAAAACTTGTACTGATTTTTATCAAATAAGTAAAATTGTTGTGATTTTTTAACTTGAAATCAAAGGATTTGACATTAAAAGTGGATTCAGTTGAGCATAATTCCTTTATCCTCATTTTTACCGTTCTATGTGTCTAAGTCAATCTCAATCCTACATTACATAATCCAATTATTGATCGAATGCTAAAATACTATTAAAATAATGAAATCATGCAAAAATTAGTGATTGGGATAAAGTTAGGCAATGAAAAGATAAAATAGGACAATGGAATGACTCTGTGCATATCCTTTTCACCAAAGTTTTTAAAAAACTAGTCAGCCTTAAAAAATAAATTCATCTAGTATAGTAGTTATAATCTTAAGATCGTCAGTCACCAGTGTCCCAGAACATATGGGTCTAGTTTTTGTAATGAGATCGGCTCGGATCAAATTAAGAATAAGAAGATATTAACACAGAGAACATGTACATCCTAAATGCCATAGTAACAATTCGAAACATTTTGTCAAGTAAGTTCACCAAAAAGGCAGCACACAACAAAATGCATCATCCATTTCTACAAAAATTTCTCATCCCATACAAGAAACCAAACAAATTCAACTTCAAGGAGAAATCTCATCAAACATGGAAGCAAGAATCGGGAGAAGAGGCAAAGGAACCGATTTCTACAAGCAAACCACCCCATCTTACTATTTATTTTTATTTTTTTAATTGTAACTCTAATATTTTTATATCCTTAAATGTTTAGTTTTGTGATTTCAGTTTGTACCTATGAACCTACCTTTACTGTAGTTATTTACTTTCTCCAGCATTACAGTTGTTCATGTTTTCCATCACAACGCATGGTATATATTACACAATATCTTTAATTCTGCATGTGCTACTTAGTATCCTTTTGCACTATATATTCTCATCATTTTTAAATCCAGTTGCTAGAATTTGTTTTTTCTCCGTGCCTTACCCTGTGCATTTTCTATCGACGTAATACTTTGTCATCCATGACCAGTTTTAACTACATGTTCCTTATCCATGTTTCCGTGGATAATAAGAATTTTGTACCTGATGTTTTGCACATTTTGCTGTTTTTTAAATTGGAGGCATATGAATTTTTGTCGAGAACCGTTAGTGAATTCATGTAGGACAGTTTCTCTTAGTAGCTTGATAGACTGGATACTATTTCAAATTGAAATTACTTACTCGGATATGTAACATTATAAGTAACTTATTGTGTTTTGAATCCCTACCTAAATATTATCAGTATTATGCATATGGATAAAGTGTGAATGGGAAGATGTGAACCTGTTCGATATTTGTTAGGCAAACAGCACATCGCCATTAGGTTCAAGGATGCAATCCCCAACCTCTAGCACAGCAACCAGTAGCTCCAAGACCAAAACCAGCTCTACATCGAAAGTATGCCAAAAATTTATTAATTGTGAATCCCATAGTGGAAAATTTACACATAAAAAGAGTTCAACAATCCCATAATTTGATCATGAATTAAGGTAAATATAGAGAATTGAGATCAATTCCACCCCTATTCATCCATTTCCCAAAATTCATAGTTGGATTCATGGTATAAAACAACGAACCTGAATCATTTGACCCATTTCCCCAATCGAAAAAGTTAACTTTCTCCTCCTATATCGAAATCGGATCCACAAAGTTGATCAGGGCAGAATGAACTCCGTTTCAAGTTCGGCCTTGACAGGGACAATGGATGATATTAGTTGCGGGTTCGGGTTTGAGGATGACTTCGAGCTGAATATAGAAGAAGGGATGTTAGCAGACATATTATCTTGTTTGGGGTTGGAGGAAGCACGTTTTAAGGTTCTACAGCAGTCGCCACCAAAAAGAACATTTTGGAGCTTAAAAATGTTTGGAGGAAGAACGTTTGGAGGAAGAACATTTGGAGATTGAGGGGAGAGAGAGCGGTGATTATACTTAAAATTTACGTCCTAAAAATTTGGTTTTGGAGCCAAAGGGAAATTTGGTTTCGGAGCCGAAAGTTTGTATACCTTCAACGTATAACTTCCTATCTAAATTTGGTCAAACGTATGATTGTTAGTGAGTAATCAAAAAATTTGAAATCTGTCTGTATCAATATTCGTATCCATATTGAAATATAAAAATTACCTGATATTCGAAATACGAATACGGATATGGTCACATCTACATCTGATAATTACTTGTTCGGTTTTAATCAGTATTATATTTAACTTTGATGTATTTTAGTAGATAAAATGATTATCATTTACTATTTTATATAAGTAAAAAAAATTCAGTATGAGTATAAAGATCAATATTTGCTACTTAAATTATATTTCTAAACATAATTATTATTTTTTATATTTTTAGTGCTAAAATTGATTTACAATGAATCAAAATTTTCTATTTATTTGTTTTAATCGGTATTTACTCTAAATTAATTATTAATTATTATTATTGAATGGTAATTATTAACTATTAATAATTAATTATTAACTATTATTATTTAATTATAACTATTAATGTATTATTATTTAATTTGAGCTATTACATAATTATTAAGTACTATTATTTAATTATTACTTCTAAGCTATTAAAGATAAAATTGATTTATAATGAATCGGAATTTTCTATTTATTTGTTTTAATCATAATTTACTCCAAATTAATTATTAATTATTATTATTGAATAGTAATTATTAACTACTAATAATTAAATATTAACTATTATTATTTAATTATAACCATTAATATATTATTATTTAATTTTAGCTATTATATAATTATTAAGTATTATTATTAAATTATTACTTCTAATTTATTAAAGATTAGTTATTAATTATTGTATTTTAACTATTATTTATTTAATTATTATGCATTATTCATTTATTATAGAATATAAATTATTATTATTTCATTTTAATTATTAATTATTATTATTTAATATTGATTTTTAACTTTTAGTTATTATTGTTTAATTATTATTTAATAATTTATTATTTATTATTAAAACTTTATTATTAATTATTAGTTAATATTATTTGACATTAATTATTATTTATAAATTTGTATTAATTAAATTTTTATTTTTATTTATTATTATATTTTTAATACCAATTATTAAATATTAAATATTAATATTAATTATTATTTTTAATTATTAATTTCTATTGTTAATTATTATTATGAAAATTAACTCTTATTTATTAACTATTAATTATTTAATAATTATTGGTTATTATATTAATTATTAATTATATAGAATAGTAGTCATTAATATTATTATTTCATATTTCAAGTTAAGTATTATTATTTAATAGTAATTTTTATTTATTATTAATATTCTTATTATTATTAATTATTAGACACTATTATTTAATTATAATTATTAATTAATTATTAAAACGGCAAACAAAAAAGTTGTAATATGCTCTATTACAACTGCAAAAAAAATAGTTATTAAAAATATGCACCTATTACAACTAGCAAAAAATAGTTATAATAGACATCTATTACAACTGGCAAAAAAGATTGTAATAGGCATCTATTACAACTGACAAAAAATTTAAGTTGTTAAAAATAGGCATTTATTACAACTGGTAAAAAAATATTGCAATAGGTATATATTACAACTGGCAAAAAAATGAAGTTGTTAAAAATAGGCATTTATTACAACTGGCAAAAAAGAATTGTTGTAATAGGCATCTATTACAACTGAAAAAATAAAAGAGTTGTTAAAAGTTAGTTTACTACAACTGTTTGATAAAAAGAGTTGTAAAAAACCTTTATTACAACTGACTATTTGTGACAGTTGTAAAAATACAGTTGTAATAGGGTCTTTTTGTTGTAGTGGTATCCTACCTGGTAGTGTTGAATCTGTTAATTATGAGCGGAGCTAATATCTGCACCAATAAATGTTCAGACATATCTATCTTGCCGTATATTCAGCAAACCCAAACGACGACTAACAAACACCTAACTCACTTTGCATTCATTTCTCTTTTTTTGCTCAGTTTCAGACTGATATATGTAAATTGGCTGATAACCAGACCTTTCTCAAACCAGTTTTTAGGTTGAATCTGATCTCATGCCTTCTAGTATGTTTCTGCTTACTGTCAATTCTCAGAGAACATAAAATTTCTACCTAGGATGTTATGTTATTATCAAGGTTGTAAAAAATAAGAAGGATGCTAGACAGTGGGTTTAGATCAGAAACTAATTGTCTATGTGGGATAAACAAAGATTAATCGAAATTAAACGTTTTTGATATACATGTATTTTTTGACAGATATTTAGTGTTTAGTCAATATACTTTATAAAAAAAATACTACTTTACCATCAAAAATATATCTGTATCGAATAATTGAAATTCAGTTTTGAAATTTGAGGGCAAAGGACAAATTCTACTGTTCGTTTGAAAATTTAAAATTCTTTAGAATGTATTCATTGTGTAAACATAACTATGTATTCCAAAGATAGCTACATAGATGCTTGATGAGGCCTTAAGCTTCATCTACCACCTATGCAGAGCCTAGACAGATGTGTATGCCATAAGTCTCGCTTAACATCTAGAAATGGTCTCGATGGATGCAATTTTATTTTTAAAATAGTGGTTATTATTAGTTGATCACAACACTTTAGACCTATACAAAAACATATTTTAGGAGCAGTGTTGAAGTGACAATCAAATGTCTTTCCATTTTGAGTGTTGTTCAAACCTTGAGCAAAACTTCTTGGTATTTCAACCTATATCACTGGAAAACTAGTAACAAAAACAAACATTAACTATTCATAAAAAAATTGGTCAGAGAAATAGAAGAGGATGAAAATTGTGCACTGGGTCTTCCAAAGAGAGATTTGGTACCTACAAGTGCAGAAGAGTACTAAAATACCGTAGTTAAAATATTTCATCAAATGCTATATCTACGTTCAGGCTGAGCTTGTTTACTTTTTAGTCTAACTCAACTTTAGATATATTTTGTTCAAATATTAATGACAAACCAAATTCAATACAGCAGCAGCTAAAAGTTTATGTACCGGACATGGAAATTGGTCTATTCCCAACCCACTTAAAGGATTTGAAACCTTTGTAACTTGCAATTGTTCTCTAGCTGTTAACAACACTCAGTGCCATATTACTAGCTTGTAATGTTGAACCATTATCTGTTTATGGTTTTTTATTTATGATTCCGCAACTTTTCATTTATATACATCTGAAATCCTACTTTATATGTGGTCTTCATTATATTGTTCCTTTGTCTTTTCTTTTATGTTCACATTTTAAATCCCGATTTCACTTTAAAATTTTGTAACATGTCTCACGGTCGTATTTTTAAATGTCATGTCTTCCAAGCTAGCGTTTTTAACCTGTATTATAATCAATGGTGGAGGTAAAAGGTCTAAATTAGTGTAAATTGAAAATTGTGTATTCGTTGGGGAACTATATAGGATGCATATAAAAATAGAATAATTTTTGTTAATATGTGTTAATATAGAATATCGAGTTATAGATTACATGATTTTCATATATACATATATATATATACATATATATATATATACATATATATATACATATATATATACATATATATATACATATATATATATACATATATATATACATATATATTTGTTGATTGTTAAACTCGTTTGCAGGTAATTAGCTATTTCGAAGCGAAGACTGTCGACAACAAAGAACTATTGGTAATCAAGCAACGAACATGAATTTAATTGTTATATATGTTGTCGTATTTTGTTAGTACCATTTGTGGAAACTTGTCTGTGAATGCTTGTAGTATGTGACTTATTTTGTTGAAAAACTACTATCGAATTGATTATGGATATTATATTTGATTGTGAGATTAGCATGTTTTTACAATTATTTGAATATGATGATCGTATGATTGATTGTTTGTATATGCTAATTATGTGATTTAATTGTTTATTTGAATATATGAAAATTATGCGATTGATATAAAAATTATACAGTTGCATTTTAAAAACGCTACTGAAAATCAAAAAAAGCATATAAACAAAAAATGCAACCAAAAAATGAAGACTTATGGTAGCGTTTTTTTAACCCTACAGAAAAAACCTATAGCTGCATTTAAAATGACTTTTGGTAGCGTTTTTTAAATCCAACAGAAAATAACTATAGTTGCATTTAAAAGTGACTTTTGGTAGCATTTACTACAACGCAACAAAAAGTTTTAGACTTTTAGTTGCATGTCGTATAGCAGCGTTCTCTAAAACGCTACCATAAGTTATGGTAGCGTTTTTTCAACGCTACCAAAAGTCTTTTCTGGTGTAGTGGTTGTATGAAAATGTTATGAAGGTTAGAACATTTGAATTTTAAAATTAAATTAAAATAAACTAGGGGAAAAATCATAATTACCACTACCTCTCCCAAACCCCACCGACACGTTCAAACCCATAGCCACAGATCTTCAACCGCCTATCGTCGTCGATCCACATACCTATTTTCCAATCCAACCTCGCCACCGCCTTCCCCACGCCTAGCCGCATCCACGACAGGCCACGCGACTTACCCCATCACCTGAAAACGGCACCGCCTTCATTCGTTGATCCTGCCGAACTTGAGCGCCTCTGACATGGTCTTACTGTAGGGATCTGCTCTACTAAGCCTCCTCTACACTGCAACGCTTCCCGATCGACGATTGGTCGACGATCCACCGTTAAACTACAAACTCTAACATTAACGGCCGAGAATTCTTCACTGATTTCTGATCAAACCAAAAATCGATTACAAAAAAAAACTGCAGATGCTGATTCCATTCGTCAAGAGCTTCGCGATGATATATTATTTGATAGGATTTGAGCAGTTTGAATTTTTGGATTAGATTGGAAATTGAAATTTAGGTTTTGGGATATTGACCATTAGAAAGGAGCAAGTTATATTTGAATGTACATACAGAAAAATAGAATAGAAGGCTACTAGGGTTTCATAACAACATATATATAGACAAAGATGGAACAGGAATGGATGGAACGGATATTGATTGGGCCAAAGCGATAACAAAGGCCCGAAAAACCAGTTTCGTTCCCGAAATTAAAGTAGTTCATCCTATATATCGAAATATAGGTTTTCAATATTTTTATGCTCAATAAAACTAATTTCAAACCCTAATTCTATTGTATATAGAAGTTAGCTTTAAAATCAAATTATACTTATTTTTACACAATAATTAAACGAATTATTTTTAAACTGATTTAATCACTTTTAAATTCTAAATTAAAAGTTTTCTAGCATCATTCTTGGTTAAACGGGAATTTAATAATCGTTTAAAATTAAAATTTTCATGTTTTCATCCAAGATTTAAATATTAAACTAATTTCAACATTTAATTACAACTGTAATAAAATCCGTTCATTATACTTTAAATTTCAATCAAATTATTTTATTTTGGTTTACATGTTCTTATTATTAAATCAGCAAATACTTTATGTATTCATTTAACATAAGTTTCCATTTATTACACCCATTATTTCATAGTTAACGTCTTTTCTTATATTAACTGTAATATTTCAATTACATCAAAATTCCATTGGTTTCCGACTTAATTTCAAACGGATTTAATAATAAGATGAGAAATAAAACAATTGTCACCTCTTAGTAATTTGAATATCTATAATTTGTTGTTTACAAATAATGATTATAAATTTACTTTACCAAATAACTGATTTATTTCCATGCTAAAACCAATTTTAACTAAATAACATATAATTTGACCATTTGATACATCATTTATTTTATTCCTTATTTACCTTTATTATTACAATTGATTGAAATTACATTAAAACAGTTGTCAACTACATTCAATCAATATTATTAAATTATATTCTAACACGTGTTACCACCTTCCATTTCATTAAAATTAGTTGTTTTAGGATTTTATCATAAGGTCAAAATTTATAATCTAATAAAATTCACGTTAATAAATCAAAACTTTTAATTTCTGACAATATTAAATTCCAAAGTATTATTTGATTTAATATTTTTAATTGTCAAAAATATGGGTCGTTACAATCTCCCCCGCTCAAAACTTTTCGTCCCCGAAAAAGAACAAGATAGAATCAAGAAAGTTGATAAATTTTATTTTAAATAGTCAATTTATAAACAATTTAACTTACATGTTTAAATTTAATATAAATTTAAAAATAACTCAACTTCTATGAAAAAAATTCTAAGTCCTAAATTTACGAAAAATTTCGACTGCATCTCCTTTGCGTGGCTAGGTCCGAAAAAATAACGATATCCATAATTACATGGTATATAACTTATTTCAATAATAAAGCGTCCCAACCATGGGAAAAACAATAAAATACCGCTACAAAAACCGTAATCCAAAAACGTACCTATTTGTCGGGCAAACAAAACTCTATTTATGAAATCAAAAGCAACAGTTATTGCTTCCATAAACCTGGATTTCACTTGCATAATCCAATGAGTTAAAACTATGTAAAAGAGCAATATATTAGTTGTTCCAATTAATAACACAAGCAACACAACATATATAATAATCATATGCAAACAAAAGCAATACAACCATTATATGAAATAAAAGAATCCATCACACATCCATAGCAATCAAAACTAATGGTTTGTCCAGATTTAGAAACTTTTCACCGTACAAGGGTGAGAAATAAACTACCAAGTGTACGTTACGCTTAACAGCCTTAGGTAATTACTCAATAGATTATTCATACAGCCTCAAACAATTTGAAGTGTCATCTCCTAAACTTCCCATCATCCAAACAACATAGAATTTAAATATTATTTTAGTTTGTACGATGTACATATATCATTTGTACACAATATAAAATATGATCACTTGCTTGAATACACAAATTTCACTTTCGAACTAGTATTGTTAACCCGACCACTCTAGTGCGGACTCTAATCCGATTTCTTGACTAGAAATCTCCATTTTCCTTACATAGCTATAAACTATGATAGAAAACTTCAAAATCATATCAAATATTCGTATCAAATGTTCGCCATCAAGAATCGAGCGAAATATCCTAGCTCGTACAGGTGTGAATTACCATAAATCATGTATTCGAATACGTATCAGAACTGTTATGCGGATAAAATGATCTACGTACAACTTACATATTTTATTCTATTGGTTTCTTTAACACATTATTTGCTTTTCGTTTATTTTAACTCTCATTCATTCATACAAGGTCATCTTTTATTAATTTACATTTATTTACTTTCATAAATTATTTCCTATTCAATATTTAAAATCATTAATGAATAAATTCTTAAAATATTACTTAAATTTCTTTGTAGTTTAATTCACATTTATTATTTACTTATATAACTTGATTAATAGTCATTAATAAATCATTATTCAAGTTCATTTGAATTTATTCACATTAATTCCTTCATATATAGTCATTTAATATTAAATCTATTTATGAATCATTTCAACATTTTCTTAAGTTTATAATCATTTACTTAAACAGTATTCTCTTTTTTTTACTATTCAATTTAACTATCAAGCATTTCAACTTGAGTTTATAACATTCCTTGTACATCTTGATTCTTTATTTATATATGGACATAATTTTATTTTGAACATTTTTATTACTTAAGTTTTTACTTGTGTGATATTCCATTATCTTTTAGTTTACAAATTACAAAATTTCAATTTTTTATAGCTTCATTAAACACTTAGCTTTAACTTCAGATTTCAATTTGGAAGTTTCCGACCATTTAAAATCGTAAAAAATTCCATTTCATATGCATAATTGAAAATCACTAATTAACAGAAAACTTAAGAACTAAATACCTGGTTTCATTTCAAATCTTCTTGAAATAATATATACTTATATCTTTTGTATATCAAATCATATTTAGGAAATTAAAATTACAATTTGTTTCACCAGAACAACTGTGTAGCAAAGCTACTATAGTAGTCTTCCCACTTTGAAACTCGAAAAATGAACGTCGATGATGCCGCGGTCATGACCGAAATTATTTTCCAACGACAGAAGAGGGGAGTACAGAACTTATTTTCTTTAAAATTCTTTTAAAACATTTCTTTCGAATCTCATTGAAAATATTTCTATCCAAAAACACTTTCAAATAATACTAACATTATTTGTTTCCAAAAATTTTTGAAAACCAATTTCTAAACACCGAAATATAAGTTCTCAAATTTTTATTTAAATTCATTTATTGGGTAAATCCTATTTATAAACCTTATTTATAAAATTACATTTTCTTATAACATACAATAGTTAGTAGTTTTAAGAACCTTGACCAACCAAACAATAAATGACGATAATCGAATATTATCATTTACTAACAAAGCACACACCAAAAATAACTATATTAACTTATTAAAAATTTCTTTTAAATACAAATATAATACTAGGTAAAATTATTTCATTTACCTATTTTTAAAACAATATTGTGTCAGTTTACCCTGTTTAAGTGTTTAGGAATCCCAATCGATGGCATAACGTCTTATGCATCGACCAGAATTCATAAATACTCAATAAAAAAAATTAACACAATACAAACATTTTTATAGCACTAACAAATATACTTTGTCATATATATATATACACACTCAAACTCATTCTAGGGTATTACTACCCCTATCTTTGATGAGTTACCCCAACAGGCTAAGGTATCTATAAACCAAAGCTCCGATACCAACTCTAACGACCCTTCTTTTTGAACGATTTTAAGTCAACAATAAACCACACATATCTAACTAAAACTATTCAAAAGGGCATATTATTAATGGGGTTTAATAAGAAAATAAGAGAAAAGAAGGAAAGCAAAACACAAAATCTCGCAGCGGAATGATAAAATATAATAATCAAATAAACAATTCATGAAGCTGTTTTACAATATACATTTGATTTCAATTTTTACAACATAATCAGAGTACAATCAACAAACATACCAAAATAATGCAGCGTAATAATAATAGTAAATATGGTCTAGCAACTCCATCTTCATCTTCAAGAAATAGTGTATTCAAATACTGAAATACTCAAGCTGACCCGAGCGTAATGAAAAATCAAAACACTCGAGTCAAAACTAAATGTTCTTATGTAAGTTAAATCAATAACAAGTAAATATGAGTGTAATAGCTTCAGAGATGTTTAGGGGATTTTTCTATCTCCTATCAAGTGTACAACGTGAATGCAATAACTTAAGAGATGTTACAGGATTTTCCATCTCCTAAGGATCCATTAAACTATCTATATGTAGTAAGATACGCTATATATGTAGTGTCTATCAGTACAGTAAAGTATTAAAATAGTGTTAAGGCTTTACATTGATCCCCCTTAACACATTTTTAAGCAGGTAGTCTATGCAGGTCCTGTAACACAACCAGTAACGTTGGTAGCCAGTGAGTCCCCTATAGGTACCATACTAAAACAAAATCGTAGTGGTTGTGAATAGGATAAAGAGTATGACAAGGCACGTGAGTCGATGCCCAAGGTAGGACACTACCGTTTTACGTTTCCTGACTGGTGGTAACCCCTAACGGCCCACCATGAACATCCATCCCATAATCAAATCAAGGTGCACCAATCGAGTCCAAAAAGTCAAAATGGAAATACGAAGAATAGATGTCGCTAGAGGTAGCTAGCCTCGTTGGTCAGTATGGCTCCTGTTTTAGTCATTTCAAATTAACACAAGTGTCAGGGCTATCCAACATCATTCTCTTTCTTCAAATCCAGCAAACATCGCCAATCCAACCTTTACATTCTAGATAACATCCACCGCGTACACGGTTATTAAAGTAGTTCCAGTATTGAAAGAGAGTACGGCAATATTCGGCCCTGGACTCTTTAACAACCAAACGTCAATTTATACACCGGTTGGTTCTTTTAAATTTCAAAAACAAGTCATATTTCATATCCAAATATCAGATTCACTTCAAAAATCATTTTGGATCCAAAATAGGTTATACCTTCATACCAAAACATTCGTATTTAAATCAACGATTTAAATCTAAATAGTTCCCATTTAAAACAGCTTGAATATTGAAAATGGTTTTGAATAATTAAAATAGTTTGAATATTGAAATTAGTTTGGATAATTAAAATAGTTTTACTATGATAATTAAAATAGTTTTGATATTGAAAAATAGTTTGGAATAACTAAAATAGTTTTAATATAACAAATAGTTTTGATAATTAAAATAGTTTTTATATTGAAAATTAGTTTGGAATAATTAAAATAGTTTTAAAAATTGGAAATAGTTTTGAATATAAAATAGTTTAGATAATTAAAATAGTTATATATTAAAATAATTTGATTATTAAATAGTTTATATATTAAAATTGTTTATATTAAAATTGTTTCTTTCTTTCACAACAAGGTTCAAATTCCAAATCATAATGAATTTAATTTTTCGACATCCAATTTAAGTCGACTTAATATTCAAAATTCCATTCAAATCAGCCTCAATTCAAAATGATTTCAAACTTTACTTCAAATTCAATTTAAACAGTTCTATCCAAATGGCTGAAAGTTTCAATTCAATTTCTCATTTTTAAACAATTTAGTTTAAATCCATTTCACATCCAAAACTTGGAAATACCAATATTAAACTACTTTAATTAAAGTAAATTCAAAGTTTAAATTAAAATTTAAACCTTTAAAATAATTCACTTCTAATAAATTCAAATCATATCCCACATTCAACTTTAAGGTTTCAAATTAAATCCTTTAAACAATTTCATTTAAGCAGTTTCCATTTCAACATTTCAAATCTTGAATTAGAAAATAATTTAATTCATATAAATCAAAATTTTATTTTCCTTAAACAATATCATTTAAACCAATTCCAATTTAAGATTTTGAAACTATTTAATGTAACCAAATCCGGTGTTCGTATTTAATTTTCTACCCTATGGCCAACTGATTAGTTATTTCAGTTTTTATTACATGGATGGATATATGTCATTTCAATCCATACTTAAATGACATAGGTATATCATTTCAACATATTTCTTAGTTCATTTCGAATATTACAAGTTGACAATTTATAAGATGTCAAATAATAAATAGGGTAATAACAGGGATATATCCAAAATAAATGAACAAACAGACATCCCACATCAATCAATAGACATCCAATAACAGTCAACATCCAATCAACCAACATATCACAACAGTTACTAATTATCAATTGTCGGTGTTTAACTAGACATTAAATTCAATATTTATTTAAATGTCAATTAAATTCGATATAAAATTCAATTTCAATTTAAATGTAAATTTAAACTACCGAACAACAATCAATAAAATTTTATCACTTCATGATTTTAATTCAACTAACATTAGAAAATTTAGTATTACGTGGGTTAAATCACCCACCTTTGATTTTAAGTCCATTAAAAATCCAACAAGAGCCTAAAATTTCAACAGTCTCCAAATTCAACCAAACTAGTTTCATGCTATTTGGAATTTCAATACGAGTCCGATGGAAGAAACCGCGCATGAATTGGAGTTTGTATGCAAATGTTATGAAGGTTAGAACATTTGAATTTTAAAATTAAATTAAAATAAACTAGGGGCAAAATCATAATTACCACTACCTCTCCCAAACCCCACCGACACGTTCAGACCCATAGCCATCGATCTTCAACCACCTACCATCGCCGATCCACATGCCTATTCTCCAATCCAACCTCACCGCCGCCTACCCCACGCCTAGCCGCACCCACGATAGGCCACGTGACTCGCCCCATCACCCGAAAACGCCGCAGCCTTCAATTTTCGATCCTGGTGAACTCGAGCGCCTCTGACATGATCTGACCATTTGGATCTGCTCTACTAAGCCTCCTCTACACTGTAATGCTTCCCGATCGACGATTAGTCGACGATCCACTATTAAACGACAAACTCTAACATTAATGGCCGAGAATTCTTCGCTGATTTCTGATCAAACAGAAACTCGATTGCAAAAACAAACCGCAGATGCTGATTCCATTCGTCGAGAGCTTCGCGATGATATATTATTTGATAGGATTTGAACAGTTTGAATTTTTGAATTAGATTGGAAATTGAAATTTAGGTTTTGGGATATTGACCATTGGAAAGGAGCAAGTTAGATCTGAATGTGCGTATAGAAAAATAGAATAGAAGGCTGTTAGGGTTTCATAACAACATATATATAGACAAAGATAGAACAGGAATGGATGGAACGTATATCGATTGGGCCAAAGCGATAACAAAGGCCCGAAAAACCCATTTCGTTCTCGAAACAAAAGTAGGTCATCATATATATCGAAATATAGATTTTCAGTATTTTTAAACTCAATAAAACTAATTTCAAACCCTAATTCTATTGTATATAGAAGTTAGCTTTAAAATCAAGTAATACTTATTTTTACACGCTAATTAAACGAATTATTATTAAACTGATTTAATCACTTTTAAATTCTAAATTAAAAGTTTTCTATCATCATTCTTGGTTAAACAGGAATTTAATAATCTTTTAAAATTAAAATTTTCATGTTACATCCAAGATTTAAATATTAAATTAATTTCAACATTTAATTACAACTGTATATCTGTTCATTATATTTTAAATTTCAATCAAATTCTTTTATTTTGGTTTACATGTTCTTATTATTAAATCAGCAAATACCTTATGTATTCATTTAACATAAGTTTCCATTTATTACACCTATTATTTCATTGTTAATGTCTTTTCTTATATTAACTGCAATATTTCAATCACATTAAATTCCATTGATTTTCAAATTAATTTCAAATGGATTTAATAATAAGATGAGAAATAAAACAATTGTTACCTCTTAGTAATTTGAATATCAATAATTTATTGTTTACAAGCAAGGATTATAAGTTTACTTTACCAAATAACTGATTTATTTCCTTGCTAAAACCAATTTCAACTAAATAACATATAATTTCAACATTTGATACATCATTTATTTTATTCCTTATTTACCTTTATTATTACAATTGATAGAAATTACATTAAAATAGTTGTCAATTACATTCAATAAATATTATTAAATTATATTCTAATAAGCGTTACCTCCTTCCATTTCATTAAAATTAGTTGTTTTAGGATTTTATCTTAAGGTCAAAATTTATAATCTAATAAAATTCACGTTAATAAATCATAACTTTTAACTTCTGACAATATTAAATTCCAAAGTCTTATTTAATTTAATATTTTTCATTATAAAAAATATGGGTCGTTGCATTAAGGATGGTAAGATTTGACGATTTTGAAGAAAATTGACTAAGAGGAAATATTAGTTCTTTCAGTCACCCTTGGATTGAAAGAACAATCGTATTAAGTTAATTTTTTGAAATAGTAACCATTTGTGCATAACCTACTTTTAGTGCCCGATACATATGAAAATAAGTAAAAAGTGCTTAACCCAGTGTATGAGTTCGTTATAGTGATATCGTGTTCACTGAAAATAAGGTGTCATCTACTTGTGAGATCTATAAGTTAAATAGTGAGGGAGTATGAAGTTCACCCAAGTATCCTAATGTAACGACCCACTATTTTGGACTATTCAAATCGACAATAATCCACACATGCCAGACTTGAATAATACAAAATAACAGATTGTAATAAAATTTGGAGCAAATAAAATCATTCACAGAATCACAGACAAAGAAATATCAGAATAACTCGCAGCGGAAAATAAAATAAATAGTGGTTCATGAAGCCACTACAATACAGAGTCTCAAAAATAGATACAAAATATATAGTCTGAAACAATTACAGTTCTGAAACAAGTACAGTAGAAATCCCAAATACATAAGTCTCTAATCCAAAAGCTGAAATAGAACGACTGAACTGAAATATATAAAACTAAATAAGCGAATGAATTCCAGAAATCTCTAGCTTCCAGAAGATAGATCCAATCTGTGATACTCAGGCTGACCCGAGTGTAAGAAAATAGACACAAACACTCGAGTCAGGACATACATGCTTATACAATGTAAACTAACTCAAGTGAACTGTAATAAAGGTACAAGTAACTTAAAGGATGCTTGGGATCACCCATCCTCTAAGGGTCCGTTAAACTATTTACTATGTAGTAATATTGTGCTATTATTATAATGTCTAATAGTAAAATAAACTTACTTTAAAATAGCATTAAGGAGTTACCCATATCCCCCTTAACACGTAATAATGCTAGTAGTCTATACAGTACATGCATATCTCCTGATCGGGGGACTACGAGAAGATACTCCATAGGTATGACACAAATAGAAACTCGTAGTAAAGCTCGCTATGGTAGGTGACACGACACAACTAGGCAATGCTAGGGTAGATATACCAATTGCTATCCGGACTAGTGGTGACGCGTAGCAGCAACTACCGCCCACCTCGGAACACACTCCCAAAATAAAAAGTGCACCCAAACAATCACGAAGTAATAGTATGGTATCGAAGAAATGCGTCCGATCAGAGGAGCTACCTCATTGGCCCGGCGTCCCTCCTGTTTTATCCACCTTATGCCAACTCATGGGAGTTGGGTCCACGTTCATACCTCAATGGGATCGTCGCCACCATCCTACTTCATTCTGGAATCTCCACCGCGTACACAGTTGTCAAAGTGGTTTTCGGTATCGATAGAGAGTATGCCCATATCCGATCTCGGTTTCTTTAACAACCAATCGTTATTATAACCCGTGGTTATAAATTTAAAATAGTTTATATTTCAAATCAAATACATCATTTAAACCGTTTAAAAGTAAAGTCATTATACCTTTAAGTCAAATATTCAATTCCCAAAAATTTAGCCTTTTCTGAGTTCGTTTATTCACTTAATTTCATTAAAACATTAAAATTCCAGCTTTCACAACATTTAGAGAGTGCTGCGGTAAGTTATATTTGAAAACAATTCGATTCAGCAAAGACAACATTTATAAACTGCTGCAATAGTTCAGTTTTAAAGGAAAAATAGTTCAATTCAGAAAAGACATCATTTACAAAACTGCTGTAATAGTTCAATTATATTCAAAATCACATTTCAGCCAACTGGAGCACTTAACAAGTGCTACAATAGCCCTTTTATTTATTTCAGTTTCAAGTTTAGTTCCTGCCACTACAGCACTTACAAAGTGCTGTCAAAGCCTTAGTTAAATTTAGTCTTTTAGTTCATTTATGCAACCACAGCACTTACAAAGTGCTGCAGATTCTACTTAGTTCAGATTTAGTTCATTTCCAGAAATGATAGCATTTCTGAAGTGTTATTAATTGAATTTCCAGGTTTTAAATAAAATTCCAGCCACAAATAAACTTAAATTTAAATCATTTAAACTTATAAAAATCATATTTTTCCACATCAAAAATGTTCATTTAAATACCTTTAACTTATGATTTTTATAAAGTAAATTTTCACAATAAATTCCAATTTTCCAATAATTTCACTTATTAAATTCAAGTGTACCATTTTCTTATTCTTTCATTTTACAATTTTCTTTAACACTTAAATTTAAATTTCCATTTTCAAAATTTAAAACTAAATTTCCATTTTAATTTAATTAACTTGAATTTCCACTTAAAAATCAAATCACAAATTTCCAAATTTAGTTATATTTGAATCACAATTTTCTATTCATTTATTTAACATTTTTAATACATAGAAAAATCATTTTCACTTTATTAAATCTTTAAAAATTCAATTTAAATCAATTTATTATATTTTTACATTTTTAAAATACTTAAAAATTTCCAGAAAACTTTATAAAATAACCACGGGTCTGAATAATATTTTCTAGCCTAAGTCAAGTGATATAGATAATATATCATTTCAATCCGTAATTTACAAAGAAAATCCGGGTTTTATCATTTCAAACCCGCAATCCCAAGTAAATAAAATAAATAAAAATCGCTTAGGCTTATCATTTCAGCTCATAACGATCTTTTCCTATTCTAAAGTCCGTTTGGGTATGTATCATTTCAACCCATAGTGATTCTATTCTACAGGGAACTTGCAGTGTGATAAACAGAATAAAATAAACAGTAAAATAAAATATAGCATAACAGATGATGTGACAAGTTAATTACAGGGTTTAACATCATATAATTTACAACACAGGCAGGTATAATATAATATAATTATTTCTACACTTTCACTTGTTATCAATTCACAGTTATATAAGTATGAATGTCAGGTGTGATTACTCACCTCTTTGAAGATAGAGATCAACTAAAACAAAAAGATCCACACACTGAGAAACACGAGAAGGCACGACAAGATTTGGGATGAGGTAACAACCAGATTTAGATCTTGTAATTAAAAATAAACAAAGCAATATAAATATATACTCAACCGAATTTGGATTGAAACAAATAGGAAAATAAACTAAACAAATAGAAAGATAGCTTGACCATGCTTCCAATATTCAAGTGCTCGGCCTAGGGGTCTTATGGCTCGGCCATGACATGGTCCAAAAAGGCATGGCTACAAAGAATTGGGAAGGTGTAGGAGTTACATATGAAGAATACAAGGAGACAAGGCAAAAGAGAGGAGTTTTGTGCAACTTTTAGGCTTGGCCAAAGGACAAATGGGCTTGGCCATTCATTCTTCAGATCTGGACAGAGGGTAGGTGGATGGGTGGTGGTCATATCATGGTGGTGGTGGAGCAATAGGAGGCGGCCAAGGTCACAAATGATGGGTAGTTGAAAATAGGGCTCGGCTATGTGCACTTTTGTGGAGTTTAACATTGTTTTTGTGGAACTTTTGCCTCATGGAGGTCACGGCCTGGTCAAGTCAGAGGAAGTGGTCATGCTAGGCGGTGGATGGTGAAGAGGAGGAGGTGGTGGTGGCTATGGCCGAGGCATATATATGGAGCATGGCCAAAACAATATAAAATCAATAGAAAACAATGGAAAAAGTGAAGAGAAAAGTAGAAAAGAGGAGAGAAGCCATTACCTATTTTCAGATCTGAAATGATGGCCGAAAATTTATGAATGAGAAAGTGTTTTCACGTGGAAAAAAGGAATAAAAGTAATGGCAACAAATAAGGAATGAACGGCCAAAAATTTGGAAAAGCTATGGTAGAAAATCAAAGGGGTGGAAAGATATAAAGGCAAAATCAAACGTAATGTATGCCTATAATTAAAAACAGGTAACGTATCTTAATTTATATGTTTCCTATATAATAAAGAAAGATGTATACAAGAAGCCTTTTAAACCAAATAAATACAAGAAACGTTTAAAAAAAATACATTTAAAAGATATGCCTTTTAAAGCAATAACATATATATATTGAAACTTCTTCCCAAGAAATAAATAAGGGATCTAGATGTTTATAAAAATGTTTTAAAATAAAATATACATATATAACATGTCATGTTGCATAGGTAAACATATATTTGAACATGACATGACAAACAAATATTATTTATATAAATTAAAATAAACAATTTTTGTTAAATAAACAATTTACATACAATAGTGTAAAAAGCATAACTTTCACCACATAAATCAGATTTCAACGAAACGAAAAGCAGTATACTTGAAATTTTATTTACTTTCATAATAAAAGATAAAATTCAAAAATCAAACTTTTAAACTTTTAAATTAAAAGTCAAAGTTTGACCATATTGACCAAAATTCACATTTCTGGAAAATATTTTATTTGTTCGTGTTTGGAATTATAATTCACATACAAATCAAAATTTATATTTAAAATAACAAAATTTATCCATTTTAATAAATAAATTAAAGTTTTTAAATCAGAAAATTCAATTTAAAATAATTACAAAATACAGGGTTGTTACACCTAATTTTTAGTCTAGCGAAAAAGGAGGGAGATTCACTTTGGATCGAAGGAGATGCCCGGCTAATCAATATGTGGGATTTATCATATTTACTTATATATCTGTAGGACGCAGTAATTCACGTCTTATGGTCTTGAACCAAATTATAATGATGTAATTAATAATTAAAAACTGATTTTTTTCAATGTACTTCTGAATAGAAGTTAGTATGCCATAGCAGATGATTAAAAAGTGAATATTTATTGATTATAATTAGTGAAAGTTAACCACCCTCTAATTAAAAAGTGCGAGAAACAATAGTGTTCCTAATTAGATATATTATATATCAAAATTGTAGTGGAGGTGGATGAATGGGTCAACTCACCATTGATTGATTTTTCAGAAGGCGCCGGAGTTTGCCAGATCTTACACTCAAGGTTTGGCAGCAACGAGGGTCATATAGGCGGCCGGAAGTGTGGTGGCTGGTGTCTTTGGGTAGCACGCAGCGAGGGCATGTCGTAGGTGGTGTTTGATTGAAGAAAGAGGCTCCTAGGAGGCGGTGGTGTCGACTTGATGTGGATGAAGGTTGGGTTCTAGTTCAACAATGTGAAGAATGGAGTACTGCAGCGAATGAATAATAATAATTAAAATAAATAATTACCATAATGCCCCTTAAATTCAAGCGCTTATAACTTTTACGTATGACCTCTGTTTCGCATGCGGCTCATGGTGTTTGGATTGTGGTGAGACGAGGAACATTTTGGTATGTTGTTTGCTGTGTTTTCAAACACTTTAGAAAAGTGTCCTAATTGAATAGTTTCGTTACACATTGTTCAACTAACGATTACGAGGGTAGGCATAATGGTGCATTTTTCAGAGAAAACGAGTTCATCGGTATAACCAATGATGTTTAGCGATGGTGATTGCGAGTATAGGTGTGGCAGTACATTTTTTTAGAGAAATGAGTTCTTCGGTGTAACCATCAACGTCTAACGATACGTTACCTGTTTTTAATTATAGGCATACGTTACATTTCAAAACCTATAAAAAATGATTTCGGAATGAAATTGATATACGAACTTGAATCCAAATTTGAATTGTTTTAAATAAAGATTGAATTTGAATTATAAGATTTCGAAAGGTAATTTGGAAGATTTGAATTATAACATTTACTTTGTCTTTTTAAACTAATTTCCATAATTTACATTTCAAAACTTCCAAATTACCTTTCGAAATCTTATAATTCAAATTCAATCTTTATTTAAAACAATTCAAATTTGGATTCAAGTTCGTATATCAATTTCATTTCGAAATCATTTAAATTAATTTAATTTAACATTCAAATCAACTTAAATTCCTTGATCGATTTCATTCAATATTCGCTAAGTAAATTTGTCATTCAAAAACAATTTCTATTTAATTTCCAATTCATTAAATCAATTACTTAAGTTCAACTTCATTATATCAAAACTTACAAATTGCATTAAATTAAATTCATCAAATCAAATTCTTTACATTTCAAGTCTTACATTAATTTCAATAAAACACATTTTATTTCTTGTTAGAGAAATTCAATTTCACTTATTTATTCACTTAATTACAATTTCAACTCAATTAATAAAGAAACTTAATTTCACTTATTCAAGAAGTTCAATCTCACTTATTATATATTTAATTATTAAATAATTCAATCTTATTTAATTATTAAATAATTTCAAAACTTAATTATTAAATAATTTCAAACTCAATTATTAAATAATTCTAACTTAATTATTAATTAAATTCAAAACAACATTCTTTCATCAATTACTTTGTTAATATTTTGTTTCATGTTATTAAATATTAACTTTTTCCTTTCATAAAATCCAAATTCCAATTTCATTTAAAAACCATATTTTTATTTCAAATAAAACCTTTATTTTATTTTTAAACCAAATTATTGACCAATCGGTTTATTTAATTCTCTATCCTAAGTCCAAGTTTTTATTTTGGGTATTTATCATTTCAACCCGATTCAATTTCAATTCAAAAATCAAAGCATAGCAAAGGGAACTTGCAGTGTGATAGCTGGGATGGTGTCAAAGTAAATAAACAAGCAATAACAACAATCAATAACAATCCAATAATTAATTCAAATAATCTCGAAATAATCGTATTAATTCACATTGTTGTTTGTGCAAATTAATATAATTATTTCTAGAATCTACACTATCATTTCATGTAGATTAAAGATTATTCCACTAATATTAATACAGTTCATCATTTGATATCAATTATTAAATTTCATACTACATAAATTTTACAACATACATTCAAAGGTTCAAGGTGTGCTTAACCAAATTTCTACGTGTCAAATAATTTAAACATTTAAAGGGGTCATATTATGCAAATGTCATCTAATCAATTTTAACATATATCAAATCTAACTATTCTACGTCAATTTCAATTTCAAATTATTTATCATTTACTATATTAATAATTTAACGTCCAATGTCAACATCAACAGTCAATCATTTATCAACCAAACTGGATTATCATTGTATAAATAACAGATAATGGTGTCAGATGTCACAAGTGAACTGATACAGGTAATAGCATATATAATAGTGTAATTAACTAACAGCAGCATATTTCAATTGTCGTTTCAATTGAAATCAAATTTAATAAATAAAAGAACGTTAATCGTGAGTGATTGCTCACCTTTCGAGGTTAGAGAGATAGACAATGATGTGAGCTACGGAATCCAAAGCAACGCTGGATGGACAAGATTTGATGTAGAAAATAGGCCCGGCTGACAAGGCTGATAATGGAAAATCGAAGAGAACGATTGAATCAGTCTATATAAATTGAACTAAATATATATCTAAAATCAATATTTGGTTTAAAATAAATAAATAAAATTAACCATCCAATATACATAAGATTTGAAATAAATACTTATATATATTATATCAACCCATATCCAACACCGTCTAAAATTTGAATCTTTATAAAAGTAATTTCTTAGATATATATAATATTAAAAATCAATATTCGTTTAATATCATATATATATCCTTAACTTTACAGACATATGTACATTATTTATTTTTAGAAGTCAATACTCATTTGTACATATCCAAATGCAGAATACTTACATCTCATATATTCATTTTAAAACATCACCCAACATAAAATATAAAACTCACGCATATGCTAAATATGCACACATTTTAATGTAACAGAGTATATATTTTGATGCTAATACACACCAAATCTATTTAAAAGATATAAACGAAAAATCTAGTGAATAATTTAAATATAATATATATACTTACTTCATTATTATAGTCATTATTAAAATTATTAATACATATCAATGTAAACAAACACAGCCTACGTTCAAATACTTTGGAAACATATATAAAAGTTATTACTATTATACCCGTATATTTTCTTACAACTACTATATAGGTACAGAACACAAAATATGATTTAAACCGAACTTATATATATATCATATTTGAAACAGTATATCTACATAACTGAATAGTAGAACTTATAAACTTTAATTTATAAACAATATATATACACAAATGCACTGATAAAAATTTAATATCTATACAATAAAATATATGCATGCGTTTAAAATCAATCTCTAACATAAACACGTACAAAATTTAAACCGATATAATATATACACAAATATTCATACGTGCTGCAGACTGTGACATATACAATACTATATGTATACATACTACTAAACAAATATATATTTAACCAACAAATAACATACCAAAAGATGCTTCAGTGAGATAGTGGTGATGGAAAAGGACACGGCTTTGCACGTGCTCACTTACGTGAAAGGAAGAAGGGTAGGCTGGAAACTCGGTTAGCTTGGTGAATGATTGGCCGAAGAAGGCAGAGGCGAACACGAAGATGGAGTGAAAGGATGGCGAGCAGCAGTGCATTGAGGTGATGGTTTCTCAGTTTCAGGGAAGTGGAGGCCGTGTTTCGGCACAGAGGGGCTTGGGTACCATGGAAGTATTTGCGGTTGTTCAGAGGCGGTGGAGAGGCTCGGTCAGACTTTGGTGGACAGTGGCTCGGTGATATTGATGGTGATGTGGCAGAAGTCCGAATGGATGAAGTGGATGACGTGGACCAGAGGTGGAGGGAGTTAGGAGGTGGCTCACTTGCTGTAGCACGACGGTGGTGCGGTGCACAGAGGCGTGAAGAGTTGGTGGCTAGTGTGTGATGTTGCGCCTGGAACCGAGGACGGAAGCAAGGTAGGTGGAGAGGCCGTTTGGTGGAGGAGTGTGGAGGCTTGAAATTGCTTCGTGGTGGATCTGGTTCATATTTTTCATGTTTGACCGAACAATGAAAAGAAGAAGAGGGGAGGGTTGTGACTTGCGTATATGAAGGAGGAGGGGAAGATCTGTTGCCTTTCTCATTTCACAGTTTCATTCTTTTTTTAGTGGATAATAAAAAAAAGTAGAAAGAATGGAGGAAGAAGGAGTACCTGAAGATTTTGAAACTGCTATATTTGATAATGAATGAAACAGATACACTTCTATATTTTATTTCAAAATCCGTAAAATAAATTTTCTCCTCACATTCCCAAACGCCACTCAATTTCCAAACCTCACCTACCAACTACCAACCCCTAATAAATGCACAGCAACTCAATAAATTTTTCAAATTTTTGAATGGGTACAAGTTGTTTTAGTTTGGGCTGAATATGTTTTAACCGGTCAGTCCAAAACGGTTAAATTAACGCTATGGTTTACGTCAGACTCTGATTTGCCCGAATGAATATACCGTTTGGACCAGTGCGTTGTGGCGCTTTCAACGGTACATATATAATTGCGATACGACAGTTTTATAAGAATTTGAATTTTTATACTAACGGAAAATGCAGGAAAAACGTAGAATAATAAGATCGACGGAGGTAAAGAAGTCCGAATTTGGAAAAATGAAAAATGGCGTCTTGCTCAGAAGATGATTTAGAATTTTTCTATGTAAAAATATTCAGGTTTCGAAAACGTTTTATTTTCATCAATTACTAACTAATTAAATTGAAATAAAATTACACACGAAATAAACTTTCATATTTCGGATGAAAATTTATCATAATATGTTTAACTAGACGCATTTCAAATAATAAATTTTTATTTCAAATTTTATTGTTTAAAATTTTACAAAATTTCAATTAAATATATAAATAAAACAAATAAAATTATTAAAAATTTATGGGTCGTTACATTCTCCCCCACTCAAAACTTTTCGTCCTCGAAAAGGAAAGAGGTAGGAGAGTAGAAACATCCAGAAGAAATAAACTTGAATTACAAATAAAATAATTAATTTAAACCATATAAATTTCAATTTAAATTAATTTATATTCAACAATTGACTTTAAACTCAAGGAATTTCATTAACTTGGTTTATTTCTATTTATCATTGTTTGTTACAAAATTTATTTCTAACAACAATATATTTTATTAATCCATTTATTATTCAACTATCCCAGTATTCTATTTATCACTATTAACCATTTTATAATTAAACTTTAAGTGTATAACATTTTTATACGCAATCAAATTTTATTTATAATGACAATTTATATCGTATATTATCTAATTATCTTAAATTAACAATTTCAAAGATCATAAATTTGAATAATCATTTATTATAATCATACTTTATTCGACAAATTTAATTCTTCTTTTTTCCAAATTATTATTAAATTTTATTCTACTTAATATATCATATCACATATATTAAGTATATTTACACTTATTATAACTACTCAAATTTATTTAAAAATTCCGTTGATATCATTTTCTACTGTATAATATTCAATTACATAGTTAACTTTTGAAAATTTAGGTAAGTATATATAATGAAATTGAGTATGATACAAGTAAAATTTTCTTATTTAATTATTCAGGCTTAATTATCTATTCAAAATATTGATTCTATTTTATAATTGAAATTATCCCTTATCATAAATTTAAGAATTAAATTTTTGAGTAACTTCAAATTGATTTAGAGGAAAATAAGTATATACATAATATATCAAATCAGATTTAAATCATATATCAATATATATTACAAATCAAATCATATTTTAAGAATTTCAAATCAATTTATTTTCAAAACAAACCGTAGTAAAGCTACAGAATAGGTCTCTCCACTTCGAAACTCGAAAATGAATGTCGATGATGCAACCGTCATCACCGAAATTATTTTCCAGCTACAAAGAAAAGAGCACTGATTTTAAACATTTTGAAATTCTTTGAAAATATTTCTATTTGAAAATATTTTTAATACTATACACTTTCAAAACAAAGTTTGAAATCACCGGAAATTAAATTCTCAAATTCTTGATCTGAATTCCTTTCAAATTCCAAATCAAATTATAACCAAGTTTTATAAATTCATTTATTTATATTAGGCAATAGTCAAGGGTTTACATAACAATAAATAAAAATCAAAATAACATCATTTAGTTAACCAATTTATTTAACAATTATCAGAAAATTTACTTATCTATATAATATAATCGTACAAAAATTTTCATTTCCCAATTTTTTTTTGAAAACAATATTGTGTCAGTTTGCTCTGTTAAAGTGTTTTGGAAATCCTATCGATAGCGTTGATCAGACGAATCGATCGAAAATCCAAATCAACATCAACAACTCAAACAACACAATATATATCAAAACATTTTAATATTAATTTATAAATACACTTCCTCGCTTGACGCTACAAGAATAGATTTCAAAACAAGAATAGAGATTCAAATTTGATGGTCTCAAATCAAGGAGAATTTTGATTCGAAGATAAGTTCGAAACAAAGATATGATGATGAAATAACAAAGTAGGAAGATTGATAAGTTTATATAAATCGCGGGCAACCTTAACCGGGTCGACCGTGACTTCAAGAATAAGATCGATGCAGAACTTCGAGGCAAATCTACATTCAATCTCAAGAAATAGAATTCAGGTATAGCGAGAAATAGATAGCATCGTAAACCGAGGATGCAGAAATCTCCGGTAAATCGATGTATATTGTAAAGGAGTTTCTCCAATTTACAAATCATCTGAAGATTGGCGAAACCGCCGATTCATTATAAAGATCATTCGAAATGGAGTTATGGGATACTCCAGAATCACTAGTACAAAAAGTGCATATTGCTTAGTCTCATTTGCATCGGTTGAAGTAAAAACTGATGCAAATAGAACTATTTGCATCAGTTCTATCTTAATAACCGATGCAATACGTGAAAAGCAATAGGTAATAAAAAAATCAAATTTGCATCGGTTATTAAGATAAATCTGATGCAAATAGTTTTAGTTGCATCGGTTTTAAAATCAACCGATGCAACTACATGTTGATGGCAAAGATATGAAGTTTAGGTGGGAAATAATGAAAAATTGCCTCCGAAGTTACTACTTTGGACAAACGTACTCCTTCCTCCTCAATAACCCACTCTGGAAAAAAAATTCTTCTCCTCATTGTTTAAACAAAGGACAGCAACTAAAAGAGAGGGTTAACAAATTCTGGAAATCTAAACAAAGCAAGAAACTGGTAAATCTCAAATTGCAAATTCATTCAAACCTAAAGCTATTGGAGCCATCGCAGATTAGAGTAGTGATGTGGCGGAGGTTGAGCTGCGTGGTCGAAGGTGTGGGCGTTGGTGGTGGCTGCATTCAGGTGATGGCGGGCTAGGCTAGGCGTCCGTTGGTGATGCAATTATTTAGCGCTGCTATTTAATTATGGATTTAAGGTGAGTAATTTCTCACAAATCTATCTCTAAATTTGTGAATTTGGTTTCTAGGTGAATTGTTATTGTAATTGCTTGGACTTGATTGTTAATTGTGTGTGTTGTTTGAAGATTTTGTAGCATTGAATTGAATGCGTCCCTGCCCTTACTTTGAAATTGATACACATTTTCTTATTAGCTTTGGTTCACTGCATGCTAAAAAGAAAATGTCCCTGGAACTTTAAGATGCTTAGCCTCTGAGAAGCTATACATTCTGTTGTGTAAGAAATGCATCTGAATTGCAGTGGGAATCTTAATCGATGCTTGCTTAAAAAAAGTGTGATAATCTAACAGTGTATAATATTATGTCAAAATTTTATGCTGTATAATTTTTCCTAAAATATAATTGTTATTAAGTAAGAGTAAATGTAATCATGGAGTATAATATTCTTTTTGTTTGCAGGAACATACTGCTGCTTCTAAATTGCAGTGGGAGGTTTCTAAGATCACTTCCACTTAGGCATTGCTGAAGAAAAAAACCAACGTAGTAAAATTATATTTTCTAATTTTTTTATCAGGATGGCTCATTAGGACTTTCATTGGCATATTAGGGTAAGCCCTCTGGTTATTAAAGTTAATATACAACCTTTACAAAAGTAAAAGGTACAACTAATTTTTATGTTTTTGTTTCATTGTTCAGTTTGATTCTGAAGCTCTTGACATCGATTTCTTGAGTATATTTGCCTTGGTTTTTTAGATTGATTTTTTACGTTATGTTTTTGTTTCATTGTTCGGTTTGATTTTAAATATTATTTGATGAATTGGAACATATTTTGAAATTGCTAAACTTCGTTTTTTTGGCTATCATGTAATTCCTTGGCTTTCAGATTGTAGTGAATATTGCGTGGTTGATCTCAATAGTTCGTTGTTCGCACTCATAATAATCCGAGAACATTGGGGTTGGTCAGTTCGAGGAGGAGATTGTGGAGGAGGTTGAGGTATTTGTAAAGATGGATCCTAGTTTTTCATGATTTTATTAAACTCATTGATGTCACTTGCCTGTTTTTTCGATTTAATCATCAAATTTTTAACTAAATTATAAATGCTCATGCATACCATGATTTTAACATTTTTGCTTCCATTAAAAAAGATCTGATTTTTACTTTCAGTCCAAAAGCACCCACTATCTGTTCCATGTTTATTGCACTTTAACAAGTATGGGATGTCCCTTTAACAAGTATGTTGAAGGTCTTATAGGTTAGGATGTCAACAGAATGCTTGCAATATCCAGAATGGTCAGTTTAATACCAAAATTTTCTCCACTTTCTGTTAAAGCATATATGTAATCATATTTGGAACTAAAAGGAATCTATGTTGAAAAGTATCTATAGAAATGGACATTACAAACATGCATACAGCAGTTGAAATGTAGTAAAAACTAAAAAAAAACTAAAAATTAACAAGGTTGACGGTGAAAAGGGTGAAAAAGATCATGTTTAAGTCTAAATTATATAATGCTTGACAAATATAAATTCGTATTACACAATGTTTATCTGTAGAACAATAGAGCATCAAAATTAGATATTATACATTAGAAATTGATAGGTGTTGAGGCTATGTTTGAGTTCAGGCCAAGCAACTACAAAATAAACAAACCTGAAGGGTAATGTTTTTTCCCTGAATATGTCTAAATAACCGTTACTTGGTTTAGACATAAAATGAAACTTCTATAATATGATATGGTTCCATATAACCATTTTACTTAGGTTATACATAAGATGTTTCTTAGTTAAAACATAATTTAATAAATTTATTGATGTGAAGATTATTATTTTTATTCAAAAGTAACTACACTAAAAACTTACAAAATTTTAATAACATAAGTAATGAAAACAATTAGTTCAACTAGCATTTAACCCTTTTATTATTGGTACACCTGATCAATATGGACACCCCCGTTGTAGTTGATTCTTAATTACAAAATATTTCATTTACTAAAGCAAACACCTGATTAGAACAACATTTACAAATACATAATATATTCATATGTATTCTGCTGTAGGATACTCCATCAACCGAACAGAGTACGACCCAACTGGATATGCAGACCAATGATAACTAAAAAAAGCTTTCAATTGTAGAATGGATGAGGAAAAAATTATGACTAAGGTACCATCTTAACCACTATAACTAAAGTCAGTGTCTAAAGAAATTTTTTTTGTTATAACCAAACAGGTATGGCGTGATCCACACTTATCATCTAGTGGTTATGGATGGAGTTCGGTGGGAAGTTGATAGCAACTTAGTTTGGGTAGTTGAGGTTTGATTGAGGCGATTGATGCTGCGGTGATTTGTGGAGTTAAACTGATGTACCTTTTGCATGTCTACCAAAATTCTGTCAATATATCTTCCACTTACGTTTTGTGTTTCCTCATCATATTTCTGATAGGCTGCTGCGGAGGGAAGAGATATATACAACAGTACACAGCAATTCTTCAGATGCATGATGTCATCTAATAATGGAGAAGTAGTTTGTATTTTTAAGGCTATAGAGCTTGGGATGCCTGATACTCTAGTGCCTGTGAGTTTGTTTTAATTCTTTTTTAAATCAGAGAGTTTTAAAGGTTATTAATTTTATAGCTCCAACACGATGTGCACTACACTTACAAGGGAAGAAATAAGTACCTTAGCTGAATGAGCATGCACAATTTTAATGATATCAAGTCAACCTTATGCCTACTATGCCCTAAAATAAAATATGTATATCTTTTATTATGCTACTTATCTATTGCTGTTATTAATCGACTCTGTTGTGCAATGTTCATCACATGATACTCTATTTATTGCAAATTAATTTATCTTCCATCTTTACTTGGCTTCAGAAACCATGTAAAGCATTTAAACTGTTAGATCCCCTATGTTGTAATTATTTTGTAATTATTTTGGCTAATTTGTTTCATATTGCAAATAAAATCAAGCAATCTATCCAAGACTTACAGCGCTTGTGCCGACCAGAAAGGGATGCTTTGAAGTTTTGACAGGGCTCTATTTTCCATTATTATGAATACGTAATTACTAGTTTTTTAGTCTCAGAAAAAAAAACGGATTTACAAGCTCTTGTTCTGTATTCTTCTCTATCCGATTTCATATTTGCGTGGAGTGTTTCATCTGTATCATAACTAACAACCTTCAAAATTTATAGGTACCGCTGCTTTGGGTGAATTTGGTTACCGATGGCCTACCTTCAACAGCTATTGGACTCAACAAACAGGACACAAATGTAATGATGGCTAAGTGTGAGAAATATTGTAGAAATGAGAATTGATTTGTAATTTGGCAGCAGTTTTTGGATGTAGGATTGGAGAGGGGTGGTGGAGTGTTGAAGGAGAGAGGTGGGATTGGCGCTTGTTCAGGTGGGTGAAGTGACAGTACTGAAGTGCTGTAGTTTGCTGATGCTGAAGCAGAGAATGTGGTGGTTGGTTATTATTATAGATGAGGCTGATGGAAAATGGGTTTGCTGTTATGGTTGTTGTTTTATATTGACTGCAGAGGTGGTTTGGGCAGTGGGAAGTTCAGGCAATGGTGATTGGGGGTGGAGTTAAGGCAGTACAAGGCAATGGGTGGATGCAATGATGAACTGGCAACAGAGGAGCAGTTTGTTTCAGGTTGATTTGTGGTGATGGCTTTGGGTTGTCGGAGGTTGATTGAGGTTGCCAACTGGAGATGTTGTTTGTTTTGCAGAGGTTTGGTTATTGATGGTGGATAGAGAAGGGTGACGGTTTGACTGTGCTTGTATCTCTGTAGATTGATGTGGCAGGGAGGTGAATGTTTTGTCAAATGTTTGTAGAATGTTTTGTGAAGTGAAGTATATGGTTGTATAGGCAGTGACAGGTCGATGTCTTATGAAGCTTGTTGTGTCGAAGTATGGTAGGAGGCAGTGGAAGGCTGCGTTTGGTGATGGATGGAATGGTCGAAGGAAATGAAGCTAGAAGCAGGGAATATTGATGGTTACGAGGAGGGTGAAAGTCGATGTTTGCTTGGGGATGAATATGGTGCAGTAGTAGTGATGATGTTGTATGGCAATGGTTGAAGGTTGATGATGTTATGGCAGTCATAGGAGGGAAGAATGCAGTGTGGTGGTTTTATGGGTTGGATCAGTTTGACACTGCTGTTGGTACTAGTGATGTGAAGTTATGGTGATAGTGACATGAAGTTGTTGGTGCTGTTGAAAGAGGAGTGGTTTTGGTGAGCTTGTATAGAGAAGGCAGTTTTGTAATAGAGAGTAGTGTTGAGTAACAGTGAGGTGGAGTTCGGTGGGAAGGAGTGATTCGAAGGTGGTGGCGATTTTGATTGGGATGTTCGATTGATGGGAGGCGCGGGTTTGATCGCGATTGCAGGTGGTTTCAGTTTTTGGTGATCTTCGAGGCGATTGAGGGATTGGTTGATTCGCGGTTGAAGTTGCGGTCGATTTTGAGATAGTTGTTGACTGTGTGGAGTTCTAGTGGTCAGATATGATGTATGGCAAAGCGGCTGAACTTATTGAAGTCTGGTAGAGGAAGGTCAGGTGTGTGCAGCAGTTTGGATATGTGATGATGTTGTAGTGGCAACAGTGGAGCTGCTATTGATATGAAGTTGTTGAATGACAAGCAGAAGTTGTTAGTCAGGGCAGATGTAAGAGGAGGAGATGGTCAGTGATGTATCGGACTGTGGTTAAGCAAGCAATAGATGTATAGAGAAGGGTTGTAGTAATTGATGCAGCCCAGAATGGTGAAACGATAGGTCGCGAGCAACTTATCCAATTCTTGAGTCGTTCACGACCTAACGAGCCACAATGTAAAGAGTTCTGACCTAGTGAAGGCCGCTTGCAAGTACAAACTAACGTAGTCTTAGGTCGCGAGCGACCTAACGAGAAGGAGGATGGGATGCAACAGATACTTAGTGCATTGTTCAGTAAGTCGCAGCATTTTAGGTCGCGAACGACCTATCTGGAACGACCTAGCGAGGTACCAAGGCTATGCAGTAGAAATGAGTCGTTAGGTCGCTCCGACCAAACTTCAACGACCTACGACCTAGTTAGGTCGCATGAATAAAGTGTGTCCTTAGGTCGCGAGACCTTAGGTCGCTCGAGAGTAGGTCGCGAACGACCTAACCAACAACCCAGAATGAAGCAGATGAATTTCAAGCCGCCTTGAAGTCTTGAGTCGCTACTGAAGCTTGTGAATAGGTCGCTTATGCCATTTCAAGTTAAGTCGTTATGTACTAGGTCATATGTCGTTGATACTATGTTGTAAGGTGTTTGTATTTTTCTTTAAGTCGTAGGTCGCGTGAGTTGTATTTTTTGTCGAGGCCGATCTATGTGTTGTAAATATGTGATATCATGTGTTGTAATGTGCTATATTTCGTGTTGTATTGTTGGTTTGTTTCTTTAGGTCGTAGACGACCTTAGTTAGGTCGTAGGTCGCAAGTGTTAGGTCGGTGCCGACCTAGGTGTTGTAATACATTGAGTCGTGTTGAGTTGTAACCTCTATAAATAGCGGGATGGTGTCATTTGAAAAAAAGAGTTGATTTTGAATAAAAATTTTGTTTGTTAGCTTTGTGCTTTCATTAAATTGGAAGTTGAGTGTGATCTCCTATCTCCACCTTCGGTATTCAAGTGCGCTTGAATCAACGATCGCTGAAGCCGATTCACGGTATCTAGTGCGCTAGATCAACGTACGAAGAATCGTAGATCTTTAAACACGGTATCGTGCGCGATCAACGTGTTTGAGATAGCTAAAATCTGGTATCTTTGGATCAACGGATTTGGGCCATTCGGTATCTTCTATTCCACAATCGCTACTTTCACCGATTCCTCATTTTTGTTATCCGCTGCTGCATCATTTGGTATCGGAGCTAGACTTAGCCAATCATAGCTAAGTCGAGTCTTGGAGCCAATTCTTATTGAAGAGATCAAGCCGAGAGTTTGAAGTGTAGATCCGAGCAAGTGAAGGCCGTGCATCATCTTTAAAGTTCAAGCCGAGAGTTAACTTTTGTTTGAAGAATCAACCATGCCGCCGAGGAGAGCTAATCGTCATCAAAATGTTGAAGATTTGTACAAAAGAGAAGATGCTGAACAAATGGAACAACGCATTAGTAACAAATTCAATGAGAAGTTGGATGAAGGTATTGGGAGATTAGAGAAATTGATGATGGACATGAATCAAGGACAAAGGAGAAGGTCGCCAATCTCGAACCATGGAGGAAACAGAGTTTCGCCATCGGTTACGGAAGCGAGGAGGGTGTCGCCACAATCTTTCCGAGGAAGAAGAGAATCTTCAGTTTCAATGAGGAGAGAACATCACGAGTATAGAGATGAAGAGAGAAGAACTCCACGTGAGTTTGAACATGAACCATAACGTGATGATGACAGACAAAGTAGAAGAGATATGCAAGATCATAGAAATGAGGGTGGTCGAGATCGTTATCGAAGTACATCTGTTTTTGATGAAGATGGTGATAGATGTAGTGTTCATTCTCGAGATCGAGACCAAGTGCGGAATGCATATCGGGTTGTAGAAGATGATCGCCGATGGGAGTCGGGGATGAAAACTGAAATTCCAGAATTCAAGGGTGGAATGGTAACGGAGGAATTTCTGGATTGGGTTTCAAATGTTGAGGAAATTTTTGACTTCAAAGAAGTTCCCGCGGATCGAAGAGTAAAGTTGGTTGCTACGAGATTAAGAGGGAGAGCTATGACGTGGTGGCAGCAGACTAAACTTACACGAGAGAGAATGGGAAAGTCAAAGATTGTTACCTGGGATAAGATGAAGAAGTTAATGAAAGCTACTTTCTTGCTGCATAATTATCAATCTCTTATGTATCAACGTTTGCAGAACCTAAGACAAGGGGCAAAATCAGTAAATGAGTATGCAGATGATTTTTACCAATTGATTGCGAGGAATGATATTATGGAAACAGAGGAACAGCTAACAGCTAGGTATGTTCGAGGGTTGCGAACGTAGATTCAAGATATGGTGAATATGTTTGATCCAAGATCTGTCGCCGAAGCACATCAGAAAGCATTTTCTTGGGAGAAACAAGGAAGGAGATGTGGTGGTGTGTTTACAAATTCCAACAATCAGAACAAGGATGTTAGTAACAGTGCGGATGTTTCCAAAGTCATCAATAAACCGAATGTGAATGAAGCCAACAAAGCTAAGGTCAATAGTAGTCTAAAATGCTTTAATTGTCAAGAGTTAGGCCATAAAAGCAATGAATGTATAAAGCCCAAGAAGCGAGCAATGATTGCGGAGATTGAGCATGAAGATACAGAGGTAGAGTGTGTAAATTCGCTACCTGTTGAAGAAGAAGAATTGTTGACAGGAGATGAGGGTTGTAATTTGTTGTTGAGGAGATCTTGTTTAACACCAAAGCAAGAAGATGATTCTAGTTGGTTGAGGAGCAATATTTTCCAGTCAACATGCACTATTCTAGGGAAGGTTTGTAAATTTGTGATTGATGCAGGAAGCTGTGATAATATCATTTCTTCAGAAGCTGTAAAGAAGTTGTCATTAAAAACAGAGAAACATCCAACTCCCTACAAATTAGCTTGGTTGAGAAAAGGAGGGGAGGTGAAGGTTAATCGAAGAGCTTGTGTTAATTTTTCCATTGGGAAGAAATACAAAGACGAAATTTGGTGTGATGTGGTTGATATGGATGTTTGTCATCTGTTGTTGGGGAGACCATGGCAATACGACAAAGCTGTGCAGCATGATGGTCGCACCAACAACTACAGTTTTATGTTCGAGGATACACGAATCGTTTTGGTTCCTAAAAGGCGTCAACAGAGTGAAAACAAGTTGGAGGAAATTGAGGAGCTAAAGACCTTGTTGTCTTTAAAGGAATTTGTTGATGTGGAAGATGAAATCGATTGTTTTCAATCACCAAAGTTTGACAGAGATGAAGTTGTTGATTTTCAACCAACGAAATCTGATGAACATAAAGTTGAAAATTCACAATCAGCAAAGTTGGATGAGGGTAAAGAAAGTAAGTTAGGAAATGAAGAGGGTAATTTGTTGACGAAGGAGGTGGATTCGACTAGTCTACAATCTACAAGAGAGCTTGTTAAAGAAGTGGAGGATAGCGCAGAAATATTCCTGTTAGATGAAAATGAAACCAATGAAAGTGTTGAAATTATCGAAGAGGTTAAGTCAATGTTGAATGAATGTGAAGATGTAATTCCTGCGGAGTTGTCCAAGGAATTACTGCCAAAGGGAAACTTACATCATGTTAATCCAGTGTCGAGTGCTATTGTACCGTATATGCCACGTAATCATATGGGCCCGATAGAGCAGGTAGAGTTGAGAAGATTGGCTGATGAGTTACTATTCAAAGGAAGGCAGTTGTATACTTCTGATCGCAGTTGGCAAATAAAAGTTATCAAAGACGTGTGTGTAGAAAGACACGTGGACAGTGACCATACCATGAAGATGGTGACAATGTTTTGTTTTGGGCCGCCAAAAAGGAAAGGGGTTGAAAGGCTTGTTCAGAAGAGTCAGAGTTATCAAATTTCAAAAGAGACCGCGACGAAGTCAGGATTATGTATGTCATTACCTATACATACTAGATCATGGGGGAACGTAAATATGGACACTGTATTGGATTTGATGAAGACACAAAGTGACAACGAATCTATCTACTTGATGGTTGAACGATTTCTTGTTGGTACGTACAATAAACTAGATGCCGAAGGAATGAGTCGTTTGGAAATTATGAAGACAATTTGTGAGAATGAGTGTAAGATGAGCTTGTCGGATCATCGTTCTATGGCTAATATTGACAATATCAAACACTTGGTTCCATTTCATGAGGATCAGAGTATCGAAGACAAAGAGATGTTAAATTCAAGGACGAATTTCTTCCAACAGGGGAAGGATGATGCAGCCCAGAATGGTGAGATAGTTGTTGACTGTGTGGAGTTCTAGTGGTCAGATATGATGTATGACAGAGCGGCTGAACTTATTGAAGTCTGGTAGAGGAAGGTCAGGTGTGTGCAGCAGTTTGGATCTGTGATGATGTTGTAGTGGCAACAGTGGAGCTGCTATTGATATGAAGTTGTTAAATGACGAGCAGAAGTTGTTAGTCAGGGCAGATGTAAGAGGAGGAGATGGTCAGTGATGTGTCAGACCGTGGTTAAGAAAGCAATAGATGTATAGAGAAGGGTTGCAGGAATTGATGCAGCCCAGAATGGTGAAGCGATAGGTCGCGAGCAACCTATCCAATTCTTGAGTCGTTCACGACCTAACGAGCCACAAGGTAAAGAGTTCCGACCTAGTGAAGGCCGCTTGCAAGTACAAACTAACGTAGTCTTAGGTCGCGAGCGACCTAACGAGAAGGAGGATGGGATGCAACAGATACTTAGTGCATTGTTCAGTAAGTCGCAGCATTTTAGGTCGCGAACGACCTATCTGGAACGACCTAGCGAGGTACCAAGGCTATGCAGTAGAAACGAGTCGTTAGGTCGCTCCGACCAAACTTCAACGACCTACGACCTAGTTAGGTCGCATGAAGAAAGTGTGTCCTTAGGTCGCGAGACCTTTGGTCGCTCGAGAGTAGGCCGCGAACGACCTAACCAACAACCCAGAATGAAGCAGATGAATTTCAAGCCGCCTTGAAGTCTTGATTCGCTACTGAAGCTTGTGAATAGGTCGCTTATGCCATTTCAAGTTAAGTCGTTATGTACTAGGTCGTATGTCGTTGATACTATGTTGTAAGGTGTTTGTATTTTTCTTTAAGTCGTAGGTCGCGTGAGTTGTATTTTAGGTCAAGGCCGATCTATGTGTTGTAAATATGTGATATCATGTGTTGTAATGTGCTATATTTCGTGCTGTATTGATGTGTTGTTTCTTTAGGTCGCAGACGACCTTAGTTAGGTCGTAGGTCGCAAGTGTTAGGTCGGTGCCGACCTAGGTGTTGTAATACGTTGAGTCGTGTTGAGTTGTAACCTCTATAAATAGCGGGGTGGTGTCATTTGAAAAAAAGAGTTGATTTTGAATAAAACTTTTTTTTGTTAGCTTTGTGCTTTCATTAAATTGGTAGTTGAGTGTGATCTCCTATCTCCACCTTCGGTATTCAAGTGCGCTTGAATCAACGATTGCTGAAGCCGATTCACGGTATCTAGTGCGCTAGATCAACGTACGAAGAATCGTAGATCTTTAAACACGGTATCGTGCGCGATCAACGTGTTTGAGATAGCTAAAATCCGGTATCTTTGGATCAACGGATTTGGGCCATTCGGTATCTTCTATTCCACAATCGCTACTTTCACTGATTCCTCATTTTTGTTATCCGCTACTACATCAGTAATGGTATGGTAATGAGTGATGGGAGGAATGTAATTTAGGTATGTGGTTGATTGATAGAGTAGATGGCAGGGGAGTTGATATGGCAAAGGGGTTGTATGGCAGTGTAGTAGTTTGGACGTTGTTGTAGGAAGTTTGTATTGTGGCAGTTTGGTTTAGTGGTGTTGCAGTGGTGTGCACAGATGTGCACTAGATATTTGCACAGGTAGATGAAGTATTGACAGTGTAAATGAAGTTTAATATGATATTGCGGAGATGTATACAAATATTTGCAGAGTAGATGTGAAGTTTATGAAGTCTGCACGTGGTTGATTGTTCAGGTTGCTTGCTGGTGGTTTGTTGAGGGAAGATGGATGGTAGTGGACCTAGTGGTACAACAGTTGTTTTGGAAGGCTGATGTATGTATGCAGTTTGAAGTTGTTGGTTAGAGGTGTTAAGTGGGCAATGATGAGGAAGTAAGGAGCTGTGGCAGTGGTGATTGTTATTTGATGTAACTAGATGGCTGCATAGTTTGATGTATCCACACTTATTTTGTATAGATTATTAACACTGTAATTGATATATGCTTATTTTGGTATTATGTTATTCAGTTTGTATTTTCCATCAAATTTAATTTTGAACGATTGTAATATTGCATGCAATAATTGTTTGTTATAATCAATAATATATATATATATATATATATTGTCTATTTGAGTACTGTAATAATGATTTCTAAGAATGTCTTTTTAGCATCGGGTATAAATAGCTGATGCAATAGAGGGATTAGTTTGCATCGGTTGTTATAAAAAACCGATGCAACATGGGGGTTGTGTCCAAGCAACCAACCATGATATTTTGCATCAGTTGTTAGTAACAACCGATGCAAAAAGGACCTTTTTTCATCGGTTTCAGAACTGATGCAAAAGTGTTAAGCCTGTTGCATCGGTTGCATATGCATCGGTTGTTGAACTGATGCAAAAGAGGGGTAAACAACCGATGCAAATGGCATGTTTTGTAGTAGTGAATTAGAAAACGAATAGTGAGGGACACGAATGAATTTTGGAGCCGCAGGGAACGTTCCAAAATTCAAAGGAATCAAGTCACAAGGAAGAGATTGAAACTCGAATGAGAGTGATTCTGTAGATACATTACCATATATACTAAGTTTTGCCTAGAGCTACCAAAGCTCTGATACCAACTGTAACGACCCGCTATTTTGGACCATTCGCATCCATACATGTCGGACTTGAATAATTCAAAATACCGAATTGTTAATTTAAATTTGGCAAAACTGAACATATACAGTAAATAAAATAATCACAGATCACAGACACGGAGTAATAAATGCAGCGGAAACAAAAGATAGTAGTTCATGAAGCTACTATATAAATATCAGAGTTAAATAAGGTACAACAGATGTCTCGAATACAATAGTCAAATGCAAGAATCAGATTACAATCACTGGAATCAACTGGATATCTGAAAGCGAGATAGATAGCTGGATCTCCAAGTGAAGCTCCAACTCCAAAGGTGAGTCTCGAATACTGGTACACTCAGTCTGACCCGAGCGTAAAGCAAAACACAAAACACTTGAGTCAAGATTAACATTCTTATATCTGTAACGACCCGATATTTTCAACCATTCGCATCCATTATAAGTATATAGGTAGACACTCATGCCGGAGTTGAATTGCTCAAAATACCGCGTTGTAATTAAAATTTGGCAAATCTCAGAATATACAGTAAATAAATATAATCACAGATCACAGACACAGAGTAAAATAATGCAGCGGAAGTAAAAGAAATAGTAGTTCATGAAGCTACAATATAAATATATCAGAGTTACATAAGGTATAACAGAAGAAATAGAATACAACAAAAGTCTCAATATAATAACCAAGTACAAGCTGAGTAGAACAACGGAATTGAAATAGATAGGACAAGACAAGCAGATAATCTCCAGCGATTCAAATCTCCAGAAAGTGGAATCCAAATCTGTGAATAACTCAGGCTGACCCGAGCGTAAAGCAAAACACAAAACACTCGAGTCAGGACAATATATACTTATATAATGTAAACCAACTCAAGCGAACTGTAATAAGGGTACAAGTAACTTAAAGAATGCTTGGGATCGCCCATTCTTTAAGGATCCGTTAAACTATTTACTATGTAGTAATATACGCTATATAAAGTAGTGTCTAATTAGTAAAGTATAATCATATAGAAAATAGCATTAAGGGGATGGAGAACCTTAACGCGGTCGGATCTTAAAATCATAATCGTAGTAAAGCTCGATATGGTAGGTGACACGGCACAACTAGGCAATGCCAGGGTAGATATACCAATTACGCACACGGACTGATGGAGCGCATAGCAGCCACTATCGTCCACCTCGAACAACACTCCCAAATCGGAGGATGGCCATATAATCAATCACAAGTAAGAGTATAATATCGAAGAAATGTGTCCGAGAAGAGGTGCTACCTCACTGGTCCGAGATCGCTCCTGTTTTAGCCACCTTATGCCAACTCACGGGAGTTGGGTCCACGTAACATACCTTAAGAACGTCGCCACCATCCTACTTCATTCTGGAATCTCCACCGCGTACACGGTTGTCAAAGTGGTTTTCGGTATCGACAGAGAGTATGTCCATATCCGATCCCGGTCTCTTTGCCAACCAATCGTTATTATAACCCGTGGTTATAACTTTTAAAAACAATACTTTAATTCAAAATAAAATATCATTTCAAACCATATCTTTATCAAAATAAAGATTAAATCAATTCCAAACCATTTGCATATATTTAAATTTTCATATCATTTCAAAACTTCATTTCAAATCATTTTAATATAATAAAATATCATATCCTTACAAAACTTCATTCCAAATCATTTTAATAAAATAAAATATCCTATCAGTTCAAATCCAAATATTCAACTTTAAATACCTTTTAAATTCAAAGATATCGTTCATTTACTATCATTTCAAATCACCTTTAAATAGTTTATATTCCAATCAAAATAATTCATTTAAACCTTTTAAAAGTGTAATTATTATATATTCAAATCAAGTATTCAATTTTCAAAGTTTCAGACCATTCTGAGTTCGTTTACTAAGTCAAAAACCCTAATTATTAAAATTTCAGCATTTCACAGCATTTAAAAACAACTGCTATAAGTTATATTTGAAAACATTTTTAATTCAGCAAAGACATCACTTAAAGCTGCTGTTAAAACTCAGTTTTAGTTGAATTAGTTTAAAACAGAAAAGACAGCATTTCAGAAGTGCTGCGGTAGTTTAGATTTCAAAACAAGGGTTAAATTTGGTTTCAGCAAAGAATGCAGACCATTATAGCATTTCCAGAGAATGCTATAATAGACCTGAGTTCAATATTAGCCTATAAGTTCAATTACAGCAACTACAGCATTTCAGAAATGCTGTAATAGCTCTTTTTACACAATTTTAGTTCAAAATAGAATCTATAGCATTTCTGAATGCTATTGAAAGTTAATTTCAGGTGTTAGTGTATTTCCAGCAATTAAATAACTTTAATTTAAAACACATAAACATTTTAAAAATCATATTTTAACGTTTAAAATGTTCATTTACATATCATTTAACATATATCTTTTTTTTTCACAATAAATTTCTTATAATTAAATCCAATTTTCAACAATTTACTTAATAAGTTTAAATGTAAAAGTTCCAATTCTTCACATTCCAACAAATAGACTTAACACTTCAAATTTAAATTACCATTTCACAATTTAACAAAATTTCCAATTTTATTTAATTTACTTAAACTTTAATTAAAACCAAATTTCACATTTCCTAGTCAAGTTCATATTTTTAACGTTTCTTTTAAACATTCATTTATTTAACCACTTAAATTCATAGAAAAATCAATAATACTTTAATAAATCACTTAAATTCAAATTTAATCAAATTATCATATTTACCATTTCCAAATAAAATTTAATATCCATTTTATTTATATAACTTAAAATATCATTTTTAACCAAATTCCAAATTTCCAACTTAAGTTATATTTCAAAAATCCAGTTAAACCATTCATCAATTACATTTTTAACACATAGAAAAATCATAATTTCTTTATTTTAAAACATTTCAAAATCTATTTAAATCAAATTTCATAAATTAATAATTTTTAAAATATAAAAATATCCAAAACACTTTATAAAATAACCACGGGCCTGTATATAATTTTCTAACTTAGGTCAAGTGATACGGATATGTATCATTTCAATCCGCAGTTAAAAAAGAAAAATCCGGGTTCTATCATTTCAAACCCGCAATCCCAAGTTAAAATAATTTAAATAAAAATCGTTCAGGCCTATCATTTCAGCCCATAACGATTTTTCCCTATTCTAAAGTCCGTTCGGGTATGTATCATTTCAACCCATAGTGATTCTAGTCTATAGGGAACTTGCAATGGTGATAACAGATATAAATAACAGAACAACATTAAATAATAGTAACATATGATATAACAGGTGTAATAACAGGTGTGAACATCATATGATAATAATATAAGCATATATAACATGATAATATATTTCTACAGATTCGCAGGGTGTCAATTTACTAGTTATATAGGTACATATTGTCTGGTGAGAATAACTCACTTGTTTGTGCTGGAGATATCATAACCAATGACACAATGGAAACAAAAGCACGATGACAAGACTACGGACTTGAGTGGAGAGCAAGATCCAAAGCTACAACTCTTGTATTACAACCCAAAAGATACATCAAAACAAACACAATTTCAACGCACTTGAAATGGAATAACTTTTAAACGAAAAGAGATTTGAATGTCAAATCTTTTGCCTTGTTTTCTACAATGCTTTGCATTGCCTAGGGGTTTATTTAGGTCAGGTTTGACATGACTTTGGATCAGGTTTGATCATAGGAATTCATGGCATAAAGGCTAGAACATGTGAAGGAAGTTACAACACAAGAATATCAAGAGACTAGGCAACATAGTGGAGTTTTGGTGCACCACAAGGCTCGTCTACATGCATTGTTTGGCTCGGATCTTCATGTTTCAGATCTGGACAGAGGTGGGGAGGGGTGTGTCGAGGTCAGGTCAGGGGAGTGGTGGCGGCTAAGGGGGTGGCCAAAGCAAGATATGGAGGGTAGGTGATATGTGTGGTCTAGGCAATGTTTTGTGGAGTTTTGACATTGTTTTGTGGTGCTAGCTTCAACGGGAGGTCATGGCCATGGATGGATCTGAAATGATGGCTGGAGATGATGCCAAGGAAGAGTGGTAGGGGATGGTGGTCGAGGCTATGGTGAGAAGGCCGTGCAAATAGAAGAGGAAACAAGGCAAAAAAAGTATGAAAAATTGAAGAAAAGTGAAAAGAGAGGAGGCCATTAACGAGGAACTTTGTAAAGCCGTGAAAAATGAATTGAGAAACAAAAAAAATTCGTGAAAAGTTAGTGATAACTCATGGCCAAAATTGAAGGAGTGGGCAGCAAAAATTAATTAAAGTGAAGGTTATGGAAATGAAGAGTTTCGGAGATGAAAAGGCTTCGGTTTCAAAAGCAGTTTCAAACTCTTCATATATTCACTATTTCTTTTTAAATTTTATATAACTGAAAAACATATATAAATTCAGTTAAAATACGAAAATATAATAAATAAATAAATAATAAATATTAATTATAAATAATTAAATCAAGAAAATAGCAAAAATGGTCAACTAAGCTAGAAAATTTGAAAATAAATGGTATAAACTTTAGAAAATTCATATGAGCTTGTAATATATTTTTAAACATAAATAATAACATAAAATAAAAATACATTCACAAAATAAATATATAAAATTTCATTTAAATATAATTTTAATGAAGAAAATAGCAGAAAATAAGAAAACAGCCTTTAAAAATGAAAAATAAATACAGTAAATTTTGGAAAAATTCTATTATCATTTAAAAATATAAAAAGACAAAAATATACATAAAATAACATATTAATACATATTAAAACAAAATATAAGAAAGAAAATATGATTTATAAAATTTAAATAGGCAAAATTGCACAATAAAACAAATTATACTAAAAATTGAAATGTACATAACTTTTACATTTTAACTCCGTTTCCAACGAAACGAAAAGCATTATTCAAGTTATTAAATATATTGTCATAATAAAAGATAAAAATTTATAATTTCAAACTATTAAAAATTTAAACTTAAAAGTCAAAGTTTGACTATTGACTAAAATTCACATTTTCAGGAAATATTAAATTTAGTCATATTTGGAATTCTAATCCACATCAAAGTCAAAGTTTATATTTAAAATAACAAAATTTATTCTTTTTCATAAATAAAGCTTTTAAATCTGGAAATATCAATTTAAAAATAATTGAAAAATACAGGGTTGTTACACTCTCCCCCACTCAAAGCTTTTCGTCCTCGAAAAGGAATGAGGTACGGGAAAGCATAGAAAATATAGAGTGAAATAAGATTAAAATAAGATGATAAGAAGATTGGAATTACACCTGATAACTATTGTTATAGGTAAGTTTAACAAGATGGAGGTGATCAAATCAAGAATATAAGCACGAAAAAGATCCTCTAGAGTCTGAATCTCCCTTTTCACTTGACCGACGGTCTATGAATGAAAAAACAGTGTTCAGATCCAGATGAGTAACAAAGATTATCAAAGATTACAGAAAGATTTCTAAATAGACTGGTATAAGCAATAGCCTTCCCATTCTGTAACAAGATAAGGGAAATAAGGACAACCAAAAGATAGTTTGGAAAAAAAACAAAATAAGATAATAAATTTGAAACCATAACGCTTTGAAATCATAACAATTTAGAGATGTTTATCATTTGGAAATCATACTACTAAAATCATAACACTTTGGAAATGTTATTCTTAAAAAAAACATAATACTTAGAAAATCATAACACCCTAAAAAAATAATCTTCATTTAAACCATTTTAATCCAAGATCAAACAATATTCATTTTACAGTTGTAACATTTCTAAGTTCATTCAATTATAAAACTTCCAAAACATTGTATTTTCAAAATAGTAGCACTTATAAAATGCTACAGTAGGTATATTAGTATTTCAAATCAGTTCAATTTCAGAAATATTCATTTGGATATCATTTAACTTATGACTTATTAAAACAAACTTTTATGAATGGAATATCCAAATTAAACTATACTTCATTTATTAAGTTAAAAGTTCACTATTTTAGTTAGCTCTTAATTTAACACATAACCTAACACTTTATTTAAAATACCCATTTACCCAATAGATATTCCTTTAATAAGTTACACTTAAAATTCCATTTGAAAACCAAATTCTCAATTATCAAGTTTTAGTGATGTTAAAATACATTTTAACTATTTAAATCATAATTATTCATTTTTCAAGACATATCAATTTCATAAATAAAATATTTATCATAGCAAATATAACAATCAAATTTCCTTACACATTTATTCATTTAGACATCAATTAAACTATGAATTCAAGTTAAATAAACTTTATTACAAAATGTCTAATTCCAATGTATTTTATTTTATCTATTCAAAGATACATTATTTATTATACAACATATTCATTTTAGGAAATAACCTTTATTAAAATTCCTAGGTTAGATTTAAGGTTCCATATTAAATCAAATTTGATTATTAAGTTATTTAAATAAAATCTCTTTAAATTCCTTTTTCACTATTTACCTCTATTAATCTTTTATAACTAAAATTTAAGTGTATAACTTTTATCATAACCACTCAAATTTTATTTATAAAATCCTTTCTATATTGTATTATTATCCAATTACATTGTTAACTTCTAAAAAAAATTTAAGGTAAGTTATATTTGAATGCAATTGTATTATACAAATAAAACTTTCCAATCCAATTATCTCAAGTTTGAATCATTTATTCAAAAAATTTAATTTTTCTTTTTATAACTGAAATTATTCTTTAAGATGAAATTTAAGAACTAATTTTCCGGTTTCCTTCAAACCAGTTAGAGATAAATAAATATATGTACATAATATGTCAAATCAATTTAAATCATATATCTATATATATTATAATCCAGTCATATTTTAGAAATTCAAATCAATTAGATTTTCCAAAACAAAGCTGTAATAAGACTACAGAACGGTCTCTTCACTTCGAAACTCGAAAATGAACGTCGATGATGCTGCAGTCATCACCGAAATTATTTTCCAGCGACAAAGAGAAGAGCACTAAATTTTTAAACTTAAAAATCCTTTAGAAACAAATTTCTACTTGGAAATGCTTTAAATAATATATCCTTTTAAAAATTTTAACATAAGGTTTGAATCCATCGGAAATTAAATTCTTAAATTTCTTGTTTTAAATTCATTTCAGTTCCCAAATAAATTTATAAACAACTATTTATAAATTCATTTGTAGAACAATAAATGATAAATCAAGTATTATCACTTCAGATTATCAATTTAAATCAATTTATTAAGTTCCATAAATTATATATCAAAATTTATTTCATTAACCAATTTTTTTTTTATAATATTGTGTCAGTTTGTTCAGTCAAAGTGTATTAGAAATCCTATCGATAGCGTTGATCAGACGAATCGATCGGAAACCCAAATCAACATCAACAACTCAAACAACACCATATATAAAACAAAACATAGATTTACAAGTACAATTCAAAATGTTTGGAGATAGTTTAGAAACAAAAGACAAGATGGTTAAATAGAGTAGAGAGATGGGTAAGCTTAGATAAATCGCGGACAACCTTAACCGGGTCAACCGTGACTTAAAGAATAAGATTGATGTGGATTTTTCTGGGATAAATCTACGTTCGATCTCAAGAGATAGAGTTTGGAATAGTAAGCGATACTAGCATCTAAACCGAGGATATAAAATCTTTGGTGAATCGATGCTATTGTAAAGGAGTTTCACCCTTTTACAAGAAAATTAGAATATTGGCGAGACCGCCAATTCACTATAAAGGTCATTTGAAGTGGAGTTATGTGATACTCCAAAATCAAAAGAAGACGAATAGTGAGGGACAAGAATGAATTTTGGAACCGCAGGGAACGTTCCAAAAATTCAAAGGAAATTCAAATCAAGAGGAAAAGATTCAAACTCGAACGAAGGTGATTCTGTAAATAAATCTACTCCATATGCTGAGTTTTGCCTCAAAGTCAAAGCTCTGATACCAACTGTAACGACCCGATATTTTCAACCATTCGCATCCATTATAAGTATATAGGTAGACACTCATGCCGGAGTTGAATTGCTCAAAATACCGCGTTGTAATTAAAATTTGGCAAATCTCAGAATATACAGTAAATAAATATAATCACAGATCACAGACACAGAGTAAAATAATGCAGCAGAAGTAAAAGAAATAGTAGTTCATGAAGCTACTATATAAATATATCAGAGTTACATAAGATATAACAGAAGAAATAGAATACAACAAAAGTCTCAATATAATAACCAAGTACAAGCTGAGTAGAACAACGGAATTGAAATAGATAGGACAAGACAAGCAGATAATCTCCAACGATTCAAATCTCCAGAAAGTGGAATCCAAATCTATGAATAACTCAGGCTGACCCGAGCGTAAAGCAAAACACAAAACACTCGAGTTAGGACAATATATACTTATATAATGTAAACCAACTCAAGCGAACTGTAATAAGGGTACAAGTAACTTAAAGAATGCTTGGGATCGCCCATTCTTTAAGGATCCGTTAAACTATTTACTATGTAGTAATATACGCTATATAAAGTAGTGTCTAATTAGTAAAGTACAATCATATAGAAAATAGCATTAAGGGGATGGAGAACCTTAACGCGGTCGGATCTTAAAATCATAATCGTAGTAAAGCTCGATATGGTAGGTGACACGGCACAACTAGGCAATGCCAGGGTAGATATACCAATTACGCACACGGACTGATGGACCGCATAGCAGCCACTATCGTCCACCTCGAACAACACTCCCAAATCGGAGGATGGCCATATAATCAATCACAAGTAAGAGTATAATATCGAAGAAATGTGTCCGAGAAGAGGTGCTACCTCACTGGTCCGAGATCGCTCCTGTTTTAGCCACCTTATGCCAACTCACGGGAGTTGGGTCCACGTAACATACCTTAAGAACGTCGCCACCATCCTACTTCATTCTGGAATCTCCACCGCGTACACGGTTGTCAAAGTGGTTTTCGGTATCGACAGAGAGTATGTCCATATCCGATCCCGGTCTCTTTGCCAACCAATCGTTATTATAACCCGTGGTTATAACTTTTAAAAACCATACTTTACTTCAAAATAAAATATCATTTCAAACCATATCTTTATCAAAATAAAGATTAAATCAATTCCAAACCATTTCCATATATTTAAATTTTCATATCATTTCAAAACTTCATTTCAAGTCATTTTAATATAATAAAATATCATATCCTTACAAAACTTCATTCCAAATCATTTTAATAAAATAAAATATCCTATCAGTTCAAATCCAAATATTCAACTTTAAATACCTTTTAAATTCAAAGATATCGTTCATTTCCTATCATTTCAAATCACCTTTAAATAGTTTATATTCAATCAAAATAATTCATTTAAACCTTTTAAAAGTGTAATTATTATATTTTCAAATCAAGTATTCAATTTCCAAAGTTTCAGACCATTCTGAGTTCGTTTACTAAGTCAAAAACCCTAATTATTAACATTTCAGCATTTCACGGCATTTAAAAACAACTGCTATAAGTTATATTTGAAAACATTTTTAATTCAGCAAAGACATCACTTAAAACTGCTGTTAAAACTCAGTTTTAGTTGAATTAGTTTAAAACAGAAAAGACAGCATTTCCGAAGTGCTGCGGTAGTTTAGATTTCAAAACAAGGATTAAATTTGGTTTCAGCAAAGACTGCAGACCATTATAGCATTTCCAGAGAATGCTATAATAGACCTGAGTTCAATATTAGCCTATAAGTTCAATTACAGCAACTACAGCATTTCAGAAATGCTGTAATAGCTCTTTTTACACAATTTTAGTTCAAAATAGAATCTATAGCATTTCTGAATGCTATTAAAAGTTAATTTCAGGTGTTAGTGTATTTCCAGCAATTAAATAACTTTAATTTAAAACACATAAACATTTTAAAAATCATATTTTAACGTTTAAAATGTTCATTTACATATCATTTAACATATATCTTTTTTTTTCACAATAAATTTCTTATAATTAAATCCAATTTTCAACAATTTACTTAATAAGTTTAAATGTAAAAGTTCCAATTCTTCACATTCCAACAAATAGACTTAACACTTCAAATTTAAATTACCATTTCACAATTTAACAAAATTTCCAATTTTATTTAATTTACTTAAACTTTAATTAAAACCAAATTTCACATTTCCTAGTCAAGTTCATATTTTTAACGTTTCTTTTAAACATTCATTTATTTAACCACTTAAATTCATAGAAAAATCAATAATACATTAATAAATCACTTAAATTCAAATTTAATCAAATTATCATATTTACCATTTCCAAATAAAATTTAATATCCATTTTATTTATATAACTTAAAATATCATTTTTAACCAAATTCCAAATTTCCAACTTAAGTTATATTTCAAAAATCCAGTTAAACCATTCATCAATTACATTTTTAACATATAGAAAAATCATAATTTCTTTATTTTAAAACATTTCAAAATCTATTTAAATCAAATTTCATAAATTTATAATTTTTAAAATACTTAAAAATATCCAAAACACTTTATAAAATAACCACGGGCCTGTATATAATTTTCTAACTTAGGTCAAGTGATACGGATATGTATCATTTCAATCCGCAGTTAAAAAAGAAAAATCTGGGTTCTATCATTTCAAACCCGCGATCCCAAGTTAAAATAATTTAAATAAAAATCGTTCAGGCCTATCATTTCAGCCCATAATGATTTTTCCCTGTTCTAAAGTCCGTTCGGGTATGTATCATTTCAACCCATAGTGATTCTAGTCTACAGGGAACTTGCAATGGTGATAACAGATATAAATAACAGAACAACATTAAATAATAGTAACATATGATATAACAGGTGTAATAACAGGTGTGAACATCATATGATAATAATATAAGCATATATAACATGATAATATATTTCTACAGATTCGCAGGGTGTCAATTTACTAGTTATATAGGTACATATTGTCTGGTGAGAATAACTCACTTGTTTGTGCTGGAGATATCATAACCAATGACACAATGGAAACAAAAGCACGATGACAAGACTACGGACTTGAGTGGAGAGCAAGATCCAAAGCTACAACTCTTGTATTACAACCCAAAAGATACATCAAAACAAACACAATTTCAACGCACTTGAAATGGAATAACTTTTAAACGAAAAGAGATTTGAATGTCAAATCTTTTGCCTTGTTTTCTACAATGCTTTGCATGGCCTAGGGGTTTATTTAGGTCAGGTTTGACATGACTTTGGCTCAGGTTTTATCATAGGAATGCATGGCATAAAGGCTAGAACATGTGGAGGAAGTTACAACACAAGAATATCAAGAGACTAGGCAACATAGTGGAGTTTTGGTGCACCACAAGGCTCGTCTACATGCATTGTTTGGCTCGGATCTTCATGTTTCAGATCTGGACAGAGGTGGGGAGGGGTGTGTCAAGGTCAGGTCAGTGGAGTGGTGGAGGCTAAGGGGGTGGCCAAAGCAAGATATGGAGGGTAGGTGATGATATGTGTGGTCTAGGCAATGTTTTGTGGAGTTTTGACATTGTTTTGTGGTGCTAGCTTCAACGGGAGGTCATGGCCATGGATGGATATGAAATGATGGCTGGAGATGATGCCAAGGAAGAGTGGTAGGGGATGGTGGTCGAGGCTATGGTGAGAAGGCCGTGCAAATAGAAGAGGAAACAAGGCAAAAAAAGTATGAAAAATTGAAGAAAAGTGAAAAGAGAGGAGGCCATTAACGAGGAACTTTGTAAGGCCGTGAAAAATGAATTGAGAAACAAAAATAAATTCGTGAAAAGTTAGTGATAACTCATGGCCAAAACTGAAGGAGTGGGCAGCAAAAATTAATTAAAGTGAAGGTTATGGAAATGAAGAGTTTCGGAGATGAAAAGGCTTCGGTTTCAAAAGCAGTTTCAAACTCTTCATATATTCACTATTTCTTTTTAAATTTTATATAACTGAAAAACATATATAAATTCAGTTAAAATACGAAAATATAATAAATAAATAAAAAATAAATAAATAAATATTAATTATAAATAATTAAATCAAGAAAATAGCAAAAATGGTCAACTAAGCTAGAAAATTTGAAAATAAATGGTATAAACTTTAGAAAATTCATATGAGCTTGTAATATATTTTTAAACATAAATAATAACATAAAATAAAAATACATTCACAAAATAAATATATAAAATTTAATTTAAATATAATTTTAATGAAGAAAATAGCAGAAAATAAGAAAACAGCCTTTAAAAATGAAAAATAAATACAGTAAATTTTGGAAAAATTCTATTATCATTTAAAAATATAAAAAGACAAAAATATACATAAAATAACATATTAATACATATTAAAACAAAATATAAGAAAGAAAATATGATTTATAAAATTTAAATAGGCAAAATTGCACAATAAAACAAATTATACTAAAAATTGAAATGTACATAACTTTTACATTTTAACTCCGTTTCCAACGAAACGAAAAGAATTATTCAAGTTATTAAATCTATTGTCATAATAAAAGATAAAAATTTATAATTTCAAACTATTAAAAATTTAAACTTAAAAGTCAAAGTTTGACTATTGACCAAAATTCACATTTTGAGGAAATATTAAATTTAGTCATATTTGGAATTCTAATCCACATCAAAGTCAAAGTTTATATTTAAAATAACAAAATTTATTCTTTTTCATAAATAAAGCTTTTAAATCTGGAAATATCAATTTAAAAATAATTGAAAAATACAGGGTTGTTACAATATCAATAAATCCAACTCAAGTGAAATAGCAACCGAAATACAAGTAACTCAAGGGATGTTTGGAATAACCATCCTTTAAGGATCCGTTAAAGTATCTACTATGCAGTAGTGTATGGTAAATAGATAATGCCTATCAGTAATATAAAGTATTAAAATAGTGTTAAGGCGTTACCATTATCCCCCTTTACACATTTTATATAAACGTTATAGTCTATACAGCACTGTAAACTCCACCGTAAACTAGTGGGATATCAGGGAGTACTCCATAGGTATAACACAAAACAAATCGTAGTGGTCGCATATATAGGGATACAAGTATGACAAGGCACATGAGGCAATACCCAAGGTAGTGAAACTACCGTTTGCCCGATCCGGACTGGTGAGAACGCATCGCCTCAGCGATCGCAACACCGCAAAACAACACTCCCAAATCAAGGGTGCACCAATCGATTACAAGTAATGAGTAGTTTTCGAAGAAGTGTGTTCGCTCGAGGAAGCTAACCCCATTTGGCCCGGCACGGCTCCTGTTTTAGTCATTTCCAATTTGACACAAGTGTCAAGGCTATCCATTATCGTTCTCTTTCTTTCGTCATCACGTTCATCATTCCAACCACTTCATTCTGGATCACACTCCGCATGTAGTTATTAAAGTGGTTTTCGGTTTAGACAGTGAGTATTTCCCTAACTGATTCCGGTCTCTTTAATAACCTTCGTAATTATTACACCAATTGGTCGTTTAATATATTTCAAAACCAAATCAATTTCAATTTCAATTAGAATTAATAAATCAACATTTCATTTGTCTTTTTAAACCAATTTCCATAATTTATATTTCAAAACTTCCAAATTACCTTTCGAAATCTTATAATTCAAATTCAATCTTTATTTAAAACAATTCAAATTTGGATTCAAGTTCGTATATCAATTTCATTCCGAAATCATTTAAATTAATTTAATTTAACATTCAAATCAACTTAAATTCCTTGATCGATTTCATTCAATATTCTCTAAGTAAATTTGTCATTCAAAAACAATTTCTATTTAATTTCCAATTCATTAAATCAATTACTTAAGTTCAACTTCATTATATCAAAACTTACAAATTACATTAAATTAAATTCATCAAATCAAATTCTTTACATTTCAAGTCTTACATTAATTTCAGTAAAACACATTTTATTTCTTGTTAGAGAAATTCAGTTTCACTTATTTATTCACTTAGTTACAATTTCAACTCAATTAATAAAGAAACTTAATTTCACTTATTCAAGAAGTTCAATCTCACTTATTATATATTTAATTATTAAATAATTCAATCTTATTTAATTATTAAATAATTTCAAAACTTAATTATTAAATAATTTCAAACTCAATTATTAAATAATTCCAACTTAATTATTAATTAAATTCAAAACAACATTCTTTCATCCATTACTTTGTCAATATTTTGTTTCATGTTATTAAATATTAACTTTTTCCTTTCATAAAATCCAAATTCCAATTTCATTTAAAAACCATATTTTTATTTCAAATAAAACCTTTATTTTATTTTTAAACCAAATTATTGACCAATCGGTTTATTTAATTCCCTATCCTAAGTCCAAGTTTTTATTTTGGGTATTTATCATTTCAACCCGATTCCATTTCAATTCAAAAATCAAAGTATAGCAAATGGAATTTGCAGTGTGATGGCTGGGATGGTGTCAAAGTAAATAAATAAGCAATAACAACAATCAATAACAATCCAATAATTAATTCAAATAATCCCGAAATAATCGTATTAATTCACATTGTTGTTTGTGGAAATTAATATAATTATTTCTAGAATCTACACTATCATTTCATGTAGATTAAAGATTATTCCACTAATATTAATACGGTTCATCATTTGATATTAATTTTTAAATTTTCATACTACATAAATTTTACAACATACATTCAAAGGTTCAAGGTGTGCTTAACCAAATTTCTACGTGTCAAATAATTTAAACATTTGAAGGGGTCATATTATGCAAATGTCATCTAATCAAATTTAACATATATCAAATCTAACTATTCGACGTCAATTTCAATTTCAAATTATTTATCATTTACTATATTAACAATTTAACGTCCAATGTCAACATCAACAGTCAATCATTTATCAACCAAACTGGATTATCATTGTATAAATAACAGATAATGGTGTCAGATGTCACAGGTGAACTGATACAGGTAATAGCATATATAATAGTGTAATTAACTAACAGCAGCATATTTCAATTGTCGTTTCAATTGAAATCAAATTTAATAAATAAAAGAACGTTAATCGTGAGTGATTGCTCACCTTTCGAGGTTAGAGAGATAGACAATGAAGTGAGCTACGGAATCCAAAGCAATGCTGGATGGACAAGATTTGATGCAGAAAATAGGCATGGCTCACAAGGTTGATAATGGAAAATCGAAGAGAACGATTGAATCAGTCTATATAAATTGAACTAAATATATATCTAAAATCAATATTTGGTTTAAAATAAATAAATAAAATTAACCATCCAATATACATAAGATTTGAAATAAATACTTATATATATTATATCAACCCATATCAAACACCGTCTAAAATTTGAATCTTTATAAAAGTAATTTCTTAGATATATATAATATTAAAAATCAATATTCGTTTAATATCATATATATATCCTTAACTTTACAGACATATGTACATTATTTATTTTTAGAAGTCAATACTCATTTGTACCTATACAATTCCAGAATACTTACATCTCATATATTCATTTTAAAACATCACCTAACATAAAATATAAAACTCATGCATATGCTAAATACGCACACATTTTAATGTAACTGAGTATATATTTTGAAGCTAATACACACCAAATCTATTTAAAAGATATAAACGAAAAATCTAGTGAATAATTTAAATATAATATATATACTTACTTCATTATTATAGTCATTATTAAAATTATTAATACATATCAATGTAAACAAACACAACCTGCGTTCAAATACTTTGGAAATATATATAAAAGTTATTACTATTATACCCGTATATTTTCTTGCAACTACTATATAGGTACAGAACACAAAATATGATTTAAACCGAACTTATATATATATCATATTTGAAACATTATATCTACATAACTGAATAGTAGAACTTGTAAACTTTAATTTATAAACAATATATATACACAAATGCACTGATAAAAATTTAATATCTATACAATAAAATATATGCATGCGTTTAAAATCAATCTCTAACATAAACACGTACAAAATTTAACGATATAATATATACACAAATATTCATACATGCTGCAGACTGTGACATATACAATACTATATGTATACATACTACTAAACAAATATATATTTAACCAACAAATAACATACCAAAAGATGCTTCAGTGAGATAGTGGTGATGGAAAAGGACACGGCTTTGCACGTGCTCACTTACGTGAAAGGAAGAAGGGTAGGCTGGAAACTCGGTTAGCTTGTTGAAGGATTGGCTGAAGAAGGCAGAGGCGAACACGAAAATGGAGTGAAAGGATGGCGAGCAGCAGTGCATTGAGGTGATGGTTTCTCAGTTTCAGGGGAGTGGAGGCCGTGTTTCGGCACGGAGGGGCTTGGGTATCGTGGAAGTATTTGCGTTTGTTCAGAGGCGGTGGAGAGGCTCGGTCAGACTTTGGCGGAGAGTGGCTCGGTGATATTGATGGTGATGTGGCAGAAGTCCGAATGGATGAAGTGGATGACGTGGACCAGAGGTGGAGGGAGTTAGGAGGTGGCTCACGTGCTGTAGCACGATGGTGGTGCGGTGCACAGAGGCGTGAAGAGTTGGCGGATAGTGTGTGATGTTGCGCCTGGAACCGAGGACGGAAGCAAGGTAGGTGGAGAGGTCGTTTGGTGGAGGAGTGTGGAGGCTTGAAATTGCTTGGTGGTGGATCTGGTTCATATTTTTCATGTTTGACCGAACAATGAAAAGAAGAAGAGGGGAGGGTTGTGACTTGCGTATATGAAGGAGGAGGGGAAGATCTGTTGCCTTTCTCATTTCACAGTTTCATTCTTTTTATTTTAGTGGATAATAAAAAAAAAGTAGAAAGAATAGAGGAAGGAGTACCTGAAGATTTTGAAACTGCTATATTTGATAATGAATGAAACAGATACACTTCTATATTTTATTTCAAAATCCGTAGAATAAATTTTCTCCTCACATTCCCAAACGCCACTCAATTTCCAAACCTCACCTACCAACTACCAACCCCTAATAAATGCACAGCAACTTAATAAATTTTTCAAATTTTTGAATGGGTACAAGTTGTTTTAGTTTGGGCTGAATACGTTTTAACCAGTCCGTCCGAAACGGTTAAATTAACGCAATGGTTTACGTCGGACTCTGATTTGCACGAATGAATATACCGTTTGGATCAGTGCGTTGTGGCGCTTTCAACGGTACACAGATAATTGCGATACGACAGTTTTATAAGAATTTGAATTTTTATACTAACGGAAAATGCAGGAAAAAGCAGAATAATAAGATCGACGGAGCTAAAGAAGTCCGAATTTGGAAAAACGAAAAATGGCGTCTTGCTCAGAAGATGATTTAGAATTTTTCTATGTAAAAATATTCAGGTTTCGAAAACGTTTTATTTTCATCAATTACTAACTAATTAAATTGAAATAAAATTACACACGAAATAAACTTTCATATTTCGGATGAAAATTTACCAGTTGATATGTTTAACTAGCCGCATTTCAAATATTAAATTTTTATTTCAAATTTTATTGTTTAAAATTTTACAAAATTTCAATTAAATATATAAATAAAACAAATAAAATTATTAAAAATTTATGGGTTGTTACAGAGTTGCAGTGCATTTTTCAAAGGAAATGAGTTCTTTGGTGCATAGGTTGATGATGGTGGGTATGGTACACTATTCAGAAGAAATGAGTTCTTCAGGGTGACCAATGACCTCTAATGATGACAATTTCGATATTGTAGGCATTACCATACACTTTTGAAAAGAAATGAGTTCTTTGGTGTAACCAATGATGTCTAGCGGTAGCGGGCCGATACATGTAGTTCTTTAATAGTGAGCCACATACGATTTGAATATACCATATCTTTAGAGTAGTTGAGTCTTCAGTGTATGATTTAATGATAGTGGGCCAAGACATATAGTTCCTCAGTAGCGAGTCGCACACGATTTTGGCATGTGAGTAGGGACTTTGGGTCCAATCATGTACATATGATCAGGCATAAGATATGTTTTAGTGATGACCTTAGCATCTGATGTCACTATAGTATTATATTCTGTTTTGCCGACCCGGGTGCAGGTGACACAAGTTAAGGTACAACTTTCGAGCATAATTGTTGTTTTACTAACATATTATTATTATTTACTATATGATGCGTTTCACTCATCAGACATATGTCTGACGCCTTATCATTCTCTTCATTTTAGATATACTCTGATAGTTCGATAGAGAGGACAGGTGATGACTTGGAGGCGTGATGGTATGACGAAGACATATTTATTTATAGCAATCTACTATTTTATCTCTGTTATTCCTAGGCGTTAGCATGTATTTTGTTCCTAGTGTAGAGAAATGATGTAAGTGAAGTGTATTTGATACTGTATTATTTTGTTCGTTTGGGATTATTGTATTGTTGGTTATTATATTTTATTCCTTCTGTTGTGAGCTTCGGAACGTGTATAGTTTTATATATAGCTCTGTGATTTGTTTTATAATATATTTAATAATGATCCAATGTCTACGAGGTCCGCTATGCTAGTTCCACTATTTGACGTGGCTTAGGACATCATAGATAATGGGTTGTTACATTTAGTATTAGAGCTTAAATTAGGTGATTCCTATTTAATTAGGGCGTACGAGAGAGCATATTTAAATTTTGCATTATATATATATATATATATATATATATTAGTTCTATATGGCACATCCCATATATTTTGAATCGTAGAGGTTGTTATTGGCTTATCCCTTATAGAAGTAAATAATTACAAGTTAAATAAATTTTGATATTTAAATAATTTGGGGTGATAGCTAAATCCATCTCATTTTATTAACTTACTCCATACAATATTGCTAAAAGTGGGTTTATATGCCAACTAGTGGTGGAGTAAATTGTAGGACTAGGGACGAATAAGAATGGGAGCAGTATCCTTAAGTCTATAGGATATGATTTAATGTTTATATGGTGTAATGAGGGTACGTAACCATTTTTTATTATAATTGAGCTTGTGTAATTTATGATCTACTCCAATTGATTAACTAATTGAAATGTTTTCCCTACAATGTTAGAAATAATAATGTTTGAGATTTTTAGGAAAATTAAAGAAGTTGAAATTTTTTTAAAATGTTGAAATAATAACCCCTTATTTTAAGTTTTAAACAAGAGAAAATTTAATAAACGAAAGTTTCAATAAGTTTATTATCGCCTTTGTTTTCGAAAAAAAATCTTGTAAGGTGCACATTAACCCTTACATTTTGTTATATACTTTTCTTTAGAGAAAGAAACATTTATAAAGTAAACTGACTTATAAAGATGCATCCTTTTAGATTTCCTTTAGTTTATAAATAATTTGGCCATACTTTGAATTTTTTTTAATATTACTCTTGCTTTATAATTTTGTGAAAATTTATAATTTATCATGGCAAATTTTAAATGGTATGTTTTATATGTTTATTTTTCTAAGACAAATTTGAACCATTTTAGAAAGAATCTGAATTGAAAAAAATATATTTTAAAACCTATGGAAATTTTCAATTGTATTATATATGTATTTTTGAATGGAAGTTAAAGGATTTTTAATATAAAATTTTGAAAATGTGCATTACTGGATAGTTTAAATTTTTAAAAATTATTTTTGAATCCGATATGAATATAGCTAGTTGTAACGACTACGATTTTATTACCGTCGTAATAAATGTTTTTAAAATCGGTAACGACCGTAATTTTTAAATTACTGTCGGAGCGAATATTTTAAATAGAAAAAAAATGATGATGCAATTCAAATTACAAAGTCGGTTGAATTGCGTTACGTTTTATTCTCTTCACCTAGCTGTCATCTAAATTCAATTTGTAAGAAGTGTTCACATTTTTCATAAAGCAAGTGTTAACAGTTGCACTGCTGGCAGCAAAAGCAAAACCAGTGGAGAAAGAAAAGTGTGAACACTTTAATTATATTTTTATCAACAAAATGCAAATGTCAGTAGCTATCTTGTATTGCCGTGAACATATTTTAAATATACCTTTGCATTAAATGCCATATGTACCTGAAAGATGGCCATCACCCAAATTCATTGACATATGCCATTCGAAAGAAAGAGAATAACATTTCTCTGCAAACTTTTGGTCTCAGCAAGCAAAACTCTGAGAAGTCATTAATGGCTGCAGCTCTAAGATTTGAATCCTCTGCTCTAGCTATATTCGAGGCAAATTAAGGTGAGTATAACTCACATCTCTAATCCTTATTTGTGCCCAGTTAACTGTTTTTGGCTTCCACTTGTTCTTTCAAATGTTTGACTTTAGAATAGGGTGGTTAAACATTTACTCATGTTCATTGTTCTTTTCACTGTTTTTCTGGTGATTTCGAAACAATACTTCAGTGCTTTCATTCATCCTCTGGCTTTAGATTGAGCACTTTTTAGCACTAGTTCATTTATGCTACAGATTTAGCTTTCTACTTCTGTTAGGTTCTCACTTGGTTTAGATTGCATAAGTCTTATGTTTGTTTCCATTAGTTTTTACAACCTGATGCATCAGTTCTGGTGGAATTGCATTAATTGCTTCAGCCATGCCACTTCGTACATCAGCCTCGGCTCTTTAGTCACGGCTAAACTCTGACATGAGGCAATTGTTATTTTTGGAACTGTTGCTTTATGAACTACATGTGCATTTTTTTAGCCTAATCTAGTTCAGTATATATAGACACTGCATGCGTGAGTTACAAAGGGGTTTCAAACATTGATTTTTGGTTCAATATATTTTCTTTGCTTGCGTGGGTATCATTCAAAGTAAATAGACTACCAGTAGCTTCAGAGCATAGGCGTGTACCCCTTAATGCATATATACGGCCTCTTGGAGCATGCCAGAGCACTACTTTACGAAACACGTTAGTTAAACGTGCATATATGTCCACGTTCTTGGTTTCAGGACATTAATACATACCATTGCATGAAGATATTTCATGCGCAACACTTAGGATTCATGCCCAGGATTGTTTGCATTCAGTAGTGCTTGCCTGGAAAGAAAAATATGGTGAGACCAATTCACTTTCACCCCTACACGTGCCTTAGGATATTAATGCATGCACTGTAATTCTAAAATGTGTTAAGGCCATTTATTAAACACTTTCCACTAGCCTTGATGCACGTGTATAATATGGGTCAATTAGTAGAAGTATTAATTTTGTGACTTCGAATAGCAAGTATAAGTTGGCAATTTAACAATATCTTCCAATCTCCTTTTATACACGTGAGTTAAATTTATTCACGTGAATCCGGTGTTATTTTGATGGAAAAATTGGCTACCGTTATTTTTATAACGAATCTTACACCGGTATTATATTTGGATGCTAATTTATTTTGATGATGTTTTGACGTATATAAATTACTGTCATTTTGACTTCAGTAATCGTCAATTTTAAAGTGGATTTTTAAACGGTTATCCCGCAACGTTGATTTGATACACGTTTTTACTGTGTTTTGTGATACGCAATTTCCTCATCGAAATTGCCATAGTTGTTGCTGTTTTGTTCACGTGTTTTAAAAATCGTTTTAAAATAAAATTGTTTTCAAAATTTTTACAGTTTGCGCTTTCAAAAGAATGAGAAAGCGATTTAAACGATTCAGCAAAATTGAGGACTATGAACCCTTGCTTTTACTGATTCGCTTAATTCCGGACTTGTCCATTTGAGAACGTAAAATGTATCTTTATAAAATACACAATTTTGCACTTTCAAGGAAACGATGAAGAGATTTAAACGATTTAGCAAAAGTGCGGAGTATGGAACCACACTTTTACTATTTCGGTTAAATCCGGACTCGTTAATTGAAATATTTGTTGTTTGAAGTTTTTGATGATTTTGTGCGCCTTCGAGTCACTATGTTGGACCTTCGGGTCATATGTTGGACCTTCGGGTCAAATACCAGTACTAGGCCTTCGGGTCATATGTTGGACCTTCGGGTCATATGTTGGGAGCCAAAAATTATGTTGACAGTACTTGGTAGGCTTCGGCCATATGTTGATGCACGTGCGGCGTAGCTAAAACTCGCCATTTGTTAGGATCGATCCACTTTTATGTTGATTTTCTAGTTGTCTGTTTTGATTTCTAGATTTTGGTGAATTGTTGTTTTGAATTCAATTGTGAATTTGAAAGTTGATTTTGATGGAGTTTGATGTGATTTCTTCATTTAACTATGTTGATTTCTTATGTTGAATAGCCTCATTCGAGACTATTATTATTTTGCTTTGATGTTATTCATGATACATTCACTTCTAAGAATAAATTAGACTGATCCGTTTATTATTTTCTTTTAAATAATACTCGGGTCAGACCGAGTTATTTCAGGATAGACGCTATCTCTGATTCAGTAGCAGCTTCAGCTTTTGGGATCTCACATCATCTTTTATCTAGCCTCCGAGGAGTTCTTTTGGTTATTTGACTCTCATCTTATGTATGTTGATGTATATGTTTATGTACATTTGGTTCATGTGAACCATCGACTGTTGTAGCATGTATTCCAGACTTGTCTTCCGCTATATATCTGATATTTTTGTTCTGATGTGATTATACTATGAGTGTTGTTGTTATTATGAGTTGTTCTGAATTTTTCTTTAGCCACTGTAGTTTCGTTTTAGATTTGGATTGAAAATATATCTTTGGGAGTAATTTACACAACTCCTATCGATGTAATCAATACTCGTCTAAGGCATAACTTACGGATGGTCGCTTCTCACAAGCCTTATTCTTCGCAATAACAGACGTTATTCCTTATAATAACCTTTGTTATTGTGAGCATAGAGGTGGGGCGTCACAGCTAGTAGAAAAAATTGAATTTCAAAAATATATTTTATGTGTATATATGATGTATTAGTTAAAAGATGATTGGAAATTGACTTATTATAAAATGAAATAAAATTAAAAATATAATTTTGTATAGACATTAGCTATTGTTTTATACGATAAATTTGTTATAAATTATATGACATAATGTTGAAAAAATAATATTTATATGAAATAATGTTTAAAAATAAAATATGAGTATTTTAGAGAAATAACTGAAGTTATTCCGAAATTAATTTTGAGTAATAAATATTGAATTTGGTTAAACGATAAAGAATTGAGTTTTGACAGTTATATGTTTTATTTAACGATATTTTTAAGAATTGTTGAAAATGAATTAGCTTTGGAAATTAAAATTATATGTTTTTTTGTTTTATAAGGAGACATAGGAATTGGTATGAACTGATTAGCTTGAGAAAAATTTGATTTACGAATTCTTATGAAATGATTAAATAAGAAATGTCTAAGGTTAAAAAAAACTGAAAATTTATTTAGGTAAAATTTATAACCTATTTTGAAAAAAAATGTGTGATGATCGAAAGTAAACAGTAGATAAAGTTAGCTATAAAGTTTTTGTTTTTCAAATCTTACTAGATTTATGTAAAATAAGAATTAATATCGACGATTTTGATTAAAACTGGATTGAAAAGTTATTGATATTTTCAATTGAAATTTGATAGTATCTAGAAAATAATTACAAGCCTATAAAGTTTGAATTGGTTATGGTGGACTAGCTATGATAGTCGATATGTAATGTGCTTTAGACTAGCTAGAAATGAGAGTTATGGATTTGAGACATAGGAAGTTATACGGAAAATTAATAAGGGTATTATTTATGGGTTTCGAAAAATTTTGAAACAATAATGAAAAATCTATTTTGAAATTTGAATTTACTATTAGAGTGTGGTTGAATTTAAATAAATAATAATATGATTCTTTAGAAGATTATATGAATTTTGAACAAATAATAATATAACCGTCATACAGAGTTTATGAAAAAAATTATTATTATTTAAGTAACAAAAATAAGAGGTATTTTGGGGAGAATAGTAATTTCCATGAATATTTTTGAGTTAAATTATTGCTATTTGGATATGAATGATAATAAAAAGGAGTTTTGGGATTTAATATAGAACGTTGTTGAATGATATTTAGTAATAAAGTGAGTGTGAAAACAAAACGATTTAAATAAATATTATTATTTTGATGTAAAGTGATAATAGTTATTGTTTGATGGAAATATGATAAAAAATATTATTTAAAGTAATACGTTAAAAAAATGATTTTTCTAGTATATTAGTGAATTGAGAAAAATATACTGTTTCGAGGAAATAGAGAAAAAGTTTTCTTATAAACTGAGATAATTTATACTTAAGAAGAAAATAACAAGTTTAAATTTATTACTTTGAACTGTTGAGACATATGTTATTAAATTTTGTTTTAAATTAACATATATGTTTATGTTTAGGCAGGGATATGCTTATATAAGACGTGAGACGCATGATAGTGTAGTTAAGTAAAAAATTTCTTATGATTTAAAGACATGAAGTAAATGTCTTGACTTGCATGTACCAAGGTACGAGGCGAATTTAAGGAAGGTGAGATTTGGCCATTTCAAAGAAAATTGACTAAAAGGCAAGATTAGTTCTTTTTAGGCATCCCTTGGATTGGAAGAACTATCGTATTAAGTCAATTTTCCGAAGTAGTAACCATTTATGCATAAATTATTTTCAATGCTCGATACACGTGAAATAAGTGAAAAGTGCACAACCTAGTCCATGAATTCGTTATAGTAATATTATGTTCAACGAAAATATGGCGTCATCCACTTATGAGATTTACAAGTTAAACGGTGAGGGAGTTTGAAGTTCACCCAAGTATCATAATTGTTAGTCTACATAGAGGAGAGACACCGTCCGTTATCATGTTATCATGCCTATGAACTTAAAGAAGGAAATTAATGAGGTATGTCAAAGGATATGAAGAGGATTTTCTATTGGCGGAGGATGAAGAAGCAAATGGCAAAGTATGTTACAAAAGATATTTAACTATGGAGATATGCCAGTAGTGCTTAATCTATTTAAATCTAAGCTATATTTGGATATTATATGATTAGAGACACCTCAATGATACAATCAGGGATGGAAACCGCATATGATAGGCACGCATAGGGAGTTCGTAGTGAGAAGCTAGGTTGTGAAGGACTCGCTGTTGAGATATGTTATTTAGGAAAGATAGTGGCGTAAGTTGATGGGCCTTTCTCGAGTATATAGAGAGTAGGGAAGTCAGCACATTTAAGTGAGCTTCTTGAAAGGTTGGTTAGAGTTTACACTTTGTTGTTTATCCCCTTTGCGAATGTACGTTAATGATTTAGCGGTTTTTGTAAAGACTAGTCAGCTTAGGAGTTGAATGTAAAGATGAAGTCTAGAATACTCCGTATATATAATCACATCTTAAGACTTGATGTGATAGCATAAAAATGAGGAAATGGAATTTGTCCAAGAACAGCGAGGAAAAGGTTTGGATAGGAATGTTATGAAGCTCGAGGAGACGATCAGAGTTTTCTATCACAAGCTCTCTACCAATAAGTCTCTCTTTTGGTTAGTTTGTAGGTTAGTTAGCTCGTTAGGTCGTCATTTATTTGCTCGATTACTTTAGTTAGCTAGTTGACATAGACATGAATGTATGGATGTTATGATTGGTTGTATACACATCCTTATGATGTGTTAGCTGCTATGGTTGCTTTGTTTAGATCATACCAGTTTAGTTTATACCATGTTGGCTCATATGTACATACATTTCAACCTATGATAGATTCCTATAGTTTGGTGTTATAATTTGTGCTAGATAATTTTATGTATGCTATTTATTGTCCATTTATATACGCATTTACTAATTGTGTTTATGAAGTTGTTTACTTGCACTTTGACATGTATATTACATTTGGATGTAAGGATGCATATATATATATACATATATACATATATATATAGAATGTTTACATATATATTGGTTACACTGCATTTGCATTCATATAGGAGGTAAATTTAGTTGCATTTGCACGCATCTAATATCATATCATCATATTTTATCTATTATATGTATGTTACACTCTTGGCTGTGTTTTTGCTTTTATTGTAATGAATGTTAGATAGATGTAACTATGACTGGTTTGTATGTTTGTACAATATAAAGGGAGTTGCATTGTCCGTCTCTTGGAATTTCAAGGATGAAATTTTTTAAGGGGTGAGAATGTACACCTCGTAATTTTATGGAATTAAATAATTAAATTAAAAGGGAAAAATCGTAATTTCACATAAAGGGAAAAATAGGAAATTTCTATATGAGTTGGAATTAGCCTTCTGGACCTATTTCATTGCATTTGAAATGTCGTTTACAACCAGGAAACATATATAACTTGTTGAATTTGGTTACATCGGCTAGAAATTAGAAGAAGTCAAACCCAGTGGCATTTTCATAATATATTGATTACGAGATTTTTGTCTAGATATTATATTTTTCAACCTATAAATAGATCCCTAACCTTATTCCTATTTCTCTAATAATCTTGCCTCCACTTATATATCTCTAACCCCTAAATATTTTCTAAATCCACTAAACCAAATCCAAATTAAACAAATAAATATATGGAACCGACCACCGTGAAGACAGCTACGCAAATAAATTGAATCTATCAATAAATTTGGCATTTTCAAGGCAATGAATTTCTAGACAGCGAAGATAGAGGAGTATTTACCTTAGATCAGAGGAGACTAATCGGTGAGTGGGATTTATCATATTTGCGTATATATTGGTAGGACATAATAATTCACCTCTTCTGATCTTAAACCAAATTATAATGATGTAACTAATAATTAAAAACTGATTTTTTTTATATACACCCGAATAGGAGGTAGTATGTCATGGCTAGTTGACTAAAAAGTGAATTTTTATTGATTGTATTTAGTGAAAGTTAATCACCTTGTAATTAAAAAGTGCGAAAATAATAGTGTTCCAAGTTGGACATATTATATATCAAAATTATAGTGCTCAATGATACGATCCACTGGTGGTATTTGTTCATCGATTGGGTTAATGGATTGATCAGAAAACACATCAGATTTCGGTAAATGTGGACTATATGTTTCAATCCAACGGTGAAACGACGATGATATGACGATCGAGAAGCATGGCTGTGCAGAAGAGGATGAGTAGGTAAACTCACTATTGATTGATTTGTCAAAAGGCATCAGAGTTTGCTAGATCTTACACTCAAAGGTTGGCGACTACGAGGGTTATATGGATGGCCAGACGTGAGGTGGTCGGTGCCTTCGAGTAGCGTACGATGAGTGCATGCCGTTGGTGGTTTCCGATGAAATAAAGAGGCTCTAGGTAGTAGCGATGTCGACTTGAAGTGGACGAAGGTTAGGTCGGGTTTGGTAGTGTGAAGAAGGGAGTACTATAGCGAATGAATAATAATATTAAAATAAATAAATACCATAATGCCCCATAACTTCAAACGCTTATAACTCTTACGTACGACCTCTGTTTCACGTGCGGTTCACGATGTTGCGATCGTTGTGAGATGAGGAACATTTTCATATGTTGTTTCTATATTTGAGACACTTTAGAAAATTAACCTAATTGGGTTGGTTCGTTACACATTGTTCAACTAACGATCATGAGGGTAGGCATTATAACACATTTTTTAAAGGAAATGAGTTCTTCGATGTAACCTATGGCGTCTAGTGATGGTAATTACGAGTATAGGCATGGTGGTACATTTTTTAGAGGAAATAAGTCCTTTACTGTAACCATCGACGTCTAATGACAGCATTGCGGTGCATTTTTCAAAGGAAACAAGTCCTTCGGTGCACGGTTTGATGATGTTGGGTACGATACACTTTTTCGAGGAAATGAATTCTTCGGTGAAACCGATGACTTCTAATGACGATTTTAATAGTGTAGGCATTATGATACACTTTTCAAAGGAAATGAGTTCTTCGGTGTTACCAATGAAGTCTAGCGATAGCGGGCTGAGACATGTTATTCTTTAGTTGTGAGTCACATACGATTTGATGTTACGGTAGGTTTAGAGTAGTTGAGTCCTCGTTGTATGATTTAGGGATGGTGGCTGAGACATATGGTTCCTCAGTAGCGAGTCACATATGATTTCAGCATCCGAGTTGGGATTTGGGTCCAATCATGCATATGATCAGGCATAAGTTATGTTTTAGTGACGTCCTTAGCATTCGATGTCACTATAGTATTATATTGTGTTTCGCTGACTTGTTGGGTGCAGGTAGCACAAGCTAAGGTATGGTTTTCGACAATAAGTGTTGTTTTACTAGCTTATTAATATTATTTACTTATATAATGTGTTTCACTCACCAGACGTATGTCTGACCCCCCTTTATCATTCTCTTCTTTTTAGATATACTATGATTGGTTGATAGAGAGGACTGACGGTGACTTGGAGGCATGAGGGTACGATGGAGATGCATATTTATTTATAGTCATTTACAGTTTTATCTCGGTTATTCTTAAACATTAGCTATTTTTTTGTTACTAGTGTAGAGATATGATGTATGTTAAATATATTAGATATTGTAGTAGTTTGCTCGTTTGGGATTATTATATTAGTGATTATTATTTTTTGTACCTTTCTTTGTGAATTTCGAAAAGTGTAGAATATTGTAGATTGATCTGTGATCTATTTTATAATTTATTTAAAAACGATTCACTGTCTACGAGGTCCGTGATGCCAGTTCCATTTTTAGATGTGGCTCGAGATTTCATAGATGGGGGTTCTTACATGGTATGGAAGGTAGGGATTTATTTGTACATATTGTATGCGATGTAAATAAGTTTGTGACCTAGATTTGATTATGTATATGGATTGGGTTTGGATTTATATTGTAAGGACATAAGTATCAGACAGTGTAGACATAATGGTGATGTGAAAATGATTCTGGTCACTGATATTATATTTTATTTTCTTTCGTTATGAGGCTTTTAAAGTTACTGGGTAGAATTATATTTTTTCTTGTTAACATACTGTAATGATCCGAAATTTCAACGCTTTGATTGTGAATAATTAATTTTAAATATTCAAATAATTGATTTTGTAACTCAATAACCCTCTTTAATTAATAAATAGTGGTAGTAAAAAAAATTTGAAAATTTGTACACAAAAATAGGTAGTTCGATGAAAAATTGAAAATGTGATCGAAAAATTGCTTTCTGAATTTTTAACTTTTTATCAATCGACAAGTTGTAGATAGTTGTTATACCTTGGCATATACTTTAAAACAACATTTAAATGTTTAGAGAAAACACTTTATTTCGAAATGTAAAGATAAATAAATAAAATAATAACAATAAGAATTAATAAATATAAAATATATTAAAATTTAAATTTGAAGTGATGGGTTTGATGGCTCGAGTATAAAATTAGAGAAAAGTACATGAATCTTTCAAAAGTCCATCATTTTTTTTCATGGGGTAGTATTTGGGTGGCTTAGAAAAGACAGGTTAGAAGAAAAATGAGATTAGGGGTATAATGATCCTTAGCTTTTCATGCATTTATAAAAGAAAGCACTTGTCCCATTTTCATTTTACACTTCTTAGTTCATCTTTTTCTTCACATCCTCTAGCATTCTTAAAGTAGAAAAATCTTCTTTTTTTAGCTCAAAGTTTGAGGTTGTGAAGTTGTGTTAGAGGTTTAGTTGCTAGAGAAAAAGTTTAGATTTGCATTTACAATCAATTGGGAAGGTGAGAACTCGAAATTTGTTACATATTTTTGGAAATGATTAATGTTGTATAAATTGTTAATAGTTTGGTTGTGGTCTTGGTATGATACTCATGTTTATATGTAGTGTTATAACCGTATTATGTTGGAATTCACTTGAAAATGAATGTTATGAGAGGGATGGATACGCTTGTTGTAAAAGGATGTGCATAGACATATGAACATAGACATAGGAAGTCATCTTCTTCTTCCTTTTTACTCTTTATACTGAAACAAACACCCCCTTCCATATTCAAAAATCTTTATCTTCGAAACTATTAGAAATTAGCCAAAATGATTAACTATAAAGTTGTTCGTCTTAGTCCCTAGTTATCATTAAAAATAGTCGCTCGTTGTTTTATTGAGCGTGGTGGTGGATATTTTTCGATATCATTAGGAATCGAGAAATAATGTAATTTCGATGATTGCAAAATTGGGATTGAAGGTCATAGTTGTGTTCATATCGTCGAGGCGTGAATTTTAGAGGTGGTCGTAGGCTTTTTAGGTATGCAAATCAATGTAGGGGAAGAAATTTTTGATCATCTTAGTAATTCCGGCAATCTAGGGTTCGAGTGGAAGAACTATGGGGCTGGGAGGAGGCTTGGGGCTAGGCGAAGGTAGTGGAGATGAGGATGGGTTGTTGGTGAGGTTGTGGGCCCCTGAGTGGGCCTTGCTTGGGGCTGGAGGTGGGCTTCGAAATGCCGTTCCATTGGTGATGGGGGTGGAGTCTGGAAGGGGACGAGGTGATTGGGAACGGTGGTTAAACGCGACTGGGATGTGGTTGGATTTGGGTGCGAAAGTCGAAATTTCGACTGGGGCTATTGAAGTTAATGGCAAGGGGATGGTTGAGTCTAGCATGGCGAATGAAGTTCATGGGTGGGCTTGGATGTGGCGATTGGTGGTTGGAGCGGCGTGTCATGGTGTGCACATGCACACGTTTTCATGCACCGAGAAGTTGATTTGGGGATCGAATTTGGGAAAATGGATTAAGGAAGGAGCTGTTGCGTATGGGTTCGGGTAGTGGGCCTTGGGCTTGCATGGTTTAAGGTATGGGTAGTTTAAATTTTTGTTTATTAATTTAGTTGATGAAGTGTGTTAACTTTAAAAAGGTTTAACTTCCCCATACGAAGTCTGTTTAACCCATGGACTCTTGATTTAGACTCGTATTGATGAGTACAACACTATCCTGTAAATGGCTGATAATTCTAGTTATGTATAGTTTGATAATAAATTAATAGTGGTAGGAAATAATTACATAGTTAGAAAATTATATTTCAGCACTGGCCTTTTTTGGCAGAATAAAACACCGTTCTACTATATCATAAATTGAATAGATTGTTTAAACATCTATTGAGCAGAATAAATCCCCGTTTTACTATTATATTAAATTGAACATTTATTTATATGACAGTTGATTTATATTGGATAAATGATGTGTCATCTATCGATTGTTAATTATGGATTTTATTTACATATGCTTGCTGATCTAAAAATTACTGTTATACTTGGAAAGTTAAATGAAATAAATGGTAGCCATTGATCAACCACCACAATGCAGGGCTAAGAATGTTCTGGCCAATCCCGGACAATCCGAAACTCTTATGTATTGTCTGTTTATTTCAAAAGGAACCAGAATTGAGTTTGCCATAAACTATCGATTGGTTTTGGAGCGATCGGTAAGCGAAGGAGTGTACTTACATGAGATGACTCGAAACGCAACCACTCTAAAACCATATGCACGTTCTACGCTTTGGAAGAGGTTCGAGACTAGTTTGAGATGATGGAATTGAATACGGAATTCTTTGAATTGTAGGGGCTACTTGCTACAAATCCCGAGGGTGATTCCAAATGGATGTGGTAGAAGTAGTGCCTTCGGTTTGTTCATATCCTGAACAACTTGTATACATGAATGCTAGCATTGCATTATTGCTTGGAAGGAGTGTTAGCATTCCAAGTGGGAACTGCTAGAAGGAAAATGTAATGTTCTGCCTTTCTTAAACCTAAAGACGACACTTAATACATCCACGGTATTCGTATTTCCATCATTTAAGTGTCTGAAAGATAGGTCATTTTGGGTGAAGAAAGGAAAAACGGAGTAGAATCTCACAAAACGTGACGAGTAATATATAATATGAACAAGTCTTTACAAAAAGAAATCATCTTTTTTATACACATCATTAGAGTACATTAACTTATTATCATCCTGGACAATTATAGCATACTTTCCTTACAATTGCCGATAAATACATACAAAAACAAAACAATGGAACAGCGGAAGGATATAAGGTGTGTGAATACGTCTTGGAGAATCCAGGTCGTCACCTGAAAGCTCCAAAGCATCCAGCTAAATCTGGAAAATATGCTCGGGCTGACCCGAGCATTATAAGAAAAATAACGCCCGGCTCAATCTGGTAAAACTAGCATGAGAAACTCAAATCACAAGGAATTTTATTTATTTAACTTGTAAAACCCTTTTAAAATCAAATGTATCTCGTAAGGCCACGTCGCACATAAACACGAACGGGTTTTTACCTTACGATAACCAAAATATTTCTATATAAAATCCAGTGATATTATAATAATGTCTAAGATACAAATACATACTAATCATAACCGAAATTGTTACATTATTAAATTCGAGCATAATAGGTATACAATCAAGTCCGAAGGCACTTACTGGAGATTGGATTCCAATATGAATGGGTAAGGGTCTACCCACCGAATTTGTGCACCTCTAAATAAAATGTACGGGAGGCTACAACACGTTATACCTCTGCTACTCAGGACCAGCCCTAACCCTTACTGGATAGCATCGAATATGATCATCCCTTGGTTGTGATCAAACAACCATAATGGGCCACGAAGCATACATAGAGATATCAACACTAGATCTTGGGATGATCATACCCTAATGGGAGCGACCCACATAGCCCTACCGCATGTCCCTGCTTTAGTCATTTTCCTGATTGATGAGGCTTGAGGCTATAATTGCCTTTTATATAGCAAACCATCTTGGAATGCTAACACTGCCCTACAGGTAGGAATGCAGTGCCAGCATTCATCCATACAAGTTCATTCTGGATCTAAACGAAACCGAAGGCACTACCTCTACTACATCCATTTTGGAATCACCCTTAGGATTGGTAGCAAGTAGCCCTTGCACTTCAAAAGCTTCATCTTCATGATATCTTCAATTCGAAATGCTTGAGTTGGATCGAAGTGGTTTTCAGATAATTTATACTTATCCGATCCTGGTCACTTCGAAACAACATTAGATAGTTCCGGTAAACTCAACCTTGGTTCTTTTGGGAATAATTAGACAATACATAGGAGCAGGAATCAACCCCTAACTGTTTAAGTGGACGGGTCTCCCTATCATTTTTCCTAAGAGAACAAAACGAGATTTATACGCACAGTATAACATCATCGAAGATGACTGTTCCATATAACCTACGTGTTTCTCTTAGATATTTCTGGAGTTATATTTTGGTTCAGATATGATAGTTAGTTATTTAACTAATAAATAAATAAACAACAAAAATTCAGAAATTTTATTACCCATAGCAACCACTAAGCCTCAAACTAAATCTTTCATTTATTAAAACTCTTTTCAAAAGTGTTTATCAAAAACATTCATATACTTATCTCACTAACATAAGTATATTCATAAAACATTTGTGAAAGATTTCTCATTTCCAAATCATATCAAAGGATCGAAAAAATGTTATTTAAATTAGAGATAAAGATAACCTCAAACAATATTTCTTCAGTGTTAAGTATGGAAAGAATGTCCATACCACCGGAATTAAGAAGGTCAGTTAAAGGAAATCAAATCTCAAATCCTTTTATAAATTTCCATCTACAAATCCTCTTAATAAATCTCCTTTATTTATGAATCATCTTTACTTAAATTCCAAACCAGTTTACAAAAATCTTTATAAATCACCGAGTTAAATTTACAAAACACTTTTATAAATATCAAAATTATTTATAAAACTTCCTTTATAAATATCCAAAATCATTTATAAAACTTTCTTTTAAGTATTCCTTGTTTAAAACAAACTCCTTTCCTTATTTAAAACAAACTCCTTTAATAAACTCATTTAATAAACTCATTTAATAAAGTTCGTTTGATAAAAAGACGATTATTTAAAACACATTTACTAAAATCATTACTTAACTTGAAACCATTATTAAAAGTATGATGACCTTAAAAACCAGAAAGAAGCTTAGTGACCACAATGGTTCTCATTTAACTGTGTTTACCTTTCAAGTTATAACATGGGTATTTACTTCACAAGCATATAAGTATAAGGGAATCAGCCAATAACAATCAATCATACAAGTAAATGTCTAAGTTACCAAAATAGCATATGTGGATTTGTTATGCAAAACTCATGTCTAAGTTAATATAATGGCAGAATGAGTTTTTATTTTGCCTAATAGATATTAACATAATCTACGTGGTGAACTATAGTAGAACGGTGATTTATTCTACAAAGCAGAGGTCAAATACAGGTTAATTAGCAGAACGGTGATTTATTCTGCTAAATAGATGTAATTGGGTTTTATATTCAATTGGGTTTACTTAAGGATAGTTGACAAAGAAATCCCTTGGATTAAAATATTCTTTAAAAGAGAGCATGGTTTAAAACAAAATTGATCTTTAGAAATAAAGTAGTTTAAACTTTAAAACTTTTATTTAAAAATCAAATAACAATAAAAAAAATTACTTTATAATAATTTAATAATAATTGACTATTAATAAATAATTACATAATAATTATCCTTAAATCAATAATTAAATAACAGTTAACCTTCAAATAAATAATTAAACCATAATTAATCTTAAATTAATTATTAAATAATAATTTAATCTTTTTTTAAGAAAAATGTGTGGTCCTCTAGAATAGAGTAGAGCACACATGTAAATATGTATACATCACAGAAGACAAGGTGCTGCCAACATGCTTGGCAGGTAGCTAATCAAAGTACAAATAATAAAGAAAATAACTCAGGTATCCCTATAATGAGCTCCAACAAGGCCACCGCCCATTACACTCCAATATCGAGCTCTAGAAAGGCCACCGCCCGGTACTGAGGTGTTAGAAGTACCTAAAAAAACTATGGCGCATCCCAGAGCCAATGATACTAGAAGCCAGCTCCATCTGAGAAGTAAACGCCATACTGCAGACTCGGGAGAAATGGAAATGCGAATTATCTAGAATGGAAAGTGCCACTTAGACTCGATAGAACTGGAGGGAGCGCCTTACTGAAAAGTGAATCATCTAGAAAGTAGAATGCCAAGATGAAGTTGTAGAAGAACTGAGAAGAACTCCTCACTGCAAACAGTGTAACGACCTGCCTTTTTGAACGGTTTAAATCGACGATAAATCACACACGTCAGATTAAAACCATTAAAAGGGGTAGATTGTTATGGGGTAAATAAGAAAAAGTAGAGAAAGAAAGAAAACAAATACAGAATCTCGCAGTGGAATGACAAAATATAATAATCTAATAAACAGTTCATGAAGCTGTTTATAAATAACATTGATTAAACTTTTATAATACAGATCAGAGTTACATACAACAAGAATAAATAATAAATAAATTCAGCGGAACTACATGATGCAGTGGAATAAATATAATACATAATAATAGTACAAAATCTTTGTCTTCATCCTTCAGAAAGCAGTCTTCGATAAACTGAAAATCTCAGACTGATCCGAGCGAATTGAAAAGACAAAACACTCGAGTCAGAACTAAAAGATCTTATGTAAGTTAAATCAACAGTAAACAAATATGATTGTAACGGCATCGGAGATGTTTACGGGTTTTGACACCTCCTATCTAGTGTCTAACGTGAGTGCAATAACTTAAGAGATGTTCGGGATTTCCATCTCCTAAGGACCCGTTAAACTATCTACTATGTAGTACAATACGCTATTATAATAATGTCTACAGTAAAGTAAAGTATTAAAATAGCATTAAGGCGTTACCCATATCCCCCTTAACACATTTTATATATTCCCATAGTCTATACAGTACCGTAATTCTTCCGTAAACTGGAGGGCTACTGGTGGGCACTTCATAGGTATGGTACAAAAAAACTCGTAGAAGGCGCGATAGGGCATTTGAACATGGCACTCGAGGCAATGCCAAGGTAGATATACCGTTTGCAAAGCCGGAATGGTGGTAACGATAACAGCCACTACCGCCCATCTCGGAACACACTCCCATAATCAAAATCGAGGGGTAGCCACCAAATCAATCAGAAGGTAATAGTATGGTATCGAAGAAATGTGTCCGATCGAAGGAATGACATCACTTAGCCCGACATAGCTCCTGTTTTAGTCACATCTAAGCTGACTCACGGGAGTCGGGGCTACGTAAATACCTTATACAGAATCGTACACCACCATCCTACTTCATTTCTGGAATCTCCACCACGTACACAGTTGTTAAAGTTGTTTTCGGTATTGGCAGAGAGTATGACAATATCCGATCCCGGTCTCTTTAAGAATCAAACGCTTATTTCACACCGGATGGTTCTTTTACGTTTTTAAAACCATTTCATATTGGTATCAAAATATCATATTTAATTCAAACCATATCACTTTCAGAATCATATTCACTTTCGAAATCATATTTTCAAAATAGGTTAAACCCTCATTTCAAATCATCATATTTACTCAAAATATGTTATTAAATTCCACTTAGGTTATTATATCATTTAGTCATATTCTACTTAAAAATCAAGGATTTAAATATAAACTTCCATTTTACAAACCTAAAATTCAGAAAATAGTTTAGATAATTTAAATTAGTTCTAAAAATAGTTTAAGATGGTTTACAATGGATTAAAACAGGTTAATATAGTTTAAAATAAGTTAAAATGGATTAATATTGTTTAAATAGATTAAAATACATTAAAATAGGTTAAAATACCTTAAATAGATTTAAAATAGATTAAAATACTTTAAATAGATTTAGAATAGATTAAAATACTTTAAATAGATTAAAATAGATTAAATAAATTTAAAATAGATTAGATAGATTTAGATTATATTAAATAGATTTAAAATAAATTAAATATATTTAAAATAGATTAAATATATTTAAATTATATTAAATAGATTTAAAATAGAATAAATACATTTAATTATTCTGAAATGGGTAAAATGGATTAAATTGGATTAAATAGGTTATAATAGTTTAAAATAAATTAAAATAGTTTAAATTGATTAAAACAGTTTAAATTAGTTTAAATAGATTTTAAAGTTATATTCAAACATTTCAATAACTCAATTTCGATAAAATTTATTTATTTTTGACAGTTCAACTTTGAAATTCCAATTTAAATCCTTTGAACAATTCATTAAATCAATTCCACTTCCAGCATTAACGCTCAGATTATCGAAAATAATACAGTTTATATAAATCAATTTCTATTTTAAAATGCAAATTAACTGAATTCAAAATTTGAAGAAATAGAATCATTTAATTTAACCAATCCGGTGTCCGTATATAATTTTCTACCCTATGGTCAAGTGATACGGATATTTATCATTTCAAATCCACAATTAAAATTTTACGGTTATATATCATTTCAAACCGCAATCCCAAATTAAATAAAAATCCATAAAATCGCTCGAGTCTATCATTTCAACCCATAATGATTTTCCCTAATCTATAGATCGTTCGGGTATGTATCATTTCAACCCATAGGGAACTTGCAGTGTTATAACAATATAAAATACAACATCCAGTCATCCAATATCAACAATCAAACATCCGTCACAATCCTCATCCAAATCAATCAATAAACATTAATAGATAATTGATAATCAATAACAGGTATTAAATTGACAATTTACATTCAATATTAAATTAAATGATGATTAATTGCAATAAAAGTCAAATTTAACTAGAATGAAAATTTAAACATACCAAACGTCAATTAGATAATTTCTAATTACATCATAAATTTAATTTAACTAACATAAGATAATCTAGTAGTTGTGAGTGGGTCAAAGCATTCACCTTTGATTTCAAATCGATTTGAAATTCAAAATAGGGCCCCAAATTTGAACAGTCTCAGAATTCGTCCAAACCAGCACCAAAATGTCTGAAATTTCGATATGATCGCAGCGGAGCAAACCACGTGGAAATCCGGCCCCGTACGTTAAAGTTATAAAGATTAGAACATTGAAATCAATTTTTTTAAATTAAATAAAATTTGATAATAAGAAGTTGCCACGTCACCTTTAATCAACCATAGTTGACACGAAATCGTTCAACCAACCACCTCCATTCATAGACGAACACTCGCCTCCTCACGCTTCGCGATCGTTGATCGAAGGCCGCCGTTCATGCGTCACCACCGGCCACGCATCCCCAAAACCTCGCGACAAACGCCAAGCCGCCGATCGACCCCAATAGCTAGCCTCCTCCACCCGATGTCTAACCCTATTTCAATTTTTCGCGATGATCCAGACACTGCCAAGCACAACAAACTACTTCGATGAACTCTGCATGCCACTCTCCACACATCCATATCCTCGAATCACATCATCGACGCCATTGATCAACCACCAAAATGCAGGGCTAAGAATGTTCTGGCCAATCCTGGACAATCCGAAACTCTTATGTATTGTCTGTTTATTTCAAAAGGAACCAGAATTGAGTTTGCCATAAACTATCGATTGGTTTTGGAGCGATCGGTAAGCGAAGGAGTGTACTTACATGAGATGACTCGAAACGTAACCACTCTAAAACCATATGCACGGTCTACGCTTTGGAATAGGTTCGAGACTAGTTTGAGATGATGGAATTGAATACGGAATTCTTTGAATTGTAGGGGCTACTTGCTACAAATCCCGAGGGTGATTCCAAATGGATGTGGTAGAAGTAGTGCCTTCGGTTTGTTCATATCCTGAACAACTTGTATACATGAATGCTAGCATTGCATTATTGCTTGGAAGGAGTGTTAGCATTCCAAGTGGGAACTGCTAGAAGGAAAATGTAATGTTCTGCCTTTCTTAAACCTAAAGACGACACTTAATACATCCACGGTATTCGTATTTCCATCATTTAAGTGTCTGAAAGATAGGTCATTTGGGGTGAAGAAAGGAAAAACGGAGTAGAATCTCACAAAACGTGACGAGTAATATATAATATGAACAAGTCTTTACAAAAAGAAATCATCTTTTTTATACACATCATTAGAGTACATTAACTTATTATCATCCTGGACAATTATAGCATACTTTCCTTACAATTGCCGATAAATACAAACAAAAACAAAACAATGGAACAGCGGAAGGATATAAGGTGTGTGAATACGTCTTGGAGAATCCAGGTCGTCACCTGAAAGCTCCAAAGCATCCAGCTAAATACGGAAAATATGCTCGGGCTGACCCGAGCATTATAAGAAAAATAACGCCCGGCTCAATCTGGTAAAACTAGCATGAGAAACTCAAATCACAAGGAATTTTATTTATTTAACTTGTAAAACCCTTTTAAAATCAAATGTATCTCGTAAGGCCACGTCGCACATAAACACGAACGGGTTTTTACCTTACGATAACCAAAATATTTCTATATAAAATCCAGTGATATTATAATAATGTCTAAGATACAAATACATACTAATCATAACCGAAATTGTTACATTATTAAATTCGAGCATAATAGGTATACAATCAAGTCCGAAGGCACTTACTGGAGATTGGATTCCAATATGAATGGGTAAGGGTCTACCCACCGAATTTGTGCACCTCTAAATAAAATGTATGGGAGGCTACAACACGTTATACCTCTGCTACTCAGGACCAGCCCTAACCCTTACTGGATAGCATCGAATATGATCATCCCTTGGTTGTGATCAAACAACCATAATGGGCCACGAAGCATACATAGAGATATCAACACTAGATCTTGGGATGATCATACCCTAATGGGAGCGACCCACATAGCCCTACCGCATGTCCCTGCTTTAGTCATTTTCCTGATGATGAGGCTTGAGGCTATAATTGCCTTTTATATAGCAAACCATCTTGGAATGCTAACACTGCCCTACAGGTAGGAATGCAGTGCCAGCATTCATCCATACAAGTTCATTCTGGATCTAAACGAAACCGAAGGCACTACCTCTACTACATCCATTTTGGAATCACCCTTAGGATTGGTAGCAAGTAGCCCTTGCACTTCAAAAGCTTCATCTTCATGATATCTTCAATTCGAAATGCTTGAGTTGGATCGAAGTGGTTTTCAGATAATTTATACTTATCCGATCCTGGTCACTTCGAAACAACATTAGATAGTTCCGGTAAACTCAACCTCGGTTCTTTTGGGAATAATTAGAAAATACATAGGAGCAGGAATCAACCCCTAACTGTTTAAGTGGACGGGTCTCCCTATCATTTTTCCTAAGAGAACAAAACGAGATTTATACGCACAGTATAACATCATCGAAGATGACAGTTCCATATAACCTACGTGTTTCTCTTAGATATTTCTGGAGTTATATTTTGGTTCAGATATGATAGTTAGTTATTTAACTAATAAATAAATAAACAACAAAAATTCAGAAACTTTATTACCCATAGCAACCACTAAGCCTCAAACTAAATCTTTCATTTATTAAAACTCTTTTCAAAAGTGTTTATCAAAAACATTCATATACTTATCTCACTAACATAAGTATATTCATAAAACATTTGTGAAAGATTTCTCATTTCCAAATCATATTAAAGGATCGAAAAAATGTTATTTAAATTAGAGATAAAGATAACCCCAAACAATATTTCTTCAGTGTTAAGTATGGAAAGAATGTCCATACCACCGGAATTAAGAAGGTCAGTTAAAGGAAATCAAATCTCAAATCCTTTTATAAATTTCCATCTACAAATCCTCTTAATAAATCTCCTTTATTTATGAATCATCTTTACTTAAATTCCAAACCAGTTTACAAAAATCTTTATAAATCACCGAGTTAAATTTACAAAACACTTTTATAAATATCAAAATTATTTATAAAACTTCCTTTATAAATATCCAAAATCATTTATAAAACTTTCTTTTAAGTATTCCTTATTTAAAACAAACTCCTTTCCTTATTTAAAACAAACTCCTTTAATAAACTCATTTAATAAACTCATTTAATAAAGTTCGTTTGATAAAAAGACGATTATTTAAAACACATTTACTAAAATCATTACTTAACTTGAAACCATTATTAAAAGTATGATGACCTTAAAAACCAGAAAGAAGCTTAGTGACCACAATGGTTCTCATTTAACCGTGTTTACCTTTCAAGTTATAACATGGGTATTTACTTCACAAGCATATAAGTATAAGGGAATCAGCCAATAACAATCAATCATACAAGTAAATGTCTAAGTTACCAAAATAGCATATATGGATTTGTTATGCAAAACACATGTCTAAGTTAATATAATGGCAGAATGAGTTTTTATTTTGCCTAATAGATATTAACATAATCTACGTGGTGAACTATAGTAGAACGGTGATTTATTCTACAAAGCAGAGGTCAAATACAGGTTAATTAGCAGAACGGTGATTTATTCTGCTAAATAGATGTAATTGGGTTTTATATTCAATTGGGTTTACTTAAGGATAGTTGACAAAGAAATCCCTTGGATTAAAATATTCTTTAAAAGAGAGCATGGTTTAAAACAAAATTGATCTTTAGAAATAAAGTAGTTTAAACTTTAAAACTTTTATTTAAAAATCAAATAACAATAAAAAAAATTTACTTTATAATAATTTAATAATAATTGACTATTAATAAATAATTACATAATAATTATCCTTAAATCAATAATTAAATAACAGTTAACCTTCAAATAAATAATTAAACCATAATTAATCTTAAATTAATTATTAAATAATAATTTAATCTTTTTTTAAGAAAAATGTGTGGTCCTCTAGAATAGAGTAGAGCACACATGTAAATATGTATACATCACAGAAGACAAGGTGCTGCCAACATGCTTGGCAGGTAGCTAATCAAAGTACAAATAATAAAGAAAATAACTCAGGTATCCCTAGAATGAGCTCTAGCAAGGCCACCGCCCATTACACTCAAATATCGAGCTCTAGAAAGGCCACCGCCCGGTACTGAGGTGTTAGAAGTACCTAAAAAACTATGGCGCATCCCAGAGCCAATGATACTAGAAGCCAGCTCCATCTGAGAAGTAAACGCCATACTGCAGACTCGGGAGAAATGGAAATGCGAATTATCTAGAATGGAAAGCGCCACTTAGACTCGATAGAACTGGAGGGAGCGCCTTACTGAAAAGTGAATCATCTAGAAAGTAGAACGCCAAGATGAAGATGTAGAAGAACTGAGAAGAACTCCTCACTGCAAACAGTGTAACGACCTGCCTTTTTGAACGGTTTAAATCGACGATAAATCACACACGTCAGATTAAAACCATTAAAAGGGGTAGATTGTTATGGGGTAAATAAGAAAAAGTAGAGAAAGAAAGAAAACAAATACAGAATCTCGCAGTGGAATGACAAAATATAATAATCTAATAAACAGTTCATGAAGCTGTTTACAAATAACATTGATTAAACTTTTATAATACAGATCAGAGTTACATACAACAAGAATAAATAATAAATAAATTCAGCGGAACTACATGATGCAGTGGAATAAATATAATACATAATAATAGTACAAAATCTTTGTCTTCATCCTTCAGAAAGCAGTCTTCGATAAACTGAAAAGCTCAGACTGATCCGAGCGAATTGAAAAGACAAAACACTCGAGTCAGAACTAAAAGATCTTATGTAAGTTAAATCAACAGTAAACAAATATGATTGTAACGGCATCGGAGATGTTTACGGGTTTTGACACCTCCTATCTAGTGTCTAACGTGAGTGCAATAACTTAAGAGATGTTCGGGATTTCCATCTTCTAAGGATCCGTTAAACTATCTACTATGTAGTACAATACGCTATTATAATAGTGTCTACAGTAAAGTAAAGTATTAAAATAGCGTTAAGGCGTTACCCATATCACCCTTAACACATTTTATATATATTCCCATAGTCTATACAGTACCGTACGCTCCTCCGTGAGGTTTACCCAGAGGGCACTCCATAGGTATGGTACAAAACAAACTCGTAGAAGGCGCGATAGGGCATGTGAACACGACACTCGAGGCAATGCCAGGATAGATATACCAATTGCGGATCCGGACTGGTGGTAACGCATAGCAGCTACTACCTTCCACCTCAAAACACACTTCCATAATCAAAATCAAGGGGTGGCCACCAAATCATCATAAAGTCATAATATGGTATCGAAGAAATGTGTCCGATCGGAGGTATGACCTCACTTGGCCCGTCGTGGCTCCTGTTTTAGTCACATCTAAGCTGACTCACGGGAGTCAGGGTCACGTAAATACCTCATACAGAATCGTTCGCCAAACCATCCTACTTCATTTCTGGAATTTCCACCACGTATACAGTTGTTAAAGTGGTTTTCAGTATTGGTGGAGTGTATGACAATATTCGATCTCGATCTCTTTAACAACCAAACGCTTATTTCACACCGGATGGTTCTTTTACATTTAAAAAGTCAATTCACAATTGATATCAGAATATCATATTCTCAAAACCATATCATTTTCGAAATCACATTTACTTCCGAAATTATGTCACATTTGAAATCATATCACCTTCGAATTCATATTTCCAAAATAGATTAAATCCTCATTTAAAATCGTCATATTTCTCAAATAGGCCATTTAAATCCCTACATATGTTATAACATCATTAAATCTTATTTGCTTTAAAATCAAGGCTTTAATTATAAACATTTCCACTTTACACCATGTGAAATTTAGAAAATAATTTTGATAGTAATAAATAGTTTAATTAGTTTAACAAAGTTTAAATAGATATAAATTAGGTTAAATAGGTTTAAAATAGATTAAATAAGTTTAAAATAGATTAAAATAGATTAAACTACTTTAAATAGATTTAAAATAGTTTAAATGGTTTAAAATAGATTAAATAGGTTTATTATGGATTAATTAGATTTAAAATAGATTAAATGAATTTAAAATAGATTAAGTAGAATTAAAATAGATTAAATAGTTTAAAATAAATTAGAATATTTCAAAATAAATTAAAATAGTTTACAATAAATTAAAATAGTTTAATATAGTTTAATAAAGTTTAAATGGTTTAAAATAGGTTAAAATATATTAAATTAGATTAGAATAGATTAACTGGGTTAATCAGTTTGAAATAGGTTAAATTTGGTTAAAATAATTTGGAATAGTTTAAATTAATTAAGTTGGTTTTAAAATAGATTTCAAAGTTATATCCAAACATTCCAATAACTCAATTTCGAGAATTCATTTATATTTGACAATTCAACTTTGAAATTCCAATTTAAATCCTTTGAACAATTCATTAAATAAATTTCAATTTCGACCTTAACGCTTGGATTTTTGAAAATAATTCAGTTTATATAACATCAATTTCTATTTCAAAATACCAGTTAACTGAATTCAAAATTTAAAGATTTAAAAATCATTTAACTTAACCAATCCGGTGTCCGTATATAATTTTCTACGCTATGGTCAAGTGATATGGATATTTATCATTTCAATCCGCAATTTATAATTTTACGGGTATATATCATTTCAACCCGCAATCCCAAAATTTAATTTCAAATGCATGAAATCGCTCGAGTCTATAATTTCAACCCATAACGATTTCTCCATAATCTTTTAGATCGTTCGGGTATGTATCATTTCAACCCATAGGGACCTTGTAGTGTTATAACAATAGAAAATATAACATCCAGTCATCCAATATCAATCAATCAAACATCCATCACAATCATCATCCAAATCAATCAATAATAACAATAATTGACTGATCATCAATAACGGGTATTAACAAGCAAATTTAAACATCAATATTAAATTAAATAGCAATTAAATTAAACAAAGGTCCGATTTAACTAGAATGACAATTTAAATATACCAAACTTCATCCAATCAATTCTAAAACACACCAAATATTAAATTTAACTAACATAAGATAATCTAGTAATTGTGAGTGGGTTAAGACACTCACCTTTGATTTCAAATCGATTTGAAATCCAAAATAAGGCCCAGAATTGAACAGTCTCAGAATTCGTCCAAACCGGTTCTAAAATGTCCGGAATTTCGATACGTTCCCAACGAAGGAAATGCGCGTGAATCCGAGTTCGTACGTAAAAGATAAGATTAAATCAACATAGACGAATAATAAAAATTTATCCAACATATTAATAATATAATTAAATAAGAAACGAATACCCTTCTTCCATGTAGCCTTCTTTTAACACGTACGAGCCAGCCCAGGTCTTCGAAACCCTTCAGATGTTCGGCCGCAACCCCATCCATCATCGTACGCCACTTGACACGATCGCGACCACCCCTAAGCCACGCCTCGACCTCGCCTGAACCATCTCCATAATCTCCGACCCACGCGTGGTGTAACGACCCGTAAATTTAACCGGTTTTAAGAACGTTATTAATTGAAATTTTAGAAAATTTTAAACGATAAAATTTTGAAATATAAATTTGATATTTGAAATGCGTCTAATTAAACATAGCAACTGGTAAATTTTCGTCCGAAAATATGAAAGTTTATTTCGTGCGTAAATTTACTTCAATTTAATCAGTTAAAAAAGCAATGAAGATAAAATGTTTCGGAACCTAAATATTTTTACATAGAAAAATTCTAAACCATCTTCTGAGCAAGATGTCAGTTTGTCGTTTTTCCAAATTCGGACATCTTTGGCTCCGTCGATCTTATTTTTCAGCGTTTTTCTTGCATTTTCCGCTATTAGAAAATTCGAATTTTATAATTAGATCATACCACTGATATCTGTATACCGTTTTGATCGTCTTATCATGCTGATCTCTACGGTATATCCATTTCTGTGTTTTGAAAACCGGCACACGATGAAATCTGTGGAATGGTTAATCGAACCGGTACGGGTTGATTCGTGCCTTTCCATATATCCATTCGTTTGAAATTAAATAGTTGAGCAGCTGAAGCAATTAGTCATTACTTCAAAATTCTCTCGGAATTTAATATTGCTGACCTTTTCACTATTCCCTATTGCCAGCTAATATTTATGGTTCAGTTTTCAAATGTCGCTTCCATTTCCATTCAAAAGAAAATAAATGTATAGTTATATGTACAAAGCCTGTACATTCTTCTCTCTAGTTACCTGTGCCTATTCTTTTCCAATGGAACTGAGATAGTCCATCTTCTTTATTTTCCATCAATAGCAGTATCATCTCCCCTTCAACACCAAACGCCGAGCAAGCCTACTGCAGTCCCTACCTCCGCCTTGCTCCATTGTAGCTATCACTGCCTTCTACCCACGTCTCCCCTCTCCCATGGCCACCACCTTCACCGCACACGTCATCCCATGCCGCCCATAGCCACCCTCCGCCGACAACCAGACCAACGCCATCACCTACCCACTGCCATGCGACCCTCCTCTCTCCGACCCTTCCTCTGCCACGTGCTTTCCCGCGTTCATCACCACGGACCTACCTCGCATAGACTGCACTGACCAACTTCCCACCCTGGCACGCAAGCACAGCACCACCGAAGCCATTGGTTGCTTCCTCCTAAAAACAGTGAGCATCCCTCCTTTCTCTGTCAAATTCGAACAGCCGAGCACTTCAACAAGGCATACTCCTCCTCTTGTTTTGTATATAGGTAATAGATATAGGATATATGATATATATAATAAGTTCGTAAATAGGTTTATTCATAATCTGTTAGTATATCATATTTTGTTTTGTTTTGTTGAAAAATAGAATGGTAAAAGAATGTTATATATTTACATATCTATAAATGTTATATGAACCAGTTATTTGCTAAGTATTTTACTGTTATATATAAAACCAGTTTTACTTGTTCCTTTTTATTTATTTATTTTTTACAAGCTATATATGTAGTTGCTTAAATATAATATTCTTCCAACCTATTCTCCGACCTGACAATGTTTAAATAATTGCTAATACGTACAGAGAATATTAGTATAATATAAGATATAAATTAGTGGTCTATTATAGTTGTTTATATATGTATTTGTATTATATAAAATGATACGTGGTTTAATTACAGATAGTATGATATACATAGTTTTATTTGCTGTGACTGTTTATTTATTATATTAGTAGTGACATGTCAGTGTGAAGGCTATAGGACATGCCAGTTTTATATAGATAATATATTGATATAGTACAAAGGCTTTGTCAACTTAGTTTATTACCTGCCATCGAAAACTTTATACCAGAATGTATGTGCTCATATGTATGGAACGGTATATATGTTTTAAATTGTTAGTTTATGCATTGTTTGGAAAATGAGTTCTATTCTATATATGGTATATAAATGATTTTTCTGATTGGTATACTTATAAGTTTATGCAAGAGTATGTGAATAAGTTTGTTATATTTTCTTTTAACAGTATAAGAGCTATATATTTATATATTCAAAGCGTTACCGTATATATATATATATATTACTAGTTTATATAATCTTTATATTGACTTGCATAGAATAGTTATATAGGTTGTTTACATAGTTGTTGATAATTATATATATATACACTCTCATTTATTTCAATTTATACTATGCAGATATGTTTGTTTTATATGTGTTTCTATTTGAAACTATAATTTTGAAATACATATACATATTCAATTTAATAGGTGTTTAAACTAATATTGATTCGATAATAATAATAATAATATAATGTACATTTCATTTCTGTGTTATCAAACTGATTATGGTTCTTGATTTTCAATTTATCAGCTTGTCCGTCAAATTCGTGCCAATATAGCTTTGCTTTGGAATTCGTTCTTTGATTCGTAACTCATTCCATTCTCGTTCCTCTCTAGCCTCGAAAGGTGAGCACTCACTCACGATTAACGTTCTTTTATTTATTAAATTTGATTTCAATTGAAACGACAATTGAAATATGCTGATGTTTGATATTTACACTGTTATTACCTGTATCAGTTCATCTGTGACATCTGACACCATTATCTGTTATATATGCAATGATAATCCAGTTTGGTTGTTAAATGATTGATTGTTTGATGTTTATATTGGACGTTAAATTGTCAATGATGTAAGTGAATAATTTGAAATTGAAATTGACGTAGGATAGTTAGATTTGATATATGTGCTAAAATTGATTAAATGACACCTGTATAATATGACCCCTTTTAACTGTTAAATTTATTGACACGTAGGATTTGTTTTATTACACTTTGAACCACTGAATGTATGTTGTTAAATTGATGATGTATGAAATTGTAAATTGAATGACAAGTGAAAAACCGTATAAATAATTAGTGGAATAATCTTTAATCTACATGAAATGATAGTGTAGATTCTAGAAATAATTATATAAATTCGCACAAACAACAATGCGAATTAATACGATTATTTCGGGATTATTGATTTGATTATTGGATTGTTATTGATTGTTGTTATTGCTTGTTTATTTACTTTGACACCATCCCAGTTATCACACTGCAAGTTCCCTTTGTTATGCTTTGATTTTGAATTGAATTGGAATCGGGTTGAAATGATAAATACCCAAATTTAAACTTTGACCTAGGATAGGAAATTAAATAAAATCCGATTGGTCAATAATTTGATATAAAAATAAACGAGGATTTTATTTGAATAAATAATATGGTTTTGAAACGAAGTTGAAATTTGAATTTTAATGAAAGGAAAATGTTAATATTTAATAATCTGAAACAAAATATTAACAATGTAATTGATGAAAGAATGTTGTTTAATTTGAGAAATGATTGAATTAAGTTTGAAATGATTTAATAATTAAGTTTGAAATTATAATTAAGTTTGAAATTATTAAACTTTGAAATTATTTAATAATTAAGTTTTGAATTATTTAATAATTAAATAAGGTTGAATTATTTAATGATTAAATTGAATTGAATTCTTTAATAAGTAAAATTGAATTTTTGAATAAGTGAATTTACTTCGTAAATAATTGAAATTGAGTTTCTTTATTAATTTAGTTTTGGAAAATTATTTAAGTAAGTAAATAAGAGAAATTGAATTTCTTTAACAAGAAATGAAAATGTGATTTTTGGAATTAATGTAAGACTTGTAATTGGAAGAATTGATTTGACGAATTTAATTTAATTCGAAATTGTAAGTTTTGATTTAATGAAGATGAACTTTAGAAATTGATTTAATGAATTGGAAATTTAATAGAAATTGTTTTGAATGATAAAGTAATTTAACGAATATTGAATGAAATCGATAAATGAATTTAAATTGATTTGAATGTTAAATTAAATTAATCTAAATGTTTTCGAAATGAAACTTATATTCAAACTTGAGTCAATATTTGAATTGTTTTAAATAGAAATTGAAATTGAATTATAAGATTTTGAAATGATAATTTGGAAGTTTTTGAAACGTAAATATTGGAAATTGATTTAGAAAGACAAATGAAATGTTGGTTTACGAATTCTATTTGAAATTGAAATTGATTTGGTTTTGAAATAAATAAACGACCAATCGGTGTAATAATTACGGAAGTTATTAAAGAGACCGGAATTCGGTTATGGATATACTCTCTATCTAAACCGAAAACCACTTTAATAACTATACGCGGAGTGATGATCCAGAATGAAGTGGTTGGATTGGCGAACGTTGATGATTGAAGAAAGTGAACGATAATGGATAGCCTTGACACTTGTGTCAAATTGGAAATGACTAAAATAGGAGCTGTGCCGGGCCAATGGAGGATTGATACCTCAAGTGGACACACTTCTTCGAACTACTTATACTTGTTGTCGATTGGTGCACCCTTGATTTTGGGAGTGTTGTTTCACGGAGTTGCGGGCGCTACGGCGTTGCGTTCTCACCAGTCCGGATCAGGCAAACGGTAGTATCACTACCATGGGTATTGCCTCATGTGCCTTGTCATACTTGTATTCCCTATTCGCGACCACTACGAATTTGTTTTGTACCTTTAGTATATGGATTGCCCTCTGGTGACTTCCGGTTTTAGGGAAACTACGGTCTTGTATATGCTTTTGGGAATAAAAATGTGTTAAGGGTGGAATGGGCCATGACTTAACACTATTTTGATATCTTTATATTACTGATAGGCATTATCTACTTATCGTACACTACTACCTAGTAGATAGTTTAACGGATCCTTAAAAGATGGTTATTCCAAACATCCTTTAAGTTACTTGTATTTCAATTGCTATTTCACTTGAGTTGGATTTATTAATATAAGAATGTTAACCCTGACTCGAGTGTCTTGTGTTTTTGCTTTACGCTCGGGTCAGACTGAGTGATCCAGTATTCGAGACTCACCTTTGGAGTTGGAGCTTTGATTGAAGATCCAGCCATATATTCTGCTTTCAGTATTCGATGATTCCAGTGATGTATTCTGATTTGTATCTAATGCATCGTGTTACTCTTCCGTTGTATCTGGTTTGACTCTGATGTATCGTATTACTCTTCTGTTGTAAACTCTGATGTATTTATATATTCATATAGTAGCTTCATGAACTACTATCTCTTTTATTTCCGCTGCAATTATTACTCTATGTCTGTGATCTGTGATTATTTATTTACTGTATATGTTCAGTTTTGCCAAATTTAAATTAACAACGCGGTATTTTGAGCAATTCAAATTCCGGCATGAGTGTCTACCTATACACTTATAATGGATGCGAATGGTCCAAAATTCTGGGTCGTTACACGTGGCCAGACGCCACCTGATCAAGCTCGAGATCCACCCGGCCGCCGCCATAAACACTTGACCTAATCTAATTTTTACAAGCGATCTAGCCGTTGAATCTCTAAACGACCACCGCTGATGCACTCCACTCGTCTCTCTCCACAACCTGGTACCCTCCGTTTAACGATCCGACGAAGTTGATCAACGCACGATGAACGACCGAGATTAGTTCATGAATTTCTGGACAAACGATGATTCAAATGAAAAAATGAATTGCAGATCTGGGTTACGCCCGTCGAGAGCTTCAAAACAGTATATAATATGACATAGTTTTGAGTAGTTTGATTTTTCGATTTGATTTTGATTTGCAATTGAATCTAGAAATTTGGGTTTCTGCCATTTGAGAAGGAGGAACAGATAGATGGAGTAGTACGTACTGGAATGAGAAAATGACTGCTAGGGTTTTGGGAAATAAGACTATCTATATGAACAGCACCCAATAAGAAATAAACACGTATCTAATTAGTACGAACGATAAGAACGATCCGAAAAGCCCGTTTCGTCTCTGAAACGAAAGTAGGTCATCCCATATATCAAAATAGATGTTTTAGATATTTCTAAATCCAATGGAACAGGTTTCAAGTCCTAATTCCATCGTATGAAGAAGTTAGCTTTAAAATTAGCTTATTTCAAATTGATTTCAATTGAATTTAATTAAATTGATTTCTACGCGTTTCGAGTCCGTACGATCAAACGACAAGTCCGATCGCTACGAAACTTGAAATCCTATGATAATTCACTGTTACGGATCCGATGAAACTGGATTCGTCGAAATCCGAGTCAGTGGCCAAAATGGCTATTTTCACGTTAATTAAATAAATTATTATTAAATTGATTAAATCACTTTTTAATTCCACTTTTAATAACTAACAAATTTTATCATTTTTGATTACTTAGACATTTACAATAATTTAAAACAAATTTACATATCAATTCAGTGTAAACTATTACACTAGTTATAGCGTTCAATTTCAACTGAAATTAAATCCAATTAAACATAATTTAATTCCAATAAATTGATTTAATTTGATTTATATCTTTTTATTCAATCAATTATTACTCTATAGACATAGTTAACATTTGTTTATATCTTATTACACTAATATTCTACAATTATCATCTTTTACCATATTAGTTGCAGTATTTCAATTACATTGAATTTTTGACAATTTTATTATAATCTAAAATCTCAATAAATTAATTTATCTTAGTTTCACTCTTTTTATTAAATCAATTATTGCCTTATGAATATAATTAACATTTCTATACCTTATATTATATTCATAATTTGCAGTTATCGTCATAACTCATATTAACGTGATATTTAATCACATTTAATTTGCAATTGATTTCAAATTTAATTCAACAGATTAAATAAATTGGTAACAAATGACATCTATAACCAATTATAACTTTTTAATCATTTCAATTAAATGGAATTACATTTAAAGCAGTTATCAATTACCTTAAATTAATACTATTACATTTTATTCTAGTTATATTCTTATTATTAAATCACAAATTTTTATTTCTTCCAACATTAAATCACCAAAGCTTATTAAATTAACTATTTTTAATTATCGAAAATTATGGGTCGTTACAAACAGCAATCCTGTTATCAGCAATCCAGTGAACCTGCAAAAAGAATCTAACACCATTTCTGGCCCAAACTTGTATTTGTAAAAGGAACTAAAGAAAATTATAAGAATAATACACATAAATGTATATAAATGAAATTTATATACATATATATGTATAATGAAATAAAAGTAAAGATACAAAAGCTAAGATAATAGGACAGAATATAATAAAAATTAGAAAAAAGACTAAAAAGAATCCATGATCAAAAGAAGTTAAAGATCTACAAACTAAAACAAAAAACAAACTAAAACTAAAACAAATTAAAACTAATCCATATAGTCCTTTGATCAAAAAGATATTACGATAAACAATAAAATCATCATTTAAGTTTGAAAAAATGTTAATACTACAATTATTAATGTCAAAAATATTGTTTTTATGTTTAAATAACGTAATATTATTACTAACCTTATTAAGGTATTCTTTAAAATGATTATTATTAGCTAATTAATATTTAGGATTTGAGATCCAATTAAAACAAAATAAAGAAATTACAAAAAATAATTTATTAAAATGACTATTATTATTATTAAAAAATTTCTGATTTCTCTCAAACCAAATATACAAAAAATTATAATGACTAAAGTGTCAAGTAAGAATATATTTTCCTTTTTAAACTTAAATATAATATTATTCCAATAATAATCACAATCAGAAATTTTAGTTGAAAGACTAAAGTTAAAGATTAATTTAATCTTTTAATAATAATAATATTATTATTTAATTAAATATTGACTTATAATATTATTTAATCTTAATATTTTAATATTATTTAATCTTTTAATAATAATAATAATTTAATATTTTATTTAAATATAATTTAATATTAATTAATTAATTAATCTTTAATTAAAACTTAAATAATAAATTAACCCTTTATTAAAAATAATTAAATCAGTTTGAATTGAATCTTAACTTAAATTTAACTTGATTAATAATTAATTACTACTTAAACCCTTCTCAAATAAATAATTTAATTAATCTTAATTATGCAATAATTAATCTTTAAATAATAATTAACTTTTTATTAATTAAACAATTATAATTAACTTACTTAAAAATAGTTAAGTACTAATTACCTGAACTTAATTAATGATTAAGTACTAATTACCTTACTTTTATTAATTAAATAATATTTAATTAATTAATAATTGCTTTTAAATATTTAAAATATGTTTGAAAACACTTTTCAAAAAGAAACTTAAGTTAATACATTTAAATTCAAAAGAGTTCGTTTTTTCACGAACTGCATTTATAGCTACTATCGCTATGAAGTGACCCACTTCTTTTGATTTCTTATTTTCCAGTGATTTCTGTTGAGTTTTTTTTTATATACATATCAATGGATCACTTTTCTTAACTAATTACCCAAGATCCAGAATTTACCAATATAGAAATATTAGTATATAAGTCAATTCAAAAGTCATTTATATATGTGAAGATATATAAATGTTTCCTTGCTTATCAGAGTATTAAAATTAACAAGGAAAATTCAATCACACAATATTTCTCATATTTCAGAGAATTGGTGTCACATAGCCATTTCTATTTCTTTTTCCTTTTTGATCTCAAGCTTGATTGATATTAAATTCAAACATTGCCACTTATTAATTTCTTGCTTGCTTCTCAAATTAATTGATTTCTGGGTTTACAAGCCATACATTTAATTTCCGGAATTTTTGTGGTTTGATACTTATCATATGAATACTGAGGTGATAAACTAGGTTGAAGACCAAGTAGAGAAAAACAATACATTTGATCTAAGTGCAACCACAACATGCACAAACCAATCATGACAGACAAAATACACATTTCCTGGTTAATAGAGCAAATAATCATCACATGAGTGATAGTGTTGTGATCTACTTTATAAATCATACAACTTCTTATATCTGGAGCTAGAAAAGTGTTGAATCTGGTTTTTGAAAGTTCTTTGCACTCTTATGGACTAGAACATATAGAAATGGTGTTCTGAACCTTTAAACACTTTACATCATTTCCCTACCTACTTGTTGGTGTACATGTTGTCTACTTCTTAATTTTTGTCTTGCCACTTAGTATCAGTTTTGAAGTTATAGTATCAGATTTTTTTCCTACTTAGTATCAGTTCTGAAGTTATAGTATCAGATTTTTCCTACTTAGTATCAGTTCTAACTTCTTTCTTCCTATGATTATTTCTACTTTACCATTTTTAAGATTTCATCAGACATTGCCAAGGGAGACATGATCACATATCAAATTATATGGCATGATCTCCTATTTCATACTTCACCAAAGATTATCCAGACTAATTATTTTAAAACAGAAACCCACAAATGCATGTATATAATACTAAAATTCTTGCATCTTCTCTACTCAGAAAAACAAACACATATCAATCCAGAAAATACTTAAACATAATAAAATCTTTGCCTGGTCTAATTATTACAACATTTCTGCCAAACTCCTTAAACATTCTAAATGCAAGCAAATCTTCAATTGTCCATGCATAATAGTTTCTTATGCTTCCTTTCCTGTAGCAACATCTAGAGCTGCCTCAATAAAAATGAGACACCCCAGATGTTACAAAGCAACAAATAGGGTCAGAATATAATTCTGGTATGAGTGAAATCAAAACATAATAACTTGTCATTTTTTTACATTGTTGTGCAGAATATTCATATGCTAAATGCACTTTGGATTTATAATGTAACTGGGTATATATATATCTAAGCTCCTACTACACTCATGCACACAGGCAATCATCCATTCATTCAATACAGTATACATGTACACATACTCTTATGGAATTAACTCATTTTAATTCCATAGTTCAGCTCTAAATCTTGATTCATTAATTAAATTTGGTCATATCTCTTTGCCATTGAACACCATGTGTGCATTGCAAGGGACTCAATTCTGTTTACCGATGCACAAAGGCCTATAGGACTTAAACAAGTCATGCACATACCCATCATACTCCTTATGATGAATAGATCAAGGCTTCTCTCCTAGATTAGTTTTATAATCTAGTGACCAGTCTCATCTCTTAGTTCAGAATGACTTATTAACTCTTGGAATGCTTTTACATTCTTTCTTTCTTTTTCCCTCAATCAGAGAGAATTAACTCTCTCATGGATTTCAACTGATCATAACTTCATTCATGAAAATAATGCTTTATTTCATTTTTTTTCAGTTGTCTCATTCAAAATTTGTTTTATCCTTTGCATCTCCTATATTCAAGAATATCATGATCTCTTAAACAAATCCAGTAATTCATATAAAAATTCTTATACCTAATTCTATTGTGAACATAGGGTAAGGTTTTTAGAGAAAAACCCATAAACATTTTAGCTTAAGATCTGAACAAATCAGCACGTAAATAATTTATTGCATTGTTCATCTCAAATTTAGAACCAGCTAGACATAAGCATGAACCTCCTTTTTGTTCACACTGCCTAGCCTATTTTCCAGTATTACCCTACTTCATAATAAAATGTATTTATCTTACTAAACATATTTACAAACTGGTGGTTTAAGGTACTGGATCCATATCAGAGATCATGGCATTATTCTTATTAAACAATCAAACAAAACAAATCAAAGCATCATCCAAAGATTTATCAATGCACCAATCATTCTCAGCATTCATCTATTCAGAGAAAAACAAATTGAACAAGCACAAAAATAAAATGGCTGCCCTTAACTTGGGTCTTAATGCCTTTGCCTCATGAGATTGATTAATCACTCACCTTCCTTTGCTCCTCTCCGGGAATGCTCAGGTCTGAAGGCAATGTAAGTTTATTTTATTTTAATTTTTTGTTTTCTCTCCTGGACAACTATTGTCCCTCCCCTGATTTAAATCACTCTGTTATGGTTTAAATGGAGGAAAAAACCCATTCTATCCTTACCTTACTCAGAGATTCATGTATGCATCTTTATGGCTAAAAGTGCCATTTTCTCTTGGTTTCCATTTTCAGTAAAACAGTTGCCTCATTGCTTTTCTGTGCACATGCTATTTGCATGATTTCCTTGCACATTATTTTTATGTGACTCAACCTTATATTTCTTTTTCTCATTTCTTTTGTAAGCTTGATTTATTTTAAAAATGCATTCATATCCTTAAATTTTACTTGACCAGTTGGTATGCATTTTTAATTATCAAAAGAAGTTATTTTATTGCCCAAATATTTTTATGGCCATATAAATTTATAGTATTCATAAGATATGTGTATTTAAATCTCATTCATACCTTAGTTACTTTTCTTCTTATTATTTATTAAAATATTTATTCCCTTTTTGATATTTATTTCAAAAATACATTCTCACTCATAAATATTTCTTAACAGATTTCTATGCAACTTAATTATCAAAAGGATTTTTATTCTTAACATCTCATACTTCTCTGATCATATGGATATATATTCTATCTATACAATATTCACACCTACTCAAATCATGTGAATTTTTGAATTTATTTTATACTTAATCATTTTCCTTTTATCACTGTATTAAAACATTTATTCCTTGCATAATTTCTTCACTCTCTTCTGATATTTAATATCAAGCTATTTTTCTCCCCATTCTTATTTACTTTATTCATTCTTGTATTTATTTTAGAGTAATTTTTATTCTCAAAAAATTTTGGGTCTTCACACGCTATACGACCCGAAATTTTAAAAACTTGTTTAATATATCAAAAAGCTTTAAAATATTTAGCTTTCATATACTAACTACTTTTATAACTTAATATAAGATTTGAAACAAAAGTAAGGATTTGGGAACTAAATCAAAGTTTTAAAACTTGTAAAGTTTCTAAAACAATTCTTAAGTAAAACTAGTTTTCAAAACAAAGGATTTCTCTATCACTATCTTACAAATTCAAGTGTTAAATTTTCCTAATATACAACATCATAAACAAGTGTAACGATTTACCTTTTTTACACCTAAAGACAACGCTTAATACATCCACGGTATTTATGTGTCGATCATTTAAGTTCTGAAAGACGGATCATTAGGGGTGAAAGAAAAAAGATAGAAGATAAGAAGAAACTAAACAATCATAGAACCTCACAACGCAATGGAATAACATATATTAATCAACATAATTCTTTACAAAGTCATTTCCAAAATTATACATCAGGGTCATACTAATATAAATTCTACCCTAGGACGGTTATAACAACCTGTCCCTACCTAACTGATACAATATACATATAAACAGCGGAAACAAGATAATAACTGGCTATCGATGAAGCCTCTTGCTCCAAGCTCCTCTAAAATGCATCAGTAGGAACCTGAACTACTTGGCTGCCCATAAACATTTGAGCACCTAAGAGTTTTAGGGAAATAAAATAAAACTCTGGTTGCACATGGGTCTAGTGTGAGTAAACTCAAAACAACCAAATTATTTCTTTTAAAACACTTTTAAAATCAGTGGTATCTCGTAAGACCATGCCATACATAAACACGGATGGGTTTTTACCTTACGATTACCTAAACACTTTTTATAGAAAATCCAGTGATATTATGATAATGTCTAATAGTTCAAGTAAAATATGAATATAGCTGAAATGCTTGCATCTCAGATTTCAACATAGTTGGGTACATCTGAAACCGTAAGGCGCGTATTGGAGAATGGATTCCATACTATGACAAGGTAAGGGGCTACCTTTTGATGGTGCATCTCTAGATAAAATGAACCAGGGTCTAATAAGAACATCTTGTACCTCTGCTACACATGACTGGCCTACCACTTGACTAGTAGTACCGAATATGATCACCCTACTTTGGGACCCGAAGAATACATGAGTAGATAATAACTGATCTAGATTTGGGATGAACATACCTTGATAGGAGTGACCCACTTAGCCCTCCTGCATGCCCGATTTTTGTCATTTCCCAGTTGATGAGGCTTGAGGCTATATTTTACCTTTATTTAGCACTTCCCACTTCGAATGACACTACTTCTATTACATCCTTTTTGGGGAATCCCTCCCAGACTAACATCAAATAGCCCTTGCAATTCAAAGCTTTATCTTCGATTCCATATCCTACAAGATGTCTTCGAGTCGAAACGCTTGAGTTGGATCGAAGTGGTTTTCGGATAACATATCTGATCCTGGTCTTTTCGAAACAACTTTCGACAATTTCCGGTAAACTCAACCCCAGTTCTTTAGGAAATAAACAGGCAAGATAAGAGCGGAGATTACCCCCTAACCGTTAGTGGATGAATTTCCTTATCATTTATCATAGAAGAACGAAATGAGATTTATACGCACAGTACAGCATCATTGGGGATGACTGTACCATATAACTCACATGTTTCTCCTAGATATTTCTAGATTTATTTTTTGGTCCAGGTTTCATAGTCAGATATTTAACTATCAAATAAACAATCATTCAAACATTGATTAATTCCATATGGGATCCACTAAGCCTTATTTAATTAATCTTTAATTAATTAAAACCACTTTATAAACATTCAATCAAAAGATCTGTACAAAACATTATTCCCAAACTCCTTACATCCCTTTTATACATGGAAAATATTTATACTTATCTTAGGGGTATAAGTATATTATCAAAACATTTGGAAAATTGTCTCTTTTCAAATTCCTTTTGAAAACATTATTTACTATAACCTAATCCACTTATCCTTTATAAAAAGTTCCTTTTTAAAAGCTCGCATCATATTTAAACACCTTTATAAATTTCCAAAATCAATTTATTAAACACTTTTATAAGTCTACAAATCTCTTTACAAACTTCTAAAATCATTTATAAAACATTTCCCCACATAAAACTCCCTTAATAAATCTTCTTCAAGAAAAATCCTTTACAAAATATCTTTTACAACTCATCCTTTTAAATCACTTTAAATAAACCTTTTTACTTAGTAAAACCCATTTTTATAAACAAGTTATTATTTGTAAATACCTTTATAAAATAATAATATAACTTGAAATATCATTTATAAACCTTAACCCCAAGCTGATTAAAGAATTGGAGCTAATTTAAAACCATACTTTAAAATTTCAAAAAGAGGCTTAGCAAACCCAATGGTAGCAATTTAAGTTATCATTTAACATCAATTTCACTTTCAAGTCACTTAACCATTGATTTACATAAGTCAACATATATGTAAATGCAATTCATATCCAAATCAAGGAATAACATGTCAATACAATTCAACTAGCATATACATGTCCAAATAACATAATAGCAGGATGGTGATTTGTCCTGCTAAATAGATGTCCAAACAATTCACTACTTATAGCAAAATGGGAATTTATTCTATGAATATATGTCCACACAATAAACAATTACATTATAGCAGAATGAGGATTTATTCTGCTAACAGAAGTCTAAACAATCAACTTATAGCAGAACGGAGATTTATTCTGCTTACACATGTCCACACAATCAAACCATTTACATAACTCATCCACAATTGTTTGTCTACTTAATGGTATCGACATTTGAATCCCTTATATTCAAAACCATCTTTGAAAAAGAAGTACCTTTAAAACAAATTTGATTCTTAGAAAATAAGGATTACAAACTTAAAACACCCTTTTTAAAATAATTAATTACAAGTTCAACGCTTTATTAAACCATAAATAATCTTTATTAATTCTTAACTTAATTAAATTATAAATCAAGAACTAATGAAACCTTTAGTAACTAATTAAACAATAATTAACTATTACATGATTAATTTAAAACCTAATTTATCCTCTATTAATTATAAACTAATAATTTAAACCTTCATTAATAATTAAATATTAATTAATGTAACAACCATGGTTTTGGTGATTACCTGTAATATTAGATTACAACGGTGGTTATAATTTAATAATGGAGAAATAAAATAAATTGAGATGTAAAATTTGTTAAAATTGTTTATTTTAAATAAACAATGGATTTTGAATAAATATAAAATGTTGAAAATAAAGTTTTAAAAACTTTATTAGGTTAGTTTGGGGTAAAAAATGAGCATTTTATGGTTTTAATTTGTTAAAATGCAATAATTTTTGAAATTATTGCCAAATGTCGATTTTTTTTAATTTTAATGAAATATTAGAATTTAATATGGTAAATATTGTAAATAGAAAGGTGGAATTTTGTTCTAAAATAATATTTAGATGTAAAAAAATGTTAATATGGGTTGCTATGTTTGATTGGATAAGAAAATGATTTTGTGGATATTTTGGTGTTAAAAATATTGTTTTATGTAAATAATGGTGTAAATTGAAGTATTTAAATAAATAATAATAATTTAATGATGGAAAATATTTTGTAATGGCTAAACTAATTTTTGTATGTTGGAAAACATTTTTGTAAACATAGACATATGTTGTGTAAATTTATTTAATTAAGATATGTGTAAATATGGTGAAATTAAAGTGTTAACCCAAAATTAACTTAGTTAAATTTAACTACGTATTATCATTTAGGCTATTGGGTAATAGGTTAGCCGAAAACCCATTTCTGAAATGATCAAAAGAGGTTGTACGTTCATTTCTTCTTTCTCATTTCTAGCTTCTTCTGTAAAACCTGAAAAATTGCAAAAATTGCCTCCTCTCCAACTCCTTAGATTAAAATCTCTTCAAAATTAAAGAAATCAAAGAGTGAAATAAGATAAATCCTAATCTAATACAGGTAATCTCACTAAAATCTTTGTTTCATCCTCTGTTTGTTTTATTTTGAGAGATTTTAGTTTACTGTAACTTCTGTTTTGCTTGCATGTCCTCTTTTCCAGCTTCTACAGGTCATTGAAGCTTCTCAAGGCCAAAAAGACTACAGCTTGCAAGTTTAAATCGCTAAATTATTGATAAGGTGAGTAGTAACTCACATTTCTAGCTAAATCTAATTGTTTGTAAGAAATTTGTTCAGTTTCTGTTGTGTTTTGATTTACTGTAAACGTGAGATTTCTGGTTTATAGCATAATGTTTGTTTGGGTTCAACTTTGTGAACCCATATCTCTTAGGTTTCATACCGGAATTGAGTGAAATATTTTCCGGATCATTGTCTAGGTTTAGTTGTATGTGCATGTCAAATTCATAGCTTGATTCATTATGGAAGCACCTGAAATCAGTGCTCAAAGTTGCAATCAAAAGAGGCAGAATTTCCTGTAAAGTTCCCGACCTCTAGGTCGACCTAGGTTCACTGGGGGCTGAACCTAGGTTCGACCTAAGGAATATATGGGTCGACCCCAAGGTTGACCTTAGCCTTTTCTAGGTCGACCCATGTATGTTTTTTGTCCAGGTCGATTTCTTTTTGTTCATGTGCACGGTTTTGCTTATTCTGCTTATTTCAATGAATGTTTTGATCAATTCTTGCAATATATTGGAGTGTTTTGTAGGGCTTTAACCTATCAATAGGTATGCCAACATTATTTTTGTTCCGTACTCCGGATTGACGTGTTTTTGCGATGATTTCATATGCCGATTTTATGGCTTTTTCGGTGATTTCTGCTGTTTTCAAGCAAGTGTTTTCTAAAACGATTTTGAAATGATTTTTATGATAAAATAGCTTTCGAAATAAATATTTTACAATATTTATAATTATTTTTAAAGCTATTAAAAATATATATTCTCTATAATAAAGAGAATTTCAAAGGTTTATTTTCCAAACGATTCCAAAAATTGTTTTAAAAACTAGTTTTCTCGAAACAAAGTATTTTCTATATAAAATACACGTTTTTGCACTCTACGAGCATATGAGAAAGAGATTTAAACAATTTTGTAAACCATGTGGTATGGGACACATGCGTTTACTTTTTTGGTTAATTCCGGACTTGTTTGTTTGAAGCTATACACATTTTTATAGACCTTCGGGTTGATTGCCAGTGCTGGACCTTTGTGTCATTTGGGCTTTTTAGTTGTTTGTCCTTCGGGATGTTTGTCCTTCAGGATGTTTGACCTTCGGGTCGTATTTGGCGCCTTATTTGTGATATAGTACTTGGCGGGCTAAGGCCATTTTGATAAGCACGTGCACCTTTTATGATATTTCATGATTTATTTGTGATTTCTGAATGTTTTCGCAATTTCGGGATTATTGGGCCTTTTGAGCCGTTTAAAGATTCATTATATGGTGATTACTTTTGGAGTTTTGAACTCTTAACCAAATTCTACATATTGTGATTTGTGGTTTCCATCCATTGGCGTATTTTTAAGACTTATGATTTCCTATTTAGGAGTTATTTGTGGTTGCCATTCTTTGGTGGATTTGAGACTTGTGATTTCCTATTTAGGAGTAATTGTTGATGAAAGCCATTCTATCGGTTATTGTACATGCCGATGATATGAGGCGATTATTTATGATTAATTAATATTGTTGTTGAACTTGCCTCTTTCGGGAAACCCTCATATGATATTTTGGTAGTTGATATGTATGTTTAGTGTTGGTTCTTCTCTTTTGAGAAGAAATATTATCATTTATCCCTATACTTTGTCTATTATATACTAATTGGTTTATTTAAGCTAGACTGACCCGTGTATTTTATATACTCGGGTCAAACCGAGTTGTTTCAGGTTAGACACCTACTGTATATTACCGCTATGCTGCTTCCACTATGGATTTTCTTGCTTTTTTGATGCTAATCATCTTTTATGTAGTCTTGTTGTATTTGTGAACTCTGATATGTACTTATTCTTTTTGACTCGATGTATGTATTGTGGTCTATGTACCACCACTGTTGTATCACTATGTAGTGTACTATGATGTATCTGTATATATGTATATGTATGTGTGACTGATGTTCTGTGATTTTTTGTATTTGTTGTTGTTATATTTTGTTCTGATAGATCCGTTAGCCACCGTAGTTTTGTGTTTAACATTTATTGAGTATGTCGATCCACTTGAAAAAGGGGGAAAAATTAGAGCACCTAATCGACGTATTCAATACTTGTTTAAGACAAAGCTTACGGATGGTCGCTCCTCACCAGCACTATTCTCTACATTAACAGACAGTATTACTCCGTAATGCTCTTTGTTAATGTGGGTCTCGGGGTGGGGCATCATAGCATGGTATTAGAGCTAAATTCAGAACAAAATATGATAAACACAGAACAGAACATATATTACAGTATATCGGAGTATAGTATAAGTGTTACATATTCCCTAATCATTGTGTCCTTAATCTTTTCGTGTCCTTGGGGTAGATGTAAGTTGGGAATACGTTTAGGAATGCATTTTAATTCTGTAGTACTCCATAATTAAAATAATGATATATTACCCCATGAATAATCCTTATCTTATCTTATACTTTAAGCTTATGGCTGGAAGAGGCAAAGGTCGCCGTTCTGATGCTGGGCCATCCAATGGCTCACATCGAGACAGTGTTTATATGTCTACTGATCAGTTCGTGGAGTTATTCAGGAGCACTCAGCCTCCAGCTCCTACTCCTTCTTCTCCTCCACGCAAGTCTACTTTTGCACATATGTGCAGTGATTTCTCTCATCTTGGAGGCAAGCGTTTCAAAGGCTCAGAGTCTGTTCTTAAGGTCCAGGCATGGCTTCGTACATGTGAGCGTATCTTTACTTGCATGGATCTTTTCGACCATCACCGAGTACTTGTAGCATCGAGTATGTTGCAAGAGCGTGCCGTTGATTGGTATAAGCTTCTTATTGCTGAGCTTGATGAGTCTAGTCTTACTTGGATCCAGTTTAAGGAGCGATTCGAACTTAAGTTCGTTCCCGAGTCCGAGAAAGCCCTCTTAGCCCGTCGCTTCCTTGAGTTGAAGCAAGGGAAGTCTTCAGTTTCCGAGTATGTATCTTCATTCTAGGCCTTTTCCAAGTATGGTCTCGAGTATATTAGCACTTCTTATAAGAAGAATCTCAAGTTTATTTATGGCCTCAAGAAATATTTGAAGAAATCTTTGATGCTTAGGCTTAAGCTTTCATTTGAGGAGTTGGTTGACTCGGCGCTTCATCTTGAAGCAGTCGAGAAGGAGAGAGATAGTAGTGATGAGACTGAGGTGCGTAAGAACCCCAACAAGAAGAGGTTTCCTTTTCAAAAGCCCAAGTCTTTTCCTCATAACAAGAAAAAGAAGTCTGTTGGTTCTAACTCCCAGCCCAGTGATGCACCTCCTAGTCGGAAGGGGTGTTTCAATTGTGGCTCTTCTGATCATTTGTTTCGAGATTGTCCCAAGCCTCATGTATGTCGTTATTGCAAGAAAGAGGGACATCGGGTTTCATCTTGTCCCATTGCTTCTAGCAATGCTAAGTCAGGCAAGCTTAATGTGGTGGATGCTTCTGGTGGTTCTTCTCAGCCCAGAGGTACTTCTCCTTCTATTCTTCAAAGTACTATATTATTTCATGATCGTTCTATTCGAGTTCTCTTCGATACGGGTGCTTCACACTCATTCGTATCGAAGGAACTTGTTGATGTTATACCATTGGATGTTTCTTGCCCTGTTACTTCTTTGAGGATTGCGAATCCTATTGGGGGATCCGCAACACTTAGCATGCTTTGTAGTGATGTTGAGATTATTCTTTGTGGTTTTTCTTTCCGTGCGAATCTGCATGTTATTCACTATCTTGGATTTGATATAATTTTGGGGATGGATTGGCTTGCATGTTATCAAGACCGAATCCTATGTTCTGAAAGGATCCTATATCTTAGGCATCCTGATTTGGATGACCAGTTATCTCTTGTTCTTCGGAATGTTGATGGTGATTCTAAAGCATCTTTATTTGCTCTTAAGTCTCGAGATGATGATGATGTATCTCGAATTCCGGTCGTTTGAGATTTTGCTGATGTATTTGAGCCTGTTTCAGGTTTGCCACCTAAGCGGGAAATTGAGTTCCGTATTGACCTCATTCTTGGTGCTCGGCCTATTAGTCGTCTTCCCACGAGGATGTCCACTAAGGAAAATGCGGAACTCAAAAAGAAATTGTTGGAGCTTGAAGCCAAGCAATTCATTCAGTCCAGTTCTTTATTGTGGGGTGCCGCGGTTGTCTTTGTTAAGAAACCTGATGGTACTCTTAGGCTTTGCATCGATTACTGAAAGCTTAACGAGTTGACCATTAAGAACAAGTATCCATTGCCTAGGATCGATGACATGTTCAATCAGTTGAGTGGTGCTAAGGTCTTTTCTCGGCTTAACCTTGCCACTAGTTTTCATCAGTTATGAGTTGCGGAGAATAGCATTCCTCTTACCGCATTCCGCACTCGTTATGGTTCTTATGAGTGGCTCGTTATGCCGTTCGGTTTGACGAACGCTCCAGCTTATTTCATTGATCTCATGAATCGAGTATTTCGGGAATATCTCGATAAGTTCGTCCTTGTATTCATTGATTACATCCTTGCCTATTCTAAATCTGAAGCCGATCATGCTCATCATTTAAGGATTGTTTTGAGTACTCTTCGTTAGCATCAACTTAAAGCCAAATTCTCCAAGTGCCACTTTTGGGAGAATAAGGTGAAGTTCCTTGGCCATGTTATATCTTCGGATGGTATTTCTGTCGATCCATCGAAGATAGAAGCCATTCAGAATTGGAAAGGGCCAGAGAACGTTTCTGAGATTCGCAGTTTCCTTGGATTGGCGGGTTATTACCGTCGGTTCATCAAGGATTTCTCCCGCATTGTTCTTCCTCTTACTAGCCTTACTAGAAAAGGCGTTCGATTTATTAGGTCTGATAAGTGTGAAGCTTCTTTTCATAAATTGAAAGAACTTCTCACTAATGCTCCTATCCTTGTGGTTCCAGAAGGGAATCAAGATCTTGTTGTCTACACCGATGCTAGTAGATGTGGTCTCGGCGCCGTGCTTATGCAGAGAGATTGAGTAGTTGCCTATGCTTCTACGCAATTACGTCTGAATGAGGTTCGCTATGCCACCCAGGACTTAGAGTTAGCTGCCATAGTCTTTGCCTTGAAGATTTCACGTCATTATCTATTAGGCGAGCGCTTCATTCTTTATACCGATCATAAATCATTGAAGTATCTATTCACCCAGAAAGAGCTTAATATGCGGCAACGATGTTGGCTTGAGTTCCTAGCCTCTTATGATTTTAATATCCAGTACACTCCTGGAAAAGGGAACCGAGTTGCAGATGCGCTAAGTCGCAAGCACTCGGCTGTTGTATCTACGATGTTAGCCGAGTGGGAAGTGTTGGAGACTCTATCTCTTTGTGATATTCGTGATTGTGCTCCCGCTTCAGATTCTCCTATCTTATTATTTAGCTTGGAAGCTCGTCCTAACTTATTGGATTGTATTGTCAATGTTCAGAGGCAAGATCCAGATCTTGTGCATCTTATTCAGCTATGTAAGTCTGAATCCCGTGACGATGAGTTGAGGGATTTCAACATTGATATTCATGGTTGCCTTCGTAAGAAGAATCGATTATCGTGCCTTGTGTTTTTGATCTTAGGCAGGACATTCTTGATGATTGTCACCGTTCTTAATATACTTTTCGTCCCGGCAGTAGCAAGATGTATGCTGATATGAGACGCTTGTATTATTGGGAAAGCATGAAGCGTGATGTTGCAAGTTATATAAGTAATTGCATGACTTGTCAACTCATTAAAGTCGAACATCAGCGTCCCAATGGTCTTCTTCAGCCTCTTGAGGTCCCGTTGAGGAAATGGGATCAAATCTCTATGAACTTTATTAATGGCCTACCTCGTTCGAGATCGGGCCATAACAGGTTATTGTGGATCGCTTGACTAAATCTGCTCATTTCATTCCAATTAAATCTAATAGAACAGCTTCTCATCTATCTAAGCTATATATTAAGGAGATCGTGAGACTTCATGGTGTTCCTAGTTTGATCATTTGTGATAGAGATCCACTTTTCACCAGTAATTTCTGGCAGAGTCTTCAGAAAGCTTTGGGTACAAAGCTTAACTTCAGCACAACTTATCATCCGCAGTCTGACGGACAGACTGAACGGGTGAATCGTATTCTCGAGGATCTACTTTATGCATGCATTCTTGATTTTGGTGGTAGTTAGGAAGACCACCTACCGCTTGTTGAATTCTCTTATAACAACAATTTTCATTCCAGTATCGGTATGGCACCTTTCGAAGCCCTATACGGAAGGTGTAACAACCCGCATATTTATCGATTTTGTATTTAAATATTTTATTTAAATATTTTATCGTTAATCGGATTTTGGTCCGAAAAGCTACTTTTTGCATACGGTCGAATTAGGACTCGGGACCACTTCCATTGAGTCCGAAATGACATTTGCGATCTTTTTTAGTATAAGCTTCGATATGTTTGGAGTAAGTCGAATTTGGCTACTTTTTCTATTGGGTTTTGGGTTTGGGTTCAACCCAATGTTCTATCTTTATACCCTAGCTCAGCCCTCTCTTCATTCATTAGCTCATTCATTTATTTTTCTCTATCAAAACTGAAAATGGAGAGAGGAATGGGAAATTAGAATTGCCAAACCTTAAATCCAATTGCAAACTCCAAATTCTTGCTCCAAATTGAAGTAGAAGCTAAGGTAAGCTCCATCTTCATCTTCTCCATCTCTTCTACTCTTTGATTTTTGAAATTTCCTAAAACCCTAACTTGGAAAATGTTTCATTTTGAGCTTTAGATTGAAGCTCCTTGGGTTGAAATTGAAAAGTGATTATTCTAGCTTTGCTTGTAGCTTCTCTCTTGTGTTTTGGGATTAAAGGTAAGATTTTTATCTCACATCTTAATCTATATTTATCTTCGATTGTTAGGTATGAATTCCTAACACCTATTCTTGTGCAAATGCTTATGGTTTGGATTGATTCGGTGAATATTCCAATTTTTAGTTTTTTGAGTTCAATTCTTTGAAAATCCTAACTTTGATGTTTTGATCATGTTTTCGGTGATGAATCGGAGTGCCTATAGGGCCGTAGTATCGATTGAAAAAAGCCCCGTAGTCCATTGCTCGACTCGGGTGAAAGTGTGGGAGATCTCTCTCCCACTTGGCTGAAAAACAGTTTCAGCTCGACACCAGACGTCTGTAGGTAGGCTCAGACGTCTGGAGTCTGTTTCAGGAAGTTTCCGAAACTTGCTGCAGACGTTTGAGCATTTACCCCAGACGTCTGGAGCCTGTGATCTGCTCTATTTTGCCTGCTTTTGCCTATTTAGCTCGGGATTTCAATTTCTATCGGATCAAGGTTATCCGATTCGTCGTTATCATTTATTTTCTTCATTGATGACTTCTTCTCGGGATTTCTAAGAATGTCGCTCACCTCTGCGTAGGCGATCTTATCCGAAAAACATTCAACAGAATTTCTATTATGATGGTTTTTGGGATTGATTTCTTTGGATTTTTCTCACGTCTTCGAACGTGAATTTACGTGATTCGATTCGTTTCAACAATTGTTTTGTGACTTGTCACTTTAAAAATATAAAGGTTTCAATACTAGTAGTAAATATCAAAACTCTTTCATCAAAACAATTTCAACTCTATTTTCATTATCAAACTCGTTTATAAAACTGTTTTCCAATCTACTAGTATATACAAACCTTTACCTCATTCGTATGAGAAAATCTAATTAAACGGCTTAGCAAAACAAGTGGTATGAAACGCTTGCGTTTACTTCGTCGGTTAATTTATGGACTTGTTCGATTGAAACTCTTGTGACAATTTTCTAGTGCAGATCTACAATCTGTTCGTAAATATTTGAGTTAAGCAAGTGGTTATGGGACATGAAGCTAAACTCTTATATTTACTAGCTTAGTGTAATCGACACTTCCTTATGATCATGACGATCATTCTTGTGATTTAGACTAGCGATTGAGCGATGTCTCTTTCTTGCGAGGTTAGACTAGACACCATTTGTGTGATTTCGATTCACACATATCTCTTTATCTTCAAGGTTAGTCTATACCTCATTGGTGTGATTTCGATTCACACATATTGAAACTCTTGTGACAATTTTCTAGTGCAGATCTACAATCTGTTCGTAAATATTTGAGTTAAGCAAGTGGTTATGGGACATGAAGCTAAACTCTTATATTTACTAGCTTAGTGTAATCGACACTTCCTTATGATCATGACGATCATTTTTATGATTTAGACTAGCGATTGAGCGATGTCTCCCATGGTCTTCGGGCCATTTCTGTGTGGAAACCCCATGGGCTTCGGGCCATTCCTGTGTGAAATATGGGGTAGCACCCCATGGTCTTCGGGCCATTTCTGTGTGGAAATTTAATGGATAGCTTCCATGAGATAGCTTCTCGTCCTGTGTGATACGCGTAGGTGAGTTTTCATGCTCCCATTCATGTGTTAGGCCTCCCCCCTTTTTTTATGTATTTTCTGGATTTCTGGTGATGATTTCTGGAATTTTGTGCTTCACCAACTTTCATGATTTTCATTGATATGATATCAGTTTTTGTGCGTTGGTGAATTTATGTGTTATTGACTTGTTTTGAATACAAGTTTAGGGTATGATACCCTATTTTATCTTTGAGAAGATTCTTGTGATATTGATTAACCTCTTGTTGATTTTCAATTGCATACTTATAGTAGTATGCCACTATGGTTATTACATGTTCATGTCATGTCTTTTACTTTATACCATATCACCTGATATTTATAGCTTGACTGATCCGTTTATTATTTTCTTATAAATAATACTCGGGTCAGACCGAGATGTTACAGGTGCTTCTGCTTGACTTCTCTTCAGGACTATTCTGACTTTTGGCTAACTACATAGATCGTAGTTTTTGGATATACACATTTGAGATATAGACTCTATGTTGTGTACTTATTCTTTTGTATAGCATGTGTTGCTATTCTTTTTGTATTATCGTGGATCTTTCAGACCACTACTCTGATGTACACTTTCATGTGTTATATATTTATTCATATCTTCTTCCGCCTTTGTGATATGGATGTCCGCGACTGATTTATGTTATGATTATTTCTATGTTTGTTTCCGAAGATTATATATAGCCACCGTGTGATAGCTTTGTGTTTGTATCGGTATGTCGGATTTCCTCCTTAAAAGATATGCATTCTCTTCTATCTGACATATCGGTGCTCGCACAAAGAAGTTACATGGATGGTCGCTCCTCCACAGCCTTATTCTCCGTGCTAATTGACAGCACTACATCGTAGTGTTCTTGGTTAGCGTGGGTATAGAGGTGGGGCGTCACAGAAGGCCATGTCGATAACCTTCTTGTTGGTTGGAATCTGGGGAGAAGTTGATTTTAGGCCCCGATTCTATTCGTGAAGCTTCAGAGAAGATCGATCTTATTCGTCGGGAAATGAAAGAGGAAAAGAGTCATCAGAAATCCTACGTGGACAACCGTAGGAAGCCTCTTGAGTTCTCTATTGGTGATCTTGTTTATATTTGTGTATCTCCCTTGAAGGGGGTAATGCGTTTCAGTAGGATCGTGAAATTGGCTCCTCGATTCATAGGACCATTTCCTATTACAGAGCGTATTGGTCCAGTTGCTTATAGAAAATCACTTCTGGCTCATTTATCTGGTATTTATGACATGTTTCACGTCTCTCAGCTTTGGAAGTGCCTTCATGATTCAGATTCTGTTATTGATTCTCCTTGTCTGCAAGAGGTTGAGATCTCACCTGATTTATCTATTGTGCAACATCATGTCTGTATTCTTGCTCCGAAGGTGAAATGCCTTCGAAATAAGGATGTACCGCTCGTGAAGATTCAATGGTCCGCTAATCCCAATGACTGTACATAGAAAACCAGAGAATATATCGAGCGATCTTATCCAGGTTTTCTAACTTCTTGTGTTAAGGGTGAGAATTTTAAACTCAAGCTTATCTACTTTCCTTTGCTATATGAAATATATCGTGTTGAATACAACTCTTTTCTAGGAAATTGCGAGGACACAATTTTTAGGGGGAAGTATGTAACAACCCTGGTTTTGGTGATTACCTATAATATTAAATTATAACGATGGTTATAATTTAATAATGGAGAAATAAAATAAATTGGAGATGTAAAATTTGTTAAAATTGTTTATTTTAAATAAAAAATGGATTTTGAATAAATATAAAATGTTGAAAATAAAGTTTTAAAAACTTTATTAGGTTAGTTTGGGGTAAAGAATGAGCATTTTATGGTTTTAATTTGTTAAAATGCAATAATTTTGGAAATTATTGCCAAATGTTGATTTTTATTAATTTTAATGAAATATTAGAATTTAATATGGTAAATATTGTAAATAAAAAGGTGAAATTTTGTTCTAAAATAATATTTGGATGTAAAAATAATGTTAATATGGGTTACAATGTTTGATTGGATAAGAAAATGATTTTATGGATATTTTGGTGTTAAAAATATTGTTTTATGTAAATAATGGTGTCAATTGAAGTATTTAGATAAAAAGTAATAATTTAATGATGGAAAATAATTTTTAATGGCTAAACTAATTTTTGTATGTTGGAAAAAAAATTTGTAAACATAGACATATGTTGTGTAAATTTATTTAATTAAGATATGTGTAAATATGGTGAAATTGAAGTGTTAACATAAAATTAACTTAATTAAATTTAACTAAGTATTATCATTTAGGCTATTGGGTAATTGGTTAGCCCAAAACCCATTTTGAAATGATCAGAAGATTCTGTACGTTCATTTCTTCTATCTCATTTCTGGCTTCTTCTGTAAAACCTGAGAAATTGCAAAACTGGCCTCCTCTCCAACTCCTTAGATTAAAATCTCTTCAAAATTAAAGAAATCAAAGAGTGAAATAAGATAAATCCTAATCTAATACAGGTAATCTCACCACAATCTTTGTGTCATCCTCTGTTTGTTTCATTTTGAGAGATTTCAGTTTACTGTAACTTCTGTTTGTCTTGAATGTCCTCTTTTCCAGCTTCTATAGGTCATTGAAGCTTCTCAAGGCTAAAAAGACTACAGCTTGCAAGTTTAAATCGCTAAATTCTTGATAAGGTGAGTAGTAAATGACATTTCTAGCTAAATCTAATTGCCTGTAAGAAATTTGTTCAGTTTCTGTTGTGTTTTGATTTACTATAAACTGTAAACGTGAGATTTCTGGTTTACAGTATAAAGCTTGTCTGGGTTCAACTTTGTGAACCCATATCTCTTTGGTTTCATACCGGAATTGAGTGAAATCTTTTCCGGATCATTGTCTAGGTTTAGTTGTATGTGCATGTCAAATTTCATAGCTTGAATCATTGTGGAAGCAGCTGAAATCAGTGCTCAAAGTTGCAATCGAAATAGACAGAATTGCCGGTAAAGTTCCCGACCTCTAGGTCGACCCAGGTTCACTGGGGGCCGACCCTAGGTTTGACCTAAGGCATATATGAGTCGACCTTAGCCTTTTCTGGGTAGACCCATGTATGTTTTTTTGTCCAGGTCGATTTCTTTTTGTTCCTTTGCACTGTGTTGCTCATTCTACTTATTCCAGTGAATGTTGTGATCAATTCTTGCAATATTTTAGAGTGTTTTGAAGGGCTTTAACCTATCAATAGGTAAGCCAACATTATTGTTGATCCGTACTCCAGATTGACGTGTCTTTGAGATGATTTCATATGCCGATTTTATGGTGTTTTCGGTGATTTCTGTTGTTTTCGAGCACGTGTTTTCTAAAACGATTTTGAAATGATTTTTATGATAAAATAGCTTTCGAAATAAATATTGTACTATATTTATAATTATTTTTAAAGCTATCAAAAATATATATTCTCTATAATAAAGAGAATTTCAAAGGTTTGTTTTCCAAATGATTCCAAAAATTGTTTTAAAAACTAGTTTTCTTGAAACAAAGTATTTTCTATATAAAATACACGTTTTTGCAGTCTTCGAGCGTATGAGAAAGAGATTTAAACGATTTAGTAAAACATGTGGTATGGGACACGTGCGTTTACATTTTCGGTTAATTACAGACTTGTTCATTTGAAGCTATACATATTTTTATGGACCTTCGGGTTGATTGCCGATACTGGACCTTCGGGTCATTTGGGCTTTTTAGCTGTTTGCCATCCTCTGGCGTATTTTTAAGATTTATGATTTCCTATTTAGGAGTTATTTGTGGTTGCCATTCTTTGGTGGATTTGAGACTTGTGATTTCCTATTTAGGAGTTATTGTTGATGAAAGCCATTCTATCGGTTATTGTACATGCCGATGATATGAGGCGATTATTTTTGATTAATTGATATTGTCGTTGAACTTGCCTCTTTCGAGAAACCCTCATATGATATTTTGGTATTTGATATGTATGTTTAGTGTTGCTTCTTCTCTTTTGAGAAGAAATATTATCATTTATCCCTATACTTCATCTATCATATACTAACCAGTTTATTTAAGCTAGACTGACTCGTGTATTTTATATACTCCGGTCAGACCGAGTTATTTCAGGTTAGTCACTTACTGTAGATTACCGCTATGCTGCTTCCGCTATGGATTTTCTTGCTTTCTTTTGATGCTAGTCATCTTTTATGTAGTCTTATTGTATTTTGTGAACTCTGATATGTACTTATTCTTTTTGACTCGATGTATGTATTGTGGTCTATGTGCCACCACTGTTGTATCACTATGTAGTGTACTATGATGTATCTGTATATATGTATATATATGTGTGACTGTTGTTCTGTGATCTGTTGTATTCGTTGTTGTTATATTTTTTTTCTTATAGATCTGTTTGCCACCGTAGTTTTGTGTTTAACATTTATTGAGTATGTCGATCCACTTGAGAAAGTAAAAAAATTTGAGCACCCAATCGACTTAATCAATACTTGTTTAAGACAAAGCTTACGGATGGTCACTCCTAAACAACCCTATTCTCTGCCTTAACAGACAGTATTACTCCGTAATGCTCTTTGTTAATGTGGGTCTTGGGGTGGGGCATCACAATTAATCTCAAATATTTAATGAAATAATCTTTAATTAAAACTTAAATGATAAATTAACCTTTAATAAATAATTTATTATTAGTTAAAATCTTAATTAGTTTATAATTAAAAATAATTAAATATTATCTTAATAATTAATTAATAATTAACCCTATATTTAATTAAAAATTAATTAAAAATAAATCATATACTTAACTCATAATTAATTTAAAATTAATATTACCATTTGAAAGATAATTAATTGATAACTAATCTTCAGTTAATTAAAATTAATAAACCTTGTTTAATACTTAATTAATTATTAATTATTAAAATTAGTTAATTGATAATTGAAACTTAATTAACTTTCTAAAACATGTTTACTGAGTTTATTAAACATTTTAAAACTCTTGAAAAGTATTGTAACGACCCGCCTTTTTGGACGGTTTAAATCTACGATAAACCACAAACGTCAGACTCAAACCATTCAAAAGGGCAAATTGTTATGGGTAAATAAGAAAAAGCAGAGAAAGAAAGAAAACAAATATAGAATCTCGTAGTGGAATGACAAAATATAATAATCAAATAAACAGTTCATGAAGCTTTTTATAAATAACATTGATTAAACTTTTATAATACAAATTAGAGTTACATATAACAAGAACTAATGATAAATAAATGCAGCAGAACAACATGATGCAGTGGAATAAATATAATACATAATAATGGTACAAAATCTTCGTCTTCATCCTCTAGAAAGCAGTCTTCGATAAACTGAAAAGCTCAGACTGACCCGAGCGAATTAAAAAGACAAAAACTCGAGTCAGAACTAAAAGATCTTATATAAGTTAAATCAACAGTAAATAAATAGGAGTGTAACGGCGTCAGAGATGTTTACAGGTTTTGACATCTCCTATCTAGTGTCTAACATGAGTGCAATAACTTAAGAGATGGTCGAGATTTCCATCTCTCTAAGGATCCGTCAAACTATCTACTACATAGTACAATGCACTATTATAATAGTGTCTATAGTAAAGTATTAAAATAGCGTTAAGGCGTTAAACATATCCCCCTTAACACATTTTTATATATTCCCATAGTCTATACAGTACCGTACGCTCCACCAAACCAGTGGTTTACCCAGAGGGCACTCCATAGGTAAGGGACAAAACAAACTCGTACAAGGCACAATTGGGCATGTGAACACGGCACGCGAGGCAATGCCAGGGTAGATATACCGTTTGCAGATCCAGACTGGTGGTAACGCATAGCAGCTACTATCGCCCACCTCAGAACACACTCCCATAATCCAAAATCAAGGGGTGGCCACCAAATCATCACAAAGTCATAATATGGTATCGAAGAAATGTGTCCGATCGGAGGTGCGACCTCATTTGGCCCGGCATGGCTCCTGTTTTAGTCACATCTAAGCTGACTCACGGGAGTCAGGGTCACATAAATACCTCATATAGAATCGTACACCAAACCATCCTACTTCATTTCTGGAATCTCTACCACGTGCATAGTTGTTAAACTGGTTTTCAATATCAGCAGAGAGTATGACAATATCTGATCCCGGTCACTTTAACAACCAACCACTTACTACCCACCGGATGGTTCTTTTACATTTCCAAAACCATTTCATATTGATATCAAAATATCATATACAATTCAAACCATATCATTTTCGAAATTATATTCACAATTAGGTTAAATTCTTATTTCAAAATCATCATATTTACTCAAATATGTCACTTAAATCCCTACTTATGTTATAACATCATTTAATCGTATTCTACTAAAAAATCGAGGATTTAAATATAAGACTTCCACTTTACAAAACTTGAAATTCAGAAAATAGTTTAAATAGTTTTAAAAATAATTTAAGATAGTTTAAAATAGATTAAAACAGATTAATATAGTTTAAAATAGATTAAAATGGATTAATATAGTTTAAATAGATTAATATAATTTAAAATAGATTAAAATAATTTAATATAGTTAAAATAGATTAAATAGATTAAAAATAGATTAAAATGGGTTAAAATACTTTAAATAGATTTAAAAAAGATTAAAATACTTTAGAATTTTGATTTAAACCAAGTTCCAATTCCAACCTTCAAACTTGGATTTTCAAAAGTAATTAAATCTATATAAATCAATTTCCTTCAAAATATCATTTAATCCAATTTAAGATTTAAGGGCTTTAAAATCGTTTAATTTAACCAATCCGGTGTCCGTATATAATTTTCTACCCTATGGTTAAGTGATACGGATATTTATCATGTCAATACGCAAAAATTTAAATTTACAGGTATATATTATTTCAACCTCCAATCCCAAATTCCAAATCAATGAAAATCGCTTGGATTTATCATTTCAACCCATAACGATTTTCTCCTATTCTATATGATCGTTCGAGTATATATCATTTCAACCCATAAGGATTTTCTAACAATAACTAAGAGAACTTGCAGTGTTATGACAATATAAATATAACATCAAATCATCCAATATCAACCATTAAATATACATCACAATCATCACCCAAATCAACCAATAAACATCAATAGATAACTGATTATCATTATCAGGTATTAAATTGACAATTAAATTCAATATTAAATTAAACGATGATTAAATGCAATAACAGTTAAATTTAACTAGAATGGCAATTTAAATATACCAAACATCAACCAATCAATTCCAAATCACATCATAAATTCAATTTAACTAACATAAGATAATTTAGTAGTTGTGAGTGGGTTAAAACACTCACCTTTGATTTATAGTCGATTCAAATCAAATAAAAGCCCAAAATTTAAATAGAAGAAATCACACGTGAATCGAATTTTATATGCAAAAGATATTCATGTTATAAGAAATATTATTAAAATAATAATTGGTACACGTTTAAATAAAAATAAACAAATTTTTAATACTTACGTTTTGCTCAAGATAGGCTTCAGGCAAAGATGGAAGAACAAACTAAGATGAGGGCAGGACATGTAGGAAAAAAAAGGATGAAACTCACGTTTCATAAAAGAAAGCTTTTGAATTTGCAAAATGAGAGCTTTTGAATTTGCAAGTTCACATTAAAATGATTCAAGGAAAGGAAGATTTGAATTAGAGATCTATACATAGAAAATGAAGCGGTGACAAGAAAAAAAATGAATGAACAATTTTAAAAATGTGAACAATTTGCCGATGAGATTATAGATTCAGCAAAGAATAATTTGAACTAAATGAATATAAGGTGTCAGGAGAAACAAAACGTAAAAGAAGAAATAAAGTGGCAGGTTATTTAATAATAATGAAATGAAGGTGGAGGGACAAAATGAATGTCACGTTTCTAAAATGAAGGCTTTAGAAAATATAGGCTACCCAAAATAAATAAATAAATATGAGGTGGAAGAAGGCTACAGGAAAACAAAATGAAAAGAAATGAAGTGGATGTAGAAATATGAAATGAGATGGAGAAAACAACAAACTCACTTTTTTTACTTTAGGAATTGGAGGTAGGACATGGTGTAAAGAGGTGAAGAAAGGTTAAATAAATAAATAAAATATGCATACATATAAAATGAAACTCATATTTGAGAAGATGTAGCTTCAGGAAAAAGTGGATGGAAATAAACGAAAATGAAGAAACAACAAAAATGAGGAAAGAAATGTGGTATGTATTAAATAATGATGAAGGAATGCACAGACCAGATGTACACTACCAACTAACCTTTGGAATTCAAATTTCAAACTTATGTCTCCTCTTTATTACTTTCCTCAACTCTTATAAACCCATAGTTACACCTATTTAATTTTACATTAACACACAATAAATATAAATAAATTCTTTACACAAATTTGTGTAATTAATTAAGGAAATATATATAGCATTAAGAACCTTTCATCTCTCTCTCTCTCTGTGTGATTAGATTAGGAATTTAAACAAACTTGTTAACATTTCGATTAAACATTTTACTAGGAACGCATTAACATACATTAAACAAATATGGCAGCATATATGAGGTAATATAAATAGGTGTATAATACACACACACACACACACACACACACACACACATATATATATATAGACACACACAAACACACATCTTTATCTCCACTTATGGTTTACATTCATTAATAAAAGGTATGCTACTAATCCACGTAATGAGACAATGAATGTAAGAGTAAATTAGAAGAGCGAAGATGGAAAGGTAAATTATGTTGCAATTAAAATCTAATCAAGTCTAAGTAAAAAGGAAATAGTCAAGTGTAAATCTATTTTACCCCTTTACAATCTCCTATTAACATTTAATTTAAAACCATATGAGATTTCAAACCTAAATAATTCTTTTTTTATATAATTGGATCTGAAACATAAGTTTATATTTAGGTACAAATATATATGCAGTAAACCAACACTAAAATTAGAAACATAAACTGAATTAATTGGAAATAAATCACCCAATTTAAATTTATTTCAATATACATCTACAATTAACGTCTCTCTCTTTTTAATTAAAAGGTTCCAATCACATTAATTGCCATTGATTTCTATGTTAAATAATTAATTTCTTATTCCTGTAATTAATCTGTAAGCTAAAATACATTTCAAACAAATAAACATATGTTTACCCCTTTACTAAACTTATTCATTTTTATTCTTTTATTTTTAATTTAAATGTTCTCATATTAAATCAACTATTACCTTATGAATTTATTCAACATAAGTTTTCATTTTATTTCACTCAACTCTATAGTTAACATCTTTTATTACATTAACTACAATATTTAATTTCATTGATTTCCAAATTGATTTCAACAGATTAAATAATAAGATGATAAGTAAAACAATATTTACATCTAAGTAATTTAAACACATTTAAAAAACAGATTTATAAATCAATTCAGTGTTGAATATTACACTAATTACAGTGTTCAATTTCAACTGTAATTAAATCCAATTAATTATATTTTAATTCCAATAAATTGATTTAATTTGATTTCAATCTTTTATTCAATCATTTATTTTCAAATGGGTAAAACTAACACTATTTTACATTTTATTACCTCAATATTCTACAGTTATTGCCTTAATTCACATTAACGTAACATTTAATTACATTTAATGCAATTTATTTCTAATTTTATTTCAACAAGTTAAACAAATAAGTAACAAATAACAATTGTCACCTTTAGCTTAATTTAATTACATTTATAAGTTGATTGTCTACACAAATGTTATAATTATTTGCACAACACTAATTTTTATTCAATTACAATTTATTACATACTATTTCATTAATTAATACAACATTTAAATTATCAATTACTTTTTTAATCTGATTATAAATTAATACACACATTATTACAATTTATTTACAATCTATAACCAATCATAACTTTTTAATCATTTCCATTAATTGGAATTACATTTAAAGAAATTATCAATTTCCTTAATTTAATACTATTACATTTCATTCCAGTTATTATTCCCATTAATAAATCTTAAATTTTAAATTTCTCACATTAATTAAGTCACAAATTTTTATTTCTTCAAAATTACATTATAAATCTTATTAAATCAATAAATTAATTATCGGAAAATTATGGGTCATTACACTCTCCCCCACTCAAAACTTTTCATCCTCGAAAAGGAAAAAGGGAAAAGATTGAAAACATTTCACAAAATTTATAAACACTAAATTTACATAATTAAGTAGTTTAAATAAAAGGTATCAATTTATAAACAACTAAATCATTTTACATTAAGTTAATAAAAGTTTGAAAACATTTCACAAAATTTTTCTAAGTCAAAAATTCATAGGAAATTTCGGCAGAGTCTCCTTTGTACGGAGAGGTCTGGGAGAAATAATAATATCAATAATAACAATATATATCATATTTCAAAATTTTAATACCCCAAAATTTTGTGAAAAATTATTTTAATGAGATAATTTAAATTTTGAAATATTTAGATTTAATATGGTAGAATTTTTGGGATTAATTAATGTGCAAGGATATGTATGCATATGCACACTGGAAATGGCACAGGGAAAATCCAAGAATTTGTGGAAAAAAAAGAGGGGGACAGAAAAGTTTTATTTAAAAATAAGAAAGTGAATTCTTATTTAAAGCATTGGATTTTAACTTAGGCCTAACCAAGTTAAAAATGAAATATATGCCTATATGTATTTTTCTGTGAAACATGGGGAAATTAAATAAATATTTATATACCTATACACATGCATATTTTCTGTGAGCAGAAAATGTTAATGTTAAGCAAGAAGAAATAGCATCAAAAATGACATGAAATATAATACAAGTCAATATGTTAGTGTAGGTAAAAATGGAAAGGAAGATTTTTGGAAAAGAAGAAAAGAAAAGAAAATATATATATATATATAAAATGACTGAGTCACACATTTATCATGACTTGGGTGAGTATACAAAAATAGATATTTTCTGGAAAAAGTAAAGAGAAAGGAGTACTAACCATAATTGGCTAAGGTAGCCGGGGTATCAAGGAGGGAAATGTGAAAACATAAAAATGAAAAATACATGATTTTAGCTAGGACAAAAGTGGAATTTTATCTTGGTAAAACCCTAGAGGAAAACATTTATATAAATAGGCAGTTATAACCATAAAATCATTTTTACCCGAGTTGCTTAAAAATAAGAAAGAAAGAAAAAAAAAGAAGGAGAAACATATAGGGATTCTTGATCAAAGGCAGGAAGAACTTAGGTGAGTGATCTCACTAAACTCATGGCATTAAGACTTGATATGAAGCAGCCAAAATTCTATATTGCTATTTGCATTTTTTTTTCTTGGGTTTGTTGAACATGATTTTATCAATGCTCTTTGGATGATTCTGATCTGTCATGATTTTTATTATGGATATTTTTGGATGATTTTTGATCTGTTATGATGTTTCCTTCTGATGTGTAACCCACTATTTTTTTACTACATTCAGAAAATCTAAGAATACGCTTAACTGATATGGATCTATGGCATGGAAATTCTAATAAAGAAAAATATTATGAGCTGCATTATACTTGGTATAAGTGCTGAGGCTAAAAATAATATTAGGGGTGCTATAGAAATTCTATATGTGCTGAGCCCTTAATTAAATAGATAAACCACAAGTTAAAAATTATGGTTAAGCTAGATCTTGAATCTGGTTCAATCTGTAACGACCCGCCACTCATTCTACAGAATGACGAATCATTATGAAGAAAGAAAGGGATAGAAAAGAGAAAGAAGAGAAGAAAGAAACAACAACAACGATCTCACAGCGGAATGAATAAATTATATTAATAACATAAACTATTACATAGTATACAACAATTATCAGAGTTACACAGATACACATCACATACTAGACAGTTATAACATCTGTCTAGTTATTACAACTCAATACAATACACACACTATCACAGATATCAACACAGCGGAATACTATATCTACGAACGCCGAAGCCTCCTGCTTCATTGCTCCTCCAGAATATTCGTCAAAGCTAAACCTGAATCCCTTGGCTACTCGTAAAAATTTGAGTACCCAAGAGTTTATATAAAACAGAAATAAACATTTGGGTCAGACATGGGTCTGGTGTGAGTAACAGGTTAAACTTGCTTAACTTCAAAACCTTTAGAAAGAAAAGGTATCACGTAAGACTCCCCACAAATAAACATGGGTAAGTTTTTACCTTATGCTAACCAAAACATTTGATAGGAAATCCAGTTATATTATAATAGGGTCTAGGGTTTTCAAATAAATATGAAATAGCTGAAATTGTTACATTATTAAATTCCAGCATACTAGCCACAAAGTGGGTTATACAATCAAAACCGTAAGGGCACGTAGGAAGAATGGGTTTCCATACAATGGCAGGGCTACTGGGGTACCGCCTGTCACAGTACGTGGCCTAGATCACCGTACCGAGGAGTACGCCTGCTCCCCTGCAACACAAAGCCGGAACCATCCCTTACTGGATAATTCCGAACAAGATAACCCCGTAGTTGGCGCGACCAACCACACACTAAGCCGAATAAAAAGAAAAGGGACCTCTAGACAGGGATCTATCTTGCTCTCAGTGGGTGCTACCCACGAAGCCTTGCTGCACCTCCCCTGTTTTAGCCATTCCCGGTTGATGAGGCTTGAGGTTACGATTACCTTTAATCAGAACATATCACTTAGAATGCTCATCGTCCGCCTGACGATGTGCTGAAAGCATACAAACCATACAAGTTCGTTCCGGGTTCGAACGAAACCGTAGGCATTATCTCGTTACACTCGTTTTGGAATCACCCTCAGAGTTAACGACAATAACCCTTGCACTCTGAATCTTCATCTTCACTTGAGATTCACGACCTATCGTAAATTTGGATCGATGTGGTATTCGGGTCTCCAGACCTGGAATTCCGGTATACGGAAACCCGATTCCGGTCTCATCGAAATCCAAAACGTATCTTTTAAGGGCCAAGTTGTTTTAAGGTTAAAACAATTCAATTCTTATCTATATACACAAAGATAGATAATTCAATAGATAATCTACATTATCATCCCAAACAGATAATTCACATTATCATTATAATTCAACCAAACATCCATATCATATATCAATCATATCTCATCAGAGATATCAAACAATGAAATACATTCAAACTCATTCATCCATCCTTAAGCAATGATTTATATCATCTAATTAATTTAAAGTGAATTAAACTAATTACTTCATTCTATAAATCCTGTTTACTTAATTATTAATTAAACCAATTAATTAATCATTACTCTAAGTATCCATCTTAATTAATCATTCCTGATTAATAATCCTTTAATTACTTTAAGTAATTAATTCTTAATTAATTTCACAAATTAATTAACTTAAACCATTACAGTAATTAATCTTAAATTACTTCATTAATTAATTAACCATACTTAATTACATTAATCCTTAATTAATTATAATTAATTAATTACTTTAATCACTTATTATTGATTAACTAATCTTAATTAATCAATCCTTAATTACATTATTAATTATATTAATCAATGACCCTTAATTACATTTTTAGTTATTAATTACCTTAAGTAATTAATTCCCTTAAATACCTCCATTAAGTAATTATACTTAACCAATTTCATAAATGATTATCAATAATTAATAATCTAATTGATTATCAAAATTAATCATATTTATTTATTATTTAATAATCCCTAATTAATGATCCCTCATTAATTATTAACAATCCTTTAATTACTTCTTAAAGTAATTAAGCTTTAATCAACTATTTATTAATTACAACTTAATAAATTCTTAATTACCAATTAATTAATTTCTAATTACTTAATTAATTTCCTAATTAATCTTTAATCACTTAATTAATAAATTCCTAATCATTTATTAAAAATCTATACTTATCTAAATAAATGATTCTAAATCCCAAATTAATTAACCTTAATTAATTAACTTATAATCCTAGTTATTTAATTTATTAACACTAAATCATTAATTAATTAAATTATTAAATTATTCTTTAATTTAATGAATCCTATATCATTAAACCTCTAAATTAAAGTATTAACATTTATAACTACTTTAATTATCATTTACAAAAGCTTTGAAATTTTTTACTTTTAAATCTTTCTTTTATTTCATTTCAAATTACAGATTTAAATAAATTTCAAATTTAACTTTAACCAAGTTTAAAACAAATTTACCATTCCCTTTTTAAAACCAAATGTTAAAGAAACACTTAACATTTAAAAGATTTTTAAACCAATTTATTTAAATTCAAAACCTTTTTAAAATATACTTTAAACATTCTAAAGATGTTTAAATATTATAATAAGACTTATTTATTTTCACAACTGAGATTCAAATTTAAATTGAATCCATACTTTAAAAATCTGATTTAAAACTTTGTTTTAAATCCTGCTTAACATTTTAAACTCAATTTAAAATTTAAAAACCCTGTCTGGCTTTAAAAACTGAAACATCATAATTGACCCGAGCCAGACATCAGAATACCCGAGAAAAATTACAGAAACCCCGAGTCGTCTTCGAGTTTTCCCTTCCCCTCTTTATCAAACTTCAATTACAAAATCTACCCGAGCCCACTAAATTTTCCCTGAGTCAAAATCCTATTTTCTTCGAGTCTCTCACGCATTTAACTCGAGAAAATTCGAGTACCACTCCTCTGTCAAAAAACCCAAACTCACCAGAATCCAAATCATCACCATGCACATGCACGGTGACGCCGCTCCATTTCGATCACCGCCGATGATCTCCTCAAGTCAACATTCACCTTCATATCCAAACTCGATCACCAAAGTTTCGACATCTACTCGTATTCGAAAACGAGTATCCCATCACCATCAAGAACAGGAACCAAAGCCTGGAAATCACTCGAATTCTTCTCTCCGATCGCCTGAGCGTCTGATCTTCCGGTCTTGTCTACGTCAACGTCCCTGCTTTCAATTTCCAGAGTATGGTGGAACTCGGTCCACCAGAGACAACTTGACGACATTTATTCCGACCACATCAAAAACTAGGTCTACAGGCATAAAATGATCACCGCCGCCTCCCCAATGATTAGAACATTCATCTGACATTTTTCCCACAATCCCTTATTACTCCTCTATCACCAGAGAAAATTTCGACTACTCCGACCAACTAGATCATCAGAGGTAACTCAAAACACTCATTTTGATCAACCTCGAACTGCTCCTTCAACCTACTTCTAAAAATCATGATTCGAATCTTAAAAATCATGGTTTCAATCAGGGATTCAGATCGTATACCTGAATCAATGAATTAAGAGGTTCGAATTTTAACAAAACTTAAGTTTTCCTGCTCTATTCTATTTTCCAGAGAAATCCTCATTTTATTTTAACTTAAATAAAAATTTAAACTCTAATATATGATAAAACAATCAATTATTGTTTATAATTTAAATCATGATAATGACTAGGTCAATAGATACAAAATTTAAATCAAATCTGAGCTTGAAACTGGAAACAGAGATATCATAGTTAACAAACATGCACACCAACCTATATATACATACATGCACAGAGATATACTTAGAATATATTCACAGACAACTCATTTCAGAGATAAGCATGCAACCAGATTATATAGAATACTTAAGTTTTTAGAAAGTGTTACTCACCTATTTTTAAAAGCAGAGAACAGAGCTTTATTCTTTGAAATAGCCTTGATTTTGAAACCTTTAAAACTGAATGCTTGATTTTCTTTGAAAATTGGAATGCTAGCTATAGAAATTTGTATGCAGAGATGCCTTGCTTCTTTGATTTAAAACTTGAGTTGCTTGTTTACAGAATCTTGCATGCAGACTGGAATTTGATTCCAGATTAAAGAAAATATGCAGGCTTTGTTTTCAGATTTTTGATTTATAGATTGAAGAATGTATTACAGGTTATTGAATTTATTTTCTGGTTTGAGGAGTATATTGATTTCATGTTTTGTTTGAGGTGGTATTGATTTCAGATTTTCTTCTTGAAAATGAAGGTTAGAAAAGAAATGAAGATGAGGAAAACATGCATATGTAGGCTGAATTGATTTAAAAAAAATAAATAAAAGAAAACAAAAATTAAATATGACACTTGTCTTTCTCATATCGTAATCTTAGAACACATGTAATATTAAAGCCTTAGGAATTTACACATGTCTCTTTAATTAATTAGTATTTATTTTAAATGTAAATAAAAAGCCTTTTTCTTTATTTAATAAATACTTATTACTTATTTATATATAGATCACTTTTTAAAAGAAACAAAACTAACTATATTTATAAATAAAAGTTTATACAAATATTCTAAAATCCAAAACAATTTAAATATCTATTCTTTTGAATTTCAAAACTTAAATTAAATTCAAATCAAATTAAATCCTAAGATTCAATTTAAAAAAAATTAAGTTATATATATATTCATATACAACTACTAATCAATTTAAAATAACAATTCCATAGTCTTTAAAATCCATTCATATTTATAAAAATAATACATTATACTTATTATTTGGAAATAACATATTTGATACTTATTTAATTAGATTATTAAATTAAATTCAAATTTTATTATCAAAGATCATCAATATCAATTTAATTATTTAACAGATTATTAAATTGATATTGCTCAAATTTCTGGGATATTACACAATCATAGTAATTAGCAAATTCAAATAACTCAACATGCCATGTCTCTATTGTTCAGTTGAGAATATCCTTGTATTTCTATTTGAGATCAAGACATTTATTGACCACATCCCTGTAAATGATTGTTTGCTTATTCCTGGAAAATTATGCTAGTAAGATGTATGGATGTTTCCCTGTTTACAATGACATGTACACCTAGCTATCTGATGGTAGGATTTAAACTAAAACTACTAGTAAATAAACTAGGGATGGCAAACCAAGAAGGCTGATGGAATGCTTGTTATATTTGAAGTAGGCAAGTTGGCGCATGGTTTGTTTAAGCCCTGAGATCTTTGTGCAATGATGTGAATTAGTTCATTGCAATGTTCCCCCGTGGTTCCTTGATAGCAGATGAGGTTAGGAATTTTAAATGGATAATACAATCTATAAATGAAGAAATAGAAACTTGAGCTTTTCTTAGAATTGGTTGGAGTGGAACCATGGTTGTTCTAGTGCTTCTATCTGTAATTATTAAATGTTCATGTTTGCATAATTATTTGGGTGTATATAAATGATTGACAAAAATCCATTCATGTACAAAAATTATCAGAAACATAGTAAAATAGATGATTAAAGGAATTGAATATGTAAGAAGCCAGTATATATGCTTACCTTATATCTGCTTAATGTTATGAATATTTTGTTGTTGCTCATACCAGATCATTGATCTGACCCTTATTTGCTCATGGCATATGGGGGTGTCTCATTTCAAACTGAGGCAGCCACCAATGCTCTTTCAGGGGATGCAAGACTTAAGTAGGAAAGAAGATTATGGCTAATGAGAAAAATGGATAAGCATGCTTGTTAGTTTTAATAAGAGCATAGAATGAAATATCTACATGTATTCATGGAAATAGAGTTTTTAAATTTCTTGTTATGTAATGACTTTGTTATGTTGGTTAAACTGGATTGCTAGAGTTGAATTCTGTTATGTGTATATGGTTTGAGTACTGAAGTATGGTCTGAGATATAAAAAAATATGCTTAAACTATTAGTTATGAAAATCTAGAAAAAGGAATATATATATATATATGTATATTTAAGCAGTTGTCTAGCCTAACCTATATTGAGTACTAGGCAAATTTGGGTTATTTATAAGTATTGAGTTTGGAGTAAAATATGGGTTTAAACTAGAGAAATTCTTTTAAGTATTTAATTGTTTTTCACTGGAATATTATGTAAAAAGATTCAAGTCCATTTCTGGGTTGTTTTGAGAAGAGTAAATACAAAGCAAAAGGAAAAAGAGCTTTAGATGCTATACAAATGAATGGTATATCATTGTTACATGATCAAAGAGTCTGGTTGACACAATCACATGAATTATCCAGCTTTAAAAGAATGGAGCTCTGGTTGAACATGTTTGATTACATTTTGACAGTAAAAGGCACTTCAAAATCTTTAGTTTTCTTTTGCAAATGTTCAACCAAAAACTCTCTTTAAAATGCTACAAACAAATGTGCATATTGAACTGGTTTGAACTATCAAAATCAATAGACACTATACATTCTTTTAAACACTTTAAAGTTTAGATTCTTGTCATAGTAAAATTTTATGCAAACACTCAACCCAAAGTTGTGTCATATTGGTTAAGTTTAAATCAGAAAAGCTATATTGAATGAATCAAAAGCAAGAGGGTTTCAAAGAAGACACCTAAATTGAAAATAATAAATGTAAATATCATTTTCTAGCACTAGTCACAAATCAAACATTTGAACTATGCTAAAAAAATGATAATCTCAAGTATTCTGAGATTATCTGCTAAGGTAAAAATTAACGGAAAAATCTTGGTTAGCATGATCAAATCTAGTATGAATAAATATGCACAGGATCTACTTATACACTGCAAATATCAAAGAAATTGGGGATTTAATTATGAGTAGATTAATTCAAATTCAAATCAAACAGAACTTGCTCTTGTTTACAAAATTTAAAATATATATATGTATATACTCTGATTTAAACAAGAGGGACATATACATCATCATATGTATATGTATATTTTTATGATTAAACTGATATATTTATATTAGTAGGAATTTTAAAATCCTGGACAAATTGTTTGAAATGAAAATGACTCTGAGAATTCAATTGAATTGTAAATGCTAAAAAAAATTCCTAGAACATATAGGTAAAATTTGGAGGGTCATTTCAGTTGGTATCAGAGCAAATGGTTGCATTGATTGTTGAATACTATAGAAATGTATTATATCTGTTTGTTTTAGATGAAATAATTTAGATAGGAAAATATTAACTATAGAAAATACTCACAGTACACTAATACTATTTGCCCATAACTTGGTTAGCAAACCATGGTAGGAAGGGGATCGCATCATGCAGGAACAAGTGCACCACAAATGCTTGATATGCAAGAGTTTGTAAGGGTTTTAAGGGATGGAATTGGGCATAGGCATGAGAATCTACATGAGGAACTTTCAAAATTATTAAAGGCTTATACAAACTTGGGAGGTAAGAGTTTTGAAGGGACTGAGAATGTAATGGAAATTCAAGCCTGGTTGAGAACACTGCATAGGATTTTCAATGACATTCAACTTGATGATCAAAGGAAGAGGCAAGTGGCTTCAAGACAGCTGAAAGGAGTAGCTTTAGGCTGGTGGGAGGTGATCATAGCTGGGAGAATTGAAAATGAAATCACTTGGAATCAATTCAAGGAAATGTTGGAGGCAAGATTTGTACCAGCATCAACTAAGACCACATTACTTGAAGAATTTATTAGACTCAGGCAAGGAACTTTGAATGTCACTGAGTATACTCAAAAGTTTGAGGGATTATCCAAATATGGAGCAATGCTAGTGGCAGATGAAGCATCCAAAAACGATATGTACATTAGAGGTTTGAACCCAGGACTTAGCAGAGCCATGCTACCATATGCAGATAGGACTTTTTATCAAGTAATAGATCTGGATTTAAAATTAGAACAGCATGATAAGGAAAGAGAGAAGTACAGGAATTTTAAGAACCAAAGTAACAAGAAGAATAAGGGAAGATATCACCCTTATGATAAAAAGAAGGAGGAGACAAACAACAAGAAGACCAATGACACCAAGGCTAATGATGCTAAGAAGAAATTGGTCTGCCATCATTGTGGAAAGGAAGGACACATTAAACCAAGGTGCCTAGAGTTAAAAGGAGGAGCCTTCAAATGCTACCTATGTGGGAAAGAGGGGCATATGAAGAGGAACTGTCCTGAGTACAAACAGCAAGGGAAGTTAGCAAATCTGGAGGGCAAAAGCAAATCTACAGTGGATATTAATGCTGAAAATCATAGCCAAGTGGAAGGTACATTACTTATTTGTACCATACCCATAGCAGTAGTATATGATACTGGGGCAACTCACTCTTTGATTTCTTATGAATTAGTTAAAATGCTAAAATTGAATTGCATATTGGTTGAAACTCCATTGCTTATACACAGTCCACTGGGGAGTTCTAGTATTTTAGATATGATTTGTGTGGATGTGGAATTAAACATAGGTGGAAACATTTTCATTTCCAATTTATATGTTTTAAACTACCCAAATATAGGTGTTATATTGGGGGTAGACTAGGTAAGGCAATTTAAAGCCATAATTAACTTAGAATCATCCACCATATCATTGCAAAATCTTAGAGGCCAGAGAATCATAATTTTATGTGAAGTGGCTAAAGAAAGGAAATTATATCATTTAATTGACTTGGAAAAAGATTCCAATGAACTTACTATTGAAGAAATTCCCATAGTCAATAAATACTTGGATGTGTTTGGGGAGGTTAAGGGTGTTCCACACCATAGACCAGTAGAGTTTCAAATCAATCTTATTCCCGGAGCAAGCCCAATAATAAAGAAACCCTATAGAATGGGGCCAAGTGAACTAAAAGAATTAAAAAATCAGTTAGAAGAATTAGAAAGCAAAGGATTTATAAGGCCAAGTAATTCATGCTGGGGTGCTCCAGTAGTGTTTGTAAGAAAACATGATGGTACTTTGAGAATGTGTATAGATTATAGAGAGCTAAATAAAGTTACTATTAAGAATAAATACCCATTGCCTAGAATTAATGATCTCTTTGATCAACTCAGTGGAGCTAAAATATTTTCTATGTTAGACTTAGCATCTGGGTTCCATCAGATGAAGGTTGAGGACTCAAGTGTTAAGTACACTGCATTTAACACCAGATATGGTTTGTATGAGTTTCTAGTTATGCCATTTGGGCTGATAAATGCCCCTTCATATTTTGTAGATTTAATGAATAGAATATTCAGAGATTATTTAGACAAGTTTGTGCTAATTTTTATTGATGATATTTTGGTTTATTCCAAAACAGTAGAAGAGCATAAAAATCATTTGCATCTGGTTTTGTCTAGATTGAGGGAAAAAGATTTAAAGGCAAAATTTTCAAAATGTGCATTTTGGAAAGAGGAAGTACATTTCCTTGGCCATGTTATTTCTACAAAAGGAATTTCAATGAACCCCAATAAGGTTGTAGCAATTCAAGCATGGAAAAGACCAAGTACAGTGAGTGAGGTAAGATCATTTATGGGGATGGCAGGATATTATAGGAGATTCATAAAAGATTTTTCTAAAATGTCATCACCACTTACAAATTTAACTAGAAAGAATCAAGTGTTTATATGGACTGAAAAATGTGAGCAAGCTTTTTTCAAAATAAAGGAAGCCTTAGTTAATGCACCAGTGTTGAGAGTACCTGAAGGAAATGAGGGATTAATTGTGTATACTGATGCAAGTGGCTCTGGGCTAGGGGCTGTGTTGATGCAACAAGACCAAGTAATAGCCTATGCATCTAGGCAATTAAAGCCACATGAAACTAGGTATGCAACCCATGATCTTGAACTAGCAGCAGTAGTGTATGCCTTAAAGCTTTGGAGACATTACTTATTAGGTGCCAAATTTACTTTGTACATTGATCATAAGGCACTGAAATATCTATTCTCACAAAAAGATTTAAACATGAGGCAACATAGGTGGGTGGAGTTTCTAGCTGCCTATGACTTAGATATACTCTATACACCAGGTAAAGCAAACAAAGTTGTTGATGCTCTAAGTAGACAACATGCTAAGTTAGCTATGATGATGATAGAAGAGTTTAAGGACTTGTCTTTGCTTGCTGAGTTAGAAATTGGGGAGAATGGCTGTGTGCACATGGATGTACATGTGCATGGTGCACAGGAAAATAGAGGGAAGTTGAGCTTGATGACACTTCAATCTGAATTAATTTTGAAGGTAAGTAAAATGCAAGACCAAGACCCTATTATAGTTGAGAAGAAAATTCTCATATCAAAAGTGGAAGAAGTGACAAATTACCATATTGATAAAAATGGTTATTTAAGGAACAAGAATAGGATATGTGTTCTAGAAAACACAGAATTGAAGGAGGAAATATTAAATGATTATCATAGGAGTAAGTACTCCATACACCCAGGCAGTACAAAAAGTATCAAAATTTAAAAAGAAATTTTTGGTGGAAGGGAATGAAGTCAGATGTAGACAAACATGTTGCAAGGTGTATGACTTGCCAACAAGTTAAGGCAGAAACACAAAGACCATCAGGGTTGTTACAACCTCTAAGCATACCACAGTGGAAATGGGAGGATATATCTATGGATTTCATAGATGGACTGCCTAGATCTAAAAGAGGAAACACAAGTATATGGGTGATAGTAGATAGGCTAACTAAAGTGGCACATTTCATTCCAGTCAAATCAGAAAGGAATGCACCAAAATTAGCACAAGTATTTATGAAGGAGGTGGTAAGATTGCATGGCATTCCCAAAACCATTGTGAGTGATAGGGATACCATCTTCACCTCAAGATTCTGGAAAAGTTTTCAAGAAGCCATGGGGAGTAAATTATGCTTAAGCACTGCCTACCATCCACAATCAGATGGACAAACTGAGGTGGTGAACAAAGTTCTAGAAGACTTATTGAGAGCATGTGCATTGGATTTTGGAGGCAACTGGGAGGATCATCTCCATCTAGTTGAGTTTACATACAATAATGGTTATCAAAGCACCATAGGGATGACTCCATTTGAAGCCTTATATGGCAAGCCATGTTTATCACCTGTATGTTGGGTAGAGACAGGAGAGAGGGCTGTTTTAGGGCTTGAATATGTAAAAGAGACTACAGAGAAAATTGGGCTAATAAGAAAAAGGATGGCAGCAGCTCAAGATAGGCAAAAGAAGTTTGCAGACATGAAGAGAAAGCAGGTGGAATATGGAGTGGGAGACTTTGTTTTCATCAAGGTTTCACCCATGAAAAAGGTCCTGAGGTTTGGCAAACAAGGAAAACTCACACTAAGGTATGTTGGACCTTACAAAATTCTGGAAAGAATAGGCTCTTTAGCATACAAATTGGAACTACCAGACGAAATGAAAGAAATGCATAATGTTTTTCATGTGTCACAACTTAGAAGATGGGTACATGATAAAGAAGAAATTCTGGAAAAGCCTACCCAAATTCAAATAAATCCTAATTTGTTTTATGAGAAAGAACCAGTGGGGATTTTAGCTAAAGAAGAAAATAAATTGAGAAGAAAAACTTTGAAACTAGTAAAGGTCCAGTGGAGTCTTGATCCTAATGATTGTACATGGGAGATAGAAGACAAAATTAGGATGGATTATCCTAAACTTTTTGTAGATTAAAGGTAATTTTTAATTCCTAGAGAATTTAATATGTGTGGTTATTATGGTTGAATTTGTTTGCTTATGCATATGTTTGATAGATTCCTTAGAGTCAGTAAATGCTTGTTATAAGTATTAGAAAAATTGTGAGGACACAATTCCTAAAAGGAGGAGTGAATGTAATACCCAAAAATTTTGTGAAAAATTATTTTAATGATAATTTTAATTTTGAAATATTTAGATTTAATATGGTAGAATTTTTGGGATTAAATAATATGCAAGGATATGTGTGCATATGCACACTGGAAATGGCACAGGGAAAATCCAAGAATTTGTGGAGAAAAAAAAGAGGGGGACAGAAAAGTTTTATTTAAAAATAAGAAAGTGAATTCTTATTTAAAGCATTGGATTTTAACTTAGGCCTAACCAAGTTAAAAATGAAATATATGCCTATATGTATTTTTTTGTGAAACATGGGGAAATTAAATAATTATTTATATACAAATACACATGCATATTTTCTGTGAGCAGAAATTGTTAAAGTTAAGCAAGAAGAAATAGCATCAAAAATGACATGAAATATAATACAAGTCAATATGTTAGTGTAGGTAAAAATGGAAAGGAAGATTTCTGGAAAAGAATAAAAGAAAAGAAAAAAAAAATATAAAATGACTGAGTCACACATTTATCATGACTTGGGTGAGTATACAAAAATAGCTATTTTCTGGAAAAAGTAACGAGAAAGGAGTACTAACCATAATTGGCTAAGGTAGCAGGGGTATCAAGGAGGGAAATCTGAAACATAAAAATGAAAAATACATGATTTTAGCTAGGACAAAAGTGGAATTTTATCTTGGTAAAACCCTAGAGGAAAACATTTATATAAATAGGCAGTTATAACCAGAAAATCATTTTTACCCGAGTTGCTTAAAAATAAGAAAGAAAGAAAAAAAGAAGAAGAAGGAGAAACATATAGGGATTCTTGATCAAAGGCAGGAAGAACTTAGGTGAGTGATCTCACTAAACTCATGGCATTAAGAATTGATATGAAGCAGCCAAATTTCTATATTGCTATTTGCATTTTTTTTCTTGGTTTTGTTGAACATGATTTTATCAACGCTCTTTGGATGATTCTGATCTGTCATGATTTTTATTATGGATGTTTTTGGATGATTTTTGATCTGTTATGATGTTTCCTTCTGATGTGTAACCCACTATTTTTTTACTGCATTCAGAACAGCTAAGAATACTCTTAACTGATATGGATCTATGGCATGGAAATTCTAATAAAGAAAAATATTATGAGCTGCATTATACTTGGTATAAGTGCTGAGGCTAAAAAAAATATTAGGGGTGCAATAGAAATTCTATATGTGCTGAGCCCTTAATTAAATAGATAAACCATAAGTTAAAAATTATGGTTAAGCTAGACTTGAATCTGGTTCAATCATAGTAATTAGCAAATTCAAATAACTCAACATGCCATGTCTCTATTGTTCAACTGAGAATATCCTAGTATTTCTATTTGAGATCAAGACATTTATTGACCATATCCCTGTAAATAATTGTTTGCTTATTCCTGGAAAATTATGCTAGTAAGATGTATGGATGTTTCCCTGTTTACAGTGACATGTACGCCTAGCTATCTGATGGTAGGATTTAAACTAAAACTACTAGTAAATAAACTAGGGATGGTAAACCAAGAAGGCTACTGGAATGCTTGTTATATTTGAAGTAGGCAAGTTGGCACATGGTTTGTTTAAGCCCTGAGATCTTTGTGCAATGATGTGAATTAGTTCATTGCAATGTGCCCCGTGATTCCTTGATAGCAGATGAGGTTAGGAATTTTAAATGGATAATACAATCTATAAATGAAGAAATAGAAACTTGAGCTTTTCTTAGAATTGGTTGGTGTGGAACCATGGTTGTTCCAGTGCTTCTATCTGTAATTATTAAATGTTCATGTTTGCATAATTATTTGGGTGTATATGAATGATTGACAAAGATACCATTCATGTACAAAAATTATCTGAAACATAGTAAAACAGATGATTAAAGGAATTGAATATGTAAGAAGCCAGTATATATGCTTACCTTCTATCTGCTTAATGTTATGAATATTTTGTTGTTGCTCATACCAGATCATTGATCTGACCCTTATTTGCTCATGGCATATGGGGGTGTCTCATTTCAAACTGAGGCAGCCACTAATGCTCTTTCAGGGGATGCAAGACTTAAGTAGGAAAGAAGATTATGGCTAATGAGAAAAATGGATGAGCATGCTTGTTATTTTTAATAAGAGCATAGAATGAGATATCTGCATGTATTCATGGAAATAGAGTTTTTAAATTTCTTGTTATGTAATGACTTTGTTATGTTGGTTAAACTGGATTGCTAGAGTTGAATTCTGTTATGTGTATATGGTTTGAGTACTGAAGTATGGTCTGAGATATAAAAAAAATATGCTTAAACTATTAGTTATGAAAATCTAGAAAAAGGAATATATATATATATATGTATATTTAAGCAGTTGTCTAGCCTAACCTATATTGAGTACTAGGCAAATTTGGGTTATTTATAAGTATTGAGTTTGGAGTAAAATATGGGTTTAAACTAGAGAAATTCTTTTTAAGTATTTAATTGTTTTTCACTAGAATATTATGTAAAAAGATTCAAGTCCATTTCTGGGTTGTTTTGAGAAGAGTAAATACAAAGCAAAAAGAAAAAGAGCTTCAGATGCTATACAAATGAATGGTATATCATTGTTACATGATCAAAGAGTCTGGTTGACACAATCACATGAATTAACCAGCTTTAAAAGAATGGATCTCTAGTTGAACATGTTTGATTACATTTTGACAGTAAAAGGCACTTCAAAATCTTTAGTTTTCTTTTGCAAATGTTCAACCAAAAACTCTCTTTAAAATGCTACAAACAGATGTGCATATTGAACTGGTTTGAACTATCAAAATCAGGAGACACTCTACATTCTTTTAAACACTTTAAAGTTTAGATTCTTGTCACAGTAAAATTTTATGCAAACACTCAACCCACAGTTGTGTCATATTGGTTAAGTTTAAATCAGAAAAGCTATACTGAATGAATCAAAAGCAAGAGGGTTTCAAAGAAGACACCTAAATTGAAAATGATAAATGTAAATATCATTTTCTGGCACTAGTCACATATCAAACATTTGAACTATGCTAAAAAAAATTGATAATCTCAAGTATTTTGAGATTATCTTCTAAGGTAAAAATTAACAGAAAAATCATGGTTAGCATGATCAAATCTAGTATGAATAAATATGCACAGGATCTACTTATACACTGCAAATATCAAAGAAATTGGGGATTTAATTATGAGTAGATTAATTCAAATTCAAATCAAACAGAACTTGCTCTTGTTTACAAAATTTAAAATATATATATATATACTCTGATTTAAACAAGAGGGACATATACATCATCATATGTATATGTATATTTTTATGATTAAACTGATATATTTATATTAGTAGGAATTTTAAAATCCTGGACAAATTGTTTAAAAAGAAAATGACTCTGAGAATTAAATTGAATTGTAAATGCTAAAAAAAATTCCTAGAAAATATATGTAAAATTTGGAGGGTCATTTCAAAAATAATATATCCCAAACCATGGGAAAACAATATAATACCGCTATAAAATCGTAATCCGAAAACGTGCCTATTTGTCGGGCAAACAACGCTTAAATTATGAAACCAAAAGCAGTTTCAATTAATAACAAACAAAACATCACAACATAACAACAATTACTTACAAACAAATCATACAATCATCACATGTAGTAAAAAAATCAATTATTCATCCATAGCAATCAAAACAAAGGGTTTGTTCGGGTTTAGAAACTTTTAATCGTATAAAATGACAAATAAACTACTAAGTATACCATATACCCAACAGCCTTAGATAACTTAATAGATTAGTTATACTTATTAAACAATTTAAAGGATCACATCCCATAAGCAAAAACAAACAAAATTTCCAATTATTATTTAAGTTCATACTTATTAATCTTGTTTCACCATTTACTGTTCATCCTTTTTCATTCATACAATGCTTATTTTTTTATTAGTTTACATTCATTACTTACGGAATTCATTTCCCATTTATTTATACGATGCCATTTTCTCTTTTCATTACTTTACATTCATTTCTTACATAAGTTATTTTCATTTCAATTATTTAAAATAATCAATAAATCCATTATTTAAGATTACATACATTTTTCAGTTTCCTTCACCTCTAGGTTTACTTGATTTCCTTTTTAAACATCAATAATCATTTGTGAAGTAACTCATACTTAGATTCTTCTTTTCTTTTTTCCCACTTTTGTTCCTCTCATATATAACATTTACTTTTACTTTATAAGTGACTTTAATAATTAACTTAAGTTTTAATCATATCTCCAATTATTAACTTAAGTTGAAAGGTGAAAATCTTTTATAAGTATGAGTTGTTTCACAAATGAATATTTTTATAAAAAGGGAAATCAAACTAAATAGTAAATGTGAAGTAAACTGAAATAAAATGTATACAATACTTCAATAATGAATTCATTTATGATCCAAATAATTGAAATGGATATAACTTATGTAAGTAAAGAATGCAAATTAATGAAATAAATCTTATATGAATGAATGAGAATTAAAAATTTGTAAGTAATGAACGTGAATTACAGAAAAATCATTGTATGAAAACAAAGAAAAAAATGAACAATAAATGATGTGAAAAAAAGATTAATAGAATAAACTTAAAATATGTGTTGAATTCTTTGTTTTTTTTGGCTAATGGGACGTTGGGAAGTGATACTTTAAATTGTTTAAAATGTATAAATAATCTATTAAGTTGATGCAGCGCATACCTCATTTAGGAGAAACCCTAGATTGCCGCTCCTCCTAGCTCGCGATGACGATCCAGAAACCTTAGCTCGCGCGCGCGAAGCTTCAGAAGGTCGCAATGGGTTTCAGCCTAGGTCGCAAGATACTTCAACGAGCTACGACCTAAAGTCAACGATCTACGACCTAAATCCAGCAAGCTACGAAGTTAGGTCGCGAATTTCGCCTAGGTCGCGGCAAGCGTAGATCGTTCTTCTTCCTTAAGTCGCGAATCCTTGAGTCACGAACGACCTACTTTAAGTCGTTCTTCTTTCTTAAGTCGCTGAACCTGATGCCGTAAAAGTAAGGTCGCAAACTTCTTAAGTCGGTGAGTGTTAGATCGTTGCCGTGCTTCCATAAGTCGCGAGAAGTGCTTATGTCACTGTCGAGCTATCTTAAGTGGTTTATTTTGTTAAGTCAAATGTATTTGGTTTTTTAGGTCGCTGAAGCACTGTTGATAAGTCGTTGTACTTTGTTTTCTTATGTCATTTGTGTAAATTGTTGTAAGTCGTTGTGAAGTGTTGTAATTTTCTTAAGTCGTTGTGTCGTGTTGTAAACCGTATAAATAGGGACGTGATGTCATTGTAAAAAGTTAGTCAATTTGAATAAAATTTCTTTTGTGTGCTCTTGTGCCACCATTAAAATTGGTAGTTGAGTGTTATATCCTATCTCCACCTTCGGATATTCGAGTGCGCTCGAATCAACGATTGTTGAAGCCGATTCACGGAATCTAGTGCGCTAGATCAACGTTCGAAGAATCGTAGATCTTCTCTCACGGTATCGTGCACGATCAACGTGTCGAAGATAGCTAAAGTCCGGTATCTCGCGAGATCAACGGATTCGAGCATTTTGGTATCATCAATCCATCGATTCATTTACATTTTCATCGTTCCATCGCTTTGCACTGTTGGTTGCGAAGTTTTGTGAATATCCACTGCATCATTTGGTATCAGAGCTAGACTTAGCCAATCATAGCTAAGCCGAGTCTTTGGAACCAATTCTTATTGAAGAGTTAAAGCAGAGGGCTAGAAGTTGAAGGCGTGCATTGTTTGTTCATTTGTAAGTCAAGGCCGAGAGTTAAAGATTTGTTGAAGATCAATCTTACCGAGAAAGAAGAGAATCTTCAGTTTCATTGAGAAGAGAACATCATGAGTATAGAAATGAAGAGAGAAGAACTCCACGTTAGTTTGAACATGAGCCATATCGTGATGATGAAAGAAAAAGTAGAAGAAATATGCGTGATCATAGAGATGTGGATGGTCGAGATCGTTATCGAAGTACATCTGTTTTTGATGAAGATGGTGGTATATGTAGCGTTCATTCTCGAGATTGAGACCAAGTACGAAATGCATATCGAGAGGTTGAAGATGATCGCCGATGGGAATCGGGGATGAAAACTGAAATTCCAGAATTCAAGGGTGGAATGGTAGCGGAAGAATTTTTGGATTGGTTGTCTAATGTTGAAGAAATTTTTTACTTCAAAGAAGTACCCGAGCATCGTAGAGTTAAGTTGGTTGCTACTCGTTTGAAAGGAAGAGCTATGGCATGGTGGCAGCAAACTAAACTAACACGGGAGAGAATGGGAAAGTCAAAGATTGAGTCATGGGAGAAGATGAAGAAGTTAATGAAAGCTACATTCTTGCCGTATAATTATCAGTCTCTTATGTATCAACGATTGTAGAATCTGAGACAGGGAACAAAGTCAGTGAATGATTATGCGGATGAATTTTATCAATTAATTGCGAGGAATGATATCATGGAGACAGAGGAACAGTTGACCGCTAGATTTGTTGGAGGGTTGAGAATGCAGATTCAAGATATGGTGAATATGTTTGATCCCAGAACTGTTGCTGAAGCACATCAAAAATCTCTAGCTTGGGAAAAGCAACGTAAGAGAGGTGGTGGTGTGTTTACGAATTCCAACAACCAGAACAAGGATGTTAGTAACAGTACGGATGTTTCCAAAGTCGTCAGTAAGCCGAATGTGAATGAAGCCAACAAGGCAAAGGTCAATAGTAGTCTCAAATGTTTTAATTGTCAAGAGTTGGGCCATAAAAGCAATGAATGTACAAAGCCAAAGAAGCGAGCAATGATTGCGGAGATTGAGAATGAAGATGTAGAGGTAGAGTGTGTCAATTCACTACCAGTTGAAGAAGAAGAATTACTGACAGGAGATGAGGGTTGTAGTTTGTTGATGAGAAGATCTTGTTTAACGCCAAAGCAAGAAGATGATTCTAGTTGGTTGAGGAGCAATATTTTCCAGTCAACATGCACTATTCTGGGAAAGGTTTGTAAATTTGTCATCGATGCAGGAAGCTGTGATAATATCATTTCTTCAGAAGCTGTAAAGAAGTTTTCATTGAAAACAGAGAAGCATCCAAACCCCTACAAATTAGCTTGGTTGAGGAAAGGAGGGGAAGTGAAGGTTAATCGAAGAACTTGTGTAATTTTTTCGATTGGGAAGAAATACAAAGATGAAATCTGGTGTGATGTGGTTGATATGGATGTATGCCATTTGTTGTTGGGGAGACCATGGCAATACGATCGAGCTGTGCAACATGATGGTCGCACCAACAGCTACAGTTTTATGTTCGAGGATACACGAATCACGTTAGTTCCTAAAACGCGACAACAGAGTGTAAACAAATTGGAGGAAATCGAGGAACTAAAGACTTTGTTGTCTTTAAAGGAATTTGTTGATGTGGAAGATGAAGTCGATTGTTCACCACCACCGAAGTTTGATAAAGATGAAGTTGATGATTTTCAACCAACAAAATCTGATGAACATGAGGTTGAAAATTCACAACCAACAAAGTTTGATGAGGATGAAGAAAGTGTGTCAGGAACTGAAGGGGGTAATTCATTGGTGAAGAAAGTAGATTCGACTAGTCTACAATCTACAGGAGAGTTTGTTAAAGAAGTGGGGGATAGTGCAGAAGTATTCCTGTTGAATGAAAATGAAACCAGTGAACGTGTTGAAATTTTCGAAGAGGTTAAGCCAGTGGTGAATGAATGTGAAGATGTAGTTCCTGCAGATTTGCCCAAGGAATTACTACCACTGAGGGATGTACAACATCATGTTGATCAAGTGCCAGGTGCTATTGTACCGTATATGCCACGTAATCATATGTGTCCGACAGAGCAGGTAGAGTTGAGAAGACTGGTTGATGGGTTTCTATTCGAAGAAAGGCAATTGTATACTCCTGATTGTAGTTGGCGAATAAGGGTTATCAAAGACTTACATGTAGAAAGACACGAGGACTGTGATCGTACCATGCAGTTGATTGCAACGTCTTGTTTTGGGCCGTCAATAAGGAAGGAGGTTGAAAGGTTTGTTCAAAAGAGCCATAATTATCAAATTTCGAAAGAGACCGCGACGAAGTCAGGATTCTATATGTCATTACCTATACATACTAGATTATGGGTGGAGGTAAGTATGGACTCGGTATTGGGTTTAATGAAGACGCAAAGTGGCAACGAATCTATCTACTTAATGGTTGAACGATTTCTTGTTTGTACTTACAACAAGCTAGATGCTGGAGGGATGGGTCGTTTGGAAGTTGTGAAGGTAATTAATGAGAATGTTTGTAAGTTGAGTTTGTCGGGTCATCTTCACTTAGTTCCATTTCACGAGGATAAGAGTGTCAAAGAAGAAGAAATTTTAAATTCGAGGATGAATTTTTTCTCAACCAGGGGAGGATGATGCAGCGCATACCTCATTTAGGCAAAACCCTAGATTGCCGCTCCTCCTAGCTCGCGATGACGATCCAAAAACCTTAGCTCGCGCGCGCGAAGCTTCAGAAGGTCGCAATGGGTTTCAGCGTAGGTCGCGAGATACTTCAACGAGCTACGACCTAAAGTCAACGATCTACGACCTAAATCCAGCAAGCTACGAAGTTAGGTCGCGAATTTCGCCTAGGTCGCGGCAAGCATAAATCGTTCTTCTTCGTTAAGTCGCGAATCCTTGAGTCGCGAACGACCTACTTTAAGTCGTTCTTCTTTCTTAAGTCGATGAACCTGATGCCGCAAAAGTAAGGTCGCAAACTTCTTAAGTCGGTGAGTGTTAGATTGTTGCCGTGCTTCCATAAGTCGCGAGAAGTGCTTATGTCGCTGCTGAGCTATCATAAGTCGTTTATTTTGTTAAGTCGAATGTATTTTGTTTCTTTAGGTCGCTGAAGCACTGTTGATAAGTCGTTGTACTTTGTTTTCTTATGTCATTTGTGTAAATTGTTGTAAGTCGTTGTGAAGTGTTGTAATTTTCTTAAGTTGTTGTGTCGTGTTGTAAACCGTATAAATAGGGACGTGATGTCATTGTAAAAAGTTAGTCAATTTGAATAAAATTTCTTTTGTGTGCTCTTGTGCCACCATTAAAATTGGTAGTTGAGTGTTATCTCCTATCTCCACCTTCGGATATTCGAGTGCGCTCGAATCAACGATTGTTGAAGCCGATTCACAGAATCTAGTGCGCTAGATCAACGTTCGAAGAATCGTAGATTTTCTCTCACGGCATCGTGCGCGATCAACGTGTCGAAGATAGCTAAAGTCCGGCATCTCGCGAGATCAATGGATTCGGGCATTTTGGTATCATCAATCCATCGATTCATTTACATTTTCATCGTTCCATCGCTTTGCACCGTTGGTTGCGAAGTTTTGTGAATATCCGCTGCATCATTTGGTATCAGAGCTAGACTTAGCCAATCATAGCTAAGCCGAGTCTTTGGAGCCAATTCTTATTGAAGAGTTAAAGCCGAGGGCAAGAAGTTGAAGGCGTGCATTGTTTGTTCATTTGTAAGTCAAGGTCGAGAGTTAAAGATTTGTTGAAGATCAATCTTACCGAGAAAGAAGAGAATCTTCAGTTTCATCGAGAAGAGAACATCATGAGTATAGAAATGAAGAGAGAAGAACTCCACGTGAGTTTGAACATGAGCCATATCGTGATGATGAAAGACAAAGTAGAAGAAATATGCGTGATCATAGAGATGTGGATGGTCGAGATCGTTATCGAAGTACATCTGTTTTTGATGAAGATGGTGGTATATGTAGCGTTCAATCTCGAGATCGAGACCAAGTACGAAATGCATATCGGGAGGTTGAAGATGATCGCCGATGGGAATCGGGGATGAAAACTGAAATTCCAGAATTCAAGGGTGGAATGGTAGCGGAAGAATTTTTGGATTGGTTGTTTAATGTTGAAGAAATTTTTGACTTCAAAGAAGTACCCGAGCATCGTAGAGTTAAGTTGGTTGCTACTCGTTTGAAAGAAAGAGCTATGGCATGGTGGCAGCAAACTAAACTAACACGGGAGAGAATGGGAAAGTCAAAGATTGAGTCATGGGAGAAGATGAAGAAGTTAATGAAAGCTACATTCTTGCTGTATAACTATCAGTCTCTTATGTATCAACGATTGTAGAATCTGAGACAGGGAACAAAGTCAGTGAATGATTATGCGGATGAATTTTATCAATTAATTGCGAGGAATGATATCATGGAGACAGAGGAACAGTTGACCGCTAGATTTGTTGGAGGGTTGAGAATGCAGATTCAAGATATGGTGAATATGTTTGATCCCAGAACTGTTGCTGAAGCACATCAAAAAGCTCTAGCTTGGGAAAAGCAATGTAAGAGAAGTGGTGGTGTGTTTACGAATTCCAACAACCAGAACAGGATGTTAGTAACAGTATGGATGTTTCCAAAGTCGTCAGTAAGCCGATTGTGAATGAAGCCAACAAGGCAAAGGTCAATAGTAGTCTCAAATGTTTTAATTGTCAAGAGTTGGGCCATAAAAGCAATGAATGTACAAAGCCAAAGAAGCGAGCAATGATTGCGGAGATTGAGAATGAAGATGTAGAGGTAGAGTGTGTCAATTCACTACCAGTTGAAGAAGAAGAATTACTGAAAGGAGATGAGGGTTGTAGTTTGTTGATGAGAAGATCTTGTTTAACGCCAAAGCAAGAAGATGATTCTAGTTGGTTGAGGAGCAATATTTTCCAGTCAACATGCACTATTCTGGGAAAGGTTTGTAAATTTGTCATCGATGCAGGAAGCTATGATAATATCATTTCTTCAGAAGCTGTAAAGAAGTTTTCATTGAAAACAGAGAAGCATCCAAACCCCTACAAATTAGCTTGGTTGAGGAAAGGAGGGGAAGTGAAGGTTAATCGAAGAACTTGTGTAATTTTTTCGATTGGGAAGAAATACAAAGATGAAATTTGGTGTGATGTGGTTGATATGGATGTATGCCATTTGTTGTTCGGGAGACCATGGCAATACGATCGAGCTGTGCAACATGATGGTCGCACCAACAGCTACAGTTTTATGTTCGAGGATACACGAATCACGTTAGTTCCTAAAAGGCAACAACAGAGTGAAAACAAATTGGAGGAAATCGAGGAACTAAAGACTTTGTTGTCTTTAAAGGAATTTGTTGATGTGGAAGATGAAGTCGATTGTTCACAACCACCGAAGTTTGATAAAGATGAAGTTGATGATTTTCAACCAACAAAATCTGATGAACATGAGGTTGAAAATTCACAACCAGCAAAGTTTGATGAAGATGAAGAAAGTGTTTCAGGAACTGAAGGGGGTAATTCATTGGTGAAGAAAGTAGATTCGACTAGTCTACAATCTACAAGAGAGTTTGTTAAAGAAGTGGGGGATAGTGCAGAAGTATTCCTGTTGAATGAAAATGAAACCAGTGAACGTGTTGAAATTCTCGAAGAGGTTAAGCCAGTGGTGAATGAATGTGAAGATGTAGTTCCTGTAGAGTTGCCCAAGGAATTACTACCACTGAGGGACGTACAACATCATGTTGATCAAGTGCCAGGTGCTATTGTACCGTATATGCCACGTAATCATATGTGTTCGACAGAGCAGGTAGAGTTGAGAAGACTGGTTGATGGGTTTCTATTCGAAGGAAGGCAATTGTATACTCCTGATTGCAGTTGGCGAATAAGAGTTATCAAAGACTTACATGTAGAAAGACACGAGGACTGTGATCGTACCATGCAGTTGATTGCAACGTCTTGTTTTGGGCCGTCAATAAGGAAGGAGGTTGAAAGGTTTGTTCAGAAGAGCCATAATTATCAAATTTCGAAAGAGACCGCGACGAAGTCAGGATTCTATATGTCATTACCTATACATACTAGATTATGGGTGGAGGTAAGTATGGACTTGATATTGGGTTTGATGAAGACGCAAAGTGGCAACGAATCTATCTACTTGATGGTTGAACGATTTCTTGTTGGTACTTACAACAAGCTAGATGCTGGAGGGATGGGTCCTTTCGAAGTTGTGAAGGGAATTAATGAGAATGTTTGTAAGTTGAGTTTGTCGTGTCATCTTCACTTGGTTCCATTTCACGAGGATAAGAGTGTCAAAGAAGAAGAAATTTTAAATTCGAGGGCGAATTTTTCTCTACCAGGGGAGGATGATGCAGCACATACCTCATTTAGGCGAAACCCTAGATTGCTGCTCCTCCTAGCTCGCGATGACGATCCAGAAACCTTAGCTCGCGTGCGCGAAGCTTCAGAAGGTCGCAATGGGTTTCAGCCTAGGTCGCGAGATACTTCAACGAGCTACGACCTAAAGTCAACGATCTACGACCTAAATCCAGCAAGCTACGAAGTTAGGTCGCGAATTTCGCCTAGGTCGCGGTAAGCGTAGATCGTTCTTCTTCCTTAAGTCACGAATCCTTGAGTCACGAACGACCTACTTTAAGTCGTTCTTCTTTCTTAAGTCGCTGAACCTGATGCCGCAAAAGTAAGGTCGCAAGCTTCTTAAGTCGGTGAGTGTTAGATCGTTGTCGTGCTTCCATAAGTCGCGAGAAGTGCTTATGTCGCTGCCGAGCTATCTTAAGTCGTTTATTTTGTTAAGTCGAATGTATTTTGTTTCTTTAGGTCGCTGAAGCACTGTTGATAAGTCGTTGTACTTTGTTTTCTTATGTCATTTGTGTAAATTGTTGTAAGTCGTTGTGAAGTGTTGTAATTTTATTAAGTCGTTGTGTCGTGTTGTAAACCCTATAAATAGGGATGTGATGTCATTGTAAAAAGTTAGTCAATTTGAATAAAATTTCTTTTGTGTGCTCTTGTGCCACCATTAAAATTGGTAGTTGAGTGTTATCTCCTATCTCCACCTTCGGATATTCGAGTGCGCTCGAATCAACGATTTTTGAAGCCGATTCACGGAATCTAGTGCGCTAGATCAACGTTCGAAGAATCGTAGATCTTCTCTCACGGCATCGTGCGCGATCAGCGTGTCGAAGATAGCTAAAGTCCGGTATCTTGCGAGATCAACGGATTCGGGCATTTTGGTATCATCAATCCATCGATTCATTTACATTTTCATCGTTCCATCGCTTTGCACCGTTGGTTGCGTTGTTTTGTGAATATCCGCTGCGTCATAAGTTATCTAAGACTGTTGAGTGTACGTAATACTTAGTAGTTTATTTATCATTCTATACGATTAAAAGTTTCTAAACCTGAACAAACCATTAGTTTTGGTTGATATGAATGGATGGTTGATTTCTTTGATTTACATGTGATGATTGTATGGTTTTGTTTGCAAGTGCTATTGTTATATTGTGTTGATTTGTTGTTACAAGTTAAAACAACATAAATATTCTCTTTTACTTAATTATTAACCTCTTTGGATTATGTAAGTAAAATACAGGTTTATGGAAGCAATAACTACTGCTTTGGTTTCATAAATAAGCGTTGTTTGCCCGACAAATAGGTACGTTTCCAGGTTACGGTTTTATAGTGATATTATATTTTTTTCCTGTTGTTTGGGATATATTATTTTGAAATATGTGATATATATTGTTATTATTGATATTATTGTTTCTCTCAGACCTCTCCGTACAAAGGAGACTCTGCCAAAATTTTCTGTGAATTTTGGACTTAGAAAAATTTTATGAGATGTTTTTCAAACTTTTATTAACTTAAATTTAAAGGATTTAATTGTTTATAAATTGATATATTTTATTTAAATTTTTTAATTATGTAAATTAATTGTTTATAAATTTAATATTTTGAATAAGAAATATTAATTTCTTGATTGCTTCTTTCCCTTTTCGAGGATGAAAAGTTTTGAGTGAGGGAGAGTGTAACGATCCGTAATTTTTGATAATTAAAATAGTTAATTTAATTAGATTATGTAATTTAATGTTGGAAGAAACAAAATTTATGATATAGGAATGGGAAAACTAACTAGAATGAAGTTTAATAATGTAAATTAATGTAATAGATGACTATTTGAATGTAATCTCAAGTAATTGTAATAATTATAAGTTATAATTGATTATAAATTTAAAATAAGGAATAAATTTAAATGTTATATTAATTGATGAAATAATGTGTGTATTAATTGATAATGGGATTAAAAGAGTAATTGATAATTTAAATGTTGTATTAATTAATGAATAGTGTGTAATAAATTGTAACTGAATAAAAAATAGTGTTGTGCAAATAATTATAACATTTGTGTAGACAATCAACTTATAAATGCGATTAAATTAAGCTAAAGGTGATAATTGTTATTTGTTACCTATTTGTTTAACTTGTTGAAATCAAATTAGAAATAAATTGCATTAAATGTAATTAAATGTTATGTTAATGTGAATTAAGGCAATAACTGTAGAATATTGAGGTAATAAAATGTAAATTAGTGTTAGTTTTACCCATTTGATAATAAATGATTGAATAAAAGATTGAAATCAAATTTAATCAATTTACTGGAATTAAAATAAAATTAATTGGATTTAATTACAGTTGAAATTGAACACTGTAATTAGTGTAATATTCAACACTGAATTGATTTATAAATGTGTTTTTTAAATGTGTTTAAATTACTTAGATGTAAATATTGTCTTACTTATCATCTTATTATTTAATCCGTTGAAATAAATTTGAAAATCAATGAAATTAAATGTAATTAAATATTGCAGTTAATGTAAGAAAAGATGTTAACTATAGAGTTGAGTGAAATAAAATGAAAACTTATGTTGAATAAATTCATAAGGTAATAGTTGATTTAATATGAGACCATTTAAATTAAAAATAAAAGAATAAAAATGAATAAGTTTAGTAAAGGAGTAAACATATGTTATTTGTTTGAAATGTATTTTAGCTTACATATTAATTACAGGAATAAGAAATCAATTATTTAACAAGAAATTAATAGCTTTTGGTTTGTATACAATAATTCCATAAATACGTTAAATTACTATAAAAGGAATTGAATTGTCTCATTTCTCTTTTAAAATTTAACATAGAAATCAATGGCAATTAGTGCGATTGGAATCTTTTAATTAAAAAGAGAGAAGACATTAATTGTAGACGTATATTGAAATAAATTTAAATTAGATGATTTATTTCCAATTAATTCAGTTCGTGTTTCTAATTTTAGTGTTGGTTTACTGCATATATGTTTGTACCTAAATATAAACTTATGTTTCAGATCCAATTATATAAAAAAAGGATTATTTAGGTTTGAAATCTCATATGGTTTTAAATTAAATGTTAATAGGAGATTTTAAAGGGGTAAAATAGTACACTTGACTATTTCATTTTTACTTAGACTTGATTAGATTTTAATTGCAACATAATTTACCTTTCCATCTTCATTCTTCTAATTTACTCTTACATTCATGGCCTCCTTATGTGCATTAGTAGCATACCTTTTATTTATGAATGTAAACTATAAGTGGAGATAAAGATGTACACACACACACACACACACACACACACATATATATATATATATATATATATATATATATATATATTATACACGTGTTTGTATTACCTCATTTATAGTGTCAAATTTGTTTAATGTATGTTAATGCATTCCTAGTAAAATGTTTAATCGAAACGTTAACATGTTTGTTTAAATTCCCAATCTAATCACAGAGAGAGAAATGAAACGTTCTTAATGTTGTATATTGCCTTAATTAATTACACAAATTTACGTAGAGAATTTATTTTCATTTATCGTGTGTTAACATAAAATTAAATAGGTGTAACTATGGGTTTATGGGAGTTAAGGAAAGTAATAAAGAGGAGACATAAGTTTGAAATTTGAATTCCAAAAGATTGTTGGTAGTGTACATCTGGTCGGTGCATTCCTTCATCATTATTTAATACATACCACATTTCTTTCCCCATTTTTGTTGTTTCTTCATTTTTGCTTATTTCCTTCCTCTTTTTCATGAAGCTACATCTTCTCAAACGTGGGTTTCATTTTATATGTATACATATATTTATTTATTTAACCTTTCTTCACCTCTTTACACCACGTCCTACCTCTAATTCGTAAAGTAAAAAAAATGTGAGTTTGTTGTTTTCTCCATCTCATTTCATATTTCTACGGCCACTTCATTTCTTTTCATTTTGTTTTCCTGTAGCCTTCTTCCACCTCATATTTTATTTATTTATTTTGTTAGCCTATATTTCCTAAAGCCTTCATTTTAAAAACGTGACATTCATTTTTGTCCCTCCACCTTCATTTCTTTATTATTAAATAACCTACCACTTTATTTATTCTTTTACGTTTTGTTTCTCCTGACACCTCATATTCATTTAGTTCAAATTATTCTTTGCTGAAGCTATAATCTTATCAGCAAATTGTTCACGTTTTTAAAATTGTTCCTTCATTTTTTTCTTGTCACCGCTTTATTTCCTATGTTTAAATCTCCATTTCAAATCTTCCTTTCCCTGAATCATTTTAATGTGAACTTGCAAATTCAAAAGCTCTCATTTTGCAAATTTAAAAGCTTTCTTTTACGAAACGTGAGTTTCATCCTTTTTTTTCCTACATGTCCTACCCTCTTCTTAGTTTGTTCTTCCATCCTTGCCTGAAGCCTATCTTGAGAAAAATGTAAGTATTAAACTTTGTTTATTTTTATTTATATGTGTACCAATTATTATTTTAATAATATTTCTTATAACATGAATATCTTTTGCATATAAACTTCGATTCACGTGCGATTTCTTCTATTGGAAATTTGGGCTTTTATTAGATTTAAATCGACTATAAATAAAAGGTGACTGTTTTAGCCCACTCACAACTACTAAATTATCTTATGTTAGTTAAATTGAATTTATGATGTGATTTGGAATTGATTGGTTGATGTTTGGTATATTTAAATTGTCATTCTACTTAAATTTAACTTTTATTGCATTTAATGATCGTTTAATTTAATATTGAATTTAACTGCCAATTTAATACTATTAATGATAATCAGTTATATATTGATGTTTATTGGTTGATTTGGGTGATGATTGTGATGTATGTTTAATTGTTGATATTGGATGATTTGATGTTATATTTATATTGTCATAACACTGCAAGTTCCCTTAGTTATTGTTAGAAAATCCCTATGGGTTGAAATGATATATACTCGAATGATCATATAGAATAGGAGAAAATCGTTATGGGTTGAAATGATAAACCCAAGAAATTTTCATTGATTTGGAATTTGGGATTGCGAGTTGAAATAATATATACTCGTAAATTTAAATTTTTTGCGGATTGAAATGATAAATATCCGTATCACTTGACCATAGGGTAGAAAATTATATACGGACACCGGATTGGTTAAATTAAACGATTTTAAAACCATTAAATCTTGAATTGGATTAAATGATATTTTGAAGGAAATTGATTTATATAAATTGAATTACTTTGAAAATCCAAGTTTAAAGGTTGGAATTGGAAATTGGTTTAAATCGAAATTCTAAAGTATTTTAATCTATTTAAGGTATTTTAACCCATTTTAATCTATTTTTAATCTATTTAATCTATTTTAATCTATTTTAAACTATATTAAACTATTTTAATCTATTTTAAATTATATTAATCTATTTTAATCTATTTAAACTATATTAATCCATTTTAATCTATTTTAAACTATATTAATCTGTTTTAATCTATTTTAAACTATTTTAAATTATTTTTAAAACTATTTTAAACTATCTAAACTATTTTCTGAATTTCAGGTTTTGTAAAGTGGAAGTCTTATATTTAAATCCTCGATTTTTAAGTAGAATATGATTAAATGATGTTAAACATAAGTAGGGATTTAAATGACATATTTGAGTAAATATGATAATTTTGAAATGAGAATTTAACCTAATTGTGAATATAATTTTGAAAGTGATATGGTTTGAATTGAATATGATATTTTGATATCAATATGAAATGGTTTTGGAAATGTAAAAGAACCATCTGATGTGTAATAAGCGGTTGGTTTTTAAAGAGACTGGGATCAGATATTGTCATACTCTCTGCCAATACCGAAAACCCCTTTAACAATTGTGCATGTGGTGGAGATTCCAGAAATGAAGTAAGATGGTTTGGTGTACGATTCTGTACGAGGTATTTACGTGAGCCCTGTGCAGTTAAAGCGCTCGGTAGATTCAAAGCGGTGGAGGTGCAAAAAGTCATAGCGGGGATACAGCGAGGATATAGCGGGATATAGCGGATGGCTCTAAAATAGCATATAAAACTCGTACTTAATGTTTTTACAAATATATAAATGGTAATTAAATGAAAAATTATCATTCAATTGAATTATAATTAATACATAAATAATTTTAAATAAAAACATGTACGAATATACTTTAAATAAACGTAAAACTGTTATATAACATAATTGAATTTAGTAGAATATTAGAGTATTTTCATTTCTGAAAATATATTAAAAATTAAATCAAATAAATTAATTTATTAATTTTTATAATGTATAAATGCAATTTTTCAATTCATTTTATTAAAGAAGATATAGCGGAAATAGTGGAATATAGCGGGAATAACGAGATATATCGGAAATAGGGGGTTTAAAGCGGAAAGGCTATATTTTGGGGCTATATGGAAATATCGTAGTGGTAGAAATCCGCTATGAGATATAGCGGGGTTATAGCGGGGTAATAGCGGGGCATTAACTACACAACGTGAGTCTAACTCCTGCAAGTCAGCTTAGATGTGACTAAAACAAGAGCCATGCCGGACCAAGTGAGGTCGCACCTTCGATCGGACACATTTCTTCGATACCATATTATGATTTTGTGATGATTTGGTGGCCATCCCTTGAATTTGATTATGGGAGTGTGTTCTGAGGTGGGCGGTAGTAGCTACTATGCGATACCACCAGTCCGGATCCACAAACGGTATATCTACCCTGGCATTGCCTCGTGTGCCGTGTTCACATGCTCTATCGTGCCTTCTATGAGTTTGGTTTGTACCATACCTATGGAGTGCCCTTTGAGTAAACCTCACAGAGGAGCTTACGGTACTGTATAGACTATGGGAATATATAAAATGTTAAGGGAGATATGGGTAACGCATTAACGCTATTTTAATACTTTACTTTACTGTAGACCCTATTATAATAGCATATTGTACTATGTATGTAGATAGTTTAACGGACCCTTAAGAGATGCAAATCCCGAACATCTCTTAAGTTATTGCACTTACGTTGACACTGGATAGGAGATGTCAAACCCCGTAAACATCTCCGATGCCATCACACTCATATTTATTACTGTTGATTTAACTTACGTAAGATCTTTTAGTTCCAACTCGAGTGTTTTGTCTTTTCAATTCGCTCGGGTCAGTCTAAGCTTTTCAGTATATCAAAGGCTGCTCTTGGAGGACGAAGATGAAGATTTAGTACTATTACTATTTATTCTATCATTTCCGCTGCATTTATTTAATTATTATTGCTGTATGCAAGGTTTTAAATCTTGGATTTCGGTCACGTTTCGTCTCGGAGATTTTAGAGACCCAATCTCGTATCGGGCGAGATCTCGAACGAGATAAATGTTTATCGGGCATCCATCTCGGATTACATCTCGGGTCCTAAAGTTTATCTAGGAGCTATCTCGAAATATTTGGTATTTTAATATTAAATTGCATACAACTAAATGGATAAATACTAATTAAAATAATAATTTAATTGATTTGATTTGTAGTAATAACACTTTCGTCATGAGTAGCTTGAAAAAACATCCACACTATATGATTTAAATAAATAATGAGGATTTATGAATTGAACATATAATATCACAACAAGATGAAGCAAACATGAAACATAAAGTCACATAGGCACCCCACTTTCATTTGTTCAAATAGTTAGTTGACTTCTCTACACTATAAACAAATAATTGTCAATAACATTACTAATGGTTTTCTTACATTGTATATATTTCATAGTAAAAACAAAATATAGAACCATCCTATATTTAAAAATAAACATATGATTAAAACTCCAAGCTCCAAACATGTAAAAGATCTTGGTAGTCATTCGTCAACAAAATTAAATCAGCATTCCACTAGTCATATTTTAATTACAAAAGTGACTAATTTAATCATATAAAATTTAGCTTAAACTAAAAAAAGGATGGAAACACCATTAATTTGTGCATATGAAATGAACTATATTAAGTAGCCTAACTGGATACTATGAATTAAATTGCAACGAAATGCATTCGCGCCCCTATAATTTCGAGGTCATATCTAGTATTCAGAGTTTGCCTCGATTTGGTACCGCTCTCGTGGCCCGCACCAAAACAGTGCTTTACCCCTAGATGTCCAGTCAACTGCTGTGCCTCAACGCATTTCGGGGAGAACCAGCTAGATCTGGGTTTAAGTGGCATTTCACCCCTAACCACAACTCATTCGATGATTCTTCAACATCAGTCGGTTCGAACCTCCACTTAGTTTCACCCAAGCTTCATCCTGGTCATGGATAGATCACCCAGGTTTGGATCCATAAGCAGTGACAATCGCCTTATGAAGACTCGCTTTCGCTACAGCTCCGGTGGGTTCCCTTAACCAAGCCACTACCCATGAGTCGCCGGCTCATTCTTCAACAGGCACACAGACTAAAATGAATGTAGTGGATAGAAGAATGTATTATAAAAAGTAAACGAAATAATTTTATGGAATTTGGGCCAAGCCCACTAAAAAAATCAAAATAAAAAAATAACATCATTTCTGTGACGACCCGGAATTTTGGTATATTTGAAATGAGAATATTTAATTTATTTTAAATATTCGAAGGTTAAATTTTAACTTTAATTTCAAATATACAGTATTTATTGGACGATTAATTATTGAATTAAACAATCGGAAAAAGAGTAAAATAGAGAATCCTGAGTTTTGAGCCTATTTAAAATAGTTTAAAGGTTCAGAAAATTTATATTGTTAATATTGAAAGGGATGAAACTTTTAAAAATTAAATTTAAGTGTTTTGTTCAGTTTTAAAATCTTATTGTTTAAATTGAATTTAAAAATAGCCTTCCGAAGCACAGTCTCGAAATTCGACGAAATCAGTTCCATTTGGTCCGTAGTATTGAATTATTATCGGATTTCGAATTTCGTATTGATCGGGGTTGTTGTGTGAGCGTACGGTATATAAACGTCTTGAAATAATTATTCGAGACAATTTGAAGATAAAGTATAATTTATTCATTTTCCAGTCAAAACTATATCAACATCAGATCTTTTACTTTCTTTTCACACCACTGAAGCCTTCCTTCGTACGCAACATTTCATCCTATCCCCTTGTCCTTGTTTTATTAACTCACGCATACATCAAATCGTGTCCCCCTTTCTCTTTTAAAATACAAGCAGGTTGATATTTTTCTGAAAATCAAGATGAGAGTGGAGGGCGATTTAAAAGTGGCGAATCAATGTTCCTCCTCCATAATTAAAACTGCGTATCTCATTTTTAAATTTCTTTCTACCTTCAATCAATAAAATCAAATTGCGTTTGAGTCAAAACTGAAATTTGGGTACCAGGATATCGATGATTAGGGTTCGTCGTCGATACTGCAGTGGTTTGAGAGGGGGAGTCGAATCGATAGAAGCTGGGTTTGAACGCAGTCTCGAGGTGAAGCGCTCGATCGATTTGGGGTTGCAAAGGAGCACCGAGAGGAGGGCTGGTACGCGACAATGGTGACATTAATAGGAGTGCTGTCAACGTCGTGACTCGATTTCGTGAGTGGGAGCGCGATCAAATTCGTGGCTACGAGTGGGGAAACTCGCATATCAGTTAGGGGATTTGGAAGGGTATTCGATTGTGGAGCTAGCGGCGGCGACGTCGTGAAGTGGTGGCTCGCTTGGAGTATGGGCCAGTGGAGGAATTTCGTTCGAGCTTGGCTCGACGTGGAGCAGCATGCGACTCAGTGACGTCGTGATGGCTAGGGTTCCAGTAGCTTGAGGTAGTGAAGGTAAATTCTATTTTAATTTAAATATAATGAACATGTAAATAAACATAGAAAATATATATAACATATTATTTAATTTTAGCAGTAAGATTTTAATAGGGAAATCTTTTTAGGGTTTTAAGGTAAAAAAATTAGTTACTGGTATACAGTTTCAGTTATAAGATGTAAGCAGAAAATAAAAATTTAATCTTAGTAAAGATTTAATGCAGTTTATATATATACATAGTTAATTTAAATAAGCAGGGAAACATTTGTACGTTATTTTGAAATCTGATAGTATATTTAAGAACTAATATTGTGTTATGGAACTAATCTATTTAATTAATTTATATAAATATTTATATTGTATTTTTATTAAAAATCTATTTATTTTATGGAAACTTGTTTAAAATCGATTATTTGTTATAAAAACCAATTGTTAATTTAAATTAAATTTATTTGAAGTTGGATAAAATAGTAAATCTGGTATTCTAAGCTAATAAAAAAAATTCAAATGGTTCAATTGACTTGAATATTGATGAGAATTATTAATATTTATACAAGGTCCAATTTTGAGAGATAATGGTCGAGATTGGGTTGCCAAACAAAATCAAAGGTGAGTTAATCTCACTCAGTTAAATTTAAATTTAAATGGTTAAATTTAAATAATTTATCGAATGGTTGATTTGATTTGATGTGATATATATAGTAGTATATACCAATATATATATATTGGCATATGTATATATTGGAGTTGATATTCCCGCATTATATAGCGGATGAGACCCTATGCGCCGCATAATAGCGGATGATATTTTATAAAACCCATATACCGCGATATTCCACCTCGAAGTGGAATTGGTATTGTGCTAACGTCTGTGGATGCAGGGAAACAGGTTGGAGGGATCCAACTGGATTCCTCAAAATATTTAATTTTGTTTAAATATTCTGTGATATGATTGTTGATATCCTGTGATGATTTATATTGGATAATCTGGTTGGATTGAATTTCCCAGTATAATGAGTTATCAAAAGCAATTGAATTGGATTTTTGGAAAGAAATAAAAGAGTAAAATTCAAGTTAAATAATTCTAGTGAATTCGAATAAATTAAATAAGGAATTGTAAAAGAAATAAAGAAATTTCTAAATTCGAACAAATATGGGAAAAGAAGATTTTGAATTTAACAGGGAAGAAATAAATCTTTAACTAAAGTGATATTATTTAAAAATATAAAAGAATTGATTTTATTGAAATTTAAAGATTTAATTTAATTAAAATATTAATTGAAGAAGTTTGGAAATCCGAAATTGGCATTCTAGTTAAAAGGGTTTCAACTCATAATAAAGAAATAAAATATGAAAGTTAATGTATTTGAAATAATTGAAGTAAATAGGGAAATTTATTTCAAAGTAAAGCAAAATGGAAATCAATTGGAAATTGATTTAAGTGTTTATAAACTTGGATTTTTAAAAGAGAATGAGATTTTAAAATTTATAAACTGGGTTATGAAGTGAAATGAAATATCGGTGGATATTTTAAATATAAATTCAAGGTGGGAATTTATTGAGAAATGTAAATGTGTTTAAAAATAAATGGTGATTTATTTTTAAAGGATATGGAAGAAAGTGTATTCCCTGGATAGCCAAGTACGTTTTCAAAGCAATTTTTAATATAAGTTAAAAGTTCTAATTGTGTTTTAAAAAGCATGTTTTAGAAAATTGATTATTTCTAAATGTTAATTTACTAAGTAAGTATTTTCAAAAATCTATTATTGTAGTAATTATATAAAAGTGATTTGCTATTATGTTTTAAAAGGAGAAATTTAGTTTATATTTATAAAGTGGTTTATTTTAAAGTATATATTTTTAATAAAGTATTAAGGTAGTTTGATTTCAATGTTAAAGTATATTTATAATAAAGTGTTTTAAAATTATTTTAAAATCTATAGGTATTTTGTACTTGGCGATTCAGTGGAAATAAATATTTGGAAATGAATTCCGTAAGCGGGAATCGTTTTGAAATTGTTTCAAATGAGTTTTGGAAAATTTGAAAATATATCTTGGAAAGATATTTGGGCAAATAAATAATGTGGGAAATTATTTATTGTGTGATGGTTGCTTGTGGATGTTAATTGATAGTTAAATAACCGACTATCAATATTGGCCAAATGCGTTGATCGTTTCGAAGAGACCGGGATCGGGTTTCCGTATACCGGGATTCTAGGTCTGGAGACTCGAATACCACTTCGATTCGGTTTGTACGTTTCGTGTAACGTGTTCAGAGTCGAAGATGGAGCAGTGAAGTGCAAGGGCTAGTCGCTACTAATCCTGAGGATATTTCCAAAATGGATGTAGTAGGAATAGTGCCTTCGGTTCCGTTCGAACCCGGGACGGACTTGTATGGACGAATGCTTTCGTGACATCGTCAGGTGGACGATGGGCATTCTAAGGGATATGTGCTATAAAGGTATCGTTTAGCCTCAAGCCTCATCAACCGGGAATGACTGAAAATCAGGGGTTATGCAGCAAGGCTTCGTGGGTAGCCCCCACTTGAGAGTAAAGTCATCCCTGTCTAGATGTCCCTTTTTATTTCGGCTTAGTGGTGCGGTTGCTGATCCCAACCGTGGGGTGATTTTATTTGGAATTATCCAGTAAGGGATGATTCCGGCCTTGTGTTGCAGGGGAGCGGGCGTACTCCTCGGTACTGTGATCTAGGCCACGTACTATGACAGGTGGTACCCCAGTGCCTAGTCATTTGTTGGAAATCCATTCTCCCTACGTGCCTTGTACGGTATTTGTTTGTATACCTAGTATGCTGGAATTTAATCATGTAACAATTTCAGCTATTTTAATAAGTATTTGTGAATAGACACTATTATAATATCAGAGGATTTTGATAAAAAGTGTTTTAGCTATCGTAAGGTAAAAACCCGACATGTTTATTTGTGGCGTGGTCTTACGAGATGCTTTTGATTTCAAAGGATTTTTGAAACTTTAATAATCAATTTGAGTGTGATTTTCTCACGCTGGTATTCCAGACTGACTCGGGTATTGTTTTATATGATGCTCGGGTCAGACCGAGTATTATAGGTTACAGGATATGATGCTGTGGAGCTCAGGAGATGAGCTGGATGGCGAGACGTATCTCTCGTACTTGTTTATATATATATTCCGCTGTGTTGATTGTTGTACTCTGTTGTATTGAGGACATGATATGGTTATTGTCCAGTTGTATGTTATGTGTTCTCTGATGTATGATTTGATGATATATTGTATAAAACTGATATAGTTTTGATTTGTGTAAAGATCTGTTAATATATATTATATTTTATTCCGCTGCGATGGTTAGATTCTGATGTTGTTTTTTTTCTATTTTTCTTCTTCTACCTCTTCTTCTTAACTAAAAGGGTTCGATTTTCCGGGTTTGGAAAGTCGGGTCGTTACAGTGGTATCAGAGCTTAGGCTAGCGATAACCTTGGCTCTGGTGGGAATTTTGAGAGTACTAATAGATATGAGCGCGTATTTGTTAGTGAATATAAAATGGTTTTATATTGTGTTGGTTGATTTATTGAGTGGCATATGAACCTTCGTCGGCACAGTCTGGACAACTGTATCGAAGGGGTTTCTAAACACTTGAATAGAACAGTTCGACACAGTATTGTTTTAAATAGGGTGAATGAAATAATTTTGTATATAAAAGAAATAATTATTCGAAAATTATTATAGTTATATATTTGGATGCTTGGTTGTTAGAAAATGACAATAATGAGTTAGTCTCATTATTGAGTAGAAATTGAAAATTTATAACCTAAGTTGAAGAATAAATTTATATAACAAAATGGAATTTGAAATATAGACTATAAATGAAATTTATAAATTGAGATAAACTTTATATACAAATGTGAATTACAAATGTGATTTACAATCAAATGAGATAAATTCATAAACAAATGTAAATTGTAAATGTGACTTATAACTTGAAATAAAATGTGATAGAATTCCAGAGTAATGTTTGGATATTAAGTCGAATGGATTTTGAATTTGAAGTTGTGGGAAAGGTTTTAATTCCTTTGGATTTAAAAATAGTTTTTAAAGGTTTTGGGGAAATAATGGTGATATTATTTCATGAATATTTTGAAATTGAATTGAAATCTGGTGGGATTTGGGATTTCAAAATGTTTGAAATGTTTCAAAGTGATAAAAGCATTAAATTCTCTTTCGGTCGCTGGAAAATAATTTCGGTGATGACTGCAGCATCATCGATGTCTATTTTCGAGTTTCCAAAGAGAAATTGCTACCAAACTGTTTTAAATTGGAAATGATTGTGTACTGGGTTGGTTTTGAAATTCAAAGGGAAAATTGTTTGGTAAAAGCAGATTATTTTGGAAATTGGGATTCGATGTGATATACCAGATATGTATGAGTTATTTATGGATTCAAAATGGTTTTTGAAATAAAACCGGGCAATTGGATTCTGGGAATTCTATTTAAAATATAAATGTGGAAAATTTTAAATGAATCAACAATATAAAGTATAGAATGAAGTTGATTGAAATAAGAAGGGAATGAAAGTTTAATTCTGGGATTATAATCATGAGATGAAAATAACTCAATGAGTAATATAAGTTGGTAGATAAAAGAGTTAGAGAACTTGAAGGTGAATGAATTGTAAAACTTGTATAAAATTGTATCCTAGAATTAAAATTTAATTCGAGTATATGAAGGTGAATAAAATATATTTGAATTTAACTTAAGATAAGTTAAATAAAATTGAGAATTGGAATTGAATTAAATGTAAATAAGTTGAAGTCGAATTGAATTGGATATAAAGGTAATGTAAAATGCTTATAATTGTGTAAAGAAATTCATATTCTTAAGTTCTTAAGTGTAATAATTTGAGATTTGATTGTAAAGATGGAAATGGACTTAAATGAATAGTCCTAGATCTTAAGCAAGTAAGTTAAACTTATGAATAGAAATGAAATTGTAAGTCATAAATGGGTATCCATTACTTTGAACCATTAAGAGTTATAATTTGAAATTGTAATTATCAAATGGAAACGACTAAGATGAGCAATCTTAATTTTTAAATAAATCCAAACTTGAATTATAGAATAAATTGAACTTAAGATAATTAAGTGAAGTGATATTTGGAATTAAAAAGCAAGTATTTAATTTTAACCAGTGGAGGAACTAATTAGATAATAAATTAGTTAATGAAATTGAATTGTGAGTTAATGAAATTGGATTAACATAGTGATGGTTTGAATTGCAAATGAAATCCAAATAAGTGAAAATAAATTGGAAATGGCCTGGTTATTAATAAAATAATTCCAGATGAATTGAGTATGGAAAACAAAATTCATAATGATTGAGTGAATGAACCAATTATATTAAATAAATAAATGGATGGAATTTGATTAAATAAGAATCAAATGAAAGATGGAAATGAAACTTTAAAGGGTTGGTTAAATGGAAAATAAACTTAAGTTATTGACTTAAGTAAATGTTGAATGGAAACTGAACTCAAACAGAGGAGTGGTTTAAATAAGTTAGAAATAGTTATTGAATGAATTAACTTGGATTGTTTTCGAGCTAAATAAAATTCAATTTTTGGAAGTTGGAGATGAATTGAATTTAAGAAAAAATTGGAAATGAAGTAGTAAATTGAAGTAAGTTGAGATTCATATGAAATGGGAGTTCAATTTGAATATATACACTTCAGTGGTGAAGTAGTAAATAAATATAAGAAAAATTTATATGAACTTAAGAATTGAAGAATGAAATTCTTGGGAAAACTGGTATTGGAAATATACTTAGTAATTTTGGAATGGAAATATATATATATATATACTAAGTAAATAGTTGAATGAAGACTAAAACTGAAGTTGTGAAATGGGATAGTTGTGAATAAGGGGATAACAATCAAAAAGGAATGTGAATAAAGAGAATTGATATAACTGATGAATCAATTGGAATTTATACGTAAGATGTACGTATATTATTTTATTCGCATAGCTATTTGGTCCAGATGTCGAACACAGAATTTCGAGATAGTTTTATCGATCCGAATTAGGATTTTTCACTCGATTTTCAACGGCGAGCCTGGATATGGATTGTTGATTGATTCTGGAAATTCTCTATCATAGTTTGTGGCTATGCAAGGAGAATGACGGTTTCTGATCAAGAAACCAGATCTGAGTCCGCACTAGGAAGTCGAGTGGACGATACTAGTTCGGAAGTGAAATTGTGTGATCGATTGAGCGATCGAATGTGATATTGCGTACGGATGATATATGTGCATCGTACGGGCTTAAGTAAAACAAATATTGGAAATTTGTAAAGAAAAGTATAAAATGACTTTGGAATTGTGATTGAATATTATTGCTTAGTAGGATATACAGGTGTATAAAAGCAATGGATAATTGGGATTTTGATTTTTGAAGATAAAATTTAATGGCCCGACAAAAGGTATGTATTTAAATTTCTATATGAAATTTGATTGGGTTTTTGATCCAGCCACTTGACTTTTTGATTTCTTTTTGAGATTGGGAGGCCGTAGAGCCATTTTGTAGTAGTACCGAGCTAGCCGCGCAAAGGAGACGCTGGCAAAAAATTTCGGAAATTTAGGGAGTTAGAAAAATTTTGGAAAATTTTGATAATTCAAAATTTAAATTCAAATTTAAATTTGAATGGATAAGTAGGTGATACGGGTTGAACTTATGAATAAGTTTGGGGAGTTAAAAGATGATTAGTGTATCATTAATAAAAGATTATTTGGGTATTGTTAAAACTATTTGGGTTGAGGGAAATAGCTAACGGGATATGGGACATTCTTCTTAACTGGTAATTTCGGGGACGAAATTCTTTTAAGGGGGGAGGAATGTGACGACCCGGAATTTTGGTATATTTGAAATGAGAATATTTAATTTATTTTAAATATTCGAAGGTTAAATTTTAACTTTAATTTCAAATATACAGTATTTATTGGACGATTAATTATTGAATTAAACAATCGGAAAAAGAGTAAAATAGAGAATCCTGAGTTTTGAGCCTATTTAAAATAGTTTAAAGGTTCAGAAAATTTATATTGTTAATATTGAAAGGGATGAAACTTTTAAAAATTAAATTTAAGTGTTTTGTTCAGTTTTAAAATCTTATTGTTTAAATTGAATTTAAAAATAGCCTTCCGAAGCACAGTCTCGGAATTCGACGAAATCAGTTCCATTTGGTCCGTAGTATTGAATTATTATCGGATTTCGAATTTCGTATTGATCGGGGTTGTTGTGTGAGCGTACGGTATATAAACGTCTTGAAATAATTATTCGAGACAATTTGAAGATAAAGTATAATTTATTCATTTTCCAGTCAAAACTATATCAACATCAGATCTTTTACTTTCTTTTCACACCACTGAAGCCTTCCTTCGTACGCAACATTTCATCCTATCCCCTTGTCCTTGTTTTATTAACTCACGCATACATCAAATCGTGTCCCCCTTTCTCTTTTAAAATACAAGCAGGTTGATATTTTTCTGAAAATCAAGACGAGAGTGGAGGGCGATTTAAAAGTGGCGAATCAATGTTCCTCCTCCATAATTAAAACTGCGTATCTCATTTTTAAATTTCTTTCTGCCTTCAATCAATAAAATCAAATCGCGTTCGAGTCAAAACTGAAATTTGGGTACCAGGATATCGATGATTAGGGTTCGTCGTCGATACTGCAGTGGTTTGAGAGGGGGAGTCGAATCGATAGAAGCTGGGTTTGAACGCAGTCTCGAGGTGAAGCGCTCGATCGATTTGGGGTTGCAAAGGAGCACCGAGAGGAGGGCTGGTACGCGACAATGGTGGCATTAATAGGAGTGTTGTCAACGTCGTGACTCGATTTCGTGAGTGGGAGCGCGATCAAATTCGTGGCTACGAGTGGGGAAACTCGCATATCAGTTAGGGGATTTGGAAGGGTATTCGATTGTGGAGCTAGCGGCGGCGACGTCGTGAAGTGGTGGCTCGCTTGGAGTATGGGCCAGTGGAGGAATTTCGTTCGAGCTTGGCTCGACGTGGAGCAGCAGGCGACTCAGTGACGTCGTGATGGCTAGGGTTCCAGTAGCTTGAGGTAGTGAAGGTAAATTCTATTTTAATTTAAATATAATGAACATGTAAATAAACATAGAAAATATATATAACATATTATTTAATTTTAGCAGTAAGATTTTAATAGGGAAATCTTTTTAGGGTTTTAAGGTAAAAAAATTAGTTACTGTTATACAGTTTCAGTTATAAGATGTAAGCAGAAAATAAAAATTTAATCTTAGTAAAGATTTTAATGCAGTTTATATATATACATAGTTAATTTAAATAAGCAGGGAAACATTTGTACGTTATTTTGAAATCTGATAGTATATTTAAGAACTAATATTGTGTTATGGAACTAATCTGTTTAATTAATTTATATAAATATTTATATTGTATTTTTATTAAAAATCTATTTATTTTATGGAAACTTGTTTAAAATCGATTATTTGTTATAAAAACCAATTGTTAATTTAAATTAAATTTATTTGAAGTTGGATAAAATAGTAAATCTGGTATTCTAAGCTAATAAAAAAAATTCAAATGGTTCAATTGACTTGAATATTGATGAGAATTATTAATATTTATACAAGGTCCAATTTTGAGAGATAATGGTCGAGATTGGGTTGCCAAACAAAATCAAAGGTGAGTTAATCTCACTCAGTTAAATTTAAATTTAAATGGTTAAATTTAAATAATTTATCGAATGGTTGATTTGATTTGATGTGATATATATAGTAGTATATACCAATATATATATATTGGCATATGTATATATTGGAGTTGATATTCCCGCATTATATAGCGGATGAGACCCTATGCGCCGCATAATAGCGGATGATATTTTATAAAACCCATATACCGCGATATTCCACCTCGAAGTGGAATTGGTATTGTGCTAACGTCTGTGGATGCAGGGAAACAGGTTGGAGGGATCCAACTGGATTCCTCAAAATATTTAATTTTGTTTAAATATTCTATGATATGATTGTTGATATCCTATGATGATTTATATTGGATAATCTGGTTGGATTGAATTTCCCAGTATAATGAGTTATCAAAAGCAATTGAATTGGATTTTTGGAAAGAAATAAAAGAGTAAAATTCAAGTTAAATAATTCTAGTGAATTCGAATAAATTAAATAAGGAATTGTAAAAGAAATAAAGAAATTTCTAAATTCGAACAAATATGGGAAAAGAAGATTTTGAATTTAACAGGGAAGAAATAAATCTTTAACTAAAGTGATATTATTTAAAAATATAAAAGAATTGATTTTATTGAAATTTAAAGATTTAATTTAATTAAAATATTAATTGAAGAAGTTTGGAAATCCGAAATTGGCATTCTAGTTAAAAGGGTTTCAACTCATAATAAAGAAATAAAATATGAAAGTTAATGTATTTGAAATAATTGAAGTAAATAGGGAAATTTATTTCAAAGTAAAGCAAAATGGAAATCAATTGGAAATTGATTTAAGTGTTTAAAAACTTGGATTTTTAAAAGAGAATGAGATTTTAAAATTTATAAACTGGGTTATGAAGTGAAATGAAATATCGGTGGATATTTTAAATATAAATTCAAGGTGGGAATTTATTGAGAAATGTAAATGTGTTTAAAAATAAATGGTGATTTATTTTTAAAGGATATGGAAGAAAGTGTATTCCCTGGATAGCCAAGTACGTTTTCAAAGCAATTTTTAATATAAGTTAAAAGTTCTAATTGTGTTTTAAAAAGCATGTTTTAGAAAATTGATTATTTCTAAATGTTAATTTACTAAGTAAGTATTTTCAAAAATCTATTATTGTAGTAATTATATAAAAGTGATTTGCTATTATGTTTTAAAAGGAGAAATTTAGTTTATATTTATAAAGTGGTTTATTTTAAAGTATATATTTTTAATAAAGTATTAAGGTAGTTTGATTTCAATGTTAAAGTATATTTATAATAAAGTGTTTTAAAATTATTTTAAAATCTATAGATATTTTGTACTTGGCGATTCAGTGGAAATAAATATTTGGAAATGAATTCCGTAAGCGGGAATCGTTTTGAAATTGTTTCAAATGAGTTTTGGAAAATTTGAAAATATATCTTGGAAAGATATTTGGGCAAATAAATAATGTGGGAAATTATTTATTGTGTGATGGTTGCTTGTGGATGTTAATTGATAGTTAAATAACCGACTATCAATATTGGCCAAATGCGTTGATCGTTTCGAAGAGACCGGGATCGGGTTTCCGTATACCGGGATTCTAGGTCTGGAGACTCGAATACCACTTCGATTCGGTTTGTACGTTTCGTGTAACGTGTTCAGAGTCGAAGATGGAGCAGTGAAGTGCAAGGGCTAGTCGCTACTAATCCTGAGGATATTTCCAAAATGGATGTAGTAGGAATAGTGCCTTCGGTTCCGTTCGAACCCGGGACGGACTTGTATGGACGAATGCTTTCGTGACATCGTCAGGTGGACGATGGGCATTCTAAGGGATATGTGCTATAAAGGTATCGTTTAGCCTCAAGCCTCATCAACCGGGAATGACTGAAAATCAGGGGTTATGCAGCAAGGCTTCGTGGGTAGCCCCCACTTGAGAGTAAAGTCATCCCTGTCTAGATGTCCCTTTTTATTTCGGCTTAGTGGTGCGGTTGCTGATCCCAACCGTGGGGTGATTTTATTTGGAATTATCCAGTAAGGGATGATTCCGGCCTTGTGTTGCAGGGGAGCGGGCGTACTCCTCGGTACTGTGATCTAGGCCACGTACTGTGACAGGTGGTACCCCAGTGCCTAGTCATTTGTTGGAAATCCATTCTCCCTACGTGCCTTGTACGGTATTTGTTTGTATACCTAGTATGCTGGAATTTAATCATGTAACAATTTCAGCTATTTTAATAAGTATTTGTGAATAGACACTATTATAATATCAGAGGATTTTGATAAAAAGTGTTTTAGCTATCGTAAGGTAAAAACCCAACATGTTTATTTGTGGCGTGGTCTTACGAGATGCTTTTGATTTCAAAGGATTTTTGAAACTTTAATAATCAATTTGAGTGTGATTTTCTCACGCTGGTATTCCAGACTGACTCGGGTATTGTTTTATATGATGCTCGGGTCAGACCGAGTATTATAGGTTACAGGATATGATGCTGTGGAGCTCAGGAGATGAGCTAGATGGCGAGACGTATCTCTCGTACTTGTTTATATATATATTCCGCTGTGTTGATTGTTGTACTCTGTTGTATTGAGGACATGATATGGTTATTGTCCAGTTGTATGTTATGTGTTCTCTGATGTATGATTTGATGATATATTGTATAAAACTGATATAGTTTTGATTTGTGTAAAGATCTGTTAATATATATTATATTTTATTCCGCTGCGATGGTTAGATTCTGATGTTGTTTTTTTTTCTATTTTTCTTCTTCTACCTCTTCTTCTTAACTAAAAGGGTTCGATTTTCCGGGTTTGGAAAGTCGGGTCGTTACAATTTCGGTCAAGATCTCGCAAATAGATCTCGGCCGAGATTTGACTATCTCGACCGAGATTTGAATATCTCGGCCGAGATTCAGGTCAACCAAGATTAATTCAAATTTTGTTGTTTCGAATCGCTCAAGGTTAAAAACGAGATCTCGGCCGAGATTACCGAGATTTAAAACCTTGGCTGTATGTACTCTGATTTTGTATTGTAAAAGTATAATCAAATGTTATTTGTAAAACAGCTTCATGAACTGTTTATTTGGTTACTATATTTTGTCATTCCGCTGCGAGATTCTGTATTTGTTTTTTCTTTCTTTCTCTGCTTTTTCTTATTTACCCCATAACAATCTGCCCTTTTGAATGGTTTGAGTCTGACCTATGTGGCTTATCGTCGATTTAAACCTTCCAAAAAGGCAGGTCGTTACATTTACCAAATGTAACGACCTGCCTTTTTGGACGGTTTAAATCGACACACATGCCAACTTAAACCATTCAAAGGGGCAGATTGCTATGGGGTAAATAAGAAAAAACAGTGAAAGAAAGGAAACAAGCACAAAATCTCACAGCGGAATGACAAAATATAATAATCAAATAAATAGTTCATGAAGCTATTTTACAAATAACATTTGATTACACTTTTACACTACAGGTCAGAGTTACATACAACAGGAATAAATAAATAAATGCAGCGGAATAACATAATGCAGTGGTATGAATATAATAAATAGTAATAGTACAAATCTTCGTCTTCGTCCTCTAGAAAGCAATCTTCGATACACTGAAAAGCTCAAACTGACCCGAGCGAATTGAAAAGACAAAACACTCGAGTCAGAACTAAAAGATCTTACGTAAGTTAAATCAACAGTAATAAATATGAGTGTGACGGCGTCGGAAATGTGTACGGAGTTTGACATCTCCTATCCAGTGTCAACGTGAGTGCAATAACTTAAGAGATGTTAAAAACTAAATTTTTCAAAAATCGAATTTTTATTTAAACTGCATCCATAACGACTATCACTATGAGTACCCGTAATCAAGAACTTGTTTTACAATCCAACACTCTTTGAACACTTTACCGTTAACTTTCCAAAAGGTTTATAACCCAAAATTGGTAAATCAAAGTTCAAAACTTGAAAAAACTTTCAAAGTCCTTTTTAAGTGAACTAGTTTTAACTTACGGAATTATAGGTCGCACACATACAAATTCAAGTGCTAAAATTCCCCTCACCTATATTCATGTTTTACACATTACAACATATTCAAAGTTGCATACCACATAATATCTAAGTTACATACAACATCATACTCAAAGCCACATACAATATCATACTCACATCTAAAATTTCCAAACAATGTTACTACAACATCACCTCATATCAACAATACTATAGACAACCAAGACATATAATAATCCCCACAATTCAACACATATCATTTAACAATATATTCAACATATAAAAGTTTAAAACTTTAAAATTTAGAAAAAATAGTTTACTTACCAAAAATTCTTTGACAACTTGTTTTAAATTTCAAGAACTTGAAAAACTTGATTTTTGGAAGACCTTGAGGCTAAGATGGCTTGACCAGGGCGCTTTTGGCTCAACCCAGTGGCAATGGGCTTGGCTCCTCTTCCCATAGGCTCAGCCATGAATGGATAGGGTATGTGTGGTGTTGTTTTGAAAGGAGGAGATAGAAATGGAAAAGGAGGAGTTTAAAGCCATTTTGAAAACATTAAAAGTAAAAACTTTGATTTTAAAACTTTTGAGAAGCTAAAGTAGAAGCCATGGAAGATCCTAAGAGCTTAGGAAATTTTCAAGGAGAAAAGAAAATGAGAAAATGAGAAAATAAGAATAAAAATTAGGAAAATGAGTATATATATTATGTGAACAAGTTGAATTACCATTTCAACCTTGGTACTTTGCCCTCCTCTCCTTGAATGCCACCTCACTACCCCCTTTCCACCTCACCATGGATCCGGCCACCTAGCCACCACACCATCATGTCAAAGCCAACACCATTTTAATGCACTTGTACTTATGTTTTTAATGGTATCTTTATATAGTAAAATATGTTTAAATTTTTAATAAAATAATAAATCTTATATTGTATCATTTGTGTATCTAAGTGTACATACATATACTCATGTGCATTTTTATATTTAAATATTTGTAGATGTATATATATATGTGTATACAAGTGTTACGACATTTTCGACAACTTTTAGTCGACGAAAAATCGAAAATTAGGAAGACGAATTCCGGTCACATTTACAATCTTTTTCGAACTAATTATTTTTGTAAACAAATTTTTAAAACTATTTCACCACCATTATTTATTATTTAAAAGAGTTAAATTTTAATTATAAAACCTATTATTTGAATATTTAAAATTAATTAAATATTCATAAATTAAAGCAGTGAAATTTTGGGTCATTATAGCAAGTGTACCAACATATATTCATGACATAATCAACATACACAAGAAAATGCATTAACTTTCTATTAATTAACTAACTTTCATTTTTAAGTTTACTACACCACATCCAAGCACATACATAAGCAAAACAACTACAACGTTGTCTAAACCAATCATCTAGCATACTTAACAACCAAATAACAATATTTATTATCAAAGTAAACATCATATTCAAAGTTCAAAACTTTTACGAAAAAGGCGAGCTTTTTCTCACCGTTAGGTCTCCAACTTATCCAAAGCGACCCGAGATGCTCCCTACTAACAACAACACTATGACACTCCTTCTCTTCATTTCCTTCCAAATGGCTCGGCCCAAGAGATGGTGCACATGGCCCAAAGGTGGTGGAGCTCGGCCTTGAAAGGTAGAGGGTGTTCGGATTATCATCGAATTCACAAAAATCCAACCCGAAAATGGGTCATCTTCGAACTGATTTTTGAACAAGTTACTCATGGAATTTAGGAAAGTTGCCAAAAGAAAGTTCTTGGAAATTATTTTCTCTACAATTTTAAAAACATAATCACTCAATTTGGATCAGTTTTGAGGTAGATTTCGTCAAAAGAAGAAGAGGTATTTTCGTACTTGAAAATCTGGATCTGAAAATAAGTCTGAAAGAAATGAGATTTGGACATGGCTAAGCTCAAAATTTGAAGAAGTGGTACACATGAAAGATGTAGCTACTAAAATTTTATATGGTTTGTAAAAAAGAAAATCTCCATTTGGATAAGATATGAGAAAGATATGGTAGAAGAAAGAGAAGGAAAAATTGAAGAAATGAAATGGGTATTTATACGCAAGAAAAAAGTCAATTATCTTAATGACCTTGGTCCTTTACCCTCTACCTTCTTTTTCCACCTCATCTTCTTGTATCTCAGCCCACAAGCTTGTCCCCCATTCCCTTTGCTTAGCCAACATGTTTTAAATGCTAAATGTACTTTGGTTTCCTAAGGAATCTTTTCATATATAAAATTTTATTTCATTTTAAACTTTTCATTACATGTCGCATCATCATTATATGCATACTTAGGTAAATACATATATGTTTATATAAACTAAATCCCTAACTTATTAAAAATATATGTGTATTTATTTTAACAACCCATAATTTCACTACCTTGAGAGAGAATATTTAATTTATTTTAAATAATCAAATATAGAATTATCTAATTCAAACAATCATGTTTTATAAGATTAACAAGAAGAATGAACTTACTTTTAGAATTGTTTTACAAAAATAAAGATTTTCGTCATAAAATCGACAGTCGATTTTCGATAAAATTAGATACATGTTTAATTAACTGTTTAATGGTAAATAACTCTTTTAAATGGTTAAATAATGATAATAATTGATTAATAAAAAATTTACAAATGTATATAAACTTGTTTTATAAAGGTGTACAAACTTTGTCGCATTTTGACAGATCGACGTCGTATTTGTATAATTAAGCTTTAATATTATTTAATATAGTTTTATAGCTTAAATAAACTTGCTTTCATTATTTAAAGATGATAGAAAACAAATTTTCATGTTTTGTTTACATAAGTAAATAGTTTGATCCAAAACTGAAAATGTGACCGGAATTCGGTTTTTGGATTTTCGACTTTTCGTCGAACGGAAGTTGTTTCAAATCATTACAACGTTGTTTGATTCATAAATGTACACATTCATGCACACATTTTAAAAACATCACAATTAGTGACATCAAAAATTAAGAAAATATCTAAGATATTTTCATAATATAGTTAAATAAGAGTACTTAAGTGTTAAGTAATAAAAAGCAAACTTCCATCTCCTTTTACCTCCTTACACATACTTTCCATCTCATTAAATTCCAAGTTCTTAAGGGTCTAATCTTGCCTTGGAAAGGATTAGAAAATATGTTGTTAAAAATGAGTTTTAAGGGAAGGGTATTAGGTTCATTTGGTAGGAAGCTTCATGTATAAATAGCCGTGCACATTCTCTTATTTCTGCACACATCCTTCTCCTTCTTTCTCTACTTCCATGGCTTCCATCTCCCAATAAACTACCCCAAATCAAGTAATTCATTTTTTTAAACACAAGATAATTGAGTTGGCTAAAATTTTCATTTACATCATTTCTTCAAAATCCAAGAGTTACTACATCAAAATTTTAATTCTTTCAAAGTCATTTTTGGTCCAGGTTTTTCAAATCCGAAAATACACTATCTTCTTTTAACCATATCTCTCTCAAAACAACTCGGAATTAAGTGATTCTTTTTCTAAATTATATATAAGAGAATTTCCCAGAACTTTCTATTTGGCGACCTCTCCAAATTCCATGAATAACTCATCCAAAATTAGTTGGAAGATGACCCAATTTTGGGTTTTATTTTTGTAAGTTCAATTATAATCCGAAGTTCTCCCCTAGGCCGAGCTCTCCACCTCCATAGCCCAGCTACATCCACTTTGTCCGGGACCTTTTGTGTTGATAGTTCAAGAAAAAAATACCATAGTTCGTAGAGGAGGAGTTTGGAAAGCTCCGGAGCAAGGAAAAAAAAGAAGTGGTGACGAAATACCGACGGATTCAATTCAATAAAGTTAGACGGAGTGGAAATGAAGGTGAGTGCCGATTTAAGAAATAAATCATGAACTAATTTTAAAATGATGTTAAATGAGTTAACATGACTATCGATGATGATTTGGATGTTTAGCTGGTTAATTAAAAATGTTTGATGGTTACTTAAGAAGTAAGAAGTAATATATATATATATATATATATATATATATATATATATATATATTTAAACATAACAGATAAAGTGGGCTCCTTTATTTTAAATTTTGTTCTTGCTTATTGCTATGATGACCATGATTATACCCTATGATAATATGTTGATTTAACACCATTTAGTTGTAATATGGATGCTTGAATGAATTTGGTTGTATGGATGAATTTGTGATTTATAATATCAACACCTTAATCAAAGTTGGTTATGACTACATTATTAGTCATATTTAATTATAGTTGATTTGATACCACACTTGTTTAAAATTCATATATGGTATAATAGCATAGTTAAGTCTCTTTTCGTATTTACTATAGAAAAAGGATTCGTTTTGGAAAAGATAGAAATTTGATTTGAAAATGAGAAGTTAATGATAAAGTTTTGAAATTTATTTAGGAAGGGAATTTAGTGTTTTAATATTTTAAAGTTAATGAATTCTAAAGTTTTAGAATGTGGAAAAAAAATATAGCTTATGATTTAAGAAGTTTAAAAGATAGAATGTTGAATATTAATGAAATATGAAATATTCGAAATAAAGTGAAGATGGGTTTTTAATTGATAAATTGGTAAAATGTTGATTTAAAATGGTTTATAAATATTTTATAAATAATAAAATTCAGTTTGAGGAAGTTTTGGAAAATAGTGAAAAAACAAGTCAAAATAAGGTGCGTCGCGTAACGTAGTTCGCGATTTCGCACTGGAAAAGCTAAATGAATGTACAGGATAGAAACGGAGTCGAAATTCTTCGAAATAAGAATTTTCTTGATCCTTATAACCATAGTTTTCAAATGGAAAAGAAAAACCAAGATTTCATCTTATATATTTTAAGATATGACCAAATCAAATTTTCACAAAACTCACGTTTTTGCAGTTAAGTGACCGAAGTGTAAAATTCTTTAAAATGAATATTTTTTTAATGTTAAAAATATGTAATAAATTTTATAGATAAGTTAAAATGTTAGTGATTTGAGTTATAAATATAGATTTCCAAATGATAGAAAACTTGTTTTAATCAAATAACCTTGTAAAACACAATCTACGGCACTTTATATAGCAGTTTTAATAAGAATTTAAATAAATAGTTAAGAGAAATTATTTATAACACTTAAACAATAATTGAAATTTTTCTTTAAAAAGTATGGAACGTAATAATAAACTGAGTATGCGAAAAAAACTATTACATTTTTCCTACCTATGTGATCTAGAAAGGTAAAATAAGGTGTGTAACTAAGGTTAGGAATGGAGAAACCAATGCCCTAAACTTTCCTGGCCTCTGTTTCTCTTTCTAGGCGAGGGGTGGAAAAGATCGAAAGGAAAGCCCAGATGCTTTAAATGAAAAGATCATATTTAAGATTTTCAATAAAATAAAAATAAAAAGTTAAGCAAATTTTTATAGTATAGAAAATATTCTGGCCAAACTCTGTATTAAGTTCCGAGGAGGGAATTTATACTATTCACGCGAATTTAAAAGGTGATTTCACCGTTATTCCATGGATAGTACGAGTTGAATATGGAAATTAATCTAGGTATAATTAGTCTAATTTTTTACTCAATATAACTGGTTTTGGGTTTACAGTAAACGATGTCTAAATAACATTTTTTTGACCCAGTTAAGACATGTTTTAGAAGATAAAATTTTATTTGTAATTAAATGTTCCTAAGTAAATGACTTAAAGATTTCCAAAGTTAAAAGGGTTTTGATTAACCAATAAAAGTTAAAATGAATAGAGGTTTACTAATCATGTGTACTCATATTCTCAATTTTTACCGATGATTGGATTTCGAAGAGACCGGGATCAAACTTGGGTGATTTCTATCCGAAAACCACTTCAAACCAATTTACGCTTTCGAAGTAAAACATGTTAAAGACAAAGATCATTGAAGACGAAGATCTTCATGATGTATGGCCATTTGCCACTAGACCCTCGGTGAAATTTACCAAAATGGTGGCAGTAGTGCTCTGTTATGAAAATCTTTGATTTGCAAGGACTAATCGCTACTAATCCTAGGTGTAATTTTCGATAGTATGTGGTAGGAGAAATGCCTTTGGTTTGTCCTGTTCCTGCACAACTTGTATGGACGAATGTCTAGTATTACATTTTAAAATCACATTAATTGATCTCTATAAACGTATCCTCTATTTGGTGGTGGAGAAGGCAACTTCTCTTAGCTTAACACCCTTTCTTGAGACTTACGAGCTCAGGAGTTATACGCTTGTATAAATTGGTTGTGTGATTATCGAATTGCAATGTGACATTCAACGTGAAAAGTTGATGTTCTACGTGAAAGGTAATCGTTACCTCAGGCCTCGCACAAAGAAATGGCCAAAACAGAGTAGATGCGACAAGGCTATATGGTTTGCAACCATTAGGATATGATCATCCACTTCTAGCTATATTTCTATCGGCTATAACATTCAGGTTTAAATTATGTGGTGTATGTTAGAGCATGCTCGGATAAGTCGGTAATGACCGGGGTGATGACATATTCGATACTATCTAGTTAGAGGTAGGCCGGTCTTGAGTTGGTAGAGGTTCAGTTGGGCCTCGGTACATTCCTCTAGAGATGTACTATCGGATGGTAGTCCCTTACCTGGTTATTTATTGGAAATCCATTCACTAGTACGAGCTTGCGGTTTTTAGTTGTAGAGCCTAGTATGCTCGAATTTAATTATGGTAACAATTTCAGCTATTTAAATATGTTTACTTCAAAAGCGTTTTCAAACAATGTCATTAAAAACAATATAAAATGATTTGATAAAAAAAATTTAGTTATCATAAGGTAAAACTCGCCTATTTTTATATGCGACGTGGTCCTATGAGATACACTTTCATTTCAAAAGGTTTTTGTCACCCATCTCTAATCTATGACACTGTCATTTAAGATTCGTGTTTCTCACGGTGGTTTGCCAAACTGATCCGGGTATTTTATACTCGGGTCAGATCTGAGCAGTCTCAGGATTAGCTGAAGACGCATGGAGTTCGCAGAGGAGAGCTGGAGATCTTCATTGACATATGGATGTATTCTATTTTTCGCTACATTGTGTGTTGTTTGTTTTTCAGCAAATTTAAGGACAGGTGTATTATAACTATCCAAGCTGAATCTAGGTTAGACTTTGATATATGTTTTAAAAGATTTTCCACTGTAAAGATTTTATATTGAAATAATATATGTTATTCCATTCGAGCAAGATTATGTTCTTTCTTCCTTTTGTTTTTACCCTTGACAATCTTCCTTTCCAGCACTTGGGATTGCGGTAGACGAATACCGTGGATGTATTAGTGTCGATTTCTGAGGGTCGAAAAGTTGGAACGTCACAGTATGTTATCTAAGCTTAGGTTGAGCAAACACCTGAGCATGATAGGGGTAAAGACTCATCAAAGATAGGGTTAGTAATACCCTATAATGATTAACTCATTAGAGATAGGGTAAGTGATACCATAGAATGAGTTGAGAGTATTATGAATATGAGCGCATGTTTCTTAATGCTATATAAAATAATTTTTTTTGAAAAAAATTGGTCAATGAAATAATTTTACTTAGGATTATATTTTGTATAAAAAGATATTTTCAAAATAATATATAGTCAGATACGTTATAGCTTGATGGATTGTTTAAAATTTGGATTAGTAAAACTTAAATATATGAACATCTAATGATTAGAATTTAATAGTTGACTATAAGATGTTTCATAAAGAAAAAAATTGATAAGTAAGAATTAGTTGAGATCTGATATTTGATAAGATAACTAAAAAACTTAATATCTGCTCCTAAATATTTGGTTATTAAGGAATGAAAATACTCGGTTATTATAGCTAATTGATTGATTGATTGTTTGATTTAAAAGTTTGGGTACAAATACCCTGTAAATTAAGTTTCGTGATTTGACTATATGGTGTTTTATAATAATATTGGTTTAAGGTTAAGAAATTTATTTAAGATAAACAAATTTATGAGTTTGTTTTACAAATAAAATGATTTTGTAAAAGATAAATGTGGAAAGGTATTTCATATAAATTTGGAGAATTTAAATCCTGGTACTTTATAAAAGAATTTCGAAAGTTTGATACGATTAAAAGGAAGTTATTTAATATAAGATGATTTTAAGAAATGGATTTATAAATGGGGTTTTTATAAACAAAAAAATACATATGATATTATTTCAAATAAAAGATTTTAAAATAAGAATCTTAGGATATCTTGTTCAAGTGGTTCGAAAGTAACTAATAATGGGCAGGAGATGTGTTCGGATGGTAAACACTTCTCTTAAGTATTGCTCTTCTGGTTAAGGGGATATATTATACTATTAGTAGTACCCAGTTCCTTGGTATCATTTTGAAGTTACTCGATCTATATAATTTTCTTAAGTTAAGAGATAATGTGAATCATTAATTGATAAATTGATTAGTAATAAAGACGCATCTTTATAAAAGTGTTTAAACCAAAGATAATTTTGGATCGCAAATTGATAGGATAAAATGGAATTTTCGGCGATTTTGGATAGTCGGGATTTCCAAAATTTGATATGGTAATGGAAGCTAAGTGTTTTATAAAAATATAAGTGATAAAGTTCATATAACTTATGAATTTGAGATTATAGTAAATTGCAACAAGTTTTAAATTTGTTAAACATCCCGATTTAAGTAAAACCAATTTGAAAATTTGGGATGTGTATATATACTCTTAGGATGTAAAGGTGTATTATACAGATATAGATTTAAGTCATGAACTATTTATACACTTAAGTGATGTTATAAGAGATAATTCAAAAAAAATGGATTTAGTATGAAGTGAATGGTTATGCAACGTAGGTTTTAAAGAGTTGATTAAACCAAAGTTGTGTTTGTAGGTGTTTATATACTTAAATAAAATTTTAGGAAAGGGTTCCTAAGTGTTATTAGGACCAAAGGAAATATACTAAGTAAAAATGAATGTAAATAATAAAGGATGTGAATAAAAAGAATTCGGCGTCGTTAAGAAAAACCAATATAAATAAATATGTAAGTTATACGTAGATCATTTCATCACACAAATTTGATCTAAGTTTCGAAAACAGAACTTTGAGGTGTTTACACTAATCCGAAAGGGGAGTTGTCACTCGATTCTTGACGGCGAACATTGATAAAGGTTTGTGGTTGGGTACTTGAGTTTTCTATCATAGTTGAGAGCTATGCAAGGGAAATAAAAGTTTCTAAGCCTGATCAGAGTCTGCATTAGAGGATTGGGAGATCAATACTAGTTCGAAAGAAAAGTTGTGTATTCGAAAAGGAGATCGAATAAGATATTTTATGCAGATGATCTATGTATATCCAACGGAATTGAGTCCAAAAATAATACTTTGGGCAAACTTTTGTTTGGGGTTTAATTTCAGGGACGAAATTCTTTTAAGGAGGGGAGAATGTTACGATCCATAATTTCACCACCTTGAAAGAGAATATTTAATTTATTTTTAATATTCAAATATAGAATTATCAAACTCAAACAATCATGTTTTATAAGATTAACAAGAACAATGAACTTACTTTATATATTTGTTTTCAAAATAAAGGTTTTCGTCGTAAAATTGACAAAAGTTGGTTTTCGATAAAATTAGATATATGTTCAATTAATTGTTTAAATGGTAAATAACTCTTTTAAATGGTTTTATAATGATAATAATTGATTGATAAAAATATTACAAATGTATATAAAGTTGTTTTATAAAGATGTACAAACTTCGTCACATTTTGACAGAAACGTCTTATTTTTATAATTAAGTTTTAATATTATTTAATATGGTTTTATAGCTTAAATAACTTGTTTTAATTATTTGAAGATGTTAGAAAACAAATTTTCAAGTTTTTTAACATAAGTAAACGGTTTGATTAAAAACTGAAAATGTGACCGGAATTCGGTTTTCGGATTTTTGACTTTTCGTCGAACGGAAGTTGTTTCGAACCGTTGCAATGTTGTTTAATACAAATATGTACATAGGAATACACACGTATTAAAACATCACAATTAGTCACCTTAAAAACTAAGAAAATATTTAAGATATTTTCATAATATGATTAAATAAGAATACTTAAGTGTTAAGTAATAAAAAGCTAACTTCCATCACCTTTCACCTCCTTACACATACTTTCCATCTCATTAAATGCTAAGTACTTATGGGTCTAATCTTGCCATAGAAAGGAGGAGAAAATGTGTGGTTAAAAATGAGTTTTAAGGGAAGGGTATTATGGTCATTTGGTAGGAGCTTCATGTATAAATAGCCATGCACATTCTCTTATTTCTACACATATCCTTCTCCTTCTTTCTCTACTTCCATGGCTTCCATCTCCCATTAAACTACTCCAATTCAAGTAATTGTTTTTTTCAAACTCAAGAGAATTGAGTTGGCTAATATTTTCACTTACATCATTTCTTCAAAATTTAAGAGTTACTATGTCAAAATTTCCGTTCTTTCAAAGTCATTTTTGGCCTAGATTTTTCAAATCCAAAAATACACTCCCTTCTTTTGACCGTATTTCCCTCAAAACAACTCGGAATTGAGTGATCCTTTTATTAAATTATAAATAAGGGAATTTCCAAGAACTTTTAATGTGACAACTTTTCCAAATTCCATGAGTAATTCATCCAAAAATTTGTTGGAATATGACCCAATTTTGGGTTTGATTTTTGTAAGTTCAATGATAACCCGAAGTTCCCACATAGGCTGAGCTCTCCACCTCCATAGCCCAGCTACATCCACTTTGTTCGGGACCTTATGTGTTGATAGTTCAAGAAAAAAAATACCATAGTTCGTAGAGGAGGAGTTTGGAAAGCTCTGGAGCAAGGAAAAAAGGAAGTGCTGACGAAATACCGACGGATTCAATTCAATAAAGTTAGACGGAGTGGAAATGAAGGTGAGTGCCGATTTAAGAAATAAATCATGAACTAATTTTTAAATGATATTAAATAAGTTAACATAGCTATTGATGATGATTTGGATGTTTAATTGATTAACTAATAATGTTTGATGGTTACCTAAGAATTAAGAAGTAATACACACACACACACACATACATACATACATACATACATACATACATATATATATATATATATAAACATTACAAATAAAGTGAGCTCCTTTATTTCAAATTCTATTCTTACTTGTTGCTATGATAACCATGATTATACTCTATGATAATATGTTGATTTAACACCATTTAGTTGTAATATGGATGCTTGAATGAATTTGGTTGTATGGATGTATTTGTGATTGATAATATCAACACCTTAATTAAAGTTAGTTATGACTACATTATTAGTCATAAGTAATTATAGTTGATTTGAGACCACACTTTTTCAAAAATCATATGTGGTATACTGAGCCTATTTGAACCTCTTTTCATATTTACTATTGAAAAAGAATTCGTTTTGGAAAAGATAGAAATTTGAATTGAAAACGAGAAGTTAAAGATAAAGTTTTTTAATTGTTTTAGCAAAGGAAGTTAATGTTTTAAAATTTTAAAGTTGATGAATTCTAAAGTTTTAGAATGTGGAAAAAACGAAATAGCTTATGAGTTAAGAAGTTTAAAAGATAGAATGTTGAATATTAATGAAATATGAATTGTTTGGAAATAAAGTGAAAATGGGTTTTTAATAGGTAAATTAGTAAAATATTGATTCAAAATGGTTTATAAATGTTTTATAGATAATAAAATCCAATTTGAAGAAGTTTTGGAGTTAATTAGCCAAAGTGTAAAATTCTTTGAAATGAATATTTTTTAATGTTTAAAAATATGAAATAATTTGATAAATATGTTAAAATATTTAAAAGTAATTTGAGTTATAAATATTCCCAAATAATAGAAAAGTTATTTTAATCAAATAAGCTTGTAAAACACTATTCGTATCACTTTTCTATAGTAGTTTTAATAAGGGTGTAAATAAATGGTTAAGAGAAATTGTTTATAACACTTAAACAATAATTGAAATTTTACTTAAAAAGTATGGAATGTAATAATAAACTGAGTATGCGAAAACGACTAGTACATTTGTCCCACCTGTGAGATCTAGAAAAATAAAACAAGGTGTTTAACTAAGGTTACAAATTGAGCAACCAGTGCCCTGAACTTACCTGGCCTTTGTTTTCTCTTTCTAGGCGAGGGGTGGAACAGATTAAAAGGAAAGCCCGGATGCTCTAAATGAAAAGATCATATTTAATATTTTAAGAAAAAAATAAAAAGAGTCAAGCAAGTTTTTATAGTATAGAGAATATTCTGGCCAAAATCTGTATTAAGTTCCGAGGAGGGAATTTGTATTGTTATCGTGAATTTAAAAGGTGATTTCCCCGTTATTCCACAGATAGTACGAGCTGAGTACAAAAATTAAACTGGGTTTGATTAGTCCAATCTTTTACTCAATATAACTGGTTTCGGGTTCATAGTAAACGATATTTTAAATAACACTGTTTTTGACCCGGTTAAGACATGTTTCATAAGATAAAAAAATTTATTTGGAATTAAATTTTCCTATGTAAATGACTTGAAGATTTCCAAAGTTAAAAGGGTTTTGATTAACCAGTAAAAAGTTAAAATGAAAAGAGGCTTAACTATCCTGCATACTCATATTCACAATTTTTTATCGATGATTGGATTTCGAAGAGACCGGGATCGGATTTTGGTGATTTCTATCTGAAAACCACTTTGAACCAATTTACACTTTCGAAGTAAACATGCTAAAGACAAAGATCATTGAAGACGAATATCTTCATGATGTAGGGCTACTTGCCACTAGACCCTCGGTGAAATTTATCATAATGGTGGCAGTAGTGCTCTGTTATGAAAATCTTCAATTTGCAAGGACTAATCGCTACTAATCCAAGGGATAATTCCCTATAGGATATGGTGGGGGAAGTGCCTTCGGGTTGTATTATTCCTGGACAACTTGTATGGATGAATGTCTGACATTCATTTTAAAGTTACATTGATTGATCTCTATAAATGTATCATCTATTTGATGGTGGAGAAGGCAACTTCTCTTAGCTTAAAACCCTTTCTTGAGAGATACGAGCTTAAGAGTTATATGTATGGAATGGCAATGTGGCATTCAAAGTGAAAAGTTGTTGTATGTGAAAGGTAATCGTTACCTTAGGCCTCGCACTCGGAAATGGCCAAGACAGGGTAGATGCGGTAAGGCTATGTGGTTCATAACCATTAGGGTATGATCATCCCCTTCTAGATATATTTTTACCCGCTATAATGTTTAGGTTTAAATTATGTGGTGTATGCTAGAGCGCGATCGGATAGGTCGATAACAACCGGGGTGATGACATATTCGGTACTAGCTAGTTAGAGGTAGGCCGGTCTTGTGTTAGTAGAGCACCATCAATTAGGCCATGGTACATTCCTCTAGAGATGTACTATCAGAAGGCAGTCCCTTACCTGGTTATTTATTGGAAATCGATTCACCAATACGAGCTTGCGGTTTTTAGTTGTAGAGCCTAGTATGCTAGAATTAAATAATGGTAACAATTTCGGCTATTTGAATATGTTTACTTGAAAAGTGTATTCAAAGAATGTCATTAAAAATACTATCAAATGATTTGATAAAAAAAATTTAGTTATCATAAGGTAAAACATGTCCGTTTTTATATGCGACGTGGTCCTATGAGATACACTTTCTTTTCAAAAGGTTGTTTTCACCCATCTCTGATCTATGACACTGTCATTTAAGATTCGTGTTTCTTATGGTGGTTTGCCAAACTGATCCGGGTACTTTATACATGGGTCAGACCCGAGCAGTTTTAGAATTAGCTGAAGACGCATGGAGTTCGCAGAGGAGAGCTGGAGATCTTTATCGACGTATGGACGTGTTCTATTTTCCGCTGCATTGTGTGTTGTTTATTTTTCAGCAAATGTAAGGACCTGTGTATTATAACTATCTAAGCTGAATCTAGGTTAGACTCTGATATATGTTTTAAAAGATTTTCCACTGTAAAGATTTTATATTGAAATAATATATGTTATTCCATTCGAGCAAGATTATGTTCTTTCTTCTTTTTGTTTTTACCCTTGACAATCTTCCTTTCCAGCACTTGGGATTGCGGTAGACGAATACCATGGATGTATTAGTGTCGATTTCTGAGGGTCGAAAAGTTGGGACGTCATATTTGTACTTTAGGGTTTACCATGTTCCAACAACTTTTAGTCGACGTAAAGTCGAAAATTCGAAAAACGAATTCTGGTCACATTCTCTATTTTTCTTCGAACTATATATTTTTGTAAACAAATTTTAAAAACTATTTCACCATCATTAATTATTATTTAAAATATTTTTATTTTAATTATAAAATCTATTATTTGAATATTTAAAATTACTTAAATATTCACAAATCAAAGCGGTGAAATTCTGTATCGTTACAGAAAAGGTAAAAGCATAACCTCACAAGCCTCACAATTCGATAATGGCCAAATTAGGGGATACCTACAGTGCCATGTGGTGAGCTTCCATTAGGAGTATCATTTCTTGATATGGATTCGATTTTATGGATTTATTTTGCGCACGGGGTGACCATAAGGCAATGTTTGCAGCCTCAGTGCCCGAGCAGTGATGTAACCTGGTATGCCATGTTAAAGGGGAAACCGGCTCTGTCTTGGCGGGGAGGGTCCATGTGTGGCGCTCGGGTATATTTTATCTAGGGGTATACTGTACGGAAGGTAGTCCCTTACCTTGTCATGTTAGAATCCATTCTCTAATATGTGCTTTACGGTTTTAGTTGTAGAACTAGTACTGTTGAATGTAATTGTGGGTAACCATTCCATATATTTTATATATTTATTTTCAGCCCTTAGACATTATTTTAATATCAATAGATTTTGTAGATTAAATGATTTGGATATTGTAAGGTAAAAGCCCGTCCGTATTTATGTCCAGCGTGGTTTTATGCGATACTTTTATTTTTGAAAGGTTTTTATAACCTTAAGTAATCCAAATGATTTGAATTTTCTCACTCTAGTTTACCAGACTAATTCGGACGTTATTTTCTTATAATGCTATGGTCATCCCAAGCACATTTCAAGATTTAGTTGTGGATGCTTTGGAGTTTCAGGAGATGAACTAGATGTTTCCGAGACGTATTCCCATATTTCCATTGTACTTTCTTGTTTGTATTTACCAGTAATTATGAGGACAGATTGTTATAACTGTCCAAGCTGATGACAGGTTAGTTTGCTCTAATTTATGTATATTAAATTTCTTTTCCTTTTGTAAAGATCATGTGTGTATTATATATTACTCGTCACGATGTAAGATTATGCTATGTTTTTGTTTCTTTCACCCCAATAATCTGCCTTTCCAGCACTCGGATGCTCGGCACATGAATACCATGGATTATTAGTGTCGACTTCTGGGGATCGGAAAGGCGGGTGGTTACACGTGGTATCGGAGCTTAGTTGAGCAAACATCTAGGCCTTATTAGGGTAAACATATTATAGATAGGGTTAGTAATGCCCTAGAGTGAGCAACTCATTAGAGATAGGGTTAGTAACACCCTAGAATGAGTTGAGTGTATTATATATAAGAGTGTGTATTTGTTAGTGATATAAAAATGTTTTACATTGTGTTGATTTATTTGTCTAATGGCTTACGAATTTTGGTCGAGATATGGGATGCCAAATTGTCGGTAGGGTTTTCTAAACACTTGAACATGGCAAATCGAAACAGTATTATTTAGAAAATGGGTAAATGAATTAATATTGCCTAGGATTATATTTTATATATAAAAGAATAGTTTCAAAGGTTGATATAGTTATTTGGTCGTGATTGTTTGTTAGGAAATGACATAATTTATTTATCATTTATAGATGATAAATTTTCCAATATAAATCCCATCTGGAAGTGTATTATAAGGATATCTTACTATATCTAGGTAATAAGGAATGAGTACAGGAGGAGGACGTGGACTGGAAAGGAATCAAATAGAACAACCACTAAGGGTGGCAAGGTTGGTAGACAAGTCACCAGAGCAGCTGTGATTTCGGAGGTAGAAGTTTTTGAAGTTCATAAGAAGCCAACAACCTCACGAAAGAGCAGCAGCATCAACAGCACCAAATGCAAAAGGAAGAAATTTCTACCGCATTGGAAGAATCCTCGGGAGGAAAAATCGGAAGGGGTGTCCCATAAAGGAAATATTTCGAAAAGGGGAAAGAAATTAGTTGCTACAGGTTTCATAAGATAGATTATACTATGGATTATTGTACAAAAGGAGTGGAGGGGCTAGTGGTTCCCAAAGTTTGGGAAAAATATTACTTTGTCTGCCAAGAGCTAGGACACATCAAGAAAAATTATCCCCTTATAGAGAGGGTATACCAGGCTGGAGGATTTATTAAAAAGGAAAAACCATTCCCCTAAAAAGGGATAAAAAGGGGAAGGATTAAATGGAAAGATGTAGAGAACCTTAGTTCTAGATAGGTATTTTAGTAGGAACCTTAGCATGTATTGTGTTTTTAGAAGTTATGTCTAGTACGTACCCTTGGATATATTTTGGGAATAATATGCAGTTATTGTTAGCTTTTCTGCAAATTCTTTCTTTTATCTTAGAAAATAGCTAGTAAGGTTTTAAAGTGATTTTTCTTTGAAGAGAAAATGTGGGGGTTTAATAAATTTTGATCAACCTTAACAACATTTTTGACAATTTTTTTATAGGTTAAATTCAATAAGAAGGATTTAACAAACTTTGTTTTTTATTTAACTGAGTCATTTAGTTTTAACATCTAGGATGTGAAAGTTTATTTGATGTTATTAGGCCGACTAAAAAACATCTTTACCTTAGAGGTGTCTAAGGAAAAGTAGACTCTAGGACTGAGTTGGATACTAGCATCAGGCTCTTCCTACTTACCAGAACGAATGGGCAAAGAGGTTGAATTGGTCGACTCAGTTTTAAGACCCAAATTTATTTTGGGCCTACATCTAAATATTTAAAGTGGGAAAGATTTAAATCGGATGTTTTGTATATACTCTTAAGATATAGGAGAGTATTATATAAGTAAATAAAGTCAAGTGATTTTATGAAAAGGTTTCATAAACAAAGTTGTATCATTTAAAATGTTTGAACATAAGCTGAAATTTTTGTGAAATGTTTTTATAAATATTTTAGGAAAGGAAAAAAAATTTGGGTAAGTAAGACAGGTACGTAAGTTGTACGTAAATCATTTCTATTTTTCACATAGTTTAAGATCTATGGTTCGTGTACATGTCTTGGAGGTGTTTTACACTGTTCTCAATAAGGATTTATCACTCGATTCTTGACAACGAACACTTGGTAAGGGTTTTTGATATGGAACCAAAGTTTTCTATTATAGTATATGGCTATGTAAGGAGAACGGAGGTTTCCAATCAAGAAACCTAATGAGTGTCCACACTAGGGAGTTGGGTGAGCGTATCTAGTTTGAAAGTGAAGTTATATATTCGAGTAGGTAATCGAATCAAATTTTGTATATGGATGATCTATGTACATCATACGGACTTATGAATAATTGTAGTGGCTTGTTTTTCTGGGAGTAGGGTCGTGGTAAAATTTCGGTGTCAAAATTCTTTTAAAGAGGGAAGAATGTAACGACCTGGAATTTCACCGCTTTGATTTTGAATATTTAATAAATTTTAGACATTCAAATAATTGATTTTATAACTCAGATAACCTTCTTTAATAAATAAAAAATAATAGTAAATTTGTTTTGAAAATTTCTTTAAAAAATAAGTAGTTCGATGAAAAATTGAAAGTATGACCGAAAACTGCTTTCTAGATTTTTCGACTTTTATCAAGCAACAAGTTGTAGAAAGTTGTTATACCTTAGCATATACTTTAAAATAACATTTACATGTTTAGGGAAAATACTTTAGTTTGAAATGTAAAGATAAATAAATAAAATAATAAAAATAAGAATTAGCAAATATAAAATATATTTAAATTTGAATTTGAAGTGATGGGTTTGATGACATGAGTATAAATTAGAGAAAGGTACATGGATCTTTCAAAAATCCATCATTTTTTCCTGAGGTTAGTATTTGGGTGGCTTAGAAAAGATGGGTTAGAAGAAAAATGAGATTAGGGGTATAATAGTCTTTCGCTTTTCATTCATTTATAAAAAGAAAGCTCTTGTTCCATTATCATTTTACACTTCTTAGTTCATCTTTTTCTTCACTTCCTCTGCATTTTTAAAGTAGAAAAATCTTCTTCTTTTTAGCTCAAAGTTTGAGGTTGTGTAATTGAGTTGGAGGTTTGGTTGCTAAGGAAAAAGCTTAGATTTGCATTTACAATAATTTGGGAAGGTGAGAACTCTAAACTTGTTACATATTTTTGGAAATGGTGAATGTTGTATAAATTGTTAATAGTTTGGTTATGGTCTTGATATGATACTCATGTTTATATGTAGTGTTATAATCATATTATGTTGGAATTTACTTGAAATGAATGTTATGAGAGGGATAAATATGCTTGTTGTAAAATGAATGTACACAAACACATGAACACAAACACGGGTAGTCGTCTTCTTCTTCATTTCTACTCTCTGTAAATGAAACAAACACTCCCTTCCATATTTAAAAATTATTATCTTCAAAACTTTTAGAAATTAGCTAAATCGATCGACCGTAAAGTTTCTCGTCTTAATCTCTATTTATTTTTTAAAATAGTCGCTCATTATTTTATCGAGCTTGGTGGTGGATATTTTCAAATATCAGTGGGAGTCAAAAGATGATGTAATTTCGACGATCACAAAATGGGGATTGAAGGTCATAGTTGTGTTCGTATAGTCAAGGCGTGAATTTTATTGGTAGGGATTTTAGGGGTGTAAATCGGCATGGGGGAAGAGATGACCGTTTTCCGATCATCTTGGTAATTCTGACAATTTAGGGTTCGAAGGGAAGAACTATAGGGCTGGAAGGAGGCTTAGGGCTAGGTGAAGGCAGTGGAGATGGTCGTGGGGTCACTGGTGGACAGAGGAGCTCAAACGAGCTCACTTTAGCGTTTCAGCAAGCTTTGTTTGGTGTTCGAATTCTGGTTTGCGAGCGAGGTTGTGGGCCACTGAGTTGGTTGTGCTTGGGGCTGGATGTATGGCGTCCAAGTGGTGTTCCATTGGTGGGGGCGGCATAGTATGGAAGGGGATGAGGCAATGGAGAACGGTGGTTAAATGCAACTGGGATGCGGTTGGATTTGGGGACGAATGTCAAAATTTCGACTAGGGCTAAAGGAGTTGATGGTGAGGGGATGGTTGAGTCGAGTGTGGTGAATTAAATTCATGGGTGGGCTTGGATGTGGCAATGGGTGGTCGGAGTGGTGTGTCGTGATGTGCACGTGCATAGGGAAGTAGATTTGGGGATCGAATTTGCAAAATGGATTGGGGAAGTAGCTATTACAAATGGTTTTGGGTAGTGGGCCATGGGCTTGCATGGTTTGGGGTGTAGGTAGTTTAAATTTTTGTTCATTAATTTAGTTGATTAAGTGTGTTAACTTTAAAAATGTTTAACTTCTCCGTATGAAGTCCGTTTAACCCGCGGACTCTTCCATTAGACTCGTATTAACGAGTATAACACTATGGTGTAAAAGGTTGATAATTTTAGTGATGTATAATTTGATGATAAATTAATTGGGCTGGAAATAATTACGTAGTTAGATAATTAAACTTCAGCACTTACATTTTGTTAACAGAATAAAACATCGTTTTGCTATATCATAAATTGAATATATTATTTAGACATCTATTGAGCAAAATAAATCCTAGTTCTTCTATTATATTAAATTGGACATTTATTTACATGCTAGCTTATTTATATTAGATAAATTATGTGTTATCTATCAATTGTTAACTAAGGATTTTATTTACATATGCTTAGTGATGTAAATACTAGTGTTATACTTGGAAAACTAAATGAAATAAATGGTGGCTTTTTTAAGTAACATTGTGGTCGCGAGGTCTCTTCCTAAATTTGAAAGAAGTGGATTTAAATAAACTTTAATAGTACAATATTCTGAAGTAAAGTGTTTTCTATATTTAGTAATAATGTTTAACGTTAATTAATCATTTTAATAATGATGTTTAAAGTTAATTAATTAATTTAATAATAATGGTTAAGTTAATTAATTATTTATTAATAGTATTTTAAAGATTAATTATTTTATTAATGATGTTTTAAAGTAAACTAATTATTCATATAAGAGGTTTAAAGGTAATTAATTAATTAAAGGTATTTATAAATAATAAATTGCTTTATGAAAGGAATTGTACTTACTAAAAAGGATTTAATAAAAGAGTTTTATAGATAGAAAGATTTTTATAAATAGAAAAGAGTTCTATAAATAGAAAGAGTTTTATAAATTAAATTGGAGATTTATAAAAGGCCTTGCAAATATGGAATGGGTCAACGGCAAGGGAATTTCATAAAAAGAATGAAATTTTACTTTGATAAATAATACTTCTTAATTATGGTGGTAGGGAAACATTCTTTCCATACTTAACACCGAAGGAAATGTGGTTTGAGTTTATAGTAAACAATATTTTAATGACATTATGTATGTATTATATATTACTCGTCACGATGTGAGATTGTGCTTTGTCGTTTCTTTCTTTCACCCTAATAATTTGTCCTTTTGATGTTCGCACGTGAATACCGTGGAAGTATTAGTTTTGAATTCTGAGGATTGAAAAGGCGGGTCATTACACATGTCCCAATGACTCATCCTTTTTCTATTCTCAAGGTGTTGAAATCGATTCGGTGTTGAACTTGGGGGTTGAAAAGGAGGGTTGTTACATTTAGTTTTAGAGCAAAATTACCTAAGTTAAGGACTATGACGTATTGACAGAGCATATTTGAATTTTTTAAAATGTTTATATATATATATATATATAAATATATATATTACATGAGTCAAATATGCACTAGTTGTTCTAGTTGAGCTATCTATTTATTAGGGAGTTGCTAATTAATCCCTACCACTGATAGTTAAGGATGAGTAAGTTAGTGGAGATAGAAGCTAAAACAAAGATAAATGTTGGTGGGATAAGACCAAATTGAAAATGGTACAAGAATCAATACTATGGATATTAGGATGTGAATATCCACATTTGATTCCACCGATATCTGTAAGTGATGAGCCATACCAAGGTAAACACCATAATACCCGCACTTAGTGTATAAGGAGTAGTTCTAGTCATATGTTGGAATTGAACCATAATTGAAAATAAGGATGTGGCTAAGCACTTGTGAGAATATATGTCAACATTTGGATTTGAGTTGATAGATGCACCGGATAGAGAGTTAATGAGGGTGGTAATAGAATTGAATTTTGGACACGATATTTTAAGAGTGGAAAAATTTTAAGAAATTTTTGAAAAGAGAATTTATCTTGAAAGTTAGAATTAGAAATTTTTTTAATAAGATAATTTGTGAACTGTTATTATATTTATATAATATTATAAATATTTAAAGGAAGTTTGAAAAGTATATTTAAAATTTTATTTCGAAAGTAAGTGGGATTTATCCATTTAACACATATTTTTAGATGGAAACTGAAAGACTTATGGTATAAAATTTTGAATATATATTAATATATGATCTAAAGAGTCGGAAGTGATTTTGTAAATTGAAATGAACATGGTTAATAGTGAAAGTGAATTTAAAAAAATGTATTTTCATATATATATATATATATATATTTAAATGTTGGAAATTTACTGTTTATGAAATAAAATGATATATACTTATATAGACGGTAAAATGACTTTGACTTGTAGGCAATTAAATAAGAGTATTTTTGAAACAATCATAATTGAATTAGAATTTAAATGTATTTAAAGTGATTAATATTGAGTTGTTGAAGTTGAAGGAAACCGATTGGTGCTGAAGTTGAGAAATAAAAAAAATGAAAGGTTTGATGAAAAGATTGCATTTTATAGCCATTACGTAAATGGGATGTTTTGTGAACTATATTTTGAAAAGTGATGATGTATTTTAAAAAGAAAATATTAGTTTTAAACTTTAATATCATGATGGGTTTCTATCGACAAATCTTTTACTATTATTTTAAAATACGAAAATAGAAATTTCGAAATGGTAAAATTAAGAGTGATTCCATGAGTTAGGAAGAAAATAAGGAAGAGAAGGATTATACACTAGAAGTGGCTCCAAGTTCGAATATGCCACCATCTGCTCAAAAGAAGGGAAAGTAGATTGTGGTAGGAGGGGAATTACGATGAGCAAGGAATGTGATGGAAAATAGTTTAAAGGTAAACCTCACATAGTTCATGAATTTGTGGTAGTGTTAAGTCTGTCTAGAGGAGCAATCTATCTATTTATGGTTCGTAATGGTTTGAAATGGATTATTTTTTTATTAGATTAAATGAGTCATTATGGGCTGATAGTGGACTGGGCACAATTTTATCATATGTTGTGATCCCGATAGTCATACGAAATTAAACAGAGAAAGAAATTTTATGTGCCTTCAAAGATTTCGAACTTCCTCCCCAAGTAAATAAAACTCATATGATCTATGAAAATGCACTTAGACAAATGACTCTAAGAGAGAGTCAGAATTTAGATAAGAGAATTTCTAAGCTGGCTAAAGAAAGTTTGTGGTTATAGTTAGAAAGAAAAAACTAAACCAAATTATTATATTGAAGCAAATTAGAGAAAAGATGCTAACCTAATAGAAAAATAATTTGGTTAAGATCCATATGAAGGAGATTTGGGCCTAAGTTATACTTATTTGATATTGAAAATTTTGAAGACATATTTGAAGTAGAGTTGACTTTAAAAAATGGTAGTAAAAGGGAGATAAATGATATTGGAGCTTAAATTGATTGGATCATGTTAACCAATTAATTGGAAATATTTTGGAGATGTAGATGAATATTTTGTTGAAGGGCATAGAATTTATTTTAGGAAATGGTCCCGATGACCCAATGAAGCTATATGTATCTGACTCATTGATCAGTCCATAGTGTAGAAATTAAAATAACAGACATTCACATTCTTTTGTTCCATGTCATTGCGGTAATGATCGGAGATGGAAGCGAATGAAATTTAGGATGCTTTACTGTTTGATAATGTCATAAGGTAGGTTATTTGAGTTGATTTGAGGATGGGTGTCGTTGACTTGATTATTGAGAGTAACTTTACACTATTTATGTTATATGAATTGGATGGATGTAGTTCTCCAAGCAAGTGATTATCGTCTTGCTATATATATGATTTAGGGCGATAGTTATAGGTCATCGATACTTGAGTGATGGTTGAAACTACAAACACATGGTTTAGATTGGATGTTACATGAGTTGAGGACATGTTCACTATGCTAGGACATCATTCCTTTTTTTCGATGTTCCTAGATGTTTTGGGCACTAGGTTACCATGATTTCTTAGTATTGTAACGATTTGATTTATATGGCGAGGCACAATCCATATTGAGTTGGTTTGTCCATAACATGGAAGAAGAGAAAGTCGGTAAAATGATTATAGGAAAAGAAACATTGGTTGGTTTATATTAGAAAGCAATTTGAGCTTGGGTTTGTGGTTGAAAAGAGTATTTAGTTTGGACTTTAGATTGTAAAGTATATTTCAAATTTGATTTGGTATTAAAAAAATTGTATGTATAAGTATTTCGGTATGATGAATAAGTATGTAGCAATACTCAAATATGGATGAGTATTAAGATTATATAAATTTTTAATCTTGGTAAATGGATTGAAGTCTTTGGAATTGTATAAATATATATGATTTGGAGAATAAGGAATTGTGTAGAATTTTGACCTCTGTTTATAAAAGATGTTCCAATTTGGGTCGGGGCAAGGATTATATGAGAAATATTTTTGATTGGTGTAGATAAAGAATTTAAATAAAGGATTTTGATAATGGTTTTTTAGCTATTGAGATAAATCTAATTTGGGAAATTGAAAAATAGATGTAGTTAATTAAATGGATACTAAAGTAAGACAATAAGACACTATGGAAATTTATCTGGAAAGATTGAGGAAAGAGTATAATGGCTACCACACATAAAAGATGCGGAGGCGATTCTATGAAAATGGAGTTTGTAATTTTTGGTTATGACTTTGAGTGAGGAGTAGATGGATTCTTTTCAATCATCCCTTAGATTGAAGAAACTTTATATTCAAAAAAACTCTTTTGGAATAATGACTTAAAAGTGCATGTTTACATCGTATATGAGGTGCATGTAGACAATGTATAATGTAGTTGATTCTTTTAGCCCAATCACTATCTTAGGTTAGCACTTTTCTTAGATTAGAATTCTACTTAGATTTAGGATTTTTATTGTTAGGGTTATGTTGGTTGAATAGAATAGGATTTCTCTTTTTTGGATGCTTGCTTGGTTGTTTGGTATAGAACTTAGGATGGAGTGTTTGGATAATTAAGGAGATGATACTTAGAGTATTAAACTTGTTTGAAATTTGGAGAAGTGATATCATAAGCGTAATGATACCACATAAGTTAGATCAGATATATGGATTGGAGATATGTTATGTTCACCAGGTTTAGAAAAGTCTATCATTTTGGATGTACTTGGGTGAAAGAAGGAATAATATGGTGATAAAAGTTGTTTGGATTTATTTGGATAAGACACCGTATACTTTAAGTTTCCTTACCATAGCAATCCAAAAGATAAGGAAAGTACTACTGGGTGATTTAAGTGTTGAGTATGTGCAAATAGAAATGGATTGCAGAAGTTATTATGCATGTACATTTGTAGTTGATGTTTATGTAGGTTTAAGCCAGTAGTAATGTTTGTTGGATTTAATTAGGGATAACGATTTTGTCAGGGGTATTTGAAAAGTGGAGAAGTAGATTCAATCTTTTACATTTAACTCCTTTCCGGAATGTTTTCCCATTTACTTGGTTGTTAGTTTAGTTAATATCCAGGTTTAGTTGAACGATTGCTTGGATTCATTGTTATTTTTATTATGTTACTTGATACCAGTTGCTTTGGATGGTTGTTTTATTTATGGTATGGATTGTTCTATAATTTTAATGTTTTTATATGCTTTGACTCATATGATTCATTTAAGTACATATTCACCAGATTCTATGCTGATGTGGTTGGTTGTGCATACATGTAGAATTCATATGTTCACCCTAGGATGTTTGCGTACTTGCTTATATGTCATTTCATCTCATTCATATAGGGAGGCCCAAATGCTAGATATTTGCATACACATGCACATACATAGGCACACATATATATAATGCCATATGTCATATGCATATATATTTTTTGATGTTATGTTGTTGGTTGCATTTCATAAAGTACACAAGCACCACTATATGTATGCATATATATATATATATGTGTGTGTGTGTGTGTGCGCGCGTACATATGCTAATAGAACACGTACATCTGTTTGATAAATTTGATTTATATTTCTTATGTTGTGTATGGATGCTTGGTTTGATTAGATTCTTTGTTGTGTAGATGATTGACGTTGTATGCTTACACATTACGATACATGATATGAGAGAGTGGGAAACATTTTTTGTTCCTTAGGAATTTCGAGGGTGAAATTCTTTTAAGGTGTGGGAGAATGTAATACCCCAAAATTTTGGTATATATTATAATTAAATATTAATAATGTTTTGAAATAATTGAATGTTAATTTGAAAATACAATAAATCAAAAATAAGGAGGGGAAAAATGGTCATCATTTTTAAACTTTGATATTTGACGATGAAACTGGCACCATTGCGACCGACTCGTTTTTCTAGTTCGCATAATATATTTATTTGCCTCGTTTGGAGCCCGTATGAAGATGTTATGAGCGAATTTGTGTTGAGCAGAACAGACACCAAAATTTGAATTTGAAATATGGCCATTGTTTTTCCCTTCGCCTATATAAACTAAAATACATAACTGGTATTACATTCAGAAACTAATTGCTCATTCTCATTCTCTTCTTCCTCTGTCATACTGAAAACTAATATCATCGTATCTCTCTTCAATCTCAACGAAATCAGTAGCATCGCAAAGCTAACAGAGATGGCTATGCATCTATAATGATTTGGAGATAAAATTATAAGGGTTCAAGGAGCAGCAGTCCGAACAGCAGAGGCCTAGCAGTGAGAAGCGATTTTGGCATGTGATTCATGCTTTCCTCTCAATATAATGCAATCTTGATCCTATAACGATGATTTATAGTCTAGATTAGAGTAGATAATCATTTATAATCATTGAAATTTAGATTTAAATAAGGGTTTGGGATGGATTTAAATGTACAGTAAACTAAAAACTATATTTTCACTTTTTCCTTAAATTTTAATAAATATACAATGAAATTTAATGAATTAAAGTATAAACCAGACATAGAAACGTAGTGTAAGGTGTTAAGAACGTTCTTAGGCGACCGAAGGCAGAACGGAGGTGACTAGATGTAGAACGATGCGGTGGAAGATGGAAATTGCTACCATAAACCCAAAAATTTGTCTCAACCGACTCATCGATAGCCTAGACCGATGCATCGATGGCCCATATCAGTCACAAGTTGAACCTGGACCCAAATGGGCCAATATATATAAACGTTTGTCGATTTGGGTATAGTTTCTTTTGTTTTCTAAAGGCGTTTCAAGGCTATTGGCTAGGCGAATTGGTAATGTTAGAATCCAAAGTGAATGTGTGAGGATGATTGGTATTTGAGATGGATTTGTATGTTATTTGTGATATGGAAAGTGATGTGATGTTGACGTGAACGGTTACTAACCTATGGCGCAAGCAAGTGGCCCAAGATACGAGCCCGTGACATAAGTAGGTAATTTGGGTATTGTGTTGCTCCCCTGTAATACTTCAACAGACCAGTGTGGAGGATGGATGGTAAGTGATCCTGTAGTGCAAGAGGCAAGTCCAAGACGTGAGTCCAGTTTGTATGACAGGACAACTTGCAACCCTATAGCGCACGAGGCGAGTCCAGGGAAGTGAGTCCTATATGCGATTGATGTGACAGTGGAAAACATGCAACCTTGTAGCGCACGACGAGAGTCCAGGGAAGTGACTCCACATTACTATGATGCAATATGACTGGGTGTATATAATAGTTAGGTATGGTGTGACTAGTAGGATGCAAGGTGATCGAGATGTTAGACTCTTGTAATGTTATAGTATTATCTTTGCGGTATTAGTAGAGTAAATATGGCTCACTCACCGGACTTATGTCAGACCCATTCCTATATTTTCTCTTTATTTATATATCCAGGTTGATGGAGTTTGGAAATGAGACGGTGTGTATGGCAGAGATTTATTTGTTACATATTGTATATGATGTAAATAAGCGTTGTGATCTGGATTTGATTATGTATATAGGTTGGGTTTGGATTTGTATTGTATAGACATATGTATCTAGTAGTCAAGACATTATGGTGAAGTGAAATTAATTATGGTTATTGATATTATATTTTATTTCCTTCTGCGGTGAGACTCTGAAAGTTATTAGTTGGAATTAGATTTTTTTCTTGTTATCATATCCTAATGACTCATCCTTTTTGATTGTCAAGGCATTGACGTTGGTTCAAAGTTGAACCCGGGGGGTCAAAAAGGCATGTTGTTACATATACACACACAAATCGATATATGATATAGATGTACATTTGAATTTAATTTAAATGTGGACTTGCTGATATGATTTGAAGTAGCATGCAGGCCTATATAGATCGGCCATAGAGTGGAGAAAATAGGGTGAGATATTCTAGATATTAAGGTTTGAACTTGTAACGATCTGCCTTTCTTACACCTAAAGACGACACTTAATACATCCTCGGTATTCATGTGCCGATCATTTAAGTGTCTAAAAGACAGGTCGTTTGGGGTGAAGAAGGAAGAAGATAGAACAGAATCTCACAAAAATGTGACGAGTAACATATAATATGTAAATCAAGTCTTTACAAAAGGAAGAACTTTATTATAAACAATCATCAGAGTATGCTATCCTATTATCAGCCTGGACAGTTATAATAGTCTATCCTTACAAATGTTGATAATATCAACAATCAATACAGTGGAAAAATAAAGAAATACGTAGATATCTCTTGGGCATCTAGCTCGTCTCACGAACTCCAAATCATCTGAAGCCAATCTGGAAAATATGCTCGGTCAGACGCGAGCGTTAAAATAAAATAACACCCGGATCAGTGTGGTAATACCAGCGTGAGAAAACTCAAGTAATAGGGTGAACATATAATAATTCTGTGAGACCGGGTTGCTAACGCAGAATGGGTTTTCACCTTACAAGATCAACATTCATAGATGAAGAAATGGGAAACAAATTAGAACTATAATCCAAACAAGAATAAATGAGCATATACAAGATAAGAATCCAAACTTAAAGAATGAACACGAATAATTAAACATCAAGAAGAACCTTAGTCACTTCTCGGTGCAATTAAGAAAGGAGTCAAATTAAAAACATGGAATCAATAGAGAGAATAGTGAAATTTTCCAACAAATGACTAGTAGGGTGCAAACCCTTACCGAAAGTATCCGAGTATTTCACATCTCAATGCGCACAACCGAATCCAATCTAGAGTGGATATGAAAATACCCTAATGGGAGCAACCACATATAGCTTGGCCCCCACTCGCGCTTTGGGTTTAGTCATTTTCGACAAAGGATAACAAAGCTCAAATGAGAAACATATCGTCTTAAAGTGACGAAATACACATGAAGAAAGCTGAATCGATAGTTAATAAATCAACTATCGGGGATAATTTTAAAATGATCGTATATGGAAATTAAATTTCATAATCTTACCACTACTCATCGTATCCAAAAAAGTGCCATCCCTTAGTTCAAAATAAAGCACGCAAGTTGAGGTAGTGTTACCTCTAGCATTGCTGTGACGACATTTTTAACCTTCGAGATAGAAAAGAGTCCATGCCTCGACGTTTAGTGTTAAAAGTATGACTAAATCCTTTCCACATAAGCGATATTGGATTACGGAAACTTCTTTTCCATAACTGAATCAAAGGTTTTGTTTTAAAACCACACTTGTGCTAGGGTTTCACATTAAAAGTATTAACTTTAAACAACTTTATCAAAATGATTGATTAACTTTAAACCAAAATTTACTACTTCAATGGCATTATTTAAAATGATCAATTAACTTTTAAAACAATGGTTAATTATTTCATACACCTTTATTTAAAATAATAAATTAGCTTTAATCCCAATTCATTGCTTCAAAACAACACTATTTGAAAAGATTAATTAACTTTAATCATCCTTGTTAAACGATTAATTAACTTTAAACCTTTATTATTAAAATAATTAATTAACCTTTAAAACCTTGTTACTTAAAATGATTAATTAATCTTAAACCATCATTAACAAAATGATTACTTAAATTTAAAACATTATTATTATAGTGATAAATTGATTTTAAAACATGATTAGCAAAATAATTCATTTATTTAAAACACCATTATTAAAATAATTAATTGATTTTAAATCCTTATTATTAAAATTATCAATTAATTTAAAACCTTATTATTGAAACAATTAATTTATTGTAAACCATATTTATTTAAATAATTAATTATCTTTGTAAAATCCATGCACAAGATTTAACAAAATATTTCAAAAGGGATCATGTTTCCATTCAAACATTACATATGTTTGTACCAAAAATGGGCACAACACTCTTCGGAAGTTTTTGAAGAGATAAAAGTGAAGAATGAAAATTAAAACTATGGATTATCTAACAAAAACTCCAAATAACAGAAAGTAAATTGCAAAGACAAGCGATTTAGAGTGGTTCGGCGTTTTTGCCTACGTCCACTATTAAGTTTGATGATTTTATTGCTCGATACTTGAAGATTACAATTCTTTATACTGTAATACAACTGAATTTATATGCTAAGTCTCCATCTAAAGCAGCGGCGGTGTTCTGGAGTAAATCTGGCAGAATCTGGGCGCTCTTCAGTACTTAGAATTATCCGACCCCTTTTCTGAATGACTAGGGGCTCTATTTATAGGTGTAGGAGGCTGATATTTCGCCTAAAATGAGGGGAGACCAGTTCTGGTACGTTAGGGGGCCCACATGGCCGAAATCTGGAGATCCGGGCCCACTTTGGGATCGATTCGACCCTTGGTTCGAATCGATCAAGAAATCATCCAATCGAGCTGAAATTTGGCGTGGACATTCTTCATCATGTGCTTAAGCTTCTTTGAAAATTTCATGGCATTTGGACTTGTAGAACTTGAGTTATGATTGATTCAAGATTGCACTTTCGGTGAAGATGGTGGTTCGAATCGACCCCTTCGAATCGATAGGGTCGAATCGATGCCAGGTGTATGTGCGCGGTGATGTGGCGCGCGCTTTTCTCGAGTTGATCCGGTTTTTCCTCCGAGTTTTACTAGGTCGGCTCCTGAGTTTTAGCCGCGTTTACTTGGTGGACTCGAGACGTTGGATTCGAAGGCTCTCCTCCTTCGAATCGATGGAACAGGAGCTTGTTCGAATCGATCAGGATATGCTACTGTGGATCGATTCGAAGCTGTCTCAATATGGGGGATTCGAAGGCAATGGAATCGAAGGCGTATTCCTTCGACTCGATCGAATAGATATTTTTTATGTATCGATCAAGGCAGGCCTCCGGTCGATTGATACAAAGGCTTCCCAGTTGATGGATTCGAAGATGGTTGTGGGATGGAGCCGAAGTTCTTCGAAAAGACAGTTATGGCATGGAGTCGAGGCTTATTCAATTGCATGGATTCGAAGGAGCTTTCCCTCGATGGACTCGAACACAGGTTTGTTTGATGGAGTCGAAGCAAGGGAGGTTCGATGGAGTCGAATAAAGGTTGTCCCATGGATTCGAACTGGGGCCTGGCCAATGGATTCGGACGAAGGGTTTTGCTGATGGAGTCGAAGCAAGGGGGATGGATCCGACCCTAGGATGGATTCGAGCCAAGACTATCCTTCCACTTTCTAACGACGATAACTTGAGCATACAAACTCGGATTGCCTCGAAATTTGGAACGTTGGTTTCTACTACTCTGTTTGACGCGCCTTATCGATTGCAGCCCGATCTGGACTCGGACAAATTTCATCGATATCCATAGCGATCCTTGCGCGTAACTGATTTCCGGGACGATCTGTCACCGGTTCCTAGTCAAGTCCTTGGTGTCACGGCCTTGCCAAAAGGCGGGATAACATTTGCCCCCCAAAGTACGTCTTGTGTAAACATGACGTGCTTTGAAAAGTTGTAATCTCTCACTGGACGGTTATGACATGCTTTACCGAAAGTTGCATTCTGTATCGCAGTAATCGACCGTCGTATAATTGTGACTGGCTGTTAGGTTCTTTGAGTCATGACGAGATGAACATTTGATTCCTGTAAACGATAAAGACCAAACATTAGTCAGAAATACGTGCATACGTGTATTATCTTGACTTTGGTTAATGTTGCGTGATCGCAAGTCGTTGTCAGTTCGGTTTGCTATCGAAATCTGCATCGGTCCTCTCCTGAACCGGTTTGAGACTCGAGTTAAAAACATCGCTTTTATGATTGCTTATGATCATCCTCTTGTATTGATCCTCTCCTGAATCGGTACAAGAGTGGACAAGCAATTTTTCATATTGAAATGATTCGTCCATTTGACCGGTAGTATTTGATGGATTCGAAGCTATGTTTCTTGATCCGCTTCGAGTTGATGGTTCTTCGAATCAATACCGCGTGGATTCGAAGTTCTCTGAGTTGGTGGAGTCGAAGTCGCAAATGCTCGAACCGATGTCTTTTCGAAACGATGGTTCGTGGGGTTTGTGCTTCGAGTCGATGTTGTCTCGTATCGATGTTGCTGAAATGGATTCGACATTGTAAAGGGTTCGAAACCGGATGGATTCGAACTAAGGGATGGATTCGAACTGGTGGAACGACTCTGTGTCGTGATGGATTCGAACTAGTGGCTCACAATGGATTCGTACTTGTCGCAACGAATCGATTCGATTCGATTTCCTCACCTGTAGAAGCCGGTCAGGTATACCGGGAGGCGAATCGCCATATTTCCCCTATATATACCGGGGTCCTATTCACTTCTCACTTTTTACCTTTCACCATTGCTTCAGCTATTTCTTCGAATCGACTTCCCAGAGCTCCACGTCTTGCACGAATCAATCGGATTTCACCGAGTCTTAAATTGCAATCGAATCCGTCCAGGTATCTAAGGGATCGATTCGAGTGTAGAATGATGAAACCGGGATTCGAACATTGACTTCAATCCTGTCTTTTGAGAAAAATGAGGAGTAGTAAGAACTGAAATGGGTCGACTCGATGGATATTGAAGAGAAAGCCTTTTCGACTCGTATTGATTCGGGGACAAGTAGCCCGAATCGATCGAAGATGCAAGATTTCGAATCGATGCAGGGTTAAGTAGAACGAATCGATGAAGTAAATAAGACTTATAATTGATTCAGGGATAGGTGGTTCGAATCGATACGAAATTTTGCACCGATGGTTTTGAAAGATCGTATTGATCGATTCGAAGTAGCAATATCCCAATCGATTCGAAAGTGTTGAGCATTGATCGATTCGAAGTTATGCATAGCTCATGGATTCGAAGCGCTTCTCCACCCAAAGATTTCATCGAGTCGAACTTATGCAGAGTCGAATCATATCGATTCGACCTCCATCGATTCGACTCATATCGATTCGAGTCGATCGATTCGAACACCCTTGCTTCAGGGGCTTCTACTCTTCTGATTGGCTCCAACATCTGAACCATGACCAATTTCAAGTTGAACTTTGATGAACCCAGTGAATTTTAGCACACTTGACTCCGACGAGCTTCGGCCTTGCATAATTGAACTTGACTGAAAGATTAAACCTGAATTTCCTTTGAATCTTGTCGATGGAACTATAACTTAACCAATAATATGACTGATTTATACTTGAAGTGGTCAGTGGCGTTCGGATGGTGTGGAAGTGACGGTCAGCGATGACGGTCATTTTCATTCTCAAATCCTCAAGTTATGTTGTTCGAACATCTTGCTTCAATCTGTTAAATTTGCTTAAGTAATGCACAGCACTTGCACTGCACGACACGCTCACACACTCTACACTGGGGAATGCACAGGCTCTGCATGTACTTGACGTCTCTTTATGATGAGTTAGTTAATTATGGAATCTTCGAGCTCCCAACAACAAGAGGTACAGAGCTCGACTCCTCCGGTGCTTGAGATTCCTGATATTCCTGCTGATGTAATCGATCCAGCTCCAGATGAATTGCCAAAGGCTATATTTATTGAGGACCCGGTTGATTCGGTTCAATCTAACATCTCCGAATCCTTATTGGGACGAATATGCTTAAAGCATAACATATCTCTAGATGATGTGTTGTTACCTAATGCCGATGATAGACCGCACAATCCGCTTGATGGATATACGGCTTTTTATCGCCATGCTTGCGCGGCCGGAACTCTCCCTCATTTCAATCAATATATCAGAGGGATGCTATCATATTTAGGAATCGCTCCTTCACAACTTCATCCCAACGGGCACGCGTTGCTGAACAGTGCCTTTGTCATATTTATGGACTGTCTCTTTCGCCCGCCAAGGCCCACCGAGATCAGACACATATTTAACTTCAAGAGTAGGGGTGATAGCCCGTCTTTTACATTTCTGGAGGCAATTACGAATTGCCAAGTTGTAGTTGGAGCTTGGACCCGACTGAGTTATTTCAATAACGAGTGGTTCTATGTTCGGTGCCCTCCGGGTTTTGCTAGGCGATGGTTGTCTAGACGTAAGCGCCTTAACCTGTTTTCTTGACCAATAGCTCTTTGGTGTTAAAATTGACATTTCATTCCCTTTACAGCCATTATCGCCAGACCCGACGGAGGGCGCTTCAAAGGTATCGTCCGAAGTCTTCAAGAAGTTCCAAGCGAGTTGAGACATATTGACTCGGTGCTGAACGATTATAACTTAAGAATTCTTGGTTTGATCGACATCAATCAAAGTATAGTCGTCGAGGGATTGGCAAAGCCCGCCTCCAAGAAGGAAGATAAGAAGAAAACCAAGAAGAGAAAAGTGAAGAAGTCACTTGGAATCAGAATAATCGAGGCGAGTGACGAAGAAAGAACCCATACGGATTCAGAGCCGATGGCTGACCTCTCGGGAAACTTGGAGGAGTCGGGAGGAAGACGAAAAGGCAAGGCCGCCGTTTCCAAAAAACTTAAGTCTAAGAGGTGGAAATCTGTGGATGTGTCTCCTCCCATTCCCGGAGTTATGATTTCTGAGGCCACCCCTTCTCATTCGAGAGACATTTTCAAAGGGCTTGACGATATTCCCATCCTAGATTATATATCGATTTCTCATAATCCTGGGTTAGAGGAATTTCAGGATGTCCTAAACATGAACGAGCCCTTTCCTTTAAGTGCGGTCAACACTTCCGGTCGGTTTGGGGGTTTACACATTTACACAGACTTCCACAGCACTTCATGACTTTCGCATAGTAAACATTGCTTTATGGGATCTTAATCCGTAATTCTTTCTTATCGCAGGTGAGATGTCAGGACGTGGCTCTACTCTGGATAGGCTTCGAAATGTGCGCCAATCTTCTCCATTCTATGATTCCCGCAGGAGAGAGTCAGATAGGGATCGTGGGTGAGGCTATTCAAGTCAAGACCGCTATGATAGGGATAGAGATTACTCGCATGGCCGCTCTGGCCATGATTATTCTGACAGGGATTGGGGATACCAGCACCGATCTCGATCTCGCTCTCCTCCGCCTCCTAGGGCCCCAGTAGACCTTCCAGGGCCTTCTCATCAGTAGCAACGGCCTTCTCAATCTTCTCGGCCTGATGCTCAGCGGCCAAGAATAGAACCGACAGCAGCCGCTATAATAGAACAAGCTCCGGCTGAGTTGACAAGTGAGGGAGCCGCTAAACTCGCCCAAATGAAAAATGACTTCCCTGAAATTTGCATGGATGGCTATGTCTTCCCTCCTAACCTTAAAAGAATTCCCTCGGATGCTGAGACCATTGCTCATAGTTATATCCGCGATTTCTACGCTCAGTATAAAGAGTGGTACAAGGCAGCCGTGAAGGCTTCTAGAGTAGCTTTTGACCGGGCGAAGATTATCGCTGAACGTGATGCTGAAATTGCTAAACAGAAACGCATCATTGAAGTTCTTCAATCTGAAATGGAGACGTCCCGGAATTCTGAACTTCAAGCTCTCCAGAAGCACGAGGACGCCATGGCCAAAATGGCTAGGATGCAACAAGAACATTGCGCCACGGTAGAGGAGACGGGCCACCGCAACACCTCCATTGCAGCTGAGCGAGACTTAGCCGTTAAAGAGCTAAACGAGCTCAAGGCCAAATTTTCTGAAATGGTAAAAGAGAAGGACGATGCAAACGCCGCTGCACAAGAAGCTTGCGATCAAGCAGTATCTCTCAGGGCCGAACTTGCTGCGGTGGCGGTCAAGTCTAAGTCTGCGGAAGCAGAAATCCAGGAAAAGATTTTGGAGGAGAGGTCTAGGCTGGACGCTGAGTTTGACGATCTCTTGGTTACGTACAACGCGAATGTGCTGGAGCACAGAAATTTAGCGTGGCTGGGAGATGACTCCATGATTCTATATAACGCCTGGACCCGGCTGGTGGACGAGAAGAGGGTAGCGCATCCAGATGAATCGCTTGATGACTTTGAGCTGGAGATGCGTCTGCTTACCGAGGAGGAGAGGAAAGTCCTTCATGAGGCGGTGATTTCTTTAGCAAAAGAGAGGCTTGGTGTTCAACCTTCAGAGACGGGTGAAGGCTCGGGGATCGCGCATCACGAGGAAAATGTTGAGGCTGTAATTCCAACATTACCTGAAACCACTGGTGTGGTTGATCCCCAGCCTATCCCTGCATACAATCCCGACCAGCCACAATTATCTTCCGCTGACGTTCCTGCTCGTGCTCCCGTGCAGACTAAGGAAGGTATTTGAACGCTTCTCGTAGTTTAGTTGTGAAGAACCTTAAGCAACACACTTGGCTAACAATCTTCGTTTTGTCGCATTTCAGTGACTGAAGTCGTTGTTTCTGCGCCTCTTGCTCTATCAGTTTCACATCAAACACAAGGGGTTGTTTCTACTGAAGCCATCACGACTTCTACCTTGATCGGCGAAGAGGGAGATGCAAATATGTTTTCTTTCAACGCTCAAATGATTGAGGAGCTTCTTAACGAGCCCATCGATCCCTCCGTCAACCCATCCGATGCTGTGAGTGGGGCTCTTCCGGCCGTTAGTTCATCTATGCCAGCTATTGGCACATCCGATGCGGCCCAAGTTTCTCGTGAGGACGACATTATTGCTGAGATTGATGCCGAGATGGCAGTAGGGAATGCTGGTATGAATCCGCCCGGGCCTGCCCCGTTAATGGTGATTTCACCGGGCGGTACTGTAGTGATTGAAACTGCTCCTGTCCCTCCTCCTGCTACTACTCCTACGCCTCCAGCTCGACCTCCTAGAAGAATTTCCGTCGCCTCCAGTTCTGAGGAAGACGTTGACATTATATCGCTGCCGGAGGGCAAGCCTGAAAAGAGTAAGCGGTCGAGGAGAAAATCAGGCAGCGGATCTGGTGGAGCTACCCCGAAGAAGAAGATAAGGAAGAAGAAAGATTGAACTCTTTCTTTAAATCTCTGTTGCGTAGGGTAGCATTTTGTTGATTTTTCTATAGCCGTGTATAGATGTGGATTCGGCTCCCACTAGTAGCAATTTTTTGAACCATTTTGTAATCAGATTCTTTTTGTTGATAGTGGAAATGAGAATGTATTCCCTTCTGTCTTCAACTTGTTATGTGTTATGGTTCTACCCCCAGTATTGGGGATAAGTGTGGAGTTGACGTATGTTTATACTCCGCCTCGCACTCTGGGAGTACGGAGTTGAGTAATGTTTATACTCCAGCTCGCGCTCTCGGAGTCTGGAGTTTGTCGATATTTATACCCAGCTCGCGCTCTCGGAGTACTGTGGGGTTTTAGGAAAACGTTTATACTCCGCCTCGCACTCTGGGAGCATGGAGTTAAGTAAAAGCTTGTACCCAGCTCGCGCTCTCGGAGTACTCTGGGATTTAGGAAAATGTTTATACTCCGCCTCGCACTCTGGGAGTACGGAGTTAAGTAAAAGCTTGTACCCAGCTCGCGCTCTCGAAGTACTCTGGGATTTAGGAAAATGTTTATACTCCGCCTCGCACTCTGGGAGTACGGAGTTAAGTAAAAAGTTTATACCCAGCTCGCGCTCTCGGAGTACTCTGGGATTTAGGAAAATGTTTATACTCCGCCTCGCACTCTGGGAGTACGGAGTTAGGAAAATGTTTGTACCCAGCTCGCGCTCTCGGAGTACTCTGGGATTTAGGAAAATGTTTATACTCCGCCTCGCACTCTGGGAGTACGGAGTTAAGTGAAGGGTTGTTGTGTATCAACCCATTTCTGGCCTGATGTGATGGCTTGCCCCCGAGCTCGGGTTTCATTTAGTGAGTGGTTGATTGCTTCATAGCCACTCTCTACTTGAATAAATCCCATTGTGTGATGGAACTTAGCTCTTCGTGCATCGTGATGTTGTACATTGTATTTAATGAATCACAGCTCTGGCTCGAAGAGAAAGCATTTTATTGCTGAAATAAGAAAACATGGCAAAGTCAGCTGCCTTATTACAAATTCTAATTTCGAAATGCAGAAACAAAATTTAAAATAGAATTTAAACTAAATAAATAAACATAGCCTGTGATTTGGAGTAGCGACGAAGACTTTTGCTATTTCAGGCCCTTGGTAAAGTCAGACCATCAACGGCTGCTAACTTAAATGTACCATCCCCGAGTTCTTGCTTAATTTCGTGTGACCCTCTCCATGTTGGTCTTGCGTGTGGGAGTGCTGGATATTCTTTTTTAATGACAATCTCATTGCGTTCAAAAGTTTTAAGTCGGTCCTCGGCATTGCGTAATCGAGCGACTCGATTTCGGCGAATGATTGTCCTTAAGTCAATCTGGTCGCCCTGGACGACTCCGACTCCGTTGACGGTAGGGAACTTTAAAGTTAAGCACCACGGGGCAATTACGGCTCTGAATTCAGTAAGGGCAGGTCGTCCTAAGAAAGCGTTGTATGGCGAGACTATGTTCAACACAGCGAACTGTAATGTCCAAACTCTCCTATGTTCCTTGGATCCCAACCTAACTGGTAACTTCACCATCCCAATAGGTACGGTAGCGCTACCGTTGAATCCATGGAGGTGAGTTTGACAAGGTTCCAAATCCCTGGCTTTCATCCTCATTTGATTATAAGCATGTATAAAAAGGATATTCACAGAGCTCCCGCAGTCAATCAGTATCCTCTTCATCCAAGCTGGACCTACTTGTGCCGATATCACGAGTGGGTCAGTAGTCGGGCTTCCGACATAATCAATATCGTCGTCTCGGAAAGTGATGTCGTTAATTATCGCTCTCTTTCGTTTGGTCGAAGGTTTATTGTCCAAGTTATCATCATACTCAAAGTCTGTTCGTCTAGCTAAGTTGTTATATGATTTCATTTCTTCCCAGCTTCGCTTCGCTAGACGAGGATTATCACTCACAACATTAATTACCAGTCTTCCTCCGACACGACCTGGTTCTTCCTGTCCTTCTGGATTCTGTACGTGATTTTGATTTGAGGGGCCCGCCCCCTCAGACTGCGGTGCCTGCACAAACTGGTCTAACTTCCTCTCCCTGATCAACTTCTCAATGAGGTCCTGTAAGTGTCGACATTCATTGGTGTTGTGGCCATAACTTTCGTGGAATCTACAGAACTTCCCTGTTTGAATCTGCCTCTCCGACGATTGCTTCGGAGCCGGCTTCTTGTATTGCATAGTATTGCAAGTCTGTAGGTACACATTTTCCAACGATGTATTTAATGGTGTGTAATTATCGAACATTGGAGCCTCACGCCGTGGACCTCGATTTGGATCTCTTTTCTTATTCTGACCATTGTTACCTCTTGGCTGAGTTTGCTTGTTCTGTATGTTCAACTGAACTTTTCCGGAATTGTCACCGGACTGCTTAACTGCTACATTGCTCTGTATTCCTTCGCTTCTGGGTCCCGCATCGTCCTGCTTCCTAGACTGTTTCGCATCCTCTTACCGTAAGAATTGTGCGGCTTTGGAGTAGAAACGGTCCAACGATGCGGGTGGTTTTCTAGCTAACCAGTTTCCAAATTCAGAATCAGGGTCAATCCCCTTTGTCAATGCCATTAAAATTGAGTTATCGTTGGGATTACTAATCTCCACACATGCCGCATGGAATCTCTCCAAGTAACGCCTTAGCGTTTCCCCACGGGCTTGAGTAACACTGGATAAGGTGTTGACATCTTTGGGCCTAGCGACATGCATGCGAAATTGTTCAACAAATTTCTTAGCCAGTTGATCAAATGAAGAGATAGACCTAGGTGGCAATCTCGTGAACCACATCGTTGCAATTCCACCTAGAGAGATGGGGAAACTTCGACATTTTATTGCATCATCGGCCCTTGCGGCGCTCATCGACCATTCATATTTCAAGATGTGTTGATTGGGATCATAATTTCCTTCGTACATAGGAAGAGTTGGCATTCTAAATCGCCGAGGAGGTACAGCGTACAGTATCTCGTCCGTGAAAGGAGTATGACTTCGAGAAATCCCCCAATCGTCGTTGGTAAGACCTTGGCTTTCGCGGATCATCTGACGTATCATAGTCGAAATGTCAGGCATTACTACATTTTGAGCCTGCTGTGTTAAGGTGTGGTCGAGTTCCACAGCGCGAGTTCGGACCGGGCGCTGTCGACGGTCCAAATTTCGCCTCCTTGGCTCAGCGTCTTCTGGGACGTAGGGTTCGGGAGTACGCCCATATTGCTGATTATTTGGCTCTGAAAGATTTCGGGTATCAACCCTTGTTTCTGTTGTGGCAGCTGCGGCCCGATTGTCCGTGGTATGCTGTGTAGTAGGGCCTCCTTGTGTAGTTGGGCCTCCTTGTGTTGAGGGCCCGGCCTGAAAGCTGGTCGACGGTCCTGCCCTCAACTGTCCAACAGTCAGGGCGGGTTGATATCCGACCGTTTGTGCATGGCTCCCGTCTAATCGAGGACGGGTAGATCTGTGATAGTAGTCCGATGAGGCGGAACTTTCAGTAGACGATCGGGAGATATCATCTCGTCTGGACCTTCTGCGACCTTGGCGGTTCAGCTGGTTTGTTGATTCAATATTAGCACGCAACTGTTCGGCCAATTGTTGCCGACTTTGAGTCAGCTCTTGAAGCAACATATGGAATTCTTGTCTGGTGACTGGTCCAGACGGTTCTGAATGAGCGACATTGTCTTGGTTGGATGGCTGCTGTTGAGCAGGATTCTGTCCATCCCTACCTTCTTGTCCAGCAGCCGTAGAAGTGGTTCTTGTGCTAACCATTTTGAATGATGAATCCCTTTCCTAGACTTTATGCAAATCTGAATAGAATGGAAGGATGATGAATTAGAGATCTGGATCTTCCTCTTGGATTTGTGCAATCCGGTATCGATGGTAGATCCAAGGAGCAGGAGAAAAAAGCTGGTTTGTTCTCAGTGAAAGCACCAAAGTGTTTGTACCAAAAATGGGCACAACACTCTTCGGAAGTTTTTGAAGAGATAAAAGTGAAGAATGAAAATTAAAACTATGGATTATCTAACAAAAACTCCAAATAACAGAAAGTAAATTGCAAAGACAAGCGATTTAGAGTGGTTCGGCGTTTTTGCCTACGTCCACTATGAAGTTTGATGATTTTATTGCTCGATACTTGAAGATTACAATTCTTTATACTGTAATACAACTGAATTTATATGCTAAGTCTCCATCTAAAGCAGCGGCGGTGTTCTGGAGTAAATCTTGCAGAATCTGGGCGCTCTTCAGTACTTAGAATTATCCGACCCCTTTTCTGAATGACTAGGGGCTCTATTTATAGGTGTAGGAGGCTGATATTTCGCCTAAAATGAGGGGAGACCAGTTCTGGTACGTCAGGGGGCCCACATGGCCGAAATCTGGAGATCCGGGCCCACTTTGGGATCGATTCAACCCTTGGTTCGAATCGATCAAGAAATCATCCAATCGAGCTGAAATTTGGCATGGACATTCTTCATCATGTGCTTAAGCTTCTGTGAAAATTTCATGGCATTTGGACTTGTAGAACTTGAGTTATGATCGATTCAAGATTGCACTTTCGGTGAAGATGGTGGTTCGAATCGACCCCTTCGAATCGATAGGGTCGAATCGATGCCAGGTGTATGTGCGCGGTGATGTGGCGCGCGCTTTTCTCGAGTTGATCCGGTTTTTCTTCCGAGTTTTACTGGGTCGACTCCTGAGGTTTAGCCGCGTTTACTTGGTGGACTCGAGACGTTGGATTCGAAGGCTCTCCTCCTTCGAATCGATGGAATAGGAGCTTGTTCGAATCGATCAGGATATGCTACTGTGGATCGATTCGAAGCTGTCTCAATATGGGGGATTCGAAGGCAATGGAATCGAAGGCGTATTCCTTCGACTCGATCGAATAGATATTTTTTATGTATCGATCAAGGCAGGCCTCCGGTCGATTGATACGAAGGCTTCCCAGTTGATGGATTCGAAGATGGTTGTGGGATGGAGCCGAAGTTCTTCGACAAGACAGTTATGGCATGGAGTCGAGGCTTATTCAATTGCATGGATTCGAAGGAGCTTTCCCTCGATGGACTCGAAAACAGGTTTGTTCGATGGAGTCGAAGCAAGGGAGGTTCGATGGAGTCGAATAAAGGTTGTCCCATGGATTCGAACTGGGGCCTGGCCAATGGATTCGAACGAAGGGTTTTGCTGATGGAGTCGAAGCAAGGGGGATGGATCCGACCCTAGGATGGATTCGAGCCAAGACTATCCTTCCACTTTCTAACGACGATAACTTGAGCATACGAACTCGGATTGCCTCGAAATTTGGAACGTTGGTTTCTACTACTCTGTTTGACGCGCCTTATCGATTGCAGCCCGATCTGGACTCGGACAAATTTCATCGATATCCATAGCGATCCTTGCGCGTAACCGATTTTCGGGACGATCTGTCACCGGTTCCTAGTCAAGTCCTTGGTGTCACGGCCTTGCCAAAAGGCGGGATAACAACATAAACTAAGCATGGGGATAGATACAAAAGAAAATAACAACTATGCACATATAGAAAACATCACTTGTCAAATTTTAATCTACTGGCATACAATTCAATGTCTAAACAATATAATAGCAGAATGGGGATTTACTCTGCTGGTCGAGTGTCAAATACAACTTAATTAACATAATAGTGTTTTATTCTGCTAAAGAAATGTCAATTACAATTTAATTAGCAGAACGGTGTTTTATTCTGCTAAACAGATGTCATTTGATTTCATATTCAATTGGAGTTACTTAAGTGTAATGGACAAAGAAAATTCCTCGGATAAAATATTCTTTAAAAGAGAGTTTGCTTCCAAAACCAAACCGATCTTTTAGAAATAAAGTAGGTTTAAACTTTAAAACTTTTATTTAATAATTAAATAACATTTAAACTCTTTATTTAATAGCAATTAAACCTTTCATTAATAATTGAATAATAATTTAACTATTAATTAAATAATAATTAAGTATTATTTAAAATAGTTAATCTTTAAATAAATCATTATCTATTAATTAATCTCAATTAATAATTAAATAATACTTAATTAACACTTAAATAACAATTAAACCTTTCATTAATAATTGAATAATAATTTAACTATTAATTAAATAATAATTAAGTATTATTTAAAATAGTTAATCTTTAAATAAATCATTATCTATTAATTAATCTCAATTAATAATTAAATAATACTTAATTAACACTTAAATAACAATTAAACCTTTATTAAAAATAATGAAGTCTTAATTAATTTTTAATTAAATCTTAACATAATTAGTAATTAATCAAACCCTAATTAGTTAATAATTAATTAAATACTTAACCTTAATTAAATAAAATTAATTAAATACTTAATTAACTCTTACTTTGTTAATAATTAGTTAAGACTTTCTTAATGAACTAATTATAATTAACTTAATTAATACTTAATTACTTCACTTAATTATTAATTAACTACTAATTATCGTTAATAAATAAATAAATTATTAACTCATACTTAATTAAGTAATAAGTAATTATCTTTTATACTTAATTAATGATTTGAAATGGTTTTCATAAACATTAAAAAACACTTTAAATTTAGAAAACGTTAAGTTTTCCCGAACTGCATCCATAGCGACTATCGCTATGGATACCATAACTTTAAAACTTGTTTTACATCTCAAATGCTCCTTTCAAAATTTTACTTTAACTTACTTAAAACTTGCATAAGGATTTTGAAATTAAAAAGTAAAGTTTAAAACTTTAAACTCTTCTAGAATTAAGTGAACTAAGATTTTGGAAACAAAGATCTCGATGTCATAATAACCACAAATCAAGCACTAACCTACTCTTTAATATTTCAAACCCATATACAAGAACACAAGATACAAACATAAACTCAAATAACCAAACACATACCATAACATAAGCAAAGATCACACATTTACAACTAGTTTTCAAATCGCTAACTAACTTTCAAAGGTGTCATCTTTTTAAAGCATAAACCAAGCCAATAACCATTACATTTCAATACATATACAACAAGCAATTATCAACCACCAAAATGAAATATATTAAAATTAAAAACTTTTAGTTTAAAGGTGAGATTTTACTCACCTAAAGTGCGACCAAACTAAGTCGAAAAACCACTTCACCTTGACTAACAATTGATCTACCTTTTTTCTTTACTAAAGCTTGGATTTTGGACCCTAAATGGGCTTATATGGTTCGGCCATGGCATGTAATGGTCTCGGCCATAAGGTGGTTTGAGGGTGTAGGGCTTTATTTCGAAGAAGTGGAGTTGTAGGAAAAGAAAGGAGAGATCTAAACAAGTTTTTCATTTATTAAAAGTGAACCAAGATAAGGTTTCTAAACTTTGGAAAGGCTATGGAAGCCATTAAAAAGGTTTTGAGAGCTTAGAGCAAGATTTTAGAAAGTGGAAATGAATGGAGAAATGAGAAAATAAATTAGGAATTTGGTATATATACAAGGTAGATTAATAAATTACCAAAATAACCCTATGTAATTTACCCTCCACAACTTCATGCCACCTCACCATGTCTCCTTCCACCCTTGTACCTTAAGCCCCCAACGTGTCCCCCTTATCTCTTCCTATGCCAACATTCATTTAATGCTAATAGTACTTAAGTCTCTTAATGTTTTATGTGACAAGACACTTACTTTATTTCTTTATAAATGAAACTTAACAAATTTAAACTTAAGTATATTTATATACCTATATACTAACATATGCTAACTTATTTATTTTTGTATGCATATATTTATACTAAAGAGTTTACAACATTCTGACAAATTTTAGCTGACGAAAAGTCAAAAATTCGAAAAACGAATTCAAATCACATTTTCTATTTTTCTTCAAACTAAATATTTTTGTAAACTAATTTTGAAAACTATTTCACCATCATTATTTATTATTTAATAGAGTTTTATTTTAATTATAAAAATTATTACTTGAATAATTAAAATTAATTAAATATTCGCAAATCAAAGCGGTGAAATTCCGAGTCGTTACAGAATTGGTGGAGAAAGAAGTAGTAAATGATAAAATTCAGATCTTCGCTTTTCTCTCCTTCTCTCTTCTTATTTAAACCCACCACCCTCTTCCATTGGAGTTTACACTCTCCAGTCCCTCTCCTCTCCCATAGCCGCCAACCTTAGTGCCCTCGTCTCTTCTCATTTTAAACCAAAACAAGATCAAATAAAATTATATCAAAAGGTGTGTAGATCTCTGCGATTTGTAGCGCTTTCTAGAAGAAATCGAATCGGAATCAATAAGTAGTTTTGATTCAACATTCGAAGTATTATAACTAGGCCACAACTAAGGTATTTATTTCAATTTTAATATATGTAAATAATCAGTTTTTTCATTTATATCCGAATAGGATAGATTCATATCACGAATCCTATCTAAATAGGATAGATTCGTATCACGAATCCATACATGATGCTTATATATATATATAATCGTGGTATGAAAATAAAACAAATTTTTATTTTTATATTATTTTTACTTTCGACCAAATTTAAAAAAATTAATTTTAAAGGTAATTTAAATAAATTGAATTTTAAAACAAGAATATCGTACATGTATATTTATAAATTATGTTTTCAAATTTCACAAAAACACACACACACACACACACACATATATATATATATATATATATATATATATTTGAAGTAAAAAAATCATATTTATACATATATTTAATTCAATATATATACATATATTAACAGTTACTAATTAAAGTACTAAATTGTAATTTGATTATATATATACATACATATATTTATTTATTTATAAATTTAATATATATATATATAAGTTATATATTTTTTATAAAAAAATTTCCACGAAAATAAAAAATATATTTTCATACGTAATTTTATTTTTGTATTAAAAAATAGAAAATAAATCCGCATGGATTTAAAAAAATGTTTTGATAAAAAATAAAATATGGTTAAAATAAAAGGTCTCATGTATTATATATATATATATATTTATTTATTTAATTTTGTAACTTTATTTAATACTATATATATGATATTAAATTTATATAATTTAAAAAATATATTTATACTATTATATACATTTGTATATTTACAGAAAATTATTACATATAGATTTACATAAGTATATTTTGTAATTTATTTGTGAAATTTAATTTTCGAATTCGAATATAAAAGATATTTTTCAAATCTAGAGCTAGTTTCTAATTTGAATTCAAAATTTAAATTTAAATTTTAATTGTTTTATATTTAAATTTATAAATATTATTAGTATGAATATGTGTACATTTATAAACAAGATTACTTTTATAAAGTTATATATATGTAAATATATATATATATATACACAGTGAAACATACATATGTTTTATACTATATTTTATACAATAGACAACATATATGTATATGGAGGGGCTAACATGTCCGTTGCAATATAAATCGCATCATTTAAATATGGGCATGTTAAACCATGCACACGTATATATGGCACATGCACGTACACGTACATGTGTATATGATACCCATGCGCATACTATATATCATATATAAAATCACATAATATCCTTATATTAATTAACTAAATAAAATAATTATTTTATTTAAAATTTATTTAAATTGGATTTAAATTAATTTAGACTTCATACGTCTAATAAAATCCAAAATGGTAAAAAAAATTGAAATCCACTTACTTAACCTGCTGCGTGTTGGTCCAGTTTCAATAATGTTACAAGTGCTTAATTACCTATGCAATTTATATTTGCAGTATTAGGGCGGACTAATTAAGCTTATCCATTTAGTAGTGTGTCTGGAAAAGAAGTGTATAGGCTGGATTTGGATAGTCAAGTACCTTGCCCTACCTAGCTACCGACCTGATCCAAATGGTGAAGTGAGCCCAAAGGTTATCCCCAATATGAAAGGCCCAATTTGAGTTTGAGCCTTGGGCTGAATTTTAAAATCTATTTTGAAACTAAAATTAAATTTTAAATGTTAAATTAAAAATAAGAAAAATGTTATAAATGTTATAATATAATTTTCAAATTTTACTTTAAAATGTATAACTAAATTTTTAAAATTATTTAATTATTAATTGAATTAAAAAATTTAAAAATTATTTTAATAGGTAATTATCATATATACAACGATATATGTTACATCATCTTGAATTATTTAAGGTGATGCATGTATATATGTAGTTTTTAATAATAACTAATTAAATTTTTTAATAAAATAAATTAATTAAATGTTAATTAGTAAATAATATAATACATATATAAAGATATACGTGCATAACTATAAACGTTATAGTATACATATTCAATTTAAAATGTTTAATTGCATAATATATAATTAATTAAAATGTTAATTAGTTAAATATATATATATATATTAAATAAGAGTTACTTAATAATATTAATATAAGATTGTACATAAGATTACTATAAGTTAGTTTAATTATAAAATGTTATACAATCATTAGAACTTATATAACTTGAATGTATAGTAAAAGGTAGAACAATAAGAAACCCTAATTAGACTTAAGGGATGAATACATATGTATAGTAGGTATACCGTGATTTCATATGTGTCCAGCACTTGAGTTATGAGGGTTGATATCACTCGATTAAATGTATTAAAAATTACGAATTGTTTATATAAAGTCGTCCTCTACTATTTATATATTAATAGATTATTTACAAACTCCTTAGTTGTTGATACTCTTGAAGCTAATGATGTTACATGTAGTGCTGTTAATATATTAAAGAGACGAGGTATGATATATGTTCATATTTGTTGATATTCCTCAAGGACGTACATTTAGGCTATCGAAAAATGGTATGTACGAGAGAATAATCTCTTTCGATTTGTTGATATTCCTCAAGGTCGAAATGATATTAGGACAAAGAACTATGGGTTAGGAGTTGTATATGATACAATCGATAAAGTTTTATCTATCATTTATAGGATTATGATTTGTTGATATTCCTTAGTGTCAGAATCCCATCGAAAACGAGTCCTAGCACCCGCTAGTGAAGTCAAAAGTCTTCTACGTTTCATCTTAGGGTTTCGAGAAACATAAACGACTAGTGGGACCTAATTAGTAAAATGTAATGTAATGTTTAAGCTAACTAATATTTTAAGAACTTCTACTATAAATAATGTCCTAATCTACTAATTAAAATTTGCGGAAAATACCTACACCCAAGTTGTTTTCTAAAAATGACAAACTCACTGGACCTAACTACATTGATCGGTTAAGGGCAATAAGGATAACATTACCATTTGAAAGTCTAATCGTCAATAATTGAACCTCTAAGGCAAAGACCCACTGATGATGCGAACCTCGAACTACTCTTAGCCTATAACAAATGGGTCGCGGACCTAGAGATCGCCTATGTTAACGTGTTGTCTAAGTTAGACAAATCGTTGTAGAGATAGCACGAAAAGATGAAGGTCCATCAAATCTTCAATAGCCTCAAAGCTTTGTTTGGGGAACATTCTCATTCCATAAGGTATGAACTTACGAAGAAGTTGTTTAATATGAAGATAATGAAGGGCATGAAAGCGGGCGAATACATCCTAATGATGAAAGGCTATTATGATAGACTTTATCAGTTGGATGTTATGATAGGCAATGAGTTACAAGTGAATCTGATCCTAGGGTCTCTTACTCCTCAGTTTAAGTCGTTCATATTAAACTATAATATAAACCAGTTGAATGTAACCCTCGTTGTAACGACCCGTATTCTTCGATAATTAAAAATACTAAATTAAATAAGATTTTGAAATTTAATATTGGGAGAAATTAAAATTTTATGATTTATTAATGAGAAAAATAATTAGAATATGATTAATAATGTTGTTGGATGTTATTGAAACTATTTTTAATATAATTTCAATCAATTGAAATGATTGTAAATTAATTTGGTTATAATTATAAATAAAGAATTAAATTGGTAATTAATGGAATTAATGAAATTGAAATATTACAGTTAATATGAGTTTAGATTATAATGTAGAATTAAATGTAATAAAGTGTAAATTAATGTTAATTATATTCATATGATATTTTATGATTTAGTAATAAAAGTGAGAATCAAAATATAAGAATTTAATTGAATTTAAAATATAATTAACTGGAATTTTATTACAATTGCAATTGAACTCTAAAATTAATGTGATATTTTAGTGGATTTAACATGGAAATTTTATTTTAATAGGTTATTAATTTCTATGTAATCAAGACTGTTAAAATTGTTGGCTTCTAAGTTTGAATTTAAAAGTGATTAAATCAATTAAATAGTAATTTATTTAATTAACGTGAAAATTAGCCATTTTGGCCACTGTCTCGGATTTCGACAAAACTAGTTTCATCGGATCCGTAACAGTGAATTATTGCAGGAATTCAAGTTTCGTAGCGATCAGACTTATCGTTTGATCGTGCGGGCTCGAAATGCGTAGAAATCAATTAAAAGAATTTAAAAGAATATAATTTGATTTTGAAAGCTAACTTCTGTATACGACGCAATTAGGGTTTGAAACTAGTTTCATTGAGTTTCAAAATATCAAAAACATATATTTTGATATATGTGATGACCCATTTTCATTTCGGGAATGAAACGGGCTTTTCAAGTCGTTGTTATCGTTTCGACCCAAACCGATATGTCCATTCATTCTTATCATTCTTTGTCTATATAAATAAATTTTTGTTTCTCTAACCCTAGAAGCCTTTCATTTTATTTCTGTACGTACTTCTATTTCTTATCCATTCCACCTTCTCAAACGCATAATATCAAAACTCTAATTCCCAAATTCAATTTCAAAAATTTAAACTCCTCAAATCATGTCGAATTATATGTCGCTAGAAAGCTCTTGATGAGCTTAACCTACATCTGTAGTTCATTTTTGCAATTGAGTCTAGGATTGGCCAAAAATTGGTAAAACATTCTCGGCCATCCGTTTCGGTGGTCGATGAACGGCGGTGATGCCTCGATCCAAGGGTGCTATCGTGTGGAGATGGTCATGGGAAGTTCATCTGGGTTGTTAGTTTGGTATAACAATGGTCAGATCGGCGTAAACATTTCAATTAGGGTTAGTGATGGGTGGCGGTGGCTCGAATAGGGATGGCGACTAGAGGCGTTCTAGGGGGTCTCGGTGGTCGGAGAGGGATGAGCAGGTGAAGGCGTTCGCTTTGGGGGTGGTCCGAGTGGTCGTGGCTTGTCGTGGTGGTCGGAGTTTGGACGTTGAGAGATGGGGGCTGCATGAGAAGATGGGTTTGACTTGTTTGTCTATTATGGTGGATGAGGTAGTAGTAATTACAGTTTTTCCCTTAATATATTTTTTTTATTTAAAATTTAAATTTTAATGTTCTACTCCTCATAACTTTTGCATATGAACTCGGATTGGGACGTGGTTTTCTCCATTGCGATCATATCGAAATTCCAAACAATCTGAAATTGGTTTGGCTGAATTCTAAGACTGTTGGATTTTGGGCTTTAATTGGATTTTAATTCGACTAAAAATCGAAGATGAGTGTTTAAACCCACTTACAAATACTAAATCATCTTATGTTGGTTAAATTAAATTTATGATGTAATTAGAAATTTATTGATTATTGTTTGGTATATTTAAATTGTCATTCAAATTTAATTTGAATTTATATTGAATTTAATTGCCATTTGAATTAATATTGGAATTGAATTGTTAGTTAATTACCTGATAGTGATAACTAGTTAATTGTTGTGATTTATTGGTTGATTTGAATAATGATTGTGATGAATGTTTAATTATTGACATTTTGGATGATTTGATGTTATGTTTATTTTATATATTGTTATCACAGTGCAAGTTCCCTTAGTTATTGTTAGGAAAGTCACTGTGAATTGAAATGATACATACCCGAACGATCTTATAGGGAAAAATCGTTATGGGTTGAAATGATAAACCCGAGCGATTTTATGGATTTGGAAATTGTAATTCAAGATACGGGTTGAAATGATATATATCCGGAAATTTAAATTTATTGCAGATTGAAATGATATATATCTGTATCACTTGACCATTGGGTAGAAAATTATATACGGACACCGGATTGGTTAAATTAAATGGTTTTAAAATCTTGAATTTGGATTTTTGATTAAATGTTATTGTTTTAAAGGAAATAAATTATAGATTTATATGAATTTGATTATTTTTCTAATTCAATCTTTGAAAGTTGAAAGTTGAAATGGTTAAAAAGAAATTGTTTAAGAATTAAATTGGGAATGTAAAATTAAAATCGATATATGACTTTAATTCGGAAATTTGAATTATTTTGAAGATTTGGGATTTTAAAATTTAATAATGAAGTTAAATTTGATTAAGTGGTTTAAATAAGTAAATTGAAATTGGGCTTGAAATTGATATGAATTTAAATGGTTCAAATTGAAATTGAAATCACATTAATTTGGAACTAAATTGAAATTGAGTCATTTGACTTAAAAGATTAAAATTGAGTTTTGGTTATTTGAAATCTGGATATGGTCCAGATTTGTTGCAATGAATGAAACAGTTTGATTTTATACTATTTTCAAAATAAGTTATTTTAGTATAAACTGTTTTAAAATCTATTGTTTTAAAATTCAGATTATTTAGATTTTCAAAACTATTTTACTATGTAAACCATTTCCAATAATCAAACCATTTCATATTGAACTATTTTTATTGTTTTAAAATCCTTAAACTATTTACACTATTTTAACCTACTTTAAACTATTTTAAACTATTTAAACTATTTAAACTATTCACACTATTTTAAACTACTTTAAGCTATTTTAACTATTTATAACTAACCAAAATATTTTCTAAAATTCAAACTGTGCAAGGTTGAATTGTTTATATTTAAATCTTTGATTTAAAGGAAATATGGTTAAATGATGTTATAACCTATGTTGGAATTTAAAATGATATTTTCTAGTGAAATGACATATTTTGAGTAATATGATGGTTTTGAAATGAGGGATATTTTGAACTGAATATGATATTTTGGTATCAATTATGAATCAGTTTTGGAAATGTAAAAGAACCAACCGATGTGAAATAAGCGTTTGGTTGTTAAAGAGACCGGGATCAGATATTGTCGTACTCTCTGCCAATACCGAAAACTACTTCAACAACTGTGCACGTGGTGGAGAATCCAGAATGAAGTAGGGTGGTTCGGTGAACGCTATTGGAATAAAGTAAAAGAATGATGATGGATAGCCTTGACTTTTGGGTCATAATTAAAACGACTAAAATAGGAGCTATACCTGGACCAAGTGGGGTTGCTCCCCCTATCGAGCATGCTTCTTCGAAACCATATCTATTACTTTGTGATGTGATTTGGTGGCCACCCTTGATTTTATTATGGGAGTGTGTCTCGAGGTGGGTGGTAGTAGCTGTTATGCGTTACCACCAGCCCGGTTCTGCAAAACGGTAGTATCCTACCCTGGGCATTGCCACGCATGTCTTGTCATATTTATCCTTATCGTGCCCACTACAAGTTTGGTTTGTGTCGTACACTATGGAGTGCCCTCTGATAGCCCTCCAGTTTACGGAGGAATTACGGTACTGTATAGACTACGACATTTATAAAAATGTGTTAAGGGGGATATGGGTGACGCCTTAACGCTATTTTAATACTTTAATTTACTGTAGACATATTATAACAGCGTATTGTATTATATATGTAGATAGTTTAACGGATCCTTAGGAGTTGGAATCCCGAACATCTCTTAAGTTATTGCACGCATGTTAGACACTGGATAGGAGATGTAAAATCCTGCAAACATCTCTGAAGCCATTGCACTCATATTTATTTATTTTTAATTTAACTTACATAAGATCTTTTAGTTCTGACTTGAGTGTTTTGTCTTTTCATTACGCTCGCGTCAGCCTGAGCTTTTCAGTGTTGAAGACTCTGTTTCTGGAGGACGAAGATGGAGATTTGTATGTTATTTATTTTATATATATTCCACTATATCATGTTGTTCTGCTGCATTATTTATTTATTCCTACTGTATGTATAACTCTGATTGTATTATAAAGTGTAATCAAATGTTATTTGTAAAACAGCTTCATGAACTGTTTATTTGATTATTATATTTTGTCATTCTGCAGTGAGATTCTGTGTTTTGTTTTTCCTTCTTTTCTCTTAGTTTTCTTATTTACCCCATTAACAATTCTCCCTTTTGAATGGTTTGAGTTGACTTGTGTGGTTTTTTTTCGATTTAAACCGTCCAAAAAGGTGGGTCGTTACACTTGTGGATCACTCATTATGTTAAAGTCAGTTGAGTCTTCGTCCAAGGATTAGGACATAGTACTCGCAATTAAGGGGAAGACATCATCTTCGAATAGTTCAAAGAAGCGGAAAGGGCTTAATAAGAAGAATAAGAAGACTGCTCTAGCTAACAAGGGTGAATGTCATCACTATCCCAAGAAGGGTTATTGGAAACAGAATTGTTCGGACTACGTGAAGATTGTCAAAGACAAGAAACATAATAGTTTTGTAGCTTCTACAGGTATATTTATGATTCAAATTTTTTTTGCAATCAATACATTATCTTGAGTTTTATACACTGGATCTGGGACTCACATTTGTAATTTGTTACAGGGACTTAGAAACGAACATCATGTGGCGAAGGGAGAAATGAAGCTTCAAGTTGCTGATAGATCTCTTGTAGATGCAACAACGGTTGGAGATTTTCATTTAAACTTGCCAAATGGATAAGTTTTAATATTAAATAATTTGTATTATGTAAAAGACTTTATTTATGGTATTATTTTTGTGTATAGATTGTTTGAGGCTGGTTATATATTTCACTATGCTAATAATATTATGAACAGTATGATTAATAGTAATAAAGTCCGTGATGGTATTTTAGAAATGTCATGTATATGATTAATACTAATTATGTCTTTGTTGTGAATAATGATTCAAATACTGACATAAATAGAAATTATCTTTGGCATTATAGGCTAGATCACATAAGTTAGAAACGACAATACAAACTGAGAACTAAAGGTTTTCTACCACTCATTTGATTTTGAATCATTTGATATGTGTGAGTTATGTCTCAAAGGAAAAATAACCAAGCACCCCTTTAGTTAAAGCAATGAAAGCATTAATGAACTCTTAGGTCTCGTACATAGTAGTGCATGTGGCCCAATGCCTATAGGTACCTGTTTGCGCCAAAATTAGTCACAAACACCCAATTGCAAGTGAAAGCACAAATATCCAGTCACAGATCACAGATAGAGTATATGTATAGAATATAATATGAAGAATAATCAAAATTTAAAATGAAAGCGGTAAAAAAGACAAGATTTATAATGGTTCGACTGACTCCGGCCTACGTCAACTCTAGAAAAATTCCTTTTATTATCAGAAATTTGATTACAGTAACAATCAAGAATTCCTGAAACAAAAATGGTAGAGTAGCCTTTAGGTGGAAGATGAAAAGAAACAGAATGGAGATCCCCTTTTCTGAAGCCACGCCTACTGTATTTATAGGCAAAACCCTGGCTACAGGGCCTCCTCACTTATATGGGCCCACCAAAACCATAGTCGAGCCCATATCGGTCATCGCTGCCGACCCCAAATTGCTAACGTGCCGACCCAAAGTAGCTTTGATGATGACTCGAAGAAATCTTGTCTCTGACCCGAAGCAGATTGGTAGCCGACCCGAAGTAGCCTACGTCTTCTTCAATGCCAACCCTAAGTTGGTTTTCTCATAGCCGACCTGAGCCCTTTCCTACCGACCCAAGTCCTTTCCAATGCCGACCCCTGCTTTGCCATATGTCGATCCCTCAAGTGAAACAATGCCAATCACATGTCCAAGTACACCGACCCGAATCTTTCTCGTTGTTGACCCCAAGCTATTCAAGTGTCGAACCAAAGAACTCCCTCATGCCGACTTGACTCATCCAACTCCTTGCCGACCCGAAGCCAGTGTAATGCTTACCTGAGGTTAGAGCTACACCGACTCAAAGCACATGCCAACCCCTCCATATGCTGATCCCTCCTTTGCCGATCCCAAGCATCGAACGCCGACCAAAAGTAGGCACTTCACTAACTTGAAGCAAACCTCACGAAGATTCAAAGTAAACCCAATCTTGACTTGAAGTAAATCCTATGAAACCATCTCTTGCCAAAATCCATATTCCATGTACCCTGCGTCGTTTGTCCATCGACTATGTTGTATCCTGGCTTCGTATTCATATTTATTATCCGTAATTGATTGTCCACCCATCCATTCAAACCAAAACCATAATATTCCAGCCTCGATAACCGTGCAATCCATTGAGTTAAATCTGCCTGTATAGGGTGTTGCCAAAAGGTGAGTTAACACTTTGCCCCCCAAAACATGCCTTGCGATAGGAAGGCGTGTTTTGTATTGCCATAAGTTCAAAATCCGAAGTCCATAATCCATTGATCTCCATATCATCCAATCCATAATTCAATCCATTACCAAGCAATTCTATCCAAGTCCAATAGCCAAATCCATGGCTGTTCCAAGTCGATATCCAAATCCGGGACCACTCTGGGTCCTTAACCAAATCCTTAGCTGTTCAAAGCCGAATCAATATCCATTTCACATCTTGGAAGCCAGTAATCGAATCCTACGATCTCTCTGTATCATCGATGGCATCTCTAGACCCTTTCTAAGCTCGATCCAAACTTAACGATTGAATAGGCAGATCCTGTCGCGCTCCGACGAAGCAGCCTATCCCTTGCACTCCGGCCCTAGTGGGGGCATATAGCAATGTCCTGGTCCTCCTAGACTGATTATAGCCTCTCCGGGCACTCACTGGATCCCATCCTATCAATCTTTGATGAAGGGAAACCAACGTTGAGCGAGCCGACCCTGTCGCTCTCCGGCAAAGCGGCGTCACTCACTGCACTCCGGTTCAGTATCCCTGAACATTTAAGCGATGCGATGACCTAAGTCCTAGACCGAAAATAGCCACTCTGGGCTCCTATCGAACCCTGATCCAATCACTCTCCGGTGAATGGGGAACAACTTCAAGTGAGTCGATCCTGTCGCTCTCCGGCAAAGCGACTCACTTCCTACACTCCGGTTCCTATCTCTCCGAACAGGGTCATAAAGCGATCAATTCCCAACTGACTTCCAGTATCCATCCCTTAACCCTTCGGTTAGGGATTTGTTTCAAAAAATCCAAATCCATGCCCCCAGTTCCATGGGGGGTAGTGCTAATCCATTCTCCTTGGTCGGGGATTGCCCCCGGTTGATCCAATCTGTGACGACCCACATTTTGAAAGGTTTAAATCGACAATAATCCACACCTGTCCAAATTAAACAATCCGGAACGTAGATAATCAATGGGGTAAAATAAGAAAAATAAGAAAGAAAAAGAAAACAAAACACAGAATCTCAAAGTGGAAACGATAAAATATGACAGTCAAATATCAGTTCATGAAGCTATTTATATCATACATATGATTATAATCTATAAAACATTTATCAGAGTTATATGTATACATCAGGGATAAATAATCAATACTGCAGAATAGCATGATGTAGGGGATAATAATAGTAATAATATACCAACTTCGTCTTCGTCCTCCAGAAACTGATCTTCAATGCACTGGAAAAAAACTCAGGACTGACCCGAGTGTAAAGAAAAGACAAAACACTCAAGTTAGGACTAAAATACTCTTATGTAAGTCAAATCAATCACAAATACGAGTGCAATAACTTAAGAGATGTTACGGGATTTTCCATCTCCTAAGGATCCGTTAAACTATTTATAGATAATAGTATACGCTATAATATGTAATGTCTATCAGTAAAATAAATATCAAAATAGCATTAAGGCTTTACATTGATCCACCTTAACACATTTTTACAGTTCTAAACCAAAGTCGTAATGGGCTCGTATAGGATAAATATGACAAGGCACGTGAGGCAATCCCCAAGGTAGGATTCTACTAGTTTACCCTTTCTGGCTGGTCGTAACCCATCTGTGGCCGACCGTGACTATCAATCCAAACAAAAGGTGCACCCATCGAGTCAAAAATCACAATAGTAATACGAGTGATCAACGTCGCTAGAGGTAGCTAACCTCATTGGCCAAACATAGGCACCTGTTTTATTCATTTTAATTATGACACAAGTGTCAAGGCTATCCATCATTGTTCTCTTACTTCATTCCACTAAACGTCGCCAATTCAACCACTATATTCTGGATATCATCCACCGCGTACACAGTTGTTAAAGTGGTTCCAATATTGGCAGAGAGTATGCCAACAAAAGGCCCCAGTCTCTTAAACAACCAAACGACGTTTTACACACCAGTTGGTTCTTTTATAATTCAAAAACAATTCGTACTTGATATCAAAATATCATATTCGCTTCAAAATCAAATCCATTTCGAAATCATCATATTCGCTTCAAAAATCATATTTTACTTCACAATTGTCAATTCAGATCGATACATCAATTTCACTTCAAAATTTGATTCGAATTAAAATTTAGGTTATAACTTCACTTTAACCCAATTCACATTTAAATCCAAGATTTAAATATAAACATTTCACCCTTTTGACCAGTTTGAATTTTTAGAAAATGGTTAAATAGTTTTAAAATAGTTTAATAGAAAATAGTTTGAGTAATAAAAATGGTTTATATAGTAAAATAGTTTGAAAAATCAAAATAATTTGAATATTTAAATAATATAGATTTTAAATCATTTATACTAAAAATATTCATTTAAAAATAGTTGCAAAGGCAAACCGGTTCACTTTCCAAATTTCCAATTCAAATCCGTTCTAATTTCCATTTCGATTAAATCGATTCAATTCTGATTTCAAGTTGAATTTTACTTCGATCCAAATTAATGCTCATTTCCAAATTAATTTCACTTCCTATTTCAAATTTAAACCATTTTGATTTATATCAATTACGAGTTCGATTTCCAAAATATCGATTCAAAACACTTAAATCAAATTTTCCTTCAATATTCAATTTAAAATCCAAATCTTCAAATATAATTAAATTCCTAGCTCAATTTCAAAATATCATTTTATATCACCTTTTACTTAGAAATATTCAAAGTTCGGGTAAAAGTCCAATCTTTTAAAACAAATCAATTTTCTGAAATTCACATCATATTTCGATTATAACTTAAAAATCTCAACTTTGATTATTTAAAACATTCCTATTTAAATTTAAATTTCAACATTCCGAGCTCCAATCCAACCATAAATTTGATTTTATTTCTTCAAAAAAATCAAAATCAATTTAAATAATCTTAAATCAAAATCTTAAAATCATTTAATTTAACCAATCCGGTGTCCGTGTAAAATTTTCTATCCTATGGCCAAGTGAATCAATTATTCCAATTTAATTCCTGGATGGATATATATCATTGCAATCCAAAATAAATGCCATTGGTATATATCATTTCAACTATTACTTAATTTATTCGAAATAATTCGATTTACAGTTTTATATACTATAAATAATATACAGGATGATAACATGATATATCAATATATATAAACATCCAAAATATCAACCAATAGCATCCATCACACACAATCATCCAAATAGTCAATAAAATCCACAACAATTTCATAATTATTAATATCGGGTATTTTACGAGCAATTAAATTCTAATTCAATTTAACCGTCAATTCAAATTCTATCAATTAATTCAGATGTCAATTTAAATGTCAATTAAACTTATCAAACAACAACCAATAAATTTAAACCACTTCACAATATAAATTTAACTAACATAAAAATTATTTCAGTCAATTGTGAGCGTATAAACACTCACCTTTGATTTATCGATGCTTTAAAATCCAAATAAAGGCCCAAATTTGAACAGTCCTAGAATCCAGCCAAACCAAATCCACAATGTTTGGAATTTCGATACGAACGCATTGGAGAAAACCGCACGTCGATCCGAGCTCGTATGCAAAAGATACGCGAGTTAGAACATTATGATTTAATTTATAAAATAAATAAAAATAATAATAGTAAAACACGTGCAAACCCTAGCCGTTCCTTCTGAAACACGTACGCAACTCCAGGCATAGCACGAACAGCCACCACCAAAATTTGCAAACACCGACCACTAGAGCCACATCCATGCAGATTTGAGTTTGCCATCCCTCCCCTCGCCTCGAGCCGACCCCACCACAGCCAAGCGGCCGCTTCAGGCATCTCCAATCAACTCGCACCGCCACGCCATTTGGTGGCATTTTTAGGCGAAATCGTGACGTATTTTCATAGCTCAACCGTATAGATGCAAAGAGGATGGTGAGCTCTACGATTTCTCTGTTGGGGTCGATGAAAATCGAGGAGTAGATCGAGAGGAATTAAGGGTTAAAAGCGAACGAACTCTGGCCGTTGAAAATAGCATAGGCGGCGGCCATGAATAAAACTAGGGTTTAGAATATTTTAATATAAAACTATCTTGATATGCGTGCCGTATTTATATAGTTAGGTCTGAAATCGTCCAAACTCCAATCGAACCGTGCCGCCTAGCTTTTATAATGTTTTACCCCTATTCCGAACGCAATGGAACTAGTTTCGAGGCCTAATTCGATCGTATGTGGATGATAGGTTTTCAAAGTCAATTTATTTTATCGAATTCCTTAAATTGATTTCTACACGTTTCAAGCTCGTATGGCCAGACGACAAGTCCGGTCGCTACGAAACTTGAAATCCTACAATAATTCACTATTACATACCCGATGAAACTAGTTTCGTCGAAATCCGAGATAGTGGCCAAAATGGCTATTTTCACTCGTTAAGTATAATATAAAATTTCCAATTTTAATTATTCACTTTTAAATTCAATTTTAAAAGTAAACGATCTTCATTTATATTTAAATAAAGTTTAAATCAATTTTCGATACCATTTTCATTCACAATAATTCAAGATTCGATTATTTAATTAATTTCCAATATTAAATTTAAACAATTTAATTATCCAATAACTTACATTAATAATCATTATATTTTATTTTTAACCATTTTATTCAATAATTATATCAAATCCTATAATTTAAAATAGTTAAAAATACGGGTCGTTGCATACTCCCCTACTCAAAACTTTTCGTCCTCGAAAACGTTAAGGAAAGAATTTAACATACAATATATTTTTCAAAATAATCAACTTATAAAACATAAGGATCTAATTTGCAAAACTATTACTATGCTTCTACTACGCCACTCCGATCGGCTTACGTAATTTACAAGTTTGTTATCAAAACAGGTTATAAAATTTTAAAACTTCAATTTTTTTCAACTCCCGAGTTTACGGAAAATTTCGGCAGAGTCTCCTTTGCGCGACTCGATCAGAAATTTTTTACAATATAATATATAACACAAATATACCAAATAGATATCAAATATACATCTCATCTCAATGATAAGGCATCCCGAAGGGCAAAAACATAAAATTGCGGTATGTAATCCGAGATACGTACCTTATTATTAATAATACGAGCGAGTTCACTTGTATTAAGCAAGCAAAAGCATGTAAAAACTCGCATATATGTCCAAACGGTCTTCGTATGTACCCATCTCAACTCAATCTAGATGAGTTAAATAGAACCGTATAGCATGCTTTTGAATCCAAATCATAAGCACAAACACTAACACACAATACACAACAATCATATGCAATCAAAAACAGTTAAAACAATGATTTGCAATAATAAAAAAACATTCAACCATCGATATTCATCAAACTAATCCAAACTATCACCATTTACATTTCAATGTCAATATTTAATTTATACATTATCATTTCTTCTAACATCCAATTTTTATTAACATTTAATTGATTCATTTCAATTTATTTGCATTCAACCAACTTTCATTCAATTAGATTGACATTCAATTGATTTTCATTCAATTTATTTACTTCCAATTGATTTGCATGCACTTATCAACATTAATGAATTCACATTCTATTAGTTTACATTCATTTATAGTTACATTCATTTTTTTCACTTCCATTATTTCATTTCAGTGATTCGTATAATTAATTACATTTAAGAAATTTGATTCCATACCACATTCCCTTTTTTCATTCCTATTTATTAAATCTATAAGTTATAAAACTCTAGCTTTTATGCTTCGCAAAACATTTAAATTAAAATGTTCATATTTCTTTTTCATATCAACATAATTTATAAACCATTTTATAAAATCATTCCATTTTACGTTGTTAGGTTAAATTTATTTCATTATCACTTAGTATATCCTCTTTTTTTATACTAACATCATTTATAAATCATCTAAATTTATTATAAATATTTTATACAACACTTCTCATGTTTATTATTATTACTTCATATCTTAAGTTATTACTAATTCACCGCTTCACTTCATTTATTCAAATTCATATTATTAATTTACTAAAGTAAATTTTATTTTATGCCTCAATTCATATTAATAAATATATATTTTTCTTCCACGATCAATTCATTTAACCTCTCTTAAGTTAACTTCAAATTATAATTTATTCCAATAAATTATTCCATACTATATTAGTTAACATTCAATTTTATTGAAACTCATTCCATTAGCATTTAATTTATTTACATCCAATCTAAATTAAATTAAATTACTCATATTAATTTTACTTACGCTCATTTATTTTATTTAATTTTCACACTTAAATTACATTTCATTTTAAAATAAGTTCGTATCCATTTTTAATTCATTTTAGCTCAAGTGAAAATAATTCACTTTACTAATTTATCTACTTTCATTTAATATCCAATTCAATTTATTTAGTATTAAGTTAAACTTCATTTCATTTTAATTCATTACTCATTTTATTTAATCTTATTTAAGTTAAATTTTCCTTATCATTCACATTCAACAAATTTAAATTTGTTTTTAGCTTATTAATTCTCAAATCTATAAGTTATACAATTTATTCATTCAAAATTTCATTTTATCTAATTCATTTCAAATAGATTTCATTCTATTTAAGCTTCTTGAGTTAGACTTTATTTTATTTACTTAATTTCACTACCTCCATTTAATTTAACAATGCTAAGCCAATTATCGTATTTCGTATCTCAAATTCAAATTTTTTTTTCTTTGTTTGCTTAACTGAAATTTACCCATTTTAAACTTGGTTTATTTTCCTATTCAAATTTATAAGTTATAACTTATTTCTTTTCTATACTATTTTAAATTTATAAGTTATAAACTCATTCCTTATATACTATTTTCAATTATAAGTTCAAAACTTTTTTCATACATTTATTAAATCATACCTAGAATATTTTTCACAATTAAAACTTGTTTAATTGAAAAATAAATTTCTTTTGGTAGCAATTTTCACTCGGAAACTCGAAAATGAATACTGGCGATGCTGCAGTCATCCTAGAATTATTTCCCAACGGCCAAAGCAAGTTTAATGCTTTATTACTTAAAAATCTTTCAAAATATTTTTTCTAGCCAAAACACTTTCAAATAATATTAACATTAATTTTTGAAAGTTTCGAAAACAATTTTGAAAACAAAAGGATTTTAAATTCTAAAATTCTCAATTTTTAAAATCCTTCAATTTATAAACTATATTATAATTATACTTATACAAATTTTCTTACCTTATTACCAAAATATTTCATTAATTTACAACTTGGTCATTTTAACCAATTCTTATTGTAATATTTCAATTCAATTAATTATCAAATGCTTCATAAAATAAAATCCACAAAGTACTCGTTTTATTTTAATTCAACCAATAATCGATGATAACTAAATATTATCATCTTCTAATAACTCATTCATTAAGAATTATTATTTTATATATATAAAATATAATTTAGGTAAAATTATTTCATTTACCCGATTTTAAAACAATATTATGTCGACTTGCCTCGTTTAAGTGTTTAGAAACCCCTATCGACAACACGGCGTCTCGCGCATCGACCAGAATTGGTAAACAACTCAACGGATAAGTAAACACGGTATAAAACATTTTATAACACTAACAAGTATGCTCTATCATATATATACACTCAACAGACTCATTCTAGGGTATTACTACCCGATCTCTAATGAGTCGAACCCCACAAAGCCAAGGTTATCGCTGAACCTTGCTCTGATACCAACTGTGACGAGCCACATTTCGGAAGGTTTAAATCGAAAATAATCCACACATGTCCAACTAAAACAATCCAACGTAGATAATCAATGGGATTAAATAAGAAAAATAAGAAAGAAGAAGAAAACAAAACACAAAATCTCACAACAGAAACGATAAAATATAATAGCCAAATATCAAATCATGAAGCACTTTATATCATACATTTCATTATAATCTATAAAACATTTATCAGAGTTATATGTATACATCAGGGATAAATAATCAATACTGCAGAATAGCATGATGTAGGGGATAATAATAGTAATAATATACCAACTTCGTCTTCGTCCTCCAGAAACTGATCTTCAATGCACTGGAAAAAACTCAAGACTGACCCGAGCATAATGAAAAGACAAAACACTCAAGTCGGGACTAAATTACTCTTATGTAAGTCAAATCAATCAAAAAATATGAGTGCAATAACTAAAGAGATGTTACAGGATTTTCCATCTCCTACGGATCCATTAAACTATTTATATATAATAGTATGCGCTATAATATATAATGCCTATCAGTAAAATAAATATTAAAATAGCATTAAGGCTTTACATTGATCCACCTTAACACATTTTTACAGTTCCAAACCAAAGTCGTAATGGGCTCATATAGAGATAAATATGACAAGGCGCGTGAGGCAATGCCCAAGGTAGGATTTTACCAGTTTACCCTTTCTGGCTGGTCGTAAACCATCTGTGGCCGACCTGGACTATCAATCCAAACAAAAGGTGTACCCATCGAGTCAAAAATCACAATAATAATACGAGTGATCAACGTCGCTAGAGGTAGCTAACCTCATTGGCCAGACATAGGCTTTTGGTTTAGTAATGTTAATTGTGACACAAGTGTCAAGGTTATCCATCATTGTTCTCTTACTTCATTCCAGTAAACGTCGCCAATTCAACCACTACATTCCGGATATCATCCACCGCGTATACAGTTGTTAAAGTGGTTCTAATGTTGGCAGAGAGTAAGCTAATAAGCGGCCCCTGTTTCTTTAACAACCAAACGTCGTTTTACACATCGGTTGGTTCTTTTATAATTCGAAACAATTCGTACTTGATATCAAAATATCATATTCGCTTCAAAATCAAATCCATTTCGAAATCATCATATTCGCTTCAAAAATCATATTTTACTTCATAATTGTTAATTCAGATCGATACATCAATTTCACTTCAAAATTTGATTCGAATTAAAATTTAGGTTATAACTGAACTTTAACCCAATTTGCATTTAAATCCAAGATTTAAATTTAAACATTTCACCCTTTTGACCAGTTTGAATTTTTAGAAAATAGTTAAATAGTTTTAAAATAGTTAAATAGTTAAAATAGTTTAATAGAAAATAGTTTGAGTAATAAAAATGGTTTATATAGTAAAATAGTTTAGAAAATCAAAATAATTTGAATATTTAAAGAATATAGATTTTAAATCATTTATACTAAAAATATTCATTTAAAAATAGTTTCAAAGTCAAACCGGTTCACTTTCCAAATTTTCAATTCAAATCAGTCTTAATTTCCATTTCGATTTAATCGATTAAATTCCGATTTCAAGTCGAATTTTACTTCGATTCCAAATTAATGCCCATTTTCAAATTAATTTCACTTCCAATTTCAAATTTAAACTGTTTCGATTTATATCAATTACGAGTTTGATTTCCAAAATATCGATTCAAAACACTTAAATCAAATTTTCCTTCAATATTCAATTTAAAATCCAAATCTTCAAATATAATTAAATTCCAAGCTCAACTTCGAAATATCATTTTATATCACCTTTTACTTAGAAATATTCAAAGTTTGAGTAAAAGTCCAATCTTTTAAAACAAATCAATTTTCTGAAATTCAAATCATATTTCGATTATAACTTAAAAATCTCAACTTCGATTATTTAAAACATTCCTATTTCAAATTTAAATTTCAACATTTCGAGCTCCAATCCAAAAATAAATTCGATTTCCATAAATTCGATTTTATTTCTTTAAAAAAATCAAATCAATTTAAATAATTTTAAATCAAAATATTAAAATCATTTAATTTAACCAATCCGGTGTCCATATAAAATTTTCTATCCTATGGCCAAGTGAATCAGTTATTCCAATTTAATTCAAGGATGGATATATATCATTTCAATCCAAAATAAATGCCATAGGTATATATCATTTCAACCTATTTCTTAATTTATTCGAAATAATTTAATTTATAGTTTTATATACTATAAATAATATACAGGATGATAACATGATATATCAATATATATAAACATCCAAAATATCAACCAATAGCATCCATCACACCCAATCATCCAAACAGTCAATAAAATCCACAATAATTCCATAATGATTAATATCGGGTATTTTACAAGTAATTAAATTCTAATTCAATTTAATTGTCAATTCAAATTCCATCAATTAATTCAGATGTCAATTTAAATGTCAATTATACTTATCAAATAACAACCAATAAATTTAAACCACTTCACAATATAAATTTAACTAACAAAAAAATTATTTCAGTCAATTGTGAGCGTATAAACACTCACCTTTGATTTATCAATGCTTTAAAATCCAAATAAAGGCCCAAATTTAAACATTCCTAGAATGCAGGCAAACCAGTTCCATAACGTCTGGAGTTTCGAAATGAACGCAATGGAGAAAAACGCGCGTCGATCTGAGCTCGTATGCAAAAGATACGCGAGTTAGAACATTACGATTTAATTTATAAAATAAATAAAAATAATAATAGTAAAACACGTACAAACCCTAGCGTTCCTTCTGAAACACGTACGTGACTCCAGGCATAGCACGAACAGCCGCTACCAAAACTTGCGAATGCTGACCACAAGAGCCACATACATGCCGATCTGAGTTCGCCATCCCTCCCCTCGCCTCGCCTCGAGCCAACCCCACCACAGCCAAGCGGCCGCTCCAGGCATCTCCAATCAACTCGCACGGTCGCGCCATTTGGTGGCCTTTTCAGGGGACATCATGACGTATTTGCATAGCTCAACCGTATAGATGCAAAGAGGACGGTGAGCTCTACGATTTCTCTGTTGGGGTCGATGAAAATCGATGAGTAGATCGACAGGAATTAAGGATTAAAAGCGAAGGAATTCTGGCCATTGAAAATAGAATAGGCTACGGCCATGAATAAAACTAGGGTTTAAAATATTTTAATATAAAACTGTCTCGATATGTGTGCCGTATTTATATAGTTAGGTCTAAAATCGTCCAAACTCTAATCGAACTGTGCCGCCTGTTGTTTATAATGTTTTACCCCTATTCCGAATGCAATGGAACTAGTTTTGAGGCCTAATTCGATCGTATGTGGAAGATAGCTTTTCAAAGTCAATTTATTTTATCGAATACCTTAAATTGATTTCTACGCGTTTCAAGCTCGTGCGGGCAGACGACAAGTCTGATCGCTTTGAAACTTGAAATCCAACAATAATTCACTATTGCGGACCCGATGAAACTAGTTTCGTCGAAATCCGAGACAGTGGCCAAAATGGTTATTTTCACTGGTTAAGTATAATATAAAATTTCCAATTTTTAATTATTCACTTTTAAATTCAATTTTAAAAGTAAACGATCTTCATTTGTATTTAAATATAGTTTAAATCAATTTCTGATACCATTTTCATTCACATTAATTCAAGATTCCATCATTTAATTAATTTCCAATATTAAATTTAAACAATTAAATTATCCAAGAACTTACATTAATAATCATTATGTCTTTATTTTAACCATTTTATTCAATGATTATATCAAATCCAATAATTTAAAATAGTTAAAAATACGGGTCGTTACACAATCCATATCCATCATCCTACTAATTTCCGCACCAAGTCCTGGGTTCCAATTTCCAGCTATTCCAGCATCCGTAAATGGTGTTCGATCGTCATTTTCATCCTGCCCCCGAGTCCATGAGGGAATCCTAGATCATCCTCTTCCAAATGTGCATACAAGTTCTGATCCATGCCAAAATCCATAGCTCCATCCAACATCCTGCTTGCTTCTTTTTCCTGGTTCTGATCCTAGATTTCCTCCTCCTTCTTTAACATCCTTTCATGCATAACATCCATCATTGTTTCCATCTTTTCCTTTCCCTTTGTCTCCTCGTTGATTGCCTAGCCATTGCTTCTCAAATCCAATTTCATAAGCTTTCAAATCCATAATCCAAACTTCTGAATCCCTGAGTGCTAATTCTCAGTGAAAGCACCAAAATGTTTGTGCCAAAATTGGTCACAAACACCCAATTGCAAGTGAAAGCACCAATATCTAGTCACAGATCACAGATAGAGTATATGTAGAGAATATAATATGAAGAATAATCAAAATTTAAAATGAAAGCAGTTAAAAAGACAAGATTTATAGTGGTTTGGTTGACTTTGGCCTACGCCCACTCCAGAAAAATTCTTTTTATTATCAGAAATTTGATTACAGTTACAATCGGGAATTCCTGAAACAAAAATGGCAGAGTAGCCTTTAGGTGGAAGATGAAGAGGAACATAATGGAGATCCCCTTTTCTGAAGCCACGCCTGTTGTATTTATAGGCAAAACCTTGGCTACAGGGCCTCCTCACTTATATGGGCCCACCAAAACCATAGTCGAGCCCACATCGTTCATCGCTACCGACCCCAAGTTGCTAACATGCCGACCCGAAGTAGCTTTGACGATGACCCGAAGAAATCTTGTCTCTGACCCGAAGCAGATTGGTAGCCGACCCGAAGTAGCCTTCTTCTTCTTCAATTCCGACCCCAAGTTGGTTTTCCCATAGCCGACCCGAGCCCTTTCCTGCCGACCCGAGTCATTTCCAATGTCGACCCCTGCTTTGTCATATGCTGATACCTCAAGTGAAACAATGCCGATCCCATGTCCAAGTACACTGACCCGAAGCTTTCTCGTTGCCGACCCCAAGCTATTCAAGTGCCGACCCGAAGTAAACCCATTCTTGACTCGAAGTAAATCCTATGAAACCATCTCTTGCCAAAATCCATATTCCAAGTACCCTGCGTGTTTGTCCATCGACTATGTTGTATCCTGGCTTCGTATTTGTTAATACAAATGAATACATGAAAATATGAAAGAGGGAAAAGCACTACATATTATTCAGCCCAATATCTCCTTTTATACAAGGCAACCAGGCCGAGAGAATAAGGCCCAAACAAAATAAAGAAAACAAAAGAAAGCAACAAGTCCAACCGAAATAATATGTACATACAAATACATGAACTGAAATATAAACTATCTACACAATACTCACAACACTCCCCCTCAAGTTGGAGCATACAAATTACTCATGCCCAACTTGCTGCATAAGAAATTGATACTATTTCCATGCAAAGGTTTGGTGAAAAGATCAGCCACATGCTCCTCTGACTTCACATAACTGGTACAAACAAGTCCCTGTTGTATTTTCTCTCTAATGAAATGGCAATCCACTTCAATGTGTTTTGTTCTTTCATGGAAGACCGGATTAGATGCTATATGAAGAGCTGCCTGATTATCACACCACAATCTCATAGGCATATCACACTGCAATCCTATTTCATTCATAAAATGCTTAATCCACATTAATTCACAAACTGTGTTGGCCATTGCCCTATACTCTAACTCAGCACTTGATCGAGATACCACACTTTGTTTCTTGCTTTTCCATGAGACCAGTTTGCCACCAATCAACACACAAAAACCTGAAATAGATCTTCTATCTAATTTTGAACCAGCCCAATCAGCATTTGCAGATGCCTCAATTCTGCTATGTCCTTGGTTTGTGTATACTATACATTGTCCAACAGTACCCTTCAAGTAGCATAATATTTGCTTTAATCCATTCCAGTGATCAACAGTAGGTGAACCCATAAATTGACTAACCATACTGACTGAATAAGCAATATCAGGTCTTGTTGCAACCAAATAATTTAGCTTACCCACTAGTCTTCTGTATTTCTCAGGATCTTCAAATAATTCTCCTTCTTTTGTAAAAGATGTATTAACTAACATAGGTGTATTACAAGGCTTAGCACCCAATTTTCCTGTTTCTTTCAACAGATCAAGAACATATTTCCTCTGTGACAAGCATATTCTATCATTACTCCTAAGAACCTCAATGCCTAAAAAATATTTCAACTCCCCCAATTCTTTTGTATGAAACTGAGAATGATTAAATGCTTTGAGATCAGAAATTCCTTTTTCATCATTACCAGTGATAATAATATCATCTACATATACTATTAACAAAATTAGTGTACCTTTCACATTCCTGTAAAAGACTGAATGATCAGCTTTGCTCTGTGACAAACCAAATTTGTCAATTGCCTGACTGAATTTACCAAACCATGCTCTCGGGCTTTGCTTCAGACCATATAAACTCTTCTTCAATTTGCATACCTTTCCATGCTCCCCCTAAGCAACAAACCCAGGTGGTTGCTCCATATATACCTCCTCAGCTAGATCCCCATGAAGAAATGCATTTTTGATATCCAGTTGGTGTAATCTCCAGTTATGTTGTGCTGCCAAGGATATGAACACTCTTATTGAAGTCATCTTAGCTACTGGTGAGAACGTTTTAGAATAGTCAATTCCATATGTTTGAGCATACCCTTTTGCAACCAAACGTGCTTTCAGTCTTTCAAGAGACCCATCTGAGTTCATTTTTACTGAAAATACCCATTTGCAGCCTATTTCCTTTTTATTCTCTGGTAACTGAACTAAATTCCATGTATCATTCTGATCCAATGCACTTATTTCCTCTAGCATAGCATCACACCATCCTTTCTTTGATAAGGCTTCTTAAACTGTCTTTGAAATGGAAATGGAATCCAGTGTAGAAATGTAACAACCCGCATATTTATCGATTTTATATTTAAATATTTATCGTTAGTCGGATGTTAGTCCGAAAAGCTACTTTTTGCATACGGTCAAATTAGGACTCGAGACCACCTCCATTGAGTTCAAAATGACGTTTGCGATCTTTTTGAGTGTAAACTTCGATATGTTTGGAGATAGTGAAATTTTCGTCACTTTTTGTGTTGGGCTTTTGGTTTGGGCTGCACCTCTTCTAACTCAGCCCATCCCCTTCCTTCTCTTCATCACTTCATCTACTTGCATCAACTTTGAAGCTTTAGCAAAAATGGTGGAGGGAATAGGAAATTAAAATTCCAAGCTCAAGTTCTTTAGCAAATTCAACTCTAACTCCAAATTCAAAGTGAAGACATTGATTCAAGCTTGTGGTTGATCTTTGCTTTGCCCCCGAGCTTCGTCTTCATCAAATTCCGTGAAAAGGTGAGATTTTTGATCTCACATCTTGCCTATATCTATCTTGGACTGTTGGGAATGATCCTCTATTGCATTTGTATGAATATCTGCATTTGGTTTGGATTGGATTGGCGAAAAACTCCAAAATTTAGTGATTTTGGTGAAAAACTGCTACTAGGTCGTTCTGGCCATTTTTAGCTCGTTCTGGCCCTTAAGTCGTAGGTCGTTGCCGACCTATAATCTCCAGGCAAAATGTTAAGTCGTTCACGAGCTAAAGGCATAAGTCGTTCACGAGTTAAAGGCATAAGTCGTTCACGAGTTAAAGGCTTAAGTCGTTTGCAGTTAGCTCGTTCGCCTCGAGTTAAGTCGTAAGTCGTTTGGCCTTAAGTCGTTTGCAGTTAGCTCGCTCGCCCTGGCTTAAGTCGTAGGTCGTCCTCGACCTAACTTCACTAGGTCGTTCCTGCCTTAGCTCGTAGCTCGTATTCAAGGCTTAGGTCGTTAAGTCGTTCGTTCCACTAAGTCGTTCAAGGCTTAGGTCGTAAGACCTTAGGTCGTGCACTTTTAGGTCGCGAACAACCTTATGTCGCGAACCTCTTTAGGTCGTATGACCCTAATTTTCTTAGGTCGTTGGACTTTTTTTAACTCGTTAGGTCATAGACCCTTAAACTGTTAAGTCGCGTACTTTCTTAGGTCGCGCATCCCACTTAGGTCGCTTGACCTTAAGTCGTAGGTCGTCTCCGACCTAACATTCCCACTGCTATTTCACTAGGTCGCTTTACCTTAAGTCGTAGGTCGCTTGACTTTGTTAAGTCGTAGGTCGCTCGACTTTGTTAAGTCGCAGGACTTTGTTAAGTCGTAGGTCGTCTCCGACCTTATCCTTAGTCTTGTTAGGTCGCGTGAACTCTTAGGTCGTATGACCTATTTTTCCTTAGGTCGCTGGACCAGCTTGCCTTCACTAAGTCGTACCCCGTATTACTCTGCGTAGGCAATCTTATCTGAAAAGCGTTCAACAGAACTTCTTACTTTGATGGTTTTGGGAATTGATTTCTTTGAACTTTACTCACGTCTTCGAACGTGAATTTTTACGATTGATTGTTTCTACAATCACTTCTATGATTTGTCACTTCAAAATATAAAGGTTTCCTATACTAGTATTAAACATCAAAACTCTTTCATTAAAACGATTTCAACTTGATTTTCAATATCAAACTCGTTTATAAAACTGTTTTCCAATCTATTAGTATATACAAACCTTTACCTCATTCGTATGAGAAAATATAATTAAACGGCTTAGCAAAACAAGTGGTATGAAACGCTTGCGTTTACTTCGTCGGTTAATTGATGGACTTGTTCGATTGAAACTCTTGTGACAATTTCCTAGTGCAGATCTACAATCTGTTCGTAAATATTTGAGTTAAGCAAGTGGTTATGGGACATGAAGCTAAACTCTTATATTTACTAGCTTAGTGTAATCGACACTTCCTTATGATCATGACGATCATTCTTGTGATTTAGACTAGCAATCTGCGATGTCTCTTTGATTCGGTCCATCGGACGTTACGCTGTACGACGTCGTTGTCCCGTTTTATTGTGATTTGGTTCATCGGATGTTACGCTGTACGACATCGTTGTCCTTATCTTTTTATGGTGATTTGGTTCATCGGACGTTACGTTGTACGACGTCGTTGTTCCACTTTACTACGTGTTGGTTCATCGGATGTTACGCTGTACGACATCGTTGTTCCTTATCTTTTTATGGTGATTTGGTTCATCGGACGTTACGTTGTACGACGTCGTTGTTCCACTTTACTACGTGTTGGTTCATCGGATGTTAAGCTGTACGACATCGTTGTTCCTTTTCTCTTTTATTGTGTTTTGGTTCATCGGACGTTACGCTGTACGACGTCGTTGTTCCATTTTCCTATGCTTTGGTTAACCGGATGTTACGCTGTACGACATCGTTGTTCCTTTTATTTGTGCTTTGGTTCATCGGACGTTACGCTGTACGACGTCGTTGTTCCTATTTATTTTTGTCTCTGGATCATCGGACGTTACGCTGTACGACGTCGTTGCTTCGGATTATTTGATTTCTGGATATTGATTTCTGGAATTTATGTTTCACCAGCATTTACGATGGGCATTGATATGTATGTCATTTATTGTGGCTTGGTGAATTAAATAGAGAATATGACATTCTTTTTAATCTTTGAGAAGATTCTTGTGATATTGATTAATCTCTTGTTGATTTTCAATCACGTACTTATCACAGTATGGTATTATGGTTATGATACGTTTTTGTCATACCTCTTATTCTATATCACTTTATCTGATATTTATAGCTAGACTGATCCGTTTATTATTTTCTTCTTAAATAATACTCGGGTCAGACTGAGATTTACAGGTGCTTCCTCATGACTTCTTATCTGGAGCCATCTTCTGACTTTTGGCTAACTACTCTAGTTTAGTAGTTTTTGTTTGTATACATTTGAGATTAGACTCCTTGATGTATACATATTCTTTTGGTTAGCACTTTTATCTATTCTTTTGTGTTATTGTGGATCTTATTTGACCACTACTCTGATGTACACTTTCATGTGTTATATTCATATCTATTTCCGCCCTTGTGATATGAATTGTCTGTGACTGATTTGTGTTACGTTTATTTCTATGTTTGTTTCCGAAGATTATATATAGCCACCGTGTGATAGCCTTGTGTTTGTATCGGTATGTCGGATTTCCTCCTTAAAAGATATGCATTCTATTCTATCTGACATATCGGTGCTCGCACAAAGAAGTTACATGGATGGTCACTCCTCAACAGCCTTATTCTCCGTGCTAATTGACAGCACTACACCGTAGTGTTCTTGGTTAGCGTGGGTATAGAGGTGGGGCGTCACAAGAAATGTAGGCATAAGATTTTAGGGATGTGTTATTGTATGTTACAACAGATGAAATAAGGTAAGTACATTTCCTTTTTCCTTTACGCAATGTAATAGGTAAATCAAGACTTGATACTGGTACATGAGTATCTTCTGGATCAGAAACAGGTAAAGATGGAGTGTTAGTATTCAACTCCTCATTTCCATTGTGATCACTATTTTGTGTGAATACATTAGGATATACCAGAAATTTATCATCTTCTTCTGTTAACTGTTCATCATGGGTCTCTTGAATTGGGGAAATTACTGATGATGAATAGAAAGGTTCATTTTCAACAAAGTTAACATCAATTGATACAATATACTTGTGAAGACTGGGACAAAAACACTTATATCCTTTTTGAAGTCTTGAATAACCAACAAATATACATTTCAATGACTTTGGATCTAATTTTTTTAATTGTGGATTGACATCTCTAACAAAACAAGTACATCCAAAGACCCTCGGTTTCACTGGATAAATTGGCTTATTTGGACGTAGAACTTGATAAGCTATTTCATAATCCAAGACAATTGAGGGCATTCTATTAATCAAAAAACATGAAGTACTTACTGCCTCTGCCCAGAAGCTTTTTGGAACATTCATTTGAAAAAGAAGAGCTCTAGCAGTTTCCAACAAGTGTCTATTTTTTTCTCTCAGCTACCCCATTTTGTGCTGCTGTGTCTACACATGAGGTTTTTTGAATGATGCCATGCCGTGCCATGTATGAATTAAACTGATTGCTTGTATATTCCTTTGCATTGTCACTCCTCAAGATTTTGATTGATGTATTAAATCGATTCTGTATTTCGGCACAGAAAGTACAAAATATAGAAAACAACTCTGATCTATTCTTCATTAAAAACAACCAAGTTACACGTGAGTAATCATCAACAAATGTAACAAAATATCTATACCCTTGCTTAGACATAACTACTGACGGACCCCAAATATCAGAGTGTACAACTTCAAAAATTGAACTAGATCTTTTATTAACTCTAGGATATAAACTAGCACGATGATGCTTTGCATATTGACAAGACTCACAATGCAATGTAGATAAAGAGCTAAATTGTGGACATAGTTTCTTGAACAAAGACAATGAGGGATGGCCTAGCTGATAATGCATTTGAAATGCAGAAGAAGTTATACTTGAGCATCTTATAGATTTGGATGGCACAGTATTAAGCACATATAAACCTCCACATTCTTCACCTCTACCAATAATCTGCCTCGTCGTTAGATCCTGAAACTCACAGTGATCAGGAAAAAATGATATGCTACATTTTAGATTCTTAGTAATCTAACTCACAGATATCAAATTAAATGATAAGTTTGGAAAATATAAAACTAAACTTAATGGTAAATTTGAATTCACCCTCATTTTCCCAGTTCCTTGAACAAATGCTTGTGATCCATCAGCTAATGTAATAGCATGAGTTGACTGCTTATATTGTATATCTGAAATCAAATTACTATTACCTGTCATATGGTCAGTTGCTCCAGAGTCTATGATCCATTTTGATTGACTTGTAGAATTGGCAATAATTGAAACTGATGATGTTAATCCCTGATTTGTTGATTCCTTCTTCAATGATTCTTGAAATTTCATATACTGGTCATAATCTTCTGCTGACATGAGAACAGATTTCATATCCTTATTCAACTGTGAATTCTTGTATTGAAGTTTCCTACACTCAAATTTCATATGCCCTGGCTTCTTACAATATGTACAGAATTTTCCTTGATTTGAAGATCTAAACTCTGGAACATTTGGCCTTGGTGAATTGTAATTTGGCCTTGGTGAATTATTCGACGATGATTTGGTTTCAAATTGAGTTTTTTGATTATGGTTTCCCTGCACATAACCTCTGTTGCTACTAATCAAAGCACTCTCTAATCTAGTACTTGATACTTGTGCATGAGCAATATCAGAACGGAGAATTCTGCTGAACACTTCTTGTAACGAAGGGATATCTGAACCAGATAAGATCTGAGACTTAGCAGATTCAAATCCTGATGTTAAACCAGCCAAGAAACTCATGCTTGCCATTTGTTCTCGTTGTTGCTACTGAACCTTAACATCTGAACAGATTGGAAGAAGCATATTGAATTCCTCATATGTCTTCTTGAAGTTCATAAAATAACTCATAAGATTTTGTTCTTGTTTCTCTGCTCGATAGAATGATTTGCACACATCATACATCCTTGTTAGATTTCCCTTTCCAGAATATAAGAATTCTAAATATTCCATCAGCTCCTTAACAAACTCGCAGTGATTGACCATACCAATTACCTCATTATCAATTGAATTTCTAATTTGTAGAAATAATCGAGCATCAGATCTGAACCACATCAAGTCTTTCTCATCCTTTGAATCTGCCATAGGTGGATCTTCAGTTAAATGGCTATCTTTATCTATACTACGAAGATATAATCGGATCGTCTTACTCCAATTTAAGAACTTCAAATTATTCAACTTATGATCTGTAATTTTGGGCATCAATTGCATCGCATCCATCGCGATCTTGTTCTCCCCAATTCTGGCATTGCTTTCTCCCATCCTTAATGATTCGAGCTAAAACCCTCGTTAGATTTGAATCTTGAATTTTCGTGGCTCTGATACCATGTTAATACAAATGAATACACAAAAATATGAAAGAGGGAAAAGCACTACATATTATTCAGCCCACTATCTCCTGTTATACAAGGCAACCAGGCCGAGAGAATAAGGCCCAAACAAAATAAAGAAAACAAAAGAAAGCAACAAGCCCAACCGAAATAATATGTACATACAAATACATGAACTAAAATATAAACTATCTACACAATACTCACAATAGTATTTATATTTATTATCCATAATCGATTGTCCACCCATCCATTCGAACCAAAACCATAATATTCCAGCCTTGATAACCGTGCAATCCATTGAGTTAAATCCGCCTCTATATGGCCTTGCCAAAAGGCGGGTTGACAGTACCAAAGATAATTATTCTTACTTTGTGACATTTACAGATGATTTCTCAAGACTGGGATATGTGTATCTTATGAAGAAAAAATTCGATGTTTGTGAGAAATTCATTGAATATAAAAACGAGGTCGAAAATCAGATCAACCAAAAGATTAAAATACTTTGACCTGATCGAGGAGATGAGTATGTTGGACAAGAGCTTCAAAAATACTTAAGATATAATGGGATTATCTCGCAGGTTACTCCACCATATACTATGCAACATAATAGTGTTTCAGATCAAAGGAACCAAACCATATTAGATATGGTTTTGTTTCATGATGAGTAAAGCTAAGTTACCTCTTTCCTATTGGAGATATGAGCTAGAAACTATAGCATATATGTTGAATTTGGTACCTAAAAAATCTATGCCTAAGATGCCATATGAGATGTGACATGGAAAGAAACACCACCTTAAACATTTGAAGATGTGGGGTTGTCCAATGTATGTTAAGAACATTGGTCCAATTAAACTTGAGGCAAGATCGGTCTTGTGTAAACTCATAGGATACCTTAAGAATTCTACGGGATATATTTTCTATAAAGCCGAGGAACAAAAGGTTATGTTTCTCCATGCTTTCTTTTTAGAAAAGGAATTTCAAGTTGGAACCGGGACAACATGCAACGAGGTATATGGGTAAATTTCAAAAAATATATTCCATTTTGGATCTTATTGTGCCTGTGAAGTCTAAATTTATTCGTATCTTATGTAAAATTATTTTAAATAAAATTAATATTTTATTTTATTTATAAATAAGTTTTTATTTGATTTTAAGTTTATAACATATATTATATAATATATGTGTTATATACACATATATGTGCACGTGCACGTGCAACATAAATAGTGTACATGATTTAACATGCTCGTGTATAAGTGTTGGGATTTGCACTAAAATGGACGTATTAGCTCCTCTATATACAAGTGCATTGTATAGTATATATATGTACATATAAATATAATATACATATATATATTATGTATATGTGTGTGATTTTATATATTACAAATAATTTATATATACAATATAAATGTTTATTCAAATGTGTGTGTATATACTTTATTATATTACTAAAAAATTGTAAGTATCAATAAAATAGTTATAATTTTAAATTCAAATTTGGAATTCAATTTTAAATTTTAGATCTATATTGACATAGTAAAATATATAGTAATATCAAAATTCAAAATTAGTATATTAAATTTTAAAATAAATAACTACATAATATATATATATTGAAATAAAAATAATTTTTTATATATAAATTAATATTTATGAATACTATAGATATATGTATAATATATATACATACAAATATGCTTGAATGTAAATTAATCATCAAATATATATACATATATACTTATGCATATTCGATCATAAAAAAAATTATTTTGTTTTAAAATGTTTTAATTAAAGTAGTTTTTTATTATTGGAAAACCATTTTAAACTTGTACATATTTTGTAAAATATTTACATATTTGATTAATAACATTTACACATGTCTTTAATATATATGTATTATTAAAAACAATGTATAAATTAAAAAATATATAAATATGATATTCGGATTATATAATACTATATATATAATTGAAAAAAATTAATTTTCGTCAAGTATAAAATGTACTTATGAATTAATGAAATTCATAAACATATATTATATGTGTGTGTGTGTGTTTGTATTAAAAATTTATTTATTTAATAAAAAAATTATATATTATTTTATTCGAATTTTTCATTCATGGTCTTGAGCATCTAGTATACAAAAAAATTTACAATTTTTTTTAAATGCATACAAATATACATTATCATTCAATCACGACAGCACCAACATATATTGATTCATGATAAATTGTATAATAACTATAGCATGAAACTAAAATGGTAAACAATATATATTTGTATGTGTATGTGTGTGTTCATATATACATTCATATGTGATTATAAATAGATGACTAGCACCACTACCCCAGTGGTTAGGCACTTCAAATTTGGTGTGAGAGGTCGCAAGTTCAAAACTTGCATAGCGTGATTCGAACATATATCGGCATGTAGTATGTTGTATACTACCTAAGACTTATTGTAATCATATGTACTACCATCTAAGTACCTAATTTCAGGAAAAAATTATAAATAGAGGATCCTAAGCCTAGATGAAACATCTTGAAACGTTGAATCATGAGTTCCCTGAAACAAGTCCAAAATCCCAAAAGTGCTACCAATTTGAATACAGTTACCACTGATCTTTGATTTGTATATAATTTGAGATTTAATGGCTTGAAAATTTTGGAGGCGGAGGCAAAATTATGGTCGACCGTGCTGGTCTAAGAAGATCAAAAGAGTAGAGCAATAAAGGGAGGATTGGAGATGAATAAATAAGCAAGATCTAAGGAGTGAAAATGGGATCTAGATCCATCTTTTGCTCTTACCAAATCACCTCCTTTAGGATTAAAATCCACCTCACTTGTCCCTGATATGGCCGACCATCATAGGCTCCATTCTGGGCCTCAAAATCACTATAAGCCTGATCAATGAAAAATGAATTTAAATCTAATTTAAATGCACATCGATACCATGTATCGATGCGTGTGTTTATAACTATTATATAAACACTATTTATTATTGATCAGCACAACTTCATAATTCATGTTTTATAAATATTAATTAATTTATAACAATTATAATTAATTATATCATGTGGTAATAGGAGTATTTAAAGTTTCGGTTGTGTGACTCTTATAGGTAAATTCAATCAGCAATTGATATCGAATAATGTGAATATTAACGTTCATACATCACTTAGCAAGTGGTGTGACTTATGGCCAAATATATCGCTTACATAGCTTCAGTAAAATTCAATTTTACCTATTTAAGCGTTACCCGGTAGTGACAATTATTTACACAAATTCTCTTGTCAAAAACTATATCACATTAGAACTTATGGAATTTGGTAATGGTCAAAATTCCAATATCATTCATATTCAACTTTATAGTCTAAACACAAAGTCCTTAGTTCAATAATAACAATTACTATTAACCAAACCGCTTTGGCTAGACACTTTGACTTTAAGTTGACTTTAGTTGACCATGATACTAACCTCATATAACCGAGGAGACGAATTCTCTCTTGAATAATGTCTCACTTTCGATGCTTCCACCCGACCTAACTATATTCGTTCGATGGACACTATGCCATGATTTAACTATAATCAAAATAGAGTTTCCACATTAAATCTCGACGGTATTCTTAAGTTGAGGGAATTTTGTAATATTGTTGCATTGATATTTTCTATTTGACCTTAGCTGTATTAACCAATAGAAAACTATCGAGTGAGTTATTCCACAATTATCCAATAATTATCAGTAAGTAACCCCTTGGTGCCCCCAAGCAGCCATGAGTAATATACTGCCAAACATTTGGAGATCATTACGTACTCTAATATCAATGAATACATTGATATCCAGTCTCGATACATCTTGACTAGGAATATTTAAACTGGTATGTTTATTTTATTATGATAAATCACTCATGATTACACCACATTGTAACTACTATCAGAAAACATACCATTTATCGAGTTTTTATTAAATATATAATTAATTAATTAATATAACACATTATATCAAGTATATAATAGAAAGAAAACGCCTTTTATTCAAACAAGATTGGTTATCGAGTTTGATATATATAATAATTACATAATTGCCCCTAAGGCATACCCCTAACCCTATCAATTCTATCAAAAGAAATTAATAATGAAATTGTAGAATTTGATAAGTTCCGAGAGTCTAACATGGAGACCGAACCAGTGGCGGAACTAAATTCAATCGTATACGAAAACACACAACCTATTAGAAGGTCTAGTAGAGAATCTCATGCACTAGAGAGATATTACAATTTTCTCATGGGTGGGGAGAAGGAAGACCGTGTCTTAAATGACAACACTCCTCTCTTGTTTCAACAAGCACTGGTGAGTAAAGACCCTGCACTATGACTTGAAGCTATGATATCCGAAATGGATTCCATGTATGAAAATAGAGTGTGAACTTTGGCTAACTTACCCGAAGGGATAAATCTCATTGGATCCAAATGGATTTTTAAGAAAAAGCGGAACGGGGAGGACAAGTGGAGACTTATAAAGCAAGGCTAATTGCAAAAGGATTTTGTCAAATTCAAGGTGTTGATTATGTCGAAACCTTTTTTCTCGTAGCAATGTTTATGTCCATTCGGACTGTACTACTATTTTTATATTCTACGACAATGAAATATGGCAAATGGACGTAAAGATGGCATTTCTAAATGGTGATTTAGAAGAGACCAGTTATATGTCGTGACTCAAGGTTTTTCAGGTTAGTGGGATTGAGGGCAAGGCTTGCAAGTTGTTAAAATTCGTTTATAGACTTAAACAAGCTTCAAGGAGTTAGAATAAGCATTTTGATAAAGTAATCAAACAGTTTGGTTTTTATCAAAACACAAAGGAGGCATTCATATATCGAACGGAACAAGGAAGTGCTATGGTGTTCTTAATTTTATACGTCGATGGCCAAGGACCTCTAGCTCAAGTGGTTAGAGAGGTGTGATGCTTTAGCCAAAAGTTCTAGAGGTCATAGGTTCGAGCCCTTGAGACATCATAATTAGTGCTCTGCTTGAATAAAGTACCACTCGTGTTATCAAAAAAACTTTATACATTGATGATCTGCTAATGATTAGCAATGACATTTTATTTTTGCAATCAGTGAAAGCTTGGCTTTCCAATAATTTCTCCATGAAAGATTTGGGAGAAGAAGCATATATGTGATGCTCCACCCCGAGACCCACATTAACAAAGAGTATTACTGGGTAATACTATCTGCTAATGCGGAGAATAAGGCTGGATAGGAGCGACCATCTATATCCTTGTCTTAAATATCTATTAAATACGTTGATAAATGCTCTATATATTTTTTCAAGTGGATCGACATATCCAATAAATACTTAATACAAAGCCATAGGTGGCTATAGGATCTATCAGAACAAAATACAACAACTCAAATGCAAAACACATCACAGAACAGCAGATAATCAGATATATGCACATATACAGATACATCACAGAGTATACAAAATGATACATCACATATGTGGTATGACGACCACAATATAAACACGAGTCAAAAGAATATACATATTGCAGTAGCAACAAAAAGGACTACACAAAAGCCACAACAAAAAGTGATAGCAGAAAAGTCCATGCGAAAGCAAAATAGGCTAAGTCCAAAGGGTACCTAACCTGAAACACCTCGGTCTGACCCGAGTATAAAATACATGGGTCAGTCTAGCTAAACAAATCCGTTAACAAGGATAAGCGATAATATGAGCATAAGGATATTGCGATAATATTCTCGAGTGAGAAGGGACAACTAAAGTGTATGATTACATCAAGTGATAACATGGTATCACTACACAAACATATAATCTCAAAAGAGATAAAATAACCCATAAAGTAGCGAGCCACATATCATCGGCATTCATAAAACATCAAATATGGTTTAGGGAAAAACCTAAACCCGCCATCTTGGCAAACCCAAAACGTGCATAAAGAGATCTCATCTCAAATACGCCATAAGGCAAATATATCTCCAAAGAGGAGAATAAAATCTCAAGTAAATGCCAAAAGGAAAATCTCATATAACGCTAGTGTAGGCAATTCAAATCTCAAAAATAGAACTTCCAAGAGTTCAAATTCCCAAAAGATAATCGCCACAAATATATATCGAATGGTTCAAAGGACCAATTCCGGAAAGGGGCGATACACTAGGTGAAATAGTCAAAGAAACCATCTCAAAAGTGTTTGCATGTGCATGTGGCCGAAGCCTTGCCAAGTACTGTTATCTCAAATAGGTACCTCGCCCGAAGGCAAAACATCACAATGACAAATACGCCGCAATGGCAAATACGCTGCAATGGCAAATGTCTCAAAGACAAATACACCACAATGGAAAACGTCTCGAAGACAAATACGCCGCAATGGCAAACGCCGCAATGGCAATGACCCGTAGGTCCAGTACTGGCATGCCGCAATGGCAAATGTGTCACAAACTCTCGAATAGGAACCCGAATAGTGTTAACGTGCGTCCCATACCACACGTTCGCACTAAACGGTTTAATAATCGCCAGTCAATTTCACACTTAAAGCAGTAAAAAGTTTACCTCATCTCATCGGTAAACTCGACCCGAAGGTCAAAACGATCAAACGGACAAGTCAGGAATTAACCGATAAAATAAACACACGTGTCACATACCATGTGTTTTACCAAACCATTTATTTCTCCTTCTCATTCGCTCGAATAGTGCAAAAATGTGTATTTTATATATAAAATAATTTATCTGAGAAAACAAGCTTTTAAAACCATTTTCCGAAATCAATTTTTGAAGACGATATTTGAAAATATTTTATTATAGAAATAAATAGATTTTGTAGCTTAAAATAATTTAAAAATATTACATAATAATTATTTTTTATGCTAATTTATTTTAAAAATTATATCGAAATTGTTTGGAAAAATCTGTGCTCAAAATCTAAGAAATCACTAAAAATTATCATTTAAATTCAATTCAAATTTGAATATCAAATTCATCAAAACTTGGCTAGCCTATTGATAGGCATCATAGCCCTCAAAAAATTTCAGAAATATCACAAAACATGAAGTAAAAGTCAAAAATCGTACGGAAAGTGAACATAAAAATACTTGGGGAAAATAATACTCAAGTCTGAAATCTTCTCTGGGTTCAACTTTCAGACAAAAAACAGGTGGTCGAACGATTTTTGATTGAACTAAAAATTGGTGGGCATAAATTAGAAAACTTCATCTTTGAAACAAAAAAAGAATCAATGAATTCCAAAAGAAAATGAAAAAGTTACGCTGTCTCAAACCTGAACTCAGACCATGTGTGTAACAGTTCAACAAGAATGTGCCCTGGCCTAAAAATCCATTCTGGGTTCAAATTCCAGGCATAAAACAGAGCAACAAATGACATCAGATTGAGCTCAAAATTGATTTTCATATAGTAGAAGTCATTATCTTCCAAACAAAAGAAGAATAATGCAATTTGGATAAAGCATGAGGAAGTTATGATGTCTCAAAGTTGAACCCAGGCAGTGTTTTCATTGTAAAAATCTGGGCAAAAACATGCTCCGAGTCAAAGTTCGGCAGCATATTTCTATAAGCTATATATGTCGAAATCACTTCAAATTTGGTATGCTTATAGTACAAACTTTATCTTTCAAACAAAAAAATAATCACCGAAATTCAGTAAGAAATGAAAGAGTTATGTTATCTCAAACATGGACTCATGCCATGTTTGCAGCAACTCAGAAAACATAGTTTCTACCGGTAAAAATATGAGTTTTGTTGATTTTGCAGTAACCGTTTGAACACTCAAATGACAATATGTTTCAACCAAATTTTGCAGAAACAAAGTTCAACATATAAACTTGACTCAGAAAAAGTTCCGGCAGCATTTCGTTGCCGAAGATGAAAGTTATGGACAGCCAAAGTTGGCACTTGAGGCCAGAAACGAAAACAAGAACAACAATGATCAAAAACTTGTACAACCAACGAATTTAGCTTGTAACAGCCCAAAATTTTTAACAAATTTTTATTTAAAAATAAACATTCTGTAATGATTGATTTAAATTAAAAGTGTAATAATTAGTGTGAAACGGGAAATTTAAACTTTACATTTTCGTTACGTATATTTACATCTGTTCTTAACTTATATTAAACAATCAAATTTTATTAATTATGGTAATAGCTATTTAATTTTTGGTTTAAAATGATACGTTATTTTATTTAAAGAAACCGTTAGCATTTTCAAATATATTTAATAAAAGAAACAAATAACGGTTGTACGTTACTTTGGGCATTTCGTTATAATTTCTCTTGCTTGATTCTCTGTCTACTTGATTCTTTCTTTCTTGCATTAACAATGCTTAGTTGCAGCCGCATATATTCTTTTTTGAAATTCTTAATCTTGCATAAAATCGTTTCACTTGAGAAATTATCTCTTTCCTTGCCTTCCATCCGTTCTTGCCTTTAAATAGAAATAAATGCCTTTTCTTTTCTTTTTTATCTTTCAGTTCCAACCATTAGCGTTTGTTATATTATATATTCCATACGTTTCTTTCAATTTAATAAAATTGATGGCCTAAATTTTGCTACCGTTCAAACTTTTATTCATTGCCTTCTCTACTTAAATCAAGTGAAAGGCTGTCTATCTTTCCACGTTCACCAAACTTTTCCAGAACTTTATTCTTCACTTCAGCTTTCAATTGAGATTTCGTGACCAAGGTAAAGGACAGCATCTTCTTCCTTTTTTTATTTTTTTATTTCAATTGTTTATGGTCCCCTGCTTTTGTTTTGCTGTACCATGCTTTTGCCGCCTCTAGACCGAACCCCATTCGCCACCAGCCACACCACCAGACCGTGACCAGCCACCACCACGACCCCAGCCACACCACCAGACCGAACCCTACCCCATCCGCCAATCCCCACGTCCAACCCCTAACCCACGTCACCTCTACCCTAGTCCACCACCACGTCACCCCTACGCCCTGCCTGCCACCACAACCCATGCCGAGACCACCACCTCCTACTCCAGGCCGAGACTAGCCTGCCACCACGACCCACGCCAGAGAACCCCACGTCACCAGACCGAACCCCAACCCCTCTCCAGGCCGAGACTAGGCACCACCACAACCCCATACCGAGACCAGACCACCTACGTCCCCTCCTTCAGACCGAGCTTGTTTGGAAACAAAAGAGAATTTGACAAATTCCATTTTTTCGTCACCTTGTATTTTATTTGTGATATTATATTTCCTCTGGCCCTGGTAGTCGAATCAGAGAAGTGAAACTGCTTTGTCCCTTTGTATTGTGGTATCTTAGTTATATTTTCGACCTGGCCCTTGTTTAGAGAGAAAGGAAATGATCAAGAAATTGTTTGCCACCTCTGCAATTTTATTCTGAAGATATTGCCTCTGACCTTTGTTTTGAAAAAGAATGAAAAATTTTTGCTTTTGTCACTTTTGGAAAATTTGAAGATATATTTCTACCTGGCCTTGTATTTGAAAAAAAAAGAAGTGAACAAAATTTGTTTCGAAGTTATAGTCTATTTTTAAAGTGGTCGAGCTATTCCTTTCTAGTATTCAACTTGTTCCTTTTCGTTTGTTTGCTTCATTTGAAAATTTGTTATTCGTGCAATCTTAGATTTGATTATTTATTTTGCTTTAGATTTGAATCTAGTTGGCGCATCCGCTAACAACTGATCGTGCTTTCCGCGTGCTTTCGATAGATAGCGTACTTCTTTTTCGAATCTCCAGCTCCGTAGAGGTGAGTAAATCTCACACGAATATTCATACTTATATGATTGTGAAACGACCGCAACTGAATGTGTAGAAAATAAATAAATAAATAAATAAAATGATGTTATAATTACCTATGATTTATTTATTGTTAAAATTGCATAACATATCATCTGTTATATTTTGTTCTTATTTTACTGTATTCTACTCTGTTAAATCACACTGCAAGTTCCCTGTAGAATAGAATCACTATGGGTTGAAATGATACATACCCGAACAGACTTTAGAATAAGGGAAGATCGTTATGGGCTGAAATGATAGGCCTGAACGATTTTCAATTAAATTTTATTTACTTGGGATTGCGGGTTTGAAATGATAAAACCCGGATTTTTCTTTGTAAACTACGGATTGAAATGATATAGTATCCGTATCACTTGACTTAGGCTAGAAAATATTATACAGACTCGTGGTTATTTTTCTGTATTTTCTGGATACCTTTAAATATTTTAAATATTTGTACTAATATTAAATTGATTTAAATTGAATTTTTAAATGATTTATTTAGAATAGAAATGATTTTTCTATGTGATAAATGAAAAAAAATGGATAAAAATATTGATTTTAAAATGTAACTTAAATTTGAAAATTTGACTAAAAAGAAAAGATGGAAACTTAAGTTAATTAAATTGAAATGAAAATTAAGTTTTAAAATGGTGAAAAATGGAGATTTAAGTTTAAATGTTGAAATGAATTGTTTAAATGAAAGTGGGGATTTACACACTTGAATTTAATAAGTGAACTTTGGTTTTTATTCGTAAAATTTCTCTTTAGAAAAATCATAAGTCAAAGGATTTAAATGAACATTTTAATGTGAAAATTTATGATTTATATAAATTTAAATGGTTTAAATTAAATGAACTAATTCTGAACTAAGTGGAATCTACAGCACTTGTTAAGTGTTGTGGTTATATAAATGAACCAAAAGACTAAAATGAACTAAGGCTATGATAGCACTTGGTAAGTGCTGTTGTAGCAGAAACTAAAATTGAACCTAACTAATAAAAGGGCTACTGTAGCACTTGTTAAGGGCTGCAGTAGGCTGAAATATGATTTTGTTTAAAACTGAACTGTTATAGCAGTTTATAAATGCTGTCTTTGCTAAATAAAATTGTTTTCAAATATAACTTACCGCAGCACTTTTTGAATGCTGTGAAAGCTGAAAATTCTAACGTTTATTGTTTTTAAGTGAATAAATGAACTCCGAAAAGGCTAAATTTTTGGGAATTTAATATTTGATTTATAAGGATAATGACTTTGTTTTAAGTGATTTAGTTTGAAGTATTTTGATATAAATTGTTTTAAATTTATAACCACGGGTTATAATAACGATTGGTTGGCAAAGAGACCGGGATCGGATATGGACATACTCTCTGTCGATACCGAAAACCACTTTGACAACCGTGTACGCGATGGAGATTCCAGAATGAAGTAGGATGGTGGCGACGTTCTTAAGGTATGTTACGTGGACCCAACTCCCGTGAGTTGGCATAAGGTGGCTAAAACATGAGCGATCTCGGACCAGTGAGGTAGCACCTCTTCTCGGACACATTTCTTCGATATTATACTCTTACTTGTGATTGATTAGATGGCCATCCTCCGATTTGGGAGTGTTGTTCGAGGTGGAACGGTAGTGGCTGCTATGCGTATCCATCAGTCTATGTGCGTAATTGGTATATCTACCCTGGCATTGCCTAGTTGTGCCGTGTCACCTACCATATCGAGCTTTACTACGCTTATGATTTTAAGATCCGACCGCGTTAAGGTTCTCCATCCCCTTAACGCTATTTTCTATATGATTATACTTTACTTATTTAGACACTATTATAATAGCGAATATTACTACATAGTAGATATTTTAACGGACCCTTAGAGGATGGGCGGTCCCAAGCATCTTCTAAGTTACTTGTATCTTTACTACAGTTCACTTGAGTTGGTTTACATTGTATAAGTATGTATATCCTGACTCGAGTGTTTATGTTTATTTTTACGCTCGGGTCAGCCTGAGTATCAGTTGGACTTCATCTTCACGGAGCTAGGACTACTGGAGATCATCTTTATCAAGCTGCTATCTATTTTGCTATTCAGTCTTTTATTTTGGCTTATGTAATTGAGACAAATGAATTTGGGATTTTCTATGGTTATTCAAACTGTATTGGTTTTAGACTATGTAATTTGTACTTGTTTTGAGACTATGTATTTTAGTGGCTTCATGAACCACTATGGTTATTTTTAAATTCCGCTGCGAGTTATTCTGATATTTCTGTGTCTGTGATTCTGTGAATGATTTTATTTGCTCCAAATTTTATTACAATCTGTTATTTTGCATTATTCAAGTCTGACATGTGTGGATTATTGTCGATTTGAATGATCCAAAATACCGGGTCGTTACATTTGGTATCAGAGCTTTGGTTTTTGGCAAACCTTAGCCTATGGAGCAAAAACTCATTAGAGATAGGGTAGAAATACCCTAGAATGAGTGAAATCAAACTCAGAATCATTTCTTTGTGAGTGAACGTATTTTCAAAGTATAAAATGATTTTTAAAATGATTTTAAATGATTTTTCAAAGATTATTTTGATATAAAATTCTTGTTTTAAAAAGAAAAATTTTTCTAAACTTCCTTCTTTCCGTATCTACCTTGTTAGAAATTTCGTTATTAGGATATTCGTCCAAGTAATCTTATCGTGTTTTATCTTAGCTTGTCTTTGTCTTCTCTGTACCTTTATCCTAAATTCATTCTTAATAGTTCCAGGGTGAATCGTGGAAATGCTAGAGGTAGGGGTCGTGGTATCGCCCCAGCTCCTCCACCTGTTGCACCCGTTAGGTTTACTGTTCTTTGCAAGGAATTCTCTCAGCTCGGTGGCACTAGGTTCACCGGTTCAGAGAGTATTATCGAAGCCCAGCAATGGTTACGAAGTTTGGAGAGAATTTTTACTGGTCTAGAGATCACTGATGCCCAGAAGCGTCAGTTTGCAGCATGGCAGCTACAAGAGTCAGCCTTAGATTGGTGGGAGTCTGTTACGGCTCACACTAACGAAGGTGATCTTTCGTGGGAACAGTTCAGGTATCCTTTGTGTTAACTTGAACTTTCCCCATTTCCTTTTCTTTTGAATCTATCTTAATTTCAGTTTCTGTATCTTCTTTCCAGGGAGGCTTTTGTGGCAAAATGGATGCCCGAAGCCGGGAAATCTCAGCTTTATCGTGAATTCATGGATCTTAAGCAGGGTACCATGTCTTTTTCAGAGTATGAGCGGAAGTTCAATGAACTTTCCAAATTTGGTCCTGGTCTTATCGACACTCAGCTAAAGAAAAATGAGAAGTTCATTGTTGGAGCTCACCCAGAGTTCTACGATCGTCTTATTTCACATGTTCATGGCACATTTACTGAGCTCATGGATATGGCTATTCGCTACGAGAACCCTACTTCCAAGGGTCCTGCCGCTTCTGGTGCTCATGTATCACAGTCTTCCTCTGCAAATTCCAGGAAGAGAAAGTCCAACTTCCACCAGCAGAAGAAGAATTGGATCAGGCATGCGGGCTTGGGATCTTCAGCATCTTCTCCTACCCAAAGACACCCTATTGATCTTTCCACCATTACCTGCTTCAAATATGACCAGAAGGGACACTATGCCAATAGTTTCCCTACTCCGACTGGTGTTGCTGTTCCTCCACCTCAGGTAACCAGGAACAATCTTTGTCATGTTTGTCTTCAGCCAGGTCATTTTAGGAATGACTGCCCATTGTATCAGAAGGGAAAGCCATCTGGTGTTTTTGCTGTCACATCTGCTTCTTCTCCTGCTGCACCTACTCCTGCTCCGAGCGATGATTAAGGTACTCTTCAAGGCACCTTTACTTTATTTCATCATCCTGTTCGTGTTTTATTTGATACTGGGGCTTCGCATAGTTTTATTTCTGAGGATCTGTGTAATAAGTTTGAACATCTCCTTTCTCCTGAGTATGCTTCTGTTCCTCTATGTGTTTCAAATCCTATTGGTGGTCCCGCAAATCTTAATAAGATTTGTAAACATGTGAAACTCCTCCATTCCGATCATCGTTTTAGTGGTGATTTCTATATTCTTGGTTTTGATACTTTTGATTTGTTGCTTGGAGATGATTGGTTAAAGAATCACGATGCCCGTATCTCTTGTAAATCCCGAATTGTTTCCCTTGAGGATGATCGGGGTAATTCTTTGGTTATTCAGTGTTGTTTTCCTCATGATTGTGCTGGTAGCTTTATCTACTCATTGGATTCTTCTCCTGTTGATCTTCAGTCGACTCGTGTAGTCAATCTCTACCCGGATGTATTTGGTGAAGTTACTGCTTTACCTCCCAAGCGGGAAATTGATTTCCGCATTGATCTCATTACTAGAGCTCGACCTGTAGTTCTTCCTCCTAGAAGAATGGCACCCCGCGAGAAGGTTGAGTTAGGAAAGCAAATTGAGGACCTATCTTCCAAGGGTCTGATCAGACCTAGCTATTCTGAATGGGGAGCTACAGTGGTTTTCGTCACCAAGTCCGATGGTTCTCTTTGAATGTGTGTTGATTATAGGGAGCTGAACAAGCTCACTATGAAAAATAGATATCCAATGCCTCGCATCAATGACATGTTTGATCAGCTTTATGGTGCTACTGTTTTCTCTCAGCTCGATCTTGCCATGGGTTTTCACCAACTCAGAGTTGCCGAGGAAAGTATTCCCAAGACTGCTTTCCGTACTGAGAATGGATTCTTTGAATGGTTAGTCATGCCTTTTGGTTTGACTAATGCTCCTGCTTTCTTTGTTGACTTGATGAATCGTGTTTTCCGTGGTCTGCTTAATAAATTTTTTCTAGTCTTTGTGGATGATATCCTCATTTTCTCTAAGTCTGAAGAAGAACATGAGTCACATTTGAAATCTGTTCTTGAGACTCTTCAAAATCATCAGTTAAAGGCTAAATTTTCCAAATGCCATTTCTGGAAGGATGAAGTCCGATTCCTCGGGCATATTGTTTCTGGTAATGGAGTTTCAGTTGATCCAGTCAAGATCGCTGCGATCAATGTAAGTCTTTCTTTCCTTCGCTTTCCTTGCCTCGTTCAATTTATTCTGTCTTTCCTGTTATCCTTCTTTTTCCCTATTCTGTGCAGGATTGGGAAACTCCTAAGACTCCTACTGATATCCGTAGTTTTCTGGGCCTTGCCGGTTATTACCGGAGATTCATTGAGAATTTCGCTCGGATTGCTGCACCTCTCACTGCTTTAACTCGGAAGAATGCTAAGTTTATTTGGAGTAATGAGTGTAAGGCCGCATTCAATGAGTTAAAAGACAAGTTTACTTCCGCACCTGTTCTTACCGTTCCAAGTGGAAACGAGGGATTAACGGTATACACTGATGCTTGTCGAGAAGGTTTGGGAGCTGTTCTGATGCAGGATGGTAGGGTGATTGCTTATGCTAGTAGACAGTTGAAGACCCATGAAGTAAATTATGCTGCCCATGATCTAGAGTTGCTTGCTGTTGTTTTCGCTTTGAAGCTTTGGAGACATCATCTGTTGGGTACCAAGTTTGAGCTTTTCATAGATCATCAGTCTTTGAGGTATATTTTCTCTCAGAAGGATTTGAATCAGAGACAAGTTAGGTGGTTAGAGTTCCTTGCTTCTTATGACCTCGACATCAACTATACACCGGGAAAAGCTAATGTTGTGGCGGATGCTTTGAGTAGGAAGAAAGCTTTGTTGTGCCAGCTTGTTGTTTCTTCACCTCTTGTGGATCATATTATGGCTAGACAGGATGGGGATCCGATGCTTAGATTGATTAAGGATAATGTTCGAGGTAGGGTGGGAGGTAGTAGTCTTGATGGCAGTGGAGCTCAGATTGACGATAAGGGTGTATTGAGGATTAATAATAGGATTTGTGTCCCGAATGCTGATGGATTGAGACAGGAGTTACTTTGGGAGAATCATCAGTCCAGACTTTCTATTCATCCAGGCGTGACCAAGATGTATCAGGATATGAAGAAGTTATATTGGTGGAAAGGTATGAAGCGAGATATTTCCATTTTTGTTAATAGGTGTGCGACTTGTCAGCAAGTCAAGGCAGATCATCAGAAGACTCCTGGTTTATTGCAGCCTCTTGAGATTCCAAATTGGAAGTGGGAACAAGTTTCTATGGATTTCATTGATGGTTTACCGAGGACTAGGAAGGGTAACGAGAGTATCTGGGTTATTGTAGATAGATTGACCAAATCAGCACATTTCATTCCGGTCAAGTCTACCCGTTCAGCTTCTAGTTTGTCTGAGATTTACATGAGGGAGATTGTTCGTCTCCATGGTGTTCCTCTCAGTATCGTTTGTGATCGTGATCCTATCTTTACTAGTAGGTTTTGGAAAGCCTTTCAGGATTCTTTGGGTACTCGTCTGAATCTGAGCACTACTTACCATCCACAGACCGACGGTCAAACGGAAAGGGTGAATCAGATTCTAGAAGATCTTCTTCGTGCTTGTGTGCTTGATTATGGAGGATCGTGGGAAGGTCATCTCCATCTTGTCGAATTCACCTATAACAATAGTTATCAAGCCAGTATTGAGACATCTCTGTTTTCTGCTCTTTACGGACGACCTTGTAGATCTCCTTCTTGCTGGATTGAATCTGGTAACCGTTTGATTCTTGGTCCTGAGATGGTTTTGGAAGCTTCTGAGAGAGTTGAAGAGATTAAGAGGAAGATGAGGATTGCTCAAGATAGGCAGAAGAAGTATGCTGATAGGCGTAGGCGGAGTTTAGAGTTTGATGTTGGTGATTTGGTTTTCCTTAAGGTCTCTCCCTTAAGGAATGTTATTCGTTTTGGTCGTAGAGGAAATCTTTCTCCTAGATTTGTAGGTCCTTTCCGCATTATGGAAAGAATTGGCTCTCTTGCTTATCGTCTCGATTTACCCGAGAAATTTTCTGGAGTACACAGTGTCTTTCATGTATCTCATCTTCATCGCTATCTGCATGATCCATCTCTTATTATCCAGCCTTCTGCTCTTGATAGTTTGGATATTGAGCCAAATCTAACTGTTGAGAGGAAGCCACTTCGTATCGTCGATCGAGGTACAAAGCAACTAAGAAGGAAATCTGTCAACCTGGTCAAAGTGCAATGGAGCACTAATGAACGGGATTGCACTTGGGAGACGGAGGAGAGCATTCGTGCTTCGAATCCGGAATTGTTTATTTCAGGTACTTTTGCTCTACTGTCTTATCTTTCTTTGTTTTCCTTTTTCGTTCCTTTTCGAGGATGAAAATTTTTAAGTGGGGGAGAGTGTAACAGCCCAAAATTTTTAACAAATTTTTATTTAAAAATAAACATTCTGTAATGATTGATTTAAATTAAAAGTGTAATAAATAGTGTGAAACGGGAAATTTAAACTTTACATTTTCGTTACGTATATTTACATCCGTTCTTAACTTATATTAAATAATCAAATTTTATTAATTATGGTAATAGCTATTTAATTTTTGGTTTAAAATGATACGTTATTTTATTTAAAGAAACCGTTAGCATTTTCAATTTTATTTAATAAAAGAAACAAATAACGGTTGTACGTTACTTTGGGCATTTCGTTATAATTTCTCTTGCTTGATTCTCTGTCTACTTGATTCTTTCTTTCTTGCGTTAACAATGCTTAGTTGCAGCCGCATATAATCTCTTTTGAAATTCTTAATCTTGCATAAAATCGTTTCACTTGAGAAATTATCTCTTTCCTTGCCTTCCATCCGTTCTTGCCTTTAAATAGAAATAAATGCCTTTTCTTTCTTTTTTTCTTTCAGTTCCAACCATTAAGCGTTTGTAATATTATATATTCCATACGTTTCTTTCAATTTAATAAAATTGATGGCCTAAATTTTGCTACTGTTCAAACATTTATTCATTGCCTTCTCTACTTAAATCAAGTGAAAGGCTGACTATCTTTCCACGTTCACCAAACTTTTCCAGAACTTTATTCTTCACTTCAGCTTTCAATTGAGATTTCGTGACCAAGGTAAAGGAGAGCATCTTCTTCCTTTTTTTATTTTTGTATTTCAATTGTTTGTGGTCCCCTGCTTTTGTTTTGCTGTACCATGCTTTTGCCGCCTCCAGACCGAACCCCATTCGCCACCAGCCACACCACCAGACCGTGACCAGCCCACCACCACGACCCCAGCCACACCACCAGACCGAACCCTACCCCATCCGCCAATCCCCACGTCCAACCCCTAACCCACGTCACCTCTACCCCAGTCCACCACCACGTCACCCCTATGCATTGCCTGCCACCACAACCCATGCCGAGACCACCACCTCCTACTCCAGGCCGAGACCAGCCTGCCACCACGACCCACGCCAGAGAACCCCACGTCACCAGACCGAACCCCAACCCCTCTCTAGGCCAAGACTAGGCACCACCACAACCCCATACCGAGACCAGACCACCTACGTCCCCTCCTTCAGACCGAGCTTGTTTGGAAACAAAAGAGAATTTGACAAATTCCATTTTTTCGTCACCTTGTATTTTATTTGTGATATTATATTTCCTCTGGCCCTGGTAGTCGAATCAGAGAAGTGAAACTGCTTTGTCCCTTTGTATTGTGGTATCTTAGTTATATTTTCGACCTGGCCCTTGTTTAGAGAGAAAGGAAATGATCAAGAAATTGTTTGCCACCTCTGCAATTTTATTCTGAAGATATTGCCTCTGACCTTTGTTTTGAAAAAGAATGAAAATTTTTTGCTTTTGTCACTTTTGGAAAATTTGAAGATATATTTCTACCTGGCCTTGTATTTGAAAAAAAAAAGAAGTGAACAAAATTTGTTTCGAAGTTATAGTCTATTTTTAAAGTGGTCGAGCTATTCCTTTCTAGTATTCAACTTGTTCCTTTTCGTTTGTTTGCTTCATTTGAAAATTTGTTATTCGTGCAATCTTAGATTTGATTATTTATTTTGCTTTAGATTTGAATCTAGTTGGCGCATCCGCTAACAACTGATCGTGCTTTCCGTGTGCTTTCGATAGATAGCGTACTTCTTTTTCGAATCTCCAGCTCCGTAGAGGTGAGTAAATCTCACACGAATATTCATACTTATATGATTGTGAAACGACCGCAACTGAATGTGTAGAAAATAAATAAATAAATAAATAAAATGATGTTATAATTACCTATGATTTATTTATTGTTAAAATTGCATAACATATCATCTGTTATATTTTGTTCTTATTTTACTGTATTCTACTCTGTTAAATCACACTGCAAGTTCCCTGTAGAATAGAATCACTATGGGTTGAAATGATACATACCCGAACAGACTTTAGAATAAGGGAAGATCGTTATGGGCTGAAATGATAGGCCTGAACGATTTTCAATTAAATTTTATTTACTTGGGATTGCGGGTTTGAAATGATAAAACCCGGATTTTTCTTTGTAAACTACGGATTGAAATGATATAGTATCCGTATCACTTGACTTAGGCTAGAAAATATTATACAGACTCGTGGTTATTTTTCTGTATTTTCTGGATACCTTTAAATATTTTAAATATTTGTACTAATATTAAATTGATTTAAATTGAATTTTTAAATGATTTAATTAGAATAGAAATGATTTTTCTATGTGATAAATGAAAAAAAATGGATAAAAATATTGATTTTAAAATGTAACTTAAATTTGAAAATTTGACTAAAAAGAAAAGATGGAAACTTAAGTTAATTAAATTGAAATGAAAATTAAGTTTTAAAATGGTGAAAAATGGAGATTTAAGTTTAAATGTTGAAATGAATTGTTTAAATGAAAGTGGGAATTTACACACTTGAATTTAATAAGTGAACTTTGGTTTTTATTCGTAAAATTTCTCTTTAGAAAAATCATAAGTCAAAGGATTTAAATGAACATTTTAATGTGAAAATTTATGATTTTTATAAATTTAAATGGTTTAAATTAAATGAACTAATTCTGAACTAAGTGGAATCTGCAGCACTTGTTAAGTGTTGTGGTTATATAAATGAACCAAAAGACTAAAATGAACTAAGGCAATGATAGCACTTGGTAAGTGCTGTTGTAGCAGAAACTAAAATTGAACCTGAACTAATAAAAGGGCTACTGTAGCACTTGTTAAGGGCTGCAGTAGGCTGAAATATGATTTTGTTTAAAACTGAACTGTTATAGCAGTTTATAAATGCTGTCTTTGCTAAATAAAATTGTTTTCAAATATAACTTACCGCAGCACTTTTTAAATGCTGTGAAAGCTGAAAATTCTAACGTTTATTGTTTTTAAGTGAATAAATGAACTCCGAAAAGGCTAAATTTTTGGGAATTTAATATTTGATTTATAAGGATAATGACTTTGTTTCAAATGATTTAGTTTGAAGTATGTTGATATAAATTGTTTTAAATTTATAACCACGGGTTATAATAACGATTGGTTGGCAAAGAGACCGGGATCGGATATGGACATACTCTCTGTCGATACCGAAAACCACTTTGACAACCGTGTACGCGATGGAGATTCCAGAATGAAGTAGGATGGTGGCGACGTTCTTAAGGTATGTTACGTGGACCCAACTCCCGTGAGTTGGCATAAGGTGGCTAATACAGGAGCGATCTCGGACCAGTGAGGTAGCACCTCTTCTTGGACACATTTCTTCGATATTATACTCTTACTTGTGATTGATTAGATGGCCATCCTCCGATTTGGGAGTGTTGTTCGAGGTGGAACGGTAGTGGCTGCTATGCGTATCCATCAGACCGTGTGCGTAATTGGTATATCTACCCTAGCATTGCCTAGTTGTGTCGTGTCACCTACCATATCGAGCTTTACTACGATTATGATTTTAAGATCCGACCGCGTTAAGGTTCTCCATCCCCTTAACGCTATTTTCTATATGATTATACTTTACTTATTTAGACACTATTATAATAGCGAATATTACTACAGTTACTTGTATCTTTACTACAGTTCACTTGAGTTGGTTTACATTGTATAAGTATGTATATCCTGACTCGAGTGTTTATGTTTATTTTTACGCTCGGGTCAGCCTGAGTATCAGTTGGACTTCATTTTCACGGAGCTAGGACTACTGGGGATCATCTTTATCAAGCTGCTATCTGTTTTGCTATTCAGTCTTTTATTTTGGCTTATGTAATTGAGACAAATGAATTTGGGATTTTCTGTGGTTATTCAAACTGTATTGGTTTTAGACTATGTAATTTGTACTTGTTTTGAGACTATGTATTTTAGTGGCTTCATGAACCACTATGGTTATTTTTAAATTCCGCTGCGAGTTATTCTGATATTTCTGTGTCTGTGATTCTGTGAATGATTTTATTTGCTCCAAATTTTATTACAATCTTTATTTTGCATTATTCAAGTCTGACATGTGTGGATTATTGTCAATTTGAATGGTCCAAAATACTGGGTCGTTACATAGCTACTGATTCAATATTTTTGACCAGTAGATGTGAGATTTCAGTCTCATCTTAGCTACTTACTGAAATACCAAGGTTTAGGCTTGCAAGACGGCGATTTTAGCTCGATTTGGGGCTGGAAACACCTGCTAGAAGTAAATGAAGAACATGCAAAACCATAGATAGTAAAAATTAGAAAACTTCTTACTGTAATAAGAATTTGGTGATGAAATTCGGTAGTTTGGAGAGGGTTACCTTAGATTTATCACTAGCTAGCAAAAAGATTTGAATTTGGTGAGTTTAATTGAAGATTTGAGCTTGATTTTGCAATTTGAGAAATCTATTTACTGCCTTTTTTCTTTTCAGCTGAAGGAAGAAGAAGAAGGTAAGCAAATGAACGTACATCAACTTTTTTTTTCTCATTCTAACCAGGCTTAGTGAGGTAATGGGCTGAATTGGACCCAAATTAAAAAGGAAATAAGGTGGCTTAAGATTAAAATCAACACTTAGCCAAAATATGTGTGCATATCACATATACACACAAATAAAATTTATTTTCTCACAAGTTTTACACAAGAAGATTATGAAAACTTGTATACATATATAAAATAAAACATTTTTCATCATATAAAAAAATTAATTTATATTTTTAAAACATTTTTATTATTAAAATCCTTAATTTAACAAAAATACACCATTTACTCAAATAAATGACTAAAACATTGTTTTTAACTTCTAAAATTCCACAATTTATTTTCTCACTAAGAAAAATATTTCAAACTATTTCCAAACATAATTTATAGCCAAAACTTATTTTTAAATCAAATTCCACCTTTTTTTTATTTAAATAAACAACCTTTAAAAATCAAATACTTCCTTTAAAAATTATTAAAAGAAGTAATTGGCACTAATTAATAAAATTATTGCATTTTCTCCAAATATAAATCATTTTCCATTCATTATTAACCCAAACAAATAAAATAAAGCTTTTAAACTTTATTTTCACATTTTATTTCCCAAAATTCATTGTTTATTCCAAATAAGCAATTTAAAATCTCCAATTTTATTTTTAGTTCACAATATTAAATCATAACTACCATTATAATTGAATATTTACAAGTAATCACCAAAACCAGGGTTGTTACAGACTCCCCCCTTAACAAAACTGCGTCCTCGCAATTCCTAGAGAAGAATTTGTATTCAACTATTTAATTTCATCACTAAAAAAAGAAAAGAAAAAAGAAAATAAGCTTGAGATAAAGAGGCATTCTCACCATCGCTATGCGAAGATAGAAAACCAAGATAGGATCGCTCGATAAACTCTCTGGTTTCCCAAGTGCAGCCATTGGGATTGGCGAACCATTGAACTTTAACGAGCGGCACGTCCTTGTTTCGAAGGCATCGCACCTCCGAAGCAAGTACGCGAATAGGCTGTTGCACAATAGATAGGTCTGGTGAGATCTCAAGCTCTTGTAAATCAGGAGAATCGATGACAGAATCCGACTCTCGAAGACACTTCCGAAGCTGAGAGACGTGAAACACGTCATGAATGCCAGATAAATGAGCTAGAAGTGAAACTCGATAAGCTACAGGGCCTATGCACTCAGTAATAGGAAACGGTCCTATAAAGCGAGGAGCCAATTTCCCAGTCGTACTGAATCGCATAACCCCCTTCAGAGGAGAAAATCGAATGAAAACCAAATCACCAATATAGAACTCGAGAGGCTTCCTACGGTTGTCCGTGTAGGATTTCTGGCGGCTCTGTGCCTCTTCCATCCTCTGCCGAATAAGAATAAGCTGCTCAGAAGAATCACGAATATAATCTGGACCAAGAACATGCTTCCCTCCAGATTCCAACCAACATGAAGGTGATCGACATGGCCTTCGGTAAAGAGCTTCGAAAGGAGCCATACCGATACTGGACTGAAAGCTATTATTGAAGGAGAATTCCATAAGAGGTAGGTGATCCTCCCAACTACCACCAAACTCTAAGGTGCAAGCACGGAGCAAATCCTCAAGAATACGATTCAACCATTCAGTCTGTCCGTCAGACTGTGGATGATAAGCTGTGCTGAAGTTAAGCTTTGTCCCCGAAGCTTGTTGAAGGCTGGACCAGAAATGACTCGTGAATAAAGGATCACGGTCACAAACAATAGAAGTAGGAACACCGTGAAGTCTCCCGATTTCTTTGATATATAACTTATCCAGATGAGAAGCACTCCTATTAGACTTAATAGGAATGAAGTGAGCAGACTTAGTGAGGCGGTCAACAATAACCCAAATGCTAGAATAGCCCAATCTCGAACGAGGTAGGCCGCCAATGAAATCCATCGAAATCTGATCCCATTTCCACAATGGAATTTCTAGAGGCTGAAGGAGACCAGAATGGCATTGATGTTCGACTTTGATACGTTGACAAGTCATGCAATTACTCACATAACTCGCCACATCGCGCTTCATGCCTTCCCAATAATAAAGGCGATGCATATCTGGATACATCTTGCTACTGCCAGGATGAATGGTATACTTAGAATGATGTCAGTCATCGAGAATGTCATGCCTAAGTGCAGAATCATAAGGCACAACAAAAAGGTTCTTCTTGCGAAGACACCCATGAGAACCAATACTGAAATCTTGCAACTCCACATCACGGGACTCAGACTTACAAATCTGAATAAGGTGCACAAGATCGGGATCACGCCGCTGAGCATCGGCAATACGATCCAATAAGCTGGGTCGAGCTTCCAAACTGAATAATAGAATAGGAGAATCAGAAGATGGAGCTCGATCACGAATATCACAAAGGGATAAGGTCTCTAGAACATCCCACTCGGCTAACATCATAGAAACAACAGTCGAATGTTTGCGACTAAGTGCATCAGCAACACGATTACCCTTACCAGGGGTATACTGGATATCGAAGTCATAGGAGGCAAGGAACTCGAGCCAACGATGTTGCCTCATATTGAGCTCCTTCTGTGTGAACAGATATTTCAAGGACTTGTGATCAGTATAGAGAATTAAGCGCCCGCCTAATAAATAATGTCGCCAAATCTTCAAGGCGAAGACAATGGCAGCTAACTCGAGGTCATGTGTGGCATAGAGTACTTCATTCGGTCGTAGTTGCCTAAAAGCATAAGCAACTACCTGATCCTTCTGCATAAGCATGGCACCGAGGCCACAATGACTAGCATCAGTGTAGACAACAAGATCTTGATTCTCTTCAGGAACCACTAGAATAGGAGCATTAGTGAGAAGCTCCTTCAACTGCTGAAAAAGAAGCTTCACACTTGTCGGACCAAATAAATCGAATGCCTTTTCAAGTAAGGCTGGTGAGAGGAAGCATAATACGAGAGAAATCCTTAATGAACCGGCGGTAATAACCCGTCAATCCAAGGAAACTACGAATCTCATGAACATTCTCGGGCCTATTTCAATTCTGGATGGATTCGATCTTCGAAGGATTGACCGAAATGCCTTCGGAAGAAACAACGTGGCCTAAGAACTTAAGCTTATTCTCCCAAAAATGGCACTTGGAGAATTTGGCTTTAAGCTGATGGTGACAAAGAGTGCTCAGGACAATTCTCAAGTGATTATCATGCTCGGCTTCAGACTTCGAACAAACGAGAATGTCGTCGATGAACACAAGGACGAACTTATCGAGATATTCCCAAATACTCGATTCATAAGATCGACAAAGAAAGCTGAAGCGTTCGTCAAACCGAATGGCATATCGAGCCACTCGTAAGATCCATATCGAGTGCAGAAAGCTGTAAGAGGTATGCAATCTTCCACGACTCGAAGCTGATGAAAACCAGTGGCAAGGTCGAGTTGAGAGAAGACCTTAGCGCCACTCAATTGATCGAACATATCGTCGATCCTAGGTAATGGATAACTATTCTTGATGGTCAACTCATTAAGCTTGTGATAGTCGATGCAAAGCCTAAGAGTTCCATTAGACTTCTTCACAAAGATGACCGCGGCACCCCACGGTGAAAAACTAGACTGAATCAACTTCTTGGACTCAAGCTCTAAAAGTTGCTTCTTGAGTTCCTCATTTTCCTTTGTAGACATCCTCGTGGGAGGATGACCAACTAGCTGCGCGCCTGGAATGAGATCAATGCGGAACTCGATCGCCCGCTTGGGTGGCAAACCCGAAACAGGCTCAAATACATCAAAGAAGTCACAAACAATAGGAATACGAGATATATCATCATCATCTCGTGAGTCTAGAGAATATAAAGCCACTTCGGAATTATCCACATTCCGAAGAACAAGTGATAGCTGAGTAGACAAATCTGGATGTCGAAGATATAAAATTCTCTCAGAACAAATAATCCTGGCATCGTATCGCACTAGCAAGTCCATACCTAAAATCATATCAAATCCCAAATAAGAAATAACGTGCAGATTCGCCGAAAAGAAAAGCCACATAAAGCAATCTCAACATCATCACAAAGCATGCTAAGGGTTGTGGATCCCCTGATAGGATTCGCAATCCTTAATGAAGTAACCATACAAGAAACATCCTAAGACAAATCAACGACGAGCTTCTTCGATACGAATGAATGCGACGCACCCGTATCGAAAAGGACTAGAATAGAACGATCAAGGAACAACAATGAACCTTCAAGAATAGAAGGAGAAGTACCTCTGCACTGAGAAGAACCTCCAGAAGCATCCACTACATTCAGCTTGCCAGATTTAGAATTATTCGGAGCAATAGGACAAGTGGAAATACGATAGCCTTCCTTCTTGCAATAGCGGCAGAAGAGAGGCTTAGGACAATCTCGAATCATATGGTCAGAAGAACCACAATTGAAATACCCCTTTCGAGTAGGAGGTGCTCCACTAAGCTTGGAATTAGGACTAGATCCAACGGGCTTCTTCTTCTTGAAAGGGAAAAACTTTGGCTTATGAAATGGAAACTTCTTCTTATTGGGGTTCTTGCGAACCTCAACCTCATCACCACTATCGCACTCCTTCTCGACGGCTTTGAGATGAAGCACCGAGTCAACCAACTCCTCGAAAGAAAGCTTGAGCTGGAGCATCAAAGACTTCTTCAAATACTTCTTAAGACCAGAGACAAACTTCAGATTCTTCTTATAAGAAGTGCTAATGTATTCAAGACCATACTTAGATAAGGCCTCGAATGATGAAACATAATCAGAGACGGAGGACTTCCTTGCTTCAACTCAAGGAAGCGACGGGCTAATAAAGCTTTCTCTGATTTGGGAACGAATTTGAGCTTGAATCGTTCCCGAAATTGAGTCCAAGAAAGAGTAGACTCATCGAGCTTGGCTATGAGAAGCTCGTACCAATCAAGGGCACGCTCTTGCAATAGGCTAGATGCTACAAGAACTCTGTCGTGATCAGAAAGATCCATGCGAGAGAAGATGCGCTCGCACGTACGAATCAAAGCTTGGACCTCAAGAACAGACTCGGAGCCTTTGAACGGCTTTCCTCCGAGATGGGAGAAATCACTGCACAAGCGTGCAAAGACAGACTTGCGTGGAGGAGAAGCTTGAGTAGGAGCTGGAGGCTGAGTGCTCCTAAATAACTCCATAAATTGATCGGCAGACATATAAACGCCGTCTGGATGCAAGCCGCTGGATTTCCTAGCATTCGAGCGTCATCCTCTGCCTCTTCCAGCCATTAGCTGGAAGTTAAGATAAGATAAAGATTATTATCATGGTAGATATCATTAATTCAAATATGGAATACTACGGAATTAAAATGCTTTCCTAGACGCATTCCCAAAATTCTATCTACCCCAAAGGACATGAAAAGAACAAAGGCACGATGATTCAGGGATTCGTAACATTTGTATTACACTTTGATGTACCGTAATATGTGTTTTTGTTCTGTGTTTATCATATTTTGTTCTGAACTCGGCTCTGATACAAAGCTGTGACGCCCCACCCCGAGACCCACATTAATAAAGAGTATTACTGGGTAATACTGTCTGCTAATGCAGAGAATAGGGCTGGATAGGAGTGACCATCTATAGCCTTGTCTTAAATATCTATTGAATACGTCGATAAATGCTCTATATTTTTTTTCAAGTGGATCGACATATCCAATAAATACTTAATACAAAGCTGTAACGACCCGTAAATTTTAACTGTTTTAATAACGCAATTAGTTGAAATTTTGTGAAATTTTAAACGATAAAATTTTAAAATAAAAATATAATATTTGGAATACGTCTAGTTAAACATAGCAACTGGTAAATTTTCGTCCGAAAATGTGAAAGTTTATTTCGCGCGTAAATTCACTTCAATTTAATCAGTTAAAAAGCGATGAAAATAAAATGTTTCCGAAAGCTAAATATTTTTACATAGAAAAATTCTAAACCATCTTCTGAGCAAGATGTTAGTTTGTCGTTTTTCCAAATTCGGACATCTTTGGCTCCGTCGATCTTATTTTCAGTGTTTTTCTCGCATTTTCCGCCAGTTGAAAAATTCGAAATTTTATAATTCAATCGTACCACTGATATCTTTATACCATTTTGATCGTCTCGTCGTGCTGGTCTCCACGGTATATTCGATTGTCAAATTCGGAGTCCGGTGTACGTTGCACTTTGCAAAACGTCTACCGTATCGGTTTCGAAATTTTGACTTTTAAACTCTTTGTGACCATTTATTTTCCACCGTTTAAAATGAATGGACACTCGCTTTTATCATATGCAGAAATCAACGTGACTCTTGCCATCCCCTATATTTAATGTATTAAATTTTGGTTCGTTCAAAAAGAAATTTCCAGTCAGGTCCCTTCATTTCCTTCACCTTATACCTGTTCTTTTCATCTTTTATTCACTTTTGCAATCCTTCTATTCATTTCGGCCATGACGTTTCATTTGTTCCTTTCTGGAACCGTTCTCCTTGCTCACCTTCACATCCACGTGCTTCCCACCGTCGACCTCCCTTCTCACACCGCCGAACACACCCAGCCTCTTCCCCCTATCTCGGCAAAACCCACACTCACATCCGCCTTTCACCATCACCTCCGCTACCCACGCAACTGCCAAGACCCATCATTGCTCCACCTCATCTCAAGCCCAGCGTAGCCGAGACCCACGTCTTCCTCCCCTCCTACACGTGAAGCCTTCACTCGGCCTCCCTGCCATTCATCACACCCCAACGCCGAGTATCACCACCCTTAGTTCAGCCTGCTTCTACACCTCCGCTGACTTGCAAATGGCAGCTGCACCATGCCTGAGTCCACCCTGACCACTACGTGAACAACCTCCATCACCGCCACACTCTTCCTCCTCCGCGGCCATCACTTCCAGCTCCACCACGTCTTCTGCCATCTCCGCCTCCTCACCTCAGTCCCCGATCGCAGCTCGACCCCCTCGACCACGGCCGCGCCCGCCTTCTCACCAAGACCTCCGTGCTCCACACCGGCAGCCCCGCCTCACCATCTCTACCACTCAGCAGCGTGCTCATATCTTGGCGACCAATTCCCTCTCTCATGACGCAGCCGAGCTCCTCTTCTTTCCAGACTCATCCACCTCTTCCTCGAGTGTGCATAGCCTCAGCCGAGCCTTCTTTGCATAGGTTAGTTTTTTTTTAATATATATTTATATGTTGGATAGGAGGTGTACTGAACAAATCTGCAAAGTCTTGATTTAAAAAGTATACAAACTTTTAAACATTTTTGACATACTAGTATAAATTGTTTTGTATATATAAATAGTATGTATATAATATCGTTTCGTATACAAAGTTTGTATATAAACTTTAACAGTTAATATATTTAGTGTATATATATTGATAAGTATATAGTATAATTTGTACAAAGTAGTCAGTTGTACGTCCTTACAGTAATACAAATGTTAGTGAGTTATGTAGATTTTATAATATTGAATTTAAAACTGTTTCAAATTTTAAAGAAAAAAATATGTTAAGTTGATATATTAAATAGATAAGCTTTTGTATTCATTTTTGGTGAAGTCTGCATATAATAACATGCGATTTGAACATATAATTGAAAAGGTTTAGTGTCTGCATGAATATGCAGTGTTAGACAATTATGTTTAGATCTTTACAATGGTTTTGTAATAGTTTCTATATATAATTTATGTTAATGATTTTGGAATGAATATATATTTATATTGTGCAGTTTATATTGGATATGTTTTGTGTTATATATATACAGGTTATATAAACCTTATACGATCTCAGTTTATAATATATATTTTATACGTATGTTTGTTTGTATATCTTATTTTGTGTGAGTTTATATATAGCTTCCTTTTCTTTTCTTTCAATGACTTGCAGTTAGATAAATGTTAGTTTATAGGTATTTAAATAAATGTAAGTTTGCAAGTGGTATTTGTTGTTGCTTATGGATATTGGGTTTTATAATAAAATAGTATATAATTTATTTCAGTCTATATCAATTCACTCATATAACTGATCTTCATCAATCCAGTTTTGATTTGTTTTCATCGATTTCTATTACCAGCCTTGATCGTCGAATTCGTGCCCATCTCACTTTGTTTTGGAATTCGTACTTGGGTTCGTAACTCAATTTCATCGTCTATTTCTCTCGCCTCGAAAGGTGAGCACTCACTCACGATTAACGTTCTTTTATTTATTAGATTTGATTTCAATTGAAACGACAATTGAAATAAGCTACTGTTAGTTAATTACACTGTTATATATGTTATTACCTGTATCAGGTCACCTGTGACATCTGACACCATTATCTGTTAATTATTTATGCGATGATAATACAGTTTGGCTGATAATTGATTGATTGTTGATGTTTATATTGGACATTAAATTGTTAATGTTAAAATGATAAATAGTATGCAATTGAAATTGGTATAGGATAGTTAAATGTTAAATTTGATTAAATGACATTTGTATAATATGACCCATTTAACTGTCAAAATTTATTAACACGTAGGATTTGTTTAATTACATCTTGAACCAATGAATGTATGTTGTTAAGTTGATGATGGATGAAATTGTAATAGATGACAAGTGAAAACCGTAATGTAATAATCTTTAATCTACATGAAATGATAGTGTAGATTCTAGAAATAATTATATTAATTCGTACAAATAACAATGCGAATTAATACGGTTATTTCGGGATTATTTAAATTTATTGTTGGATTGTTATTGTTTGTTGTTATTGCTTGTTTATTTACTTTGACACCATCCCAGTTATCACACTGCAAGTTCCCTTTACTATGCTTTGATTTTGAATTGAATTGGAATCGGGTTGAAATGATAAATACCCAAATTGAACTTTGACCTAGGATAGAGAATTAAATAAAACCCGATTGGTCAATAATTTGATTTAAAATAAAACGAAGATTTTAATAGAATAAATAATATGGTTTTGAAAAGAAGTTGAAATTTGAATTTTTAATGGTAGGAAAATGTTAATATTTAACAATCTGAAACAAAATATTAACAATGTAATTGATGAAAGAATGTTGTTTAATTTGAGAAATGATTGAATTAAGTTTGAAATGATTTAATAATTAAGTTTGAAATTATAATTAAGTTTGAAATTATTAAACTTTGAAATGATTTAATAATTAAGTGGAAATTATAATTAAGTTTGAAATGATTTAATAATTAAGTTTGAAATTATAATTAAGTTTGAAATTATTAAACTTTGAAATTATTTAATAATTAAGTTTTGAATTATTTAATAATTAAATAAGATTGAATGATTTAATGATCAAATTGAATTGAATTCTTTAATAAGTAAAATTGAACTTTTGAATAAGTAAATTTTTACTTCTGAAATAAATGAAATTGAGTTCTTTATTAATTAAGTCTTGGAAAATATTTAAGTAAGTAAATAAGTGAATTGAATTTCTTTAACAAGAAATAAAATGTGATTTATTGAAATTAATGTAAGACTTGAAATTTAAAGAATTTGGTTTGATGAATTTAATTTAATCAAATTTGTAAGTTTTGATATAATGAAGTTGAATTTTTATAATGGATTTAATGAATTGGAAATTTACTAGAAATTATTTTGAATGGCAAATTTACTTAATGAATATTGAATGAAATCGATAAATGAAGTTAAATTGATTTGAATGTTAAATTAAATTAATTTAAATGATTTCGGAATGAAACTTATATACGAACTTGAATCAATATTTGAATTGTTTTAAATAGAAATTGAAATTGAATTATAAGATTTTGAAATGCTAATTTGGAAGTTTTGAAACGTAAATTATGGATATTGATTTGGAAAGACAAATGAAATGTTTGTTTATAAATTCTAATTGGAATTGAATTTGATTTGGTTTTGAAATAAATAAACGACCAATTGGTGTAATAATTACGAAGTTATTAAAGAGACCGGAATCGGTTATGGATATACTCTCTATCTAAACCGAAAACCACTTTAATAACTATATGCGGAGTGATGATCTAGAATGAAGTGGTTGGAATGATGTTCGTGATGACTGAAGAAAGAGAACGATAATGGATAGCCTTGACACCTGTGTCAAAATGGAAATGACTAAAACAGGAGTCGTGCCGGGCCAATGGAGGATTAGCTACCTCAAGTGAACACACTTCTTCGAACTACTCATTACTTGTTCTTGATTGGTGCACCCTTGATTTTTGGAGTGTTGTTTCACGGTGTTGCGGGCGCTGCGGCGTTGCGTTCTCACCAGTCCGGATCAGGCAAACGGTAGTATCACTACCTTGGGTATTGCCTCATGTGCCTTGTCATACTTGTATTCCCTATTCGTGACCACTACGAATTTGTTTTGTACCTTTAGTATATGGATTGCCCTCTGGTGACTTCCGGTTTTGGGGAAACTACGGTCTTGTATATGCTTTTGGGAATAAAAATGTGTTAAGGGTGGAATGGGCCATGACTTAACACTATTTTGATATCTTTATATTACTGATATACATTATCTACTTAGCGTACATTACTACCTAGTAGATAGTTTAACGGATCCTTAAAGGATGGTTATTCCAACATCCTTTGAGTTACTTGTATTTCAATTGCTATTTCACTTGAGTTGGATTTATAAATATAAGAATGTTAATCCTGACTCGAGTGTCTTGTGTTTTTGCTTTACGCTCGAGTCAGACTGAGTGTACCAGTATTCGAGACTCACCTTTGGAGTTGGAGCTTTGCTTGAAGATCCAGCCATCTATTCTGCTTTCAGTATTCGATGATTCCAGTGATGTATTCTGATTTGTATCTGATGTATCGTATTACTCTTCCGTTGTATCTGGTTTAACTCTGATGTAACCCATATATTTATATAGTAGCTTCATGAACTACTATCTCTTTTATTTCCGCTGCACTTATTACTCTGTGTCTGTGATCTGTGATTATTTATTTACTGTATATGTTCAGTTTTGCCAAATTTAAATTAACAACGCGGTATTTTGAGCAAATCAACTCCGGCATAAGTGTATACCTATACACTTATAATGGATGCGAATGGTCCAAAATAGCGGGTCGTTACAAAAGCCATAGGTGGCTATAGGATCTATCAGAACAAATACAACAACTCAAATGCAAAACACATCACAGAACAGTAGATAATCAGATATATGCACATATACAGATACATCACAGAGTATACAAAATGATACATCATATATGTGGTATGATGACCACAATATAAACACGAGTCAAAAGAATATACATATTATAGTAGCAACAAAAAGGACTACACAAAAGCCACAACAAAAAGAGCTAGCAGAAAATTCCATGCGAAAGCAGAATAGGCTAAGTCCAAAGGGTACCTAACTTGAAACACCTCGGTCTAACCCGAGTATAAAATACACGGGTCAGTCTAGCTAAACAAATCAGTTAACAAGGATAAGCAATAATATAAGCATAAGGATAATGTGATAATATTCTCGAGTGAGAAGGGACAACTAAAGTGTATGATTACATCAAGTGATAATATGGTACCACTACACAAACATATAATCTCAAAAGAGATAAAATAACCCATAAAACGCTAAAAGTAGCGAGCCGCATATCATCGGCATTCATAAAACATCAAATATGGTTTAGGAGAAAACCTAAATCTGCCATCTTGGCAAACCCAAAACGTGCATAAAGAGATCTCATCTCAAACACGCCATAAGGCAAATATATCTCCAAAGAGGAGAATAAAATCTCAAGTAAACGCCAAAAGGAAAATCTCATATAACACCAGTGTAGGCAATTCAAATCTCAAAAATAGGACTTCCAAGAGTTCAAATTCCTAAAAGGTAATCGCCACAAATATATATCGAAAGGTTCAAAGGACCAATTCCGAAAAGGGGCGATACACTAGGGGAAATAGTCAAAGAAACCATCTCAAAAGTGTTTGCACGTGCATGTGGCCGAAGCCTTGCCAAGTACTGTTATCTCAAATAGGTACCTCGCCCGAAGGCAAAACGTCACAATAACAAATACACTGCAATGGCAAATATGACGCAATGGAAAACGTCTCGAAGACAAATACGCCGCAATGGCAAACGTCTCGAAGACAAATACGCCGCAATGGCAAACGCCGGAATGACAATGACCCGTAGGTCTAGTACTGGCACGCCGCAATGGCAAATGTGTCACAAACTCTCGAATAGGAACCCGAATAGTGTTAATGTACGTCCCATACCAGACGTTCGCACTAAACGGTTTACTAATCGCAAGTCAATTTCACTCAAAGCAGTAAAATGTTTACCTCATCTCATCGGTAAACTCGACCCGAAGGTCAAAACGATCAAACGGACAAGTCAGGAATTAACCGATAAGATAAACGCACGTGTCCCATACCACGTGTTTTACCAAACCGTTTAATTTTCCTTCTCATTCGCTCGAATAGTGCAAAAATGTGTATTTTATATATAAAATAATTTATTTGAGAAAACAGGTTTTTAAAATCATTTTCCGAAATCAATTTTTGAAGACGATATTTGAAAATATTTTATTATAGAGAATAAATAGATTTAGTAGCTTAAAATAATTTAAAAATATTACATAATAATTATTTTAATGCCAATTTATTTTAAAAATTATTTCAAAATTGTTTGGAAAAATCTGTGCTCGAAATCAAAGAAATCACTAAAAATTGTCATTCAAATTCAATTCAAATTTGAATTTCAAATTCATCAAAACTTGGCTAGCTTATTGATAGGCATCATAGCCCTCAAAATATTTCAGAAATATCACAAAATATGAAGTAAAAGTCAAAAATCGAACGGAAAATGAACATAAAAATACTTGGGCAAAATAATACTCAGGTCTGAAATCTTCTCTGGGTTCAAATTTCAGACATAAAACAGGTTGCCGAGCTACCTTTGATTGAACTAAAAATTGGTGTTCATAAATTAGAAAACTTCATCTTTGAAACAAAAAAATAATCAATGAATTCTAAATGAAAACGAAAAAGTTACGTTGTCTCAAACATGAACTCACACCATGTTTGTAACAGTTCAACAAGAATGTGCCCTGGCCTAAAAATCCATTCTGGGTTCAACTTCCAGGCATAAAACAGAGCACCAAACAGCATCGGATTGAGCTCATAATTGGTGTACTTATAGTATAAGACTTTATATTTCAAACAAAAGAAGAATAATTCAATTTGGATAAAGTATGAGGAAGTTATGTTGTCTCAAAGTTGAACCCAGGCAGTGTTTTCACTGTAAAAATCTGGGCAAAAACATGCTCCGAGTCAAAGTTCGGCAGCATATTTATATAAGCTATATACGTCGAAATCACTTGAAATTTGGTACGCTTATATTACAAAACTTTTTCTTTCAAACAAAAAAATAATCACCCAATTTCAGTAAGAAATGAAAGATTTATCCTACCTCAAACATGAACTCAGGCCATATTTGCAGCAACTCAGAAAACAGTTTCTACAGGCAAAAATCTTAGTTTTGTTGATTTTGCAGCATCGGTTTGAACACGCAAATGACAATATTTTTCAACCAATTTTTTCATAAATAAAGTTCAACCTATAAACTTGACTAAAAAAAGATCCGGCAGCATTTCGTTGTCGGAGATGAAAGTTATGGACAGCCAAGTTGGCACTTGAGGCCAGAAACGAAAACAAGAACAGCAATGAACAAAAACTTGTACAACCAACGAATTTAGCTACTGATTCAATATTTTTGGCCAGTAGATGTGAGATTTTAGTCTCACCTTAGCTACTTACTGAAATACCAAGGTTTAGGCTAGCAAGATGGCGACTTTAGCTCGATTTGGGGCTAGAAACACCTGCTAGAAGCAAATGAAGAACATGCAAAACCATAGACAGTAAAAATTAGAAAACTTCTTACTGTAATAAGAATTTGGTGATGAAATTCAGTAGTTTGGAGAGGATTACCTTAGATTTATCACTAGCTAGCAAAAAGATTTGAATTTGGTGAGTTTAATTGAAGATTTGAGCTTGATTTTGCAATTTGAGAATGTTTACTGTCTTTTTTCTTTTCAGCTGAAGGAAGAAGAAGGAGGTAAGCAAATGAACGTACATCAACTCTTTTTTTTTCTCCTTCTAACCAGGCTTAGTGAGGTAATGGGTTGAATTGGACCCAAATTAAAAGGAAAATAAGGTGGCTTAAGATTAAAATCAACACTTGGCCAAAATATGTGTGCATATCATATATACCCACAAATAAAAATCATTTTCTCACAAGTTTTACACAAGAAGATTATGAAAACTTGTATACATATAAAATAAAACATTTTCCACCAAATAAAAAAATTAATTTATATTTTTAAAACATTTTTATTATTAAAATCCTTAATATAACAAAAATACACCATTTACTCAAATAATTGAATAAAACATTGTTTTTAACTTCTAAAATTCCACAAAATTTATTTTCTCACTAAGAAAAATATTTCAAACTATTTCCAAACATAATTTATAGCCAAAACTTATTTTTAAATCAAATTCCACCTTTTTTTATTTAAATAAACAACCTTTAAAAATCAAATACTTCCTTTAAAAATTATTAAAAGAAGTAATTGGCAATAATTAATAAAATTTTTGCATTTTCTCCAAATATAAATCATTTTCCATTCATTATTAACCCAAAAAAATAAAATAAAGCTTTTAAACTTTATTTTCACATTTTATTTCCCAAAATTCATTGTTTATTATAAATCAGCAATTTAAAATCTCCAATTTTAATTTAATTCACAATATTAAATCATAACTACCGTTATAATTTAATATTTACAGGTAATCTCCAAAACCAGGGTTGTTACAATATATACTTGGTATAAAGATCTATAGAGGTTGATCTAAGCGGCTTTAGGACTGTCATAATCTCTATACATAGATACAATACTGAAAAGGTTCCAGTATGGAGAATCCCAAGCACGGAAATATTCCGATGCAATCTTAAGTCATCATTTCTAAGAAGGACGCTCCTTAAACTGATGAGGGGAAAGAGCATATAAAGAGGATCCCGTATGCTTCAGCAATCTGTTCCATATTGTACACTATGTTATGTACTAGACCAGCTGTGCTATATGCAGTAGGATGCGTAAGTCTATACCAGTTTAATCCTGGAGAAAAGCATTGGACTGTCGTAAAATGTATACTAAAGTATTTAAGAAATACTACAGACGTATTCCTCATTTATGTGAATGGAGACCACCTTATGATGGTGTATATTAACTCAAGTTTTCAGAGTGATATTAACGATAGTAAGTCGATGTCAGGTTACGTAATTACTATAAACGGTGGGGTCGTCGATTGGAAAAGTACCAAACAAGAAATGGTTAGCTATTCCACGGTGGAGGCCGAGTATACCACCCTCAATGAACAGCTAAGGAAATGGTTGAGATGGCGAAAATTTTTAAGTGAGCTAGAAGTGATTCCCGACATGGAGAATCCGATGGAATTGTTTTGCGACAACAATACGGTGATGCAGATCGCAAAGGATCCTAGAGCACATAAGAAATCCCGACACATTCTTCGAAAGTCCCACCTAATTAGAGAATTTGTTAAGAAGAAAAATGTCGTGATACAAAGAGTAGATATAAAGGACAACATAGCAGATCGATTCACAAACGGACTAGCTTGGTCAGTTCTCGGTAAGCTGATTGAAGGGATGAGATTGAGATTCCATGATTGACCTCAAGTGCAAGTAGGAGACTGATAGCGTTAGGGTATGCCCTAGAGGAAATTCTATAAATTATTGTAAATTGTTAATTCTGTAATAAAATCTCGTTTGAAATAATAGGTATTTTTCTGTTATATACATGTTATAATATGTTATATTAATTAAATATTTATTTATATTTAATAGAAAATCCATAAATGGTATGATCTGTGATAGTAATTACAATGTGTTGTAATCATGAGCAATTCACCATGATATAATAAACATATCATTTTAAATATTCCTAATTAAGATGTATCAAGACTAAATATTGATAATCTGTTGAAACTAGGGTAGTAACACTCTTCAAATATTGGACAATGTATTACTTATAGCTACTGGAAGCATCAAAGGGCTACATACTGATAGCTATTAGATTATGGAATGACTCACTTGATAGTTTTATGTTGGTTAATATAACTAAGGTCAAACAAAAAATATTGACAAGACAAAATTATGCAGTCTCTTGACTTCAGTAGTACTGAAATTCAATGTAGATACTCCACTTTGATTATGGTTAAATCATGGCATGGCATCTATCAAACAACTATAGTTGGATCCAAATTGAAATATTCGAAGTGAAGCACTATGCGATAGAAAATTCGTCTTCTTGGTTATATGAGGTTAGTATCACGATCAATTGAAGTTAACTCAAAGTTAAAGTCTTTGGCCTAAGTAATTTGGTTAACAATAATTGTTATTATTAAACCAAGGAATCTGTGTTTGGATTATACAAGTTGAATGCGAATGATATTGGAATTTTGAAAAATACCAAATTCCATAGGTCCTAATGCAATAAATTTTTAATGAAGAGACTTGGTGTAAATAATTTTCACTCTTAGGGACCGCTTAAAATAGTAAAATTAAATTTTACCAAAACTGTGTAAGCGATAAATTAGACCAAAATGTTACACCGCTCGCTAAAGTGACGTGTAAACATTAATATTCGAATTATTCGATATTAATAACTGACTGAATTTACACCTGAGAGTCACACAACCGCAATGTTGAATACTCTGAATACCATATGATTTAATTAAACTATAATTGTTATAAATTAATTAGATTAATTAATATTTTTGAAATATTAATTATAAAATATTATTAGATTTAGTTATATCAGTGTTGGAAATAGTGTGTACATAAAAGTTATGTACACGCGTATCGATATACGATATCGATGTACATTTGAGTTTGATTTAAATATGGATTTACTGATATGGTTTGAAATACCATACATGCCCATATAGTCTAGGTATGGTCGGCCATGAAGTAGGGAAAAAGGGAGATATTTTAGATATTAAGGTTTGAATTGGTGGAGAAAGAAGTGGTAAAAGAACAGATTCAGATCTCCTCTTTCCCCTCCCTCTCTTCTTATTTAAACCCACCACCCTCTTTGCTTGCAACCAAATTGGTCACAAACACCTAAGAACAAATTTTTGTGGAGAAGTAAGTGAAGAAAATAAAATTAAACCGAGGAAAAGATTAAGCTAATAACAAATAAAAAGTAGTAAAAAGAAACAAAGAGATTTATAGTGGTTTGGCGTTGTATGCCTACGTCCACTTTGAAGATTATCTTTATTGATCACTTATAAATCTAATTATAGCAGTCGGGAATAGAGAACACTTGATTACAATAGAGTCTAGAGTAACAAGCAGCGTAAAGATCCTCAGAACGACCCATTAGGCCTGTATTTATAGGTGAAGACGACTGCTAATCTCTCTGAAACTTCGGTTGAAGGAATTTTAACCCACATGGGCCCAATAGAGGGATCGCTAGGCCAAACTCCCAGTGAGGAGGGATCGGTACCAATCCCTTCATTGGTCGATTTTTGGGAAGCGATCCCTATGGTAGCTTCTGCATGTTAAAATATGTTTGCCCTTCAATTCTCATATCATTTAGACATTGGAGCTCGAGTTATTGTTTAATCTTTGACTTGATATCACTTGTGCATTGCTGAAAGTCGAACCCTCTGTAGGGATGCATGCCGATCCCTCGAAGTTTGTCCTTATGACGTGTGATCCATAGGGTAGGTCCTTTAGGGTCAATATACCTTGCCCTCCAAATTTCATATACTTTGGACTTGTAAATCTTGAGATATTGATTTTTGAATGTATGAATGCACTTGAACTTAGATGCACACCGATCCCTCTTCAATGTAGCCTGTCGATCCCTTTTGGTTGAATATGTTGATCCATTCCAATATGCCATGCTATGCCGAACCCTTCCATTCATTGAGCCATATTCCATGCTTTGAGCATCCTACATTGTACATCCATCAAATCCGTTCAATTTTGACTTCATATAACCATATGTACTTGACTTTCGGGACCCACAATCATCATTCGGGAATCATCGGTCTTGACGACAGTCGAATCTAACTCATGCAATCAATTCAATATCATCGGGCTAGAATGCCGGGTAACACTTGCCCTCCAAAGTACGTCTTGTAATTAACATGACGTGCTTTGAATCGTTGAGTATGAGATCGATTTAGCTTTCTGAATAGTTGTTATTCTTTTATCGAATCGTTTTTCCAAGGCGTCGAATTCCTCATTGATTTTCCTGACACTTGGTCAATTTCCAATAATATAAATCCAGTGTTATATCCCATAAACTAATATATATGAATCCGGTTCTACGAGACTAGCAAGCTTTTGTTATCTGGTCCAGCCTCGAGCTCGGGGGTTTTAGGTTTGACTTCGATGTATGTCGCACGTGCATATTCATATACACGTTTTTGTTGTTGACTCCCCAAACATTTTCGAACATTTACGGGTCATTGCCAATTTTCATAGTATTTTGTATGTTCATAGCCGAACCCTTATAACCATTTTTTATCCATACATTTCATCATCATTTTTTTCATCACTTTTTTTTATTAATTCGTAGGGGTCGGCATGCATTATGTCGATCCCTCCTCTCCAATTCTTATTGCTACAGAGATCGGCATACCTCATGCCGATCCCTCTCTGTCTTCATATGCTAGCATTTGGGTCGAACCCCTAGTCCACATATATAAAGTAGCATTCCTACTTCTCTGTACCTTCACTTGCTTCATTCTCTTGCTACCCTCCTATTTTCCACAACCAAACTTTCTCCAAGAGCTGAACCCTTCCCCTTCACTCTACCATCGCTCTAATCAATTAACTCACCTTCTTTACTTAATCTTAGACCATCGTTCCACGCTCCAACCAAACAATAGCCTAATCTTTTCCTTCTACGGTTCGTCTTCAACTGAATTAGGTAAGTTTTCCATCTTACTTTTGACTTTAAGGCAAGGTAATAGATCCTACTTCATTGATGATAGTTTGATTCATGACGAAGTGGATGATTGTGGACATAGGTTGTTTGGAGAAGACGAGGTGTGGATAGGAGTTGAGCTTGGCAGAATGACGAAGAAGGAAAAAGAAGAGGAAGCGAAGGAAGGGTTGGTGTTGGAAGCTTGGGCGTAGACCGATCCCTCATTTGTTGATAAGGGATCGGTATTGCGGCCTGACGAGTGGATGGTAAAGTAGAGGGGTTGGCATGATTAGGGGTCGGCAAACCTATGCTTAAATAATGGGATCGATGGTTTAAGGAGAGAGGGGTCGGTATGATTTGTAGGAGGAATGGGATCGAGCTTTTTGGTAGAAGATGGTGAAGCAGAAGATGAAGTGAAGGGGTCAGTAAGGCTTGGGCAAAGAGAGGGATCGGTAAAGTGGCTTTGGGGTAGAGTTCGATATATAGGGTTCAGTTCATAGGGATCGGCAAAAGGACTTGTAAGGTGTCTTTGAACTTTTAAACTAGCCTAACCTTACTTGTTTGATACTAATCCATCCAACAAACTCGGACATATAGTGACATTGAACATTAAAACATGCATATTTACTACTGAACTTGAGATTGAACAATCAAATCCTCAGAACTTTCAACATACACTAAAAATTTACAAATGGACTTCAACGACAAACTCCACACTTCGATATACCGACAGTCGATCCTAAAGCTTTTATAACTGATCAATCTCTCTGCCATTTGTAACGGTCAGAGATGAAGATCACTCTGGTCGGAATCCAGAGTCTTGTCATCTAATTTCGTTTTTTCTGATTTTAAACTGTTTATATCTGCCATACACTTCACTATATTGCACAAGCTTACACTTAACATGGGGGGAATAGGTAAACTTTTCTAATCCCGCTTAACTACTAAGTATAGCTATATGGACTCCAAACGCTCAGAGCGTTTAGCTAGTATGTCTTCCGAACCGGCCATGCAACACGTTGATCCTGAAGCAAAATCAAGTTCTGCGACTATATCCGGTAGGCTTTCTACCATCCATCAAGCAGAACAGATAGAAGTTTTCGGCCCGTCGATCGACCTTTTCTTAGATGTTTCGGTCCTCCCAGCGGAGGATATAATCCCTACTCCCGATGCAGTAGAGGGTGTTATTCTTCTAAATAACCCAATAGATTCTCAAGCCTCCCGAATTGGTGAGACTGCCCTTCACCGGCTATGTTCTACACATGGAATTCCATTTGTAGATGTCATGGTTCCTTCAATAAATGACAGGCCTCACTTTCCCCTGGTGGGGTACACGGTGTGTAACAAATTTATATGTTGGGCCGGATGCGTACCGCCCTTCAATTCGTTTATTTGAGAGATGCTAAGATATCTTGGAATAGCTCCCACTGAACTCCATCCAAACAGTTATGTCTTCATACATGGAACCTTCCTGCTATTCATGAGAATTTTATTTCGTCTGCCAACTCCCGAAGACATAAGATTCATTTACAACTTCAAACGGTGGTCAGGAAGTCCTTTCTATGTTTTTCTTAAACCTTTGTTGAACTGCCAAATCTTGATGGGCGCTTGGAATAAACTCTCTCTGTTTAAGTACGAGTGGTTTTATGTTCGATGTCCACCTGGCTTCGTGAGGCGATGGTTGTAAGGACGTAAGTGTTGCCTTCATTTCATTCTTAAGTCCTTTAATCCAAGTCATATTTTTGAATCTATTAACATCCGAAATTCCTATAGGTGTCCGCCCGCGTCTTGAAGACGTTAGTTTTTCAAGAGCGGTCGTCACTATTCGTGCTACCCCTGTCGAAGATAGGGATATCAAACTTCTTGTAACCGATGAGTTGCTATCTTTATTCGGGTTGCTAGAGGAGGGTCGTAACATCGGGCTCCCCGAAAGCACAGCATTGCTAAGAAACATTACAGAACAAAAAAGATATGCCATCAATCCTGTCGTGCACCCTTCCTAGAGGACTCAGGCTGACATTGAAGAAGGTAAGATTAGGGGTTCTCAGGCCAGTGAATTTGGAGACGTTGACGTAGGCCCAAGCAAGGCGCCCGTGGTAGAACCGTCGCAAGGCGCGTAATCTCAAACACCCACAAAGAGAAAGAAGAGGCTGGCATACAAAATTCGTAAAAGGGTAACTACTGCATATCCAGAATTTGTAATTACTAATATTGAAGAAGAATATTCTTCCCAACATTTGGAAAGTTCGCTGAAGGGATTTTCAAGTCTCCAAATTCTAGATGATATTATGACCTACGACTTTCCAAATATCAATATCGAAGGGCTCAGTTCTCCTACTAGGAGTGATAAAGGCATTCTTCCTTCCGATAAAGGAGAGAGAACTCCCATGAGCAAGGCTACAGCCACCGGTCTGTCCGGGAGGGAACACTAGGACACTCACAACCACATGCACTTCACTACACACTCTTCATTAATCTTTCGCACAATAATTACTCACATGTTCTTATTTGGTCTTTAAAGGTGCAATGACTCAGTCCTAGGCCTTCGATCGCTTAAGAGGTTCTTCAACATATCATCGATCTAGCCACGACTTGAAATCTAGCCGGTGCAAGGAAAAAGACGATGGATGGGATAAAAGCTATCATTCAAGGGAATCCTCCTCTTCTAAGCACACGTCCCAGTCCCAAACATCATGCCAAGGAGATCATCCTAATTTTTCTGCTTACAACGGTGACCATCCTCCTTACGGCGGTCCTTATATCGCCACATCACATGAGCAACATTTCGGCTCTTCAAGCTCTAAGCAGTCTCATAACCGTAAATCAAGCAAACATCCAATTACTCTTTCTGATCCTTCCTTGTCGGCCGCTGCTCCTGACATTTCTACAGAGGAGAAATTGTTTGAGCTTAAGGCCACTTTCCTAAAAATAGGCTTCGATGGGCTTAAATTCCTTCCTACAGTACATATGATTCCGGGGCACGCCAGAGCGAGTTCTCTTGCATGTGTCAATGATGTGTTGGTGCAACATGAATCATTTCAACACTTGGCAAAAAACTTTTTTGAAGTGTCAATTGAGAGACAACATGAAATAGATCGTCTCAAGCTAGAGGTGATACGTAATAAAGACATATTCAAACACCAAGATGTCAAGCTGTCGGAATTGACAACAAAACTTGTCGAGGCGGAGAACAATGCCAAGGAAATTGCAGTGGCAGGGAGCCATTTAGAACCTTCTCATAAAAAAGAACTTGATGCTGCCCTCAATAGCAGCGGGGCACTTGCTTTGGAAAAAGATTCCTTGCAAAAGGAAAACGATGTTTTGGCCCGCCGCATCGAGTAACTTGAGAAGCTTCTCAAAAAAGAAAGGGAAGAGAAAATTGAGGCTTTAGAAGAATTGCAAAAGCACTGCGAAGAGGTGGTCGAAGCCAGGAGCCTGAAAATTAAACTTGATGAGCAGTTCGCTATAATAGAAGCTCTTAAAGTGGAGGCTCGAGAGGAAGGCCGCAAAGAAATGATTGAACAAATTGGATCCTAAGTGAAAGATGCTAAAGAGTCTAGTAGGAATGAAATCAAGGACTTGTTTGATCCATTGATCATCGAATATAACGCCAAAGTCCTCATTCACCGCGACTTGAATTTTTTTGCCGAAGGTTATCTTGAATCACTTGCTAAAGCTTGGGAGCACATCGTTGAGATGAAAAAGAGATAATTGGGTGGAGCTAAACTTGATGAAGGAAAATTAGTGCGGGAGATCCTCCGCGGAAACGAACCCCTAGATCTGGCTGCCACGAAACTCCGATACTTTAATGCTTCTACGCCTACTGAGAAAGGGGAACATATTGTCGGATCCTCAGAGGTCGATCCTAAGGGTCCCTCTTCTTTCCAACCAGCTGGAGCATCAGACTCCTTCGGCACGGAGCAGGACTTAGGCTATGATTCAGATAAGCCCGACTATCAATCCAAAGTGTTGTCCCATATTTAGGAAGGAGGTACCCCAGCAACCATCGAGAGCCAACTGAATTCGGGTACCACACTTTGCTTTCCAAATTATGATAGGCTTTGTTCTTCGCGCCCAATGGTTTTAAGCTTATCTCCCTATTTTAACAAATTTTGCAGGTGTTCCAGGTCTTGGTCAAACTCCTAAAGGCAATGCTATAGTGCAGCAACAAGAGAAACCAACAGAAATTTCAATGGTCTCTGATGTATCGGGGCCTGATGCTCAAGTCATTGGAACTCTTGATGATGATAAGGCCAAAGATCCACTCCCAACGGATGAATTTGATGATGTTGTGATTACTGGTGCCTCCGAACGAACCGATGGGATTAGCTTGAAAGAGCATATCAAAAAGGAGGGGTTGCTTAAGAAAAAGGCTAAAGCTGAGCTTGTCGAGGTGGACATCAACGATCCACACCTTATCCCATTACAGGTTACGCCATCGAATTCAGCGAATTTTGAGTAACTATACTCCTGCCCCCAATCTTAGGTTAACGGGGTTAGATGTTGGATGGTCGAACTCCATCCTTAGCAAGTTTATACTCCTTCTATCAGTTTCAGGCTAGAGTTTATGGAATAGTAATTCGTCAAACTCCACTCATCTATTCGTTTATGCTCATATCCGCACTCTTGGGATAGGAGTGAGTTGATGGGTGGTCGATTCGCACCAAATCTATGTTTATACTCTAGTCCGCACTCTAGGGACTTAGAGTTATTTCGTGGGTGGTTGATTCACACTCGATATATTTTTATACTCCAGTCCACACTCTAGTGACTTAGAGTTATTTTGCAAGTGGTCGATTCACAGTCGATTTATGTTTATACTCCAGTACACAATCTAGGGACTTAGAGTTATTGCGAAGAGCATTCGGATCGCACTCCCCTTAACTGGTTGATTTGCCCCCCAGGATCTGTGGTTTGATCTAGCGAGTGATCGATCGTGTCACGATCGCTCTCATTTTATCTCAGTCCCACAGTTTGGCAGGATTTATTTGGTCATCAGATGGTCGGGCACATTTATTCCTCCTTGTTTATCCCATCCATTGGATTATGAATGGGAGTTGTCAAATGAACAAGAAGACCAAGCTCATCTTGTGTAGTCCCATTGGGAATTAGCGTAATTGATTAATTTCAAACTCTGGGAGCCTGTTTATACATATCTGCATCATTTAGTTTCACTACGTAATTAATACATAATGCTACAGGAAACATAAATATAAAGCAAGTCTAGAATTTTATTCATTAAACGGAAAGGAAAAACGAAAACTGTCTTGTAACACATTTGTAAAATCAAATGCTAAAGCAAATTCTAAAAGCAAATACAACTAAAATGAAAAAGAAATAAAATAAGTGAAATAGCATCGTAGATGCTTGCTATTCCACGCCCTTGGAAGTGTGATGACATCGACAGTCACTGGCTTGAAAGTTTCTTCTCCAAGCCTCTGTTCAATGACATATGGTCCTTCCCAGATTGGATTCATATGCGATGGGGTAGGAAAAACCCATTTCAGGATGAGATCGCTAATTTCAAAGGATCTAGATCGGACTTTAATGTTGTAATACTAGGCGACTCGGTGTCGATGTGCAACTGCCCGCAAATTGGCTTCCTCGCGCTTCTCATCTATAAAATCAAGGGATTCCAAGAGTAGATCTTTATAAGTTTTAGGGTCGTAGTAACTCACTCGATGAGAAGGAACTTCGAGCTCAATAGTAATGATGGCTTCGGAACCGTAAGCAAAGGTAAATGGAGTATGGCCAGTCGCGAACTTGTGGGTGGTCCTGTAAGCCCACAGTGCTGTAGGGAGTTCATCCACCCGCCTGCCTCTAGCCTTCTCCAAACACTTCTTCAGAATGTACTTTATGATTTTTTTTACAACTTAAACATGTCCATCTGCCTTAGGGTGAGTGACCGTTGCAAATCTCTTTTCAATACGATATCTCCAACAAAAATCTTTGAATTCAACACTGTCGAATTGAGTCCTATTATCGGTTATGACGATTCGCGGAAGACCGAAGCGGCATATGATGTTTCAGACAATAAAGATGGTTACTTTCTTGGTTGTGATCGTGGGTAAAGGTTCTGCTTCAGCCCATTTGGTGTAGTAATCAACTACGACAATAGCGTACTTTGCGCCACCTTTAGAGATTGATGAGAAGCCGATAATATCTATACCCCACATGCAAACGGTCATGGGCTGACCATTTGCGTGATTTTCATTGGCGGAGCTCTTGGAACTTTTGCATATATCTAGCATCTATCACATCGTCTTACATAATCAGTGGTGTCTCGATTTACGGTTGGCCAATAATATCCGTAATGGAGTATTTTCTTCGCTACAGTCTGCCCCCTAGTGTGATCACCACATTCCCCTTTATGAACTTCTCTTAGAACATGTTTTATCTCATCATAAGTGACATACCGGAGTAGGCGAATAAAGAAACCTTTCCTGTAAATAATTCCTTCCTGCATGACATACCGCGAAACTTTACAAAGGAATTGTCGCTTTTCATTTCTTTTATCTGGTAGGACTCCATGCAATAAATAGTCTTTGATGGAGTCATCCACGATTCCCTCTCAGGCTCCGCCTCCAGTGTCTGGTCGATTTCTATAATGTTTATACTTAGGGCATTTAATACTTCGACCGAAACCAAGCCCATTTTCTATGCGCCACCAGTAGAAGCAAACTTTGCTAATGAATTAGCCTCTCTGTTTCAATATCGTGGAGTATGTGAAATGTCATAGTACTCAAATTCTGTCAATAACTCTTGGACTTGGGTAAGGTATGGGGCAAGCCGTTGTCCCTTAGCTTGATAATATCCCCTAACTTGATACGCTACCAATTGCGAATCGCAAAAGATTTAAACTCTGCTATAAAATCTGCCAATGGCTGACCCTGGATAGCCCTATGAGGGAGATAAGTAATATTAAATTGAATTAGCTCTATATTCCACTTGGGTGACCTTCTAGACGTCTCAGGTCGCTGTAGGACCTATCGTAACGGCTGGTCGGTGTAAACACTGATCGGATGTGCCTTGACATATGGACGAAGCTTCCTTGATGCAATCAATAAGCAGTATGCCATTTTTTCTATTTTCGGATAGTTCCTTTCAGCTCCTATTAATCGTTTGCTGACGTAATACATCGGCCTCTGGATCTGATCCTCCTCGCGAAGCAATGCAACTCTTATAGCAAGTGCCGATACGGCTAAATATATATACAAATCCTCATGGTCCATCGGTTTTGACAAGATGGGGGGTCTCTCCAAATGATTCCCCAAAGCCTGAAACACGTCTTTACAATCCTATGTCCATTCGAAGTTTCTTTTCCCTGTCCTAATCAAATCAAAGAAAAGAATGCATTTGTGGGTGGCTCTGGAGATAAATCGGCTTAAGGCAGCAACTTTCCCATTAAGACTCTGCAGTTGTTTAATAGTCCTTAGCGCTTGGATATCGCGGATAGCCTGAATCTTCTTGGGATTAGCTTTTATTCCACGAGTGTTAACAATAAAGCCCAAAAATTTCCCTGATGCAACACCAAAAGAACACTTCAAAGGATTAATTTTCATTTTGTAATGTCGGAGAATGTCAAACATTTCTGCCAAGTCTCTAATGTGGTCACTTGATTGTCATGACTTCACGAGCATATCATACACTTTCATTGTTTTTCCGATCTGATCTTTATACATCTTGTTGACCAAGCGTTGATAAGTAGCTCCTGCATTCATTAATCCAAACGACATTACTACAAAGCAGTATAATCCAACATCAGTAATGAAACTGGTGTGCCCCTGATCGGGAATATGAATCGGGATTTGGTTATATCCCGAGTATGCATCTATGAAAGATAGCAATTTGCGCCCTGTGGTTGAATCCACCAACTGGTCGATCCTCGGAAAGGGAAAATTGTCCTTTGGACAGGCCTTGTTCAAATCTGAATAATCAATGCTTGTTCTCCATTTCCCATTCGCTTTCTTCACAAGTATAGGATTAAATACCCATTTAGGGTAGAGGGCATCATAGATAAACCCGTTGTCTTTTAGTCTATGCACCTGCTCTTTGAGAGCAGCAAATCTCTCTAGATCCATGCCGCATCTTTTTTGCTTCACTAGGACATGCCTCGGGTCGATATTCAATGCATGGCTCACAATGGCACGCAAAATTCCACATATGTTAGAGTGAGTCCAAGCAAACACGTCTAGATTCTGTAACAACCCAAAATTTAAGCTATAATAATTAATTAACGAATTAATTAAATAATAAAATAACTTTGTGAAATTATCAGAATTGAGCATTGGAGTTGCACCATTGTGTCCGTGGTAATTTTCTGGTCAATGTCCATATATAGATTGTCAAAATCTGAGCTAGAATGAAGAAGTTACAAAAGAAAGAAGAAATCAGAAATTAAAAAGAAAAAAAATAATAAGGGCTAGATCGACCCTAGGGTCGACCCTCCCATCATCTAGCTCAACCTAACTTATATGGGGGTCGACACCCAAGTCGACCCGCCAAAGCATATGGACGAGTAATCTTCCAGATTACAAAGTGACGTGTTTTTCGATTTTTATTCCATCTCGTTCGTCCGTGCTTCCATCCGACGGTTCCCATCAAGCATATGACGTGGTTGCGCTAGATTTAATCTTCAAATCCAATGGTTTGAGATCCCCAAGTAACCCTATAAATAGACCCCTAGGCATAGCTATTTTTCTTATTCAGATTTTCTCCTATTCGAGTTCATTGCTAGAGGCTGGACCCTAGAAATAAAATATTTCTATGGAGGGAATCTTTCTGAAAAAATATTTATGCTCTGGGAATGGATCAAGGAAGACAAAGGACTAGAGCTGAGGACTACAAATGAGTGTTTAGTAATTATTTTAGATTTCTAAGCAATTTAAAATAATAGGGTTTCCAATAGTTGTAGTTTTTCTACAATTTTGGGATAACCTCTATGCAAGTTTATTTGCAGTTTATTTTTAAGTAAATTTTAGACTTGCTTTCCAGTTTATTTTCTCTTAGATATTTTATTTCAGTTAGTTGCAATTATTTACTATTATTTATAGTTTTCCCAATTATTTACAGTCATTTATTCTTATTTACATCTATTCCTTTTTAGCTGAAATTTAGTCTGTAAATGTTAGTTTCTTTTTATTCCTTTTTATGCGAATAGAATAAATAAAAGAGAATAATTCGCTAATATGGACTGAAATACAAGAACACTAAATTTATAGAAAATTAGATGTAAAGTAAGAAAGACTGTAATAGAAAGAAGATAGACTAAAATAGGCAAATTTAAGATATTTGCAAGCATAGTTATAACATGTAATTATAACTAAAAAAAGAAAATAGAAGAAATAGCAGAAGAAGCTTATTTTTAAAACTTAGACCTTGGGTCAAGTTAATAAGCAAAATTATAACACATAGGTTATAATTAGAGATAACAGAAAAGACTTATTTTAAGACTTATATTAAGTTAATAAGCAAGCAGAGCAGAAATAATAGAAGAGGCTTATTTTAAGACTTACACTAAGTTAATAAGCAAAGATAGAAGTAGGACCCATACCGGCAGCATTTCCTTATCAGTCAGGAATTGATGGTCTCACAATAGATTATGTGAGGCTGGGACACGCTTATGCTGAAGTAATGGTAAATAAGAGGTCAATAAATAGTAGCTCAAATCAAGGAATTTGGGCAAGTGGTGCAACTAGATTTTTATGTTAGGACCCGTACCGGTAGGATTTCCCTTTTATACTGACTGATGGTCTCACAATAGATCAAGTGAGGGTGGACACGCTTATGCTGAAGTAATGGTAAATAAGAGGTCAAAAGATGGAGCAACAGATAGTGCAAGCCAATGGTGGCCGAGCGTGCGGCCTCGGTGCAGGGATATAAGTCGCTATTGAGTTTCAAAGTGCTAAACAGGTGTCTTTTTGTTGTGCGACCCACAGAATAGGACTAGCTCACAGTGGCACAACAGAGATAGAAGGTCGATCGAAGGGTAGAATTAGGATTTTAGCCTAATTAAACTAGGATTGGGATTTCAGCCTAATCAAAGCAGTTTTAGAAAAGTGCAAACAATCCAATCAAAACTATCTAAGCAAGCAAACAGTTATACAGTATTTTATTCTAGCTTAATCTTTTCTTTTATTTCTTTTTATACTAGAACTGTTGCAAAGTCTATTATCCTTATCTTGCTTAAAAATACTAGTAATTATTTTCATTCACCAGACTTTTATTCTGACCCACTCCTCTATTTTCCCATCTTTCCCCCTTAGGCCAACAGAGGAAGGTCAGTAGATTTCAGCTTTCTTGGAGAGATATTCTTGGGGATTCTGCATGTATTCTTCTTCTTTTTTTTCAGCTTTCTTTTCATTTGACTTTTCGGATGTACTGGTACTTGATGAGAGGGATGATTTTATGATTTTGTGTACTCTGATGTTGTGTCTGAGATGGTATTTTTCATAAGACATGTGTATTTGCTATTTTGAGACATGCTTGGTTTTATAACTTATTTATGAAGTTTAATTTTTAATGAGTTACTATTTAAATGTTTCCGCTGTTTTATTTATTTGTCTTGTGAATCTTAGTCTCTGTAAAGTTTTTAGCTATACCTATAACGCACCATATCCTTTAGTGTGTCCATTTTGGATATACTAAGGGGTGTGGGGTGTTTCAGTTGGTATCAGAGCCTAAGGTTACAGGATTCCAAAAAACTTGTTTTAAAAGTAAATTATTTTTCAAAGTAACATGTTTTAAAAGTATCTTTCAGAAAGAAACTCTTAGAAATAGTTTTCAAGTATAAAAGAGTTTTTATAGAAATCCCCTTAAAAGTCCAGTTCAACCTTCTTTCGATTCTTTCGAGCCTAAATTTCCTTTCCATTGCATAGTATGGCTGACTGATTCCGTAGAGCTATGATACCATAGGTGCAAGGGCAAGCGCCCAATCCAGCACCAGCAGGTGGAGATCCCATTAATCCACCTACAGCACCCAATTTTTCTAAGCTATGCAAGGACTTCACTAGTCTAGGAGGCAAGACATTTTCTGGCACAGAGGATTTTGAGGAGGCACGAGCTAGGTTGAAGGATATGGAACGAATGTTTAGACTATTAGGATTGGAGAACCGATAGAAAGTTTAGCCTGCATCTTGGCAGCTGGAGGGAGCACTTAAAGAGGTTCCTAAGTCGGAAAGCTCTAAGAAGCCGTGGTGGAAGAACAATAAGGATAAGGACAAGAGGAAAGAGGAAGGACCTCAGAAGCGGATCAAGAAAAGTGGGAAATGTCATAGATGTGGATTGGTTGGTCATTACGCAAGGGACCGAAAAAATAAAATGATGAAGGGGAGGTGTTTCAACAATGGGCAGCCTGGTCACCTTGGTAGAGCTTGTCCTTACAGGACGGGGCAGAGAGCAGGTGCACCTACAGCGCAAGTATAGGCTTTCGATGCTGCACCTTCCAGCAGCAGACCAGGTAGAGGTAAGAAAGTCACCGTGGAAGGTTTGATCTCTATTTCTGATTTCCCCATTCGGACTCTTTTCGATTTTGGAGCATCACACTCTTTCATTTCTAGTTCCTTGGTTGATTGTTTGCACTTAGATATCTCTTTAGTAGTAAACCCCATAGTTGTTTCAAACCCCATAGGAGGATCAGCACATTTATCCATGATTTGTAGGGGTTTGAAAAATTTTATACTAGGTGTAGAGCTTGATTATGACGCCTATGTACTGGAATTTCGGGGTATGGGATGGTTTTGGGATGGATTGGGTATCCACTTGTGGAGCGATATTGGACTGCGAGAGGAGAGTCATTAGACTAGAGACATGCAGCAGAAGGACTCTCAAGGTTTCTTGGGACCCACAGGGATTAGTCATGTTGAGCTTCCTTTATTCCCTTGATTCATCACTAGAAGAGCTAGATTCCATTCCAGTCGTTTGAGATTTCCAAAACATTTTTAAGGAGGTTAAGGGACAACCCCCTAAGAGAGAGATCAACTTTAGGATCTATATGAATAACAATGCTAAGCCAGTAACATTGCCTGAGAGACACATGAAAGGAAGGAGTTAAGTAAGAAGATTGGTGAGCTATTAGAGAAAGGCTTCATCAAACGGATTCTTTGAGTGGTTGGTTATGCCGTTTGGGCTAACCAACACTCCAGCCTATATTGTAGATTTGATGAGCCGTGTTTTTGAAAGTGTCCTAAATAAGTTTGTAGTAGTATTCGTGGAAGACATTTTGGTGTTTTCCAAGGGTAAGGAAGAGCATGCTATTCATTTAGAGGAGGTTCTTTGTACACTTCACGTTCATCAGTGGAAGGAAAAATTCTTAAAGTGTCACTTTTGGCGTAAGGAAGTGTGTTTCTGAGGGCATAGAGAAGGTCAACACATGGAAAGAGTTTGAGAAATGGTTTTGTACATTTAAGTTCAAATTGTGGAAATCCAAAGAGTTGTAGGAAAAGATTGGAGATGTACAATAGATTCAGTTGAAAAGAAAAAAGCCCATGTATAGATAATTGCAAAAAATTATAATTGTTTCAAGTAAGTGGATTTAATGGTAGTGCCTTGGAATAAATATAAGCATAAAAGAGGAATAAGAATAAAAGACTTTAGTAAGGAAATGAGATTTTCAAGGTTTAGGAAGGGTACTCCTAGGGTAGAAAGAAGAAAATCCACTTTATGCCTAGCCTAATAAAATATAATTGTTAATATTTTTGAGAAAGTAAATATTGGGATTTTGAAAAAGAAGTGGTATGAAATTTAAATTGGTTTTTATATGATGTAAAATTTTGTTAAAAATGAAATTCTTTTTTTGAAGAATTATAGAGCATATATAGCTCGCTAGTTTCTTTGTAGGTAAATGAAGATTTTAAATATAAAAACCTAGAGTGTATTAAGTATCAAAAACATAGGTTATAACATTTATTGTTGTAATAGATGTTTTCAAAAAAAATATAAAGGGAGCATAGACTATAACATTATTGTTATAGTAGCTGACTCCCAAAGGAAATATTTTTACATGGTATATGAGATTTATTAGTATTTGTGTTTGAATGCATACACTAGTATTTTTGGGTTGTAGTAACGGTGTTTTACGCAACATCTATTTTGACCCAAATAGAAATGTGTTTTGAAAATAATTTCTAAGTATAGAAAAAAATAAGTGGTTTGTAAGTACACTTATTATTTAAATAAGTATGAGAAAAGGTTTTCTAGTTATGGATATATTAAAATGGTTTTGAAAATGAGTTTTCTGAAAAGAAAAGTGTAAGTTAAATATTATGAAATCAATAAATTTCATAGAAAATGTCTATCGCAAGAGAATATAGATTGAACATACTTTAATCTATTAGAATGAAATGAATAATGGTATAACTTTCTATGAAACTAAATCACAAATAAAGATGTTTTGTGAAAGTTATATTGAATACGTGAAAGAGATGTACAAGGTATGGGAAGCACCATATTTTGTATAGCCTATTTTGAAAAATAAAATAAGTTCCTTGTAATTTCTCATAAACATGAAGTCGTCTTTTAAAAGGATTCGTAGAAGGTTTTAGCGTTAATAATTTCTCATAAAAGAAAGTAATTCCAATACACTAAGGTATAAAACCATTAGGTGTAATAAGAAGTGGAATAATTAGAGACAATGTTAGTTAAGAGAGATATAAAGAGCCTTAGTACAAAAACTGAGCAATGGGAAATTTCATATATTTTTTCATTGAGTATGTGCATTGGTTGCTTGCCTTTGTAGAAAGACCCAATTTGTAGTAAGTTAGAAACTCCTCCAAGGTTAGGTAATTGGAAAGTTAAGGGGTATTTAATAAAATAATTGTTCTTATCTACTCCAATTTTTGCAAAATTAAAAATCTACGAAAAAAGAGATGTTTTGAAAACATGTGAGTACATTTTTAAAGATATCTTAGAAAAAAGGTTTGGGGAAAAAGTAAATAAGTTTTTGGAAGCGAAAAAGTTAGTAACAGTTAAATTTAAAAATCCAAATTTTTATGGAAAGCTGTAAAGGTCTTTAAAAGAAAATGAGGAATAAGTTTTGAACTTAGAATTTGTAATTTTTCCCCTCTAGGTTTAGGGAAAAATGTAAATTCAAAAATCTGTAAGGATGCAAGTCTAGAAAGGTAAAATGTTAAATAACCAAGTACCTTTGAATTTAATAGAAATTTGAAAATAACACTTTTAAAGGCAAAACTTTTGGGATTTGATGTTTTAAAAATTTAGAAGCTTTAATGAAATGATAAATACCAAACCAAACTTTTAAATGTGGAGTAGATAGGAATCATTTCCTAGGTGTGACGGAAAAGGAATAAGGGTATATAGGAGATAGCAGTGATTAGTTTTATAAGTTATAATAAAAGTTTTTGTAAAGTGTATAGGACACTAGTTAAGAACCTAGGATTGTTGCTTCATGTGCGTAGACTATACAAGAATGATAAGGTGATATCAGTAAGATAGTAAGACACTCGTGGTTGAGGATGTGTATCCTTGATTTTGGAGGAACATAGAAGGAGCATCTTCCTTTAGTGGAATTCTCGTATAATAATAGTTTTCAAGCTAGCATTGGAATGGCACCTTTCGAAGCTCTTTATGGAAGACTGTGCAAGTCGCCTTCGTGTTGGTTAAAGTCTACAAAGAGATTACCACTTGGTCCCGACATGGTTAAAGAGACTTCGGAGAAAGATTGATTTGATTAGGAGAAAATACGTACCTCTTATCTACATCTCTTTGATAATAAGTTCTGAATTTCCTGTTTCCATCTTTAGTTTTGAATATGTTCTTTCCTTTATTATCCTTTGGGAGGGCAGATCTTAGGACTTAACCTATGGATGGTAGGACTGAATGTAAACATGTTACTAGAACATGTTATGTATAATGGATGCTAATGGTTGCAAGTGGTTGCTAGTGGATGCTAATGGACGCATATATATACACTAGGCACTATTATCTCTTAGGGATCGGCTTAACTAGGTCACTAGAGCATATGCATATGGATGTGTGCGCATTTGCATTTTTATTTTATTTTATTTCCATGGTTACTATAAATGGATGATTATCACATGATTGTTGCATTTGGATGATGATTGTAGCACGCATGTAGAACTATCAGTTGTCATTAGGAATCTGCATTCATTTGGATACATAGCACGGACATGATTGCATAAAAAGGAGGTCGACTGAATCAGTAGACCGCCTAATCTTTTACATTAGTTAGGCACATTGACACTACACTTATGCATACATATCACGAATTGCATTAGAAAAACTTAAGGACAATGGATGTAATGGATGATGGTTGAGTAGTTGGTTGTAGAACTTGGATGGAAACATTTATTTCATTCGTCTATCTTTAGAGATTTCGGGGATGAAATCCCTTAAGGAGGGGAGAATGTAACAACCCGAAATTTAAGCTATAATAATTAATTAACGAATTAATTAAATAATAAAATAACTTTGTGAAATTATCAGAATTGAGCCATGGGAGTTGCACCATTGTGTCCGTGGTAATTTTTTGGTCAATTTCCATACATAGATTGTCAAAATCCGAGCTAGAACGAAGAAGTTACAAAAGAAAGAAGAAATCAGAAATTAAAAAGAAAAAAAATAATAAGAAGGGCTAGGTCGACCCTAGGGTCGACCCTCCCATCAGCTAGCTCGACCTAACTCATATGGGGGTCGACACCCAGGTTGACCCGCCAAAGCATATGGACGAGTAATCTTCCAGATTACAAAGTGACGTGTTTTTCAATTTTTATTCCATCTCATGCGTCTGTGCTTCCATCCGACGGATCCCATCGAGCCTATGACGTGGTTGCGCTAGATTTAATCTTCAAATCCAACGGTTTAAGATCCCAAGTAACCCTATAAATAGACCCCAAGGCATAGCTATTTTTCTCATTCAGATTTTCTCCTATTCGGGTTCATTGCCAGAGGCTGGACCCTAGAAATAAAATATTTCTAAAGAGGGAATCTTTTTGAAAAAAATATTTACGCTCTGGGAAGGGATCAAGGAAGACCAAGGACTAGAGCTGAGGACCACAGGTGGGTGTTTAGTAATTATTTTATATTTTAAACAATTTAAAATAATAGGGTTTCCTATAGTTGTAGTATTTCTACAATTTTGGGATAACCTTTATGCAATTTATTTGCAGTTTATTTTTAAGTAAATTTTAGACTTGCTTCAAAGTTTATTTTCTCTTAGCTATTTTATTTCAATTATTTGCAATTATTTACTGTTATTTACAGTTTTCCCAATTATTTACAGCCATTTATTGTTATTTACATTTATTCCTTTTTAGCTGAAATTTAGTCTGTAAATGTTAGTTTCTTTTTATTCCTTTGTACGCGAATAGAATAAATAAAAGAGAATAATTCACTAATATGGACTAAAATACAAGAACATTAAAATTACAGAAAATTAGATGTAAAGTAAGAAAGACTGTAATAGAAAGAAGATAGACAAAAATAGGCAAATTTAAGATATTTGCAAGCATAGTTATAACATGTAATTATAACTAAAAAGAGAAAATAGAAGAAATAGCAGAAGAAGCTTATTTTTAAAACTTAGACCTTGGGTTAAGTTAATAAGCAAAAAATTATAACACACAGGTTATAATTAGAGGTAACAGAAAAGGCTTATTTTAAGACTTAGATTAAGTTAATAAGCAAGCAGAGCAGAAATAATAGAAGAGGCTTATTTAATACTTACACTAAGTTAAAAAGCAAAGATAGAAGTAGGACTCGTACCGGCAGCATTTCCTTATCAGTCGGGAACTGATGGTCTCACAATAGATTAGATAAGGCTGGGACACGCTTATGCTAAAGTAATGGTAAATAAGAGGTCAATAGATAGAAGCTCAAATCAGGGGATTTGGGCAAGGGGCGCAACTAGATTTGTTTGTTAGGACCCATACCGGCAGCATTTCCCTTTCAGACTAGGATTGATGGTCTCACAACATATTAGGTGAGGATGGACATGCTTATGCTGAAGTAATGGTAAATAAGAGGTCAAAAGGTGGAGCAACAAATAGTGCGAGCCGACGGTGGCCGAGCATGCGGCCTTGGTGAAGGGATATAAGTCGCTATTGAGTTCCAAAGCGCTAAACAAATGTCCTTTTGCTATGGGACCCATAGGATGGGACTAGCTCATAATGGCGCAACAGAGATAGAAGGCCGATCGAAGGGTAGAATTAGGATTTCAGTCTAATTAAACTAGGATTGGGATTTTAGCCTAATTAAAGCAGTTTTAGAAACGTGCAAACAATCCAATCAAAACTATCTAAGAAAAGCAAACAGTTAAACAGTATTTTATTCCAGCTTTATCTTTTCCTTTGTTTCCTTTTATACTAGAACTGTTGTAAAGTCTATTATCCTTATCTTGCTTAAAAATACTAGTAATTACTTTCATTCACCAGACATTTAGTCTGACCCACTCTTCTATTTTCCCCTTTTCCCCCCATTAGGCCAGCAGAGGCGGGGATAGTAGATTTCAGCTTTCTTGGAGAGATATTATTGGGGATTCTACATGTATTCTTCTTCTTCCTTTTTAGCTTTCTTTTCATTTGACTTTTGGGATGTACTGGTTCTTGATGAGAGGGATGATTTTATGATTTTGTGTACTGATGTTGTGAATGAGATGGTATTTTTCATAAGACATGTGTATTTGCTATTTTGAGACATACTTGGTTTTATGACTTATTTATGAAGTTTAATTTTTAATGAGTTACTATTTAAATGTTTGTGCTGTTTTATTTATTTGTCTTGTGAATCTTAGTCTCTGTAAAGTTTTTAGCTATACCTATAACGCACCATATCCTTTAGTGTGTGCATTTTGGGTATACTAAGGGGTGTGGGGTGTTTCAGATTCGCTCGGAGAAAACCGGCAAGTTCCTTCATCATCGGGGGTATGAGCTGTGACCCAACCTTTAGGACTCGTGATGGGTCATCGTGGTTGACCGTGATATCAATCGTCGGCTCAACCGGTGCAGCCTTGGTCTCTTTGGGCTCCTCTTCATCATATCTTGGATCTATATCTCTATAGAACCAACTGTGGCACCCGAGCCAAGGCCAGGCGCTAGTTGTCAATCTTCGGTAGCTTGGATGCGGACGGTTTTGTCCACACCCTTACCTTATTCTTTGCATTGAGCTTCCTTAAACTCAGCTACATAATAGGCACGTATGGTCGCTTGATCGCCATGAACAACTCCCATACCATTGTCTGTCGGAAACTTCAAAGTCCAACACCATAGGGCAAGAGCTGCTCGGAATTCGGCTAGGGCTGGTCGACCTAGAAAAACATTGTTTGGAGAGTCAACATCCAAAACAATAAACGGCAAGATCCGCACTCTCCTTCGTTCACCTTCTCCCAACTCTATAGGTAATTCCACACAACCAACAACTTCAATTGCAACGCCGTTAAAACCTTGTATACGAGCTTTAGATGGTTTTAAATCTTTGGCTTCCATCCTCATCTGATCATAAGATTTTTTGAAGATTATATTTAACGAACTTCCACAATCAATCAAAATCCTTCTCATCAAAGCAGGGCCAATCATGGCCGTAATGACCATTGGGTCGATTGTTAGAGCCTCCACCTTATCTGTGTTTTTATTCCTAAATACAATATCATCCGTGATCTTACGTTGCTTTTTTATCGGAGCTCCGCCTTACGTATTCGAACAACATTCAAAATCCACATGCCTAATTGCGTGGCATAGCGCTCCATCTCGTACCAACTCTTATCTACCGGGTGCGGTCCTCCGACTATCGTATTAATCACCAGTCTTCTACCATTCCACGTAGGCTCCTTAGTCCTACGCGGTGCTTTTCCTCGGTTGGGGCCAGATGTATCTTGCCCGCCATCCTACGAGTCTATCATAAACTTTTGTAATTTCCTTTCTCGAATTAGCTTTTCTGTAACATCCGGAAATGCTTACATTCATTTTTATTGTGCCTATAGCATTCGTGAAACCGACAATATTTCCTGGTCTGTTTTTGCTTCTCTGTTGATTCCTTTGGAGGCGGCTTCCTATATTGCATGGTATTACAAGTAGACAGATAGATATTCTCCAAGGACGTATTCAATGGTGTGTAATTATTATACATTGGAATCATAGGTTTCAATCTGCCTGAATCCCTCTTTCATTCTCGGTTCATATCTCTGTCTCTCTTTTGTTGATTTGGTTTATTCTAGACATTCACTTGGACCTTTCTAGAACTGTCATCGGATTGTTTTATTGCAATGTTACTCTATACCCCTTCTCCACTAGGTTCCACAACATTCTTCTTCCTAGAGGACCCGGCTTCCTCCTTTCTCAAATACTGAACCGCCTTTGCATAAAAATGCTCCAACGTTGCGGGCGGCTTACCGTCTAACCAATCGCAAAACTTCGATTCTGGATCAATCCCTCTCATCATGGCCATGAGTATCGCGTGGTCATTCGGATTACTGACCTCCGTAACAGCTGTATGAAATCTCTCCATATAATTTGTCAATGACTCTCCTTGAGACTGAATCACACCGGAAAGGGACATCAGATCTTTGGTACGAGTCGCATGCATCTGAAACTGCTCCACAAACTTGGTTTCCAAATCATTGAATCTAGAAATTGATCGTGGGAGCAGTCTCGTGAACCACATCATCGTTATTCCAGAGAGAGTTATAGGAAAGCATATACACTTGGTTGCATCATTTGCTTGCACGGAATCCATCAGCCATTCATATCTCATGATGTGCTGCCTGGGATCCTTTTTTTCCTCGTAGGCAGGCATCGACGGCATGTTGAACTTCCTTGGATACCGTGCATGTAACACGTTATCAGTGAACGGGGTATGACTTCTTGAGAATCCCCAGTCATCGTTGGTTAAGCCTTGGCTCTCCCTCACTAACTGTCTGACCATTGCCGATAAGTCCAACGTTTGAATGGTTCGTGCCAAGCGGTAGTCGTGCTCCACCTCATGTGAATGGTCCAGTTGATGTCTGCGGGCCGTTTCATGCCTTCTTGGTTCACCATCCCCTCGAGTGTTTCTTGTAAATTCACTTCATCGTCATTCTGGGGAAGAGCTTAGTCAGGATTCAATTGAACTCCAACATCCAAACCAACCGTAGCAACTCCAACTTGATTGCTATAAGGCATGGAAGAATTTCCCCTTCTAGTGGAGGGATCGATACGGATCCCTATGGAGGGGTCGACATCGATCGATCCTGGCAGACCATAATAGTCTGCCAGTTGACGGCCCTAAGTTTTTGCATGATATTCGTCCGTTCTGCGATGCTTATGCCTGTGATACTCGTCTAATGAGCTAGAACTCTCCGATGCTGAGTATAAAGTGGGGTCCTTCCTTGCTTTCCCTCGCTGTTGTTGATTAATTTGGTTCATTAAGTTGATAATGGTCTGAATTTTTTGGTTTAGTTGTCGATGGCTCTCCATCAACTCTCTCGTTAAATTATGAAATTCAGCTCTTGTAATATAGTCGGTGGGATTCTAAACTTCAACCGGATCAGCATTCACATTTTTTGGTTGATTGCTTGGATCTTCTTGCTGAATGCTAGTCGTCTTATTTCCTTCCATGTTCTGAGAAGTAGATCTAGTATGTCTCGCAATTATTAATTACTTTGATTTAGATTCCTACAAATCTGAGTAGTATAAGCAACTTCTTGAAGATAACTACAGATCTCCTTTGGGAGATTTATCCAATCCAGTAGCAACAAAGGAGATCCTAGCAAGCTAAGAATCGAGGTTCTCAGTGAAAGCACCAAAACATTTGCAACCAAATTAGTCACAAACACCCAAGAACAGATTTATATAGACAAGTAAGTGAAGAAAATAAAATTAAACCGAGGAAAAGATTAAGCTAATAACAAACAAAACGTAGTAACTGGAAACACATAGATTTATAGTGGTTCGACGTTGCATGCCTACGTCCACTTTGAAAATTATCTTTATTGAGCACTTATAAATCTGATTACAACAGTCGGGAATAGAGAACACTTGATAATAATAGAGTCTATAGTAACAAGCAGCGTAAAGATCCTTGTAATAACCATTAGTTCGGTATTTATAGGTGAAGACGGCCACCAATGTAACAACTTGAAATCTAACCCGTAATAATTAATTCGTTAATTAAGTAAATAATAAAATAACTTTGTGAAATCATTAGAAGTGAGCCACGGGAATTGCACTATTGTGTCCACGATAATTTTCTGGTCAATTTCCATATATAGAACGTCAGAAACCGAGCTAATATGAACAAGTTATAAAATAAACAAAATAAGCAGAAAAAGAAATATATATATAGGCAGGTCGATCGGCCGGTTGACCTGACCGGCCGGTCGACCTGGGCACCAAGGCGTTCGACCACCCGTCGACCCGCATGTATTATTTACGAACGAACGTTCGTTCGTTCGAACGTTCCAGAGCCTATTAGTGACGTGTTTTGCATTCTTCTGACCAATCTGGTCCATCTATTTTTGCATCCGATGGCTCCTATTAAGCCTATGACGTGGTTGCATCCTATTCAAAACCCAAATCCAACGGTCTGAGATCCACTTCTACCCCTATAAACAGACCCCTAGACCTAACACTTTTTCTCATTCTAGGTTTTCTCCAATAGGGTTCACCTTTCTAGGAAGGACCCTAAACGGAATAATTTTTCCAAAGAAGAAAATCGTTATAAATTAAATTATTTTACAACTCCAAGTGGATCCGGGAAGACCAAAGGAAGATCTTAGGACCGGAGGTGAGTGATTGTAATTATTTTAAGATTTCTTTAAATAATTTAAAATAATAGGGTTTCCAATAGTTGTAGTTTTACTACGATTTTTGGAATAGCCTTTTCAGTAGTTTATTTACAGTATTTAGAATTATTTTCAGTCTATTTCCTTTCAGCTATTCTTTTCAGTAATTTTAGTTTATTTCTGTTAATTATTGCTTTTCCGTTTATTTACAGTTTATCTAGTATTTTAGTTTAATTACTGTTATTTATACGTTATTACATCTTCTTTCTACCCTTTGGATTTTCTTCTATTTTCAGTTTTCTTTTATTCCTCCTTCTTCTTCGCGTATGGATTAGAATGGGATTAACGCGAATATGGATTATACTGTAATAAAATTGAAATAATGGAATATAAGATGTAAATTTTAAAGACTGTAATATAAATGGAATTGGACTGAAATTACGCCTAATTATGATGTTAATTGGAACTGAATTAAAAAGATTGGCCTAGTTATAACTTAGAATTATAACTAAAAAGAGTAAAAGATGAAAGAAGCTTATTTTCACACTTAGACCTTGGGTTAAGTAATAAGCATGATTATAACGTAGGTTATAATAAGAAATAGAACAGAATGAGGCTTATTTTAAGACTTAGGATAAATTAATAAGAAAAGATAGTAGGGATAAATTGTAGAGGTTTTAAAATAATTTATCTAAGTTAATAAGCAAAGATGAAAGTAGGACATGTACCAAATAGCATTTCCTATTAGACAAAACGGTGGTCCCACATTAGCCTGAAGTGAGATGAGGGCACGCTTATGCTAAGAATGGTAGTAATTGGTCAAATAGAAGTCCAAATCATGGGGGATTTGGATAAGGGGCGCAACTAGATATTGTTTGGATGATGGGCCAGTACCAACAGCATTTCCCTTATAAATTCTATGGACACACGATGATCTCACGTTAGCCTAAAGTGGGATGAGGGGCACGCTTATGCTGGAGTTCGAGGTAATAAGAAGACCCAATAGGTGGAGCAAAAGGTAGCATGGGCATGGTCGCAGTTACGCGTGCGACTTCCATTCCGGTGCTCAGTAATCGCTATGAGTTCCAAGCGCTTAGTATGGGTGTCTTTCGTAGACACCATTGCCTTCTGTGTATGGAGCTATATATGTCGTCCAGATCCATAGTGGTTGCTCTGTGCATCTTTCGTAGATACCATTGGCTGCTGTGTAGGGAGTTATATAGCGTCTGGTCTGCAGTAAGGTCTATGGAGTAGCAGGCCGATCAAAAAGGGTAGAATTAGGGTTACATCCTAATTACGGGATTAGGAATTCAGCCTAATCAAAGTAGAAATCAAGGACAAGTACAAGCAATCAAAGTTAACATATCTTATAAATTGAGCAATATTTATTCGTACTTGTTTTCAGTTTATCTCTTTCATATTTCCTTTGTTATCCTTGTTTATACTAGAATTGTTGTAGATGTATTACTTTTATCTTGCTTAAAGACTCTAGTAATTACTATCTTTCACCAGACTTTTAGTCTGACCCACTCCTCTATTTTTCCTTTTTCCCCCTTAGGCAATCAAGGGAGAAGTAGGTAGATTGCTATTGCTTGGAGTTTTCTTGGAGGAGATTTCTACTATGTATTTCTTTCATTCCAGCTTTAGTTCTTTTGTGTACTGGCTTATTGTGAGGGATATTATGTACTCTAATTTTTGAGACTATGAGTTTCTGTTTCATGAGACATATTGGATTTTTAGACATGTATGTGGTATTTGGTATTTGACTTACTTATGAAGCAATTATGAACTTTTGTTTCAATTAAGTTATTATTTTAAGTTTCCACTGTTTTTATTTATTTTTGTCTTATGAACCTTAGTTTCTGCTAGCTTTAGTTATACCTACAACGCACCACGCCTTTTAATGTGTCTTTTTGGTTAGATTAAGGGGTGTGGGGTGTTTCACTTGGTATCAGAGCCTAAGGTTACAAGATTCCAAAAAAAATAAAGAAAAGTATTTTTCAAAATAATTTGTTTTAAAAGTATTTTTCAGAAAAGAACTTTTAGAAATGATTTTTAAGTGTAAAAGAATTTTTATAAAAATCCCCTCATAAGTCCAGTTCAATCTCCCTTTGACTCTTTCTTAAACTATCCTTTTCTTTTCGTAGAATGGTTGATGCCCCGAACCTTCCTGAGGGCATTCCAGTCCCAGCCTAGTTTTTTTTATACTTACAAGCAACTACTCCAAAGGTGCATGGGCCTGTGCCCAATCCTGCACTAGCGAGTGTGAATCCCATCAACCCACCCGCCGCCACCAATTTCTCTAAGCTTTGTAAAGATTTTACGAGTTTGGGCGGGAAGAGTTTTTCTGGCAAGGAGACTTTTGTGAAGGCAAAAGCATGGCTTAGGGACACAGAGAGGATTTTTGGTCTTTTGGGATTGGATGTTCAGCAGCGAGTTCAACTAACCGCTTGGCAGCTGAAGGAGGAGGCATCTTATTGGTGGGAGGTGATCGAGTTGGAGGGAAGGGATATTACTTGGGATGGATTCCGAGAGCGATTCGATAGGAAGTTTCTATCTCAGGCGGAAGAGAGTGTTCAGTTGGAGAGATTTATTAATTTGAAGCAAGGGAGTTTGTTTGTTAAAGAATATATCAATCAATTCAATGAGCTTTCGCGGTTTGGTATGGATTTGGTGAACACGCCGCAGAAGAAAGCTATGAATTTTGCGAAGGGATTGAATCAACCCCTTCAGGGATTATTACTAACTCATGTACCGATGGGAGCTACTTATGAATCTTTGGTCAAGATGGCACTTATGTCGGATACAATCAAGGAGGGAGAGTCTGAAGAGGAGGTTAAGTCAGAAGGTTCAAAGAAGAAGTGGTGGGAAAAGAATAAGAAGAAGAAGAAGAAAGGTGATGGTCCTGAGAAGCAGATTAAGAAAGGAATAAAGTGCCATAGTTGTGGGAATGTTGGACATATGGCCAAGGGTTGCAGGAAGTATAAGATGATGGGTAAGTGCTATGTTTGCGGGCAGCCCGGTCATATGAGTAGGAGTTGTCCCCAGAGAGCTGGTCAGGGAGCGAGTGCGCTAGTTGCACAGATTCAGGCGTTAGACGCAGCACCTTCCAGTAGCATTCCAGATAGAGGTAGGAAAGTCATGGTTGAAGGTTTGATTTCTATATCTGATTTTCCCATTCGGACTTTATTTGATTCTGGAGCATCACACTCTTTTATCTCTAGTTCCCTAGTAGATTGTTTGCACTTGGACATGTCATTAGTAGTAGACCCCATTATTGTTTCAAACCCCATAGGAGGATCGGCACACTTATCTATGGTTTGTAGGGGTTCAAAAATATACTAGGCGTAGAATTTGACTGCGACACCTATGTTTTGGGATTCTTAGGGTATGGGATGATCTTAGGGATGGATTGGCTATCCATATACAGAGCTATCTTAGACTGCGAGAGGAGAGTCATTAGACTTGAGACTTGCAGTGGTAGGACTCTGGAGGTATCTTGCGACCCGCAAGGGTCAGTCATGTTGAGTTTTCTCTATTCCCTCGATTCATCTTCATTAGAGTTGCATTCGGTTCCTATCGTCAGAGATTTTACAGACATCTTTGAGGAGATTAGGGGACTTCCCCTAAGAGAGAGATTGACTTCAGGATTTATTTGACCGAAAATGCCAAGCCAGTAGCATTACCTGTGAGGCACGTGGCACCTAGGGAGAGGAAAGAATTGAGCAAGCAGATTCGTGAGCTTTTGGAAAAGGGATTCATAAGAAGGAGCATATCAGAGTGGGGAGCGCCAGTCGTCTTCACCACTAAGGCGGATGGTTCTCTCCGACTTTACGTGGATTATAGAGAATTAAATAAGCTCACCAAGAAGAACTGATGTCCACTCCCTAGGATTGATGATCTTTTTGATCAGTTGGTAGGTTCTTCGGTTTTCTCTCAACTTGATTTAGCCATAGGATTCCATCAGCTTAGAGTCTCTGATGACAGTATAGATAAGACTTCCTTTAGGACACCGGAAAGATTCTTCGAGTGGCTGGTTATGCCTTTTGGGTAACCAATGCTCCAGTCTATTTCGTTGATTTGATGAGACGCGTCTTTAGGGATGTCCTAAATAAGTTTGTGGTGGTATTCATGGATGACATCTTGGTATTTTCCAAGAATATGAAGGAGCATGATGTTCAATTAGAAGAAGTTGTTAGCACACTTCGTAGTCATCATTTGAGAGCTAAGTTTTCGAAGTGTCATTTTGGAGAGAGGAAGTTCGTTTCTTGGGGCACGTAATCTCGAAGGAAGGTTTGGCTGTTGACCCCACCAAGGTTATTGCAGTGCAAGATTGGAAGGCCCCCAAGAACGTTACCGAGGTTAGGAGCTTACTAAGATTGGATGGCTACTATAGGAAGTTCATTAGAGACTTTGCCAAGATTTCGACACCACTCACATGCCTTACTAAGAAGAATAAAGCTTTCGTGTGGGACGTGGATTGTGAGGATTCCTTCACGAAGCTTAAGAGAGCCCTTACTAGTGCACCAGTGTTAGTTTTACCCGACGGAGCTAAGCCTTTCACTGTATACACTGATGCATGCGGAATGGGTCTAGGAGCGGTGTTGATGCAAGAAGGGAGGGTAGTGTGTTATGGTAGTAGGTAGTTGAGGATGCATGAGAAGAACTACCCTACCCACAATTTGGAGTTGGTTGCCATAGTTTTTGCACTTAAGTCTTGGAGGCACTATTTGCTTGGAGAGAGGTTTGAGCTTTTTACCGACCACAAGTCATTAAAGTAACTATTCTCTCAGAACGACTTGAGCTTGAGGCAATAGAGGTGGATGGAGTTTTTAGCCTCGTATGATTTTGAGATAGCTTATATCTCTAGTAAGGGTAATGTGGTTGCGGATGCATTGAGTAGAAAGAAACCAACCCTTAGTCCTTTGTTCGTAGAGTGGAGGAACTTGGAGTTTATTTCTACTTTTGATTTTAAGCCCTCTATGGACATTACTCCCGGATTGTTGGCGACATTAGAGGTGAGGCATGCCCTTATGGATCAGATTGGCTCGAGGCAGCGGGAGGATTCGGAGCTCATGGACATTATGGATTGGATTAGCCGAGGAGAGGTCTCGAGACATCTCCAACGCTATTCCATTGATAGCAAAGGGTGGCTTAAGAGAAATGGGAGGCTTTGTGTTCCATGCGCCAGTGACTTGTTGAGAGCAGTTTTGAAGGAGGCGCACCATTCCCGTATGACTATTCATCCGGGTGGTGACAAAATGTATCGGGATATGAAGAGGATGTTCTATTGGGGTGGCATGAAGAAGGACGTGGAGGAATTCGTAGCTAAGTGTCTCATATGCCAAAGGGTAAAAGCATAGCAGCAGAAGCCCGGTGGATTACTTCAGCCCTTAGATGTGCCGGAGTGGAAGTGGGACAGTATTTCTATGGAATTCATTGATGGTTTACCCCGTTCTAGGAAGCAGAACACTAGCATTTGGGTGATTGTTGATAGATTGACCAAGAGTGCTCACTTCATCCCAGTTAAGAGTAAGCGTATGGCTTCATATTTGGCATCCTTGTATATTCGAGAGATAGTCCGTCTACATGGAGTTCCTTCTTGCATTGTTAGCGATAGAGATCCCATTTTCACTAGTGAGTTTTGGAGAAGCATACAGGAGGCGCTAGGGACGCAACTTAGGTTGAGTATGGCCTATCATCCCCAGACAGATGGCCAAACGGAGAAGGTAAATAGAGTGCTTGAGTATTTGCTACGGATGTGCATTTTGGACTTTGGAGGTACTTGGGAGGAGCATCTTCCATTGGTTGAGTTTGCCTACAATAATAGTTATCAAACAAGTACAGGAATGGCACCATTTGAGGCTTTATATGGGAGACCTTGCAAGTCCCCATCATGTTGGGTCGAGTCTACGGAGAAGTTATTACTTGGGCCCGATATGGTCAGAGAGACATCTAAGAGGGTGGATTTGATTCAGTGGAGGATGAAGACAACTCAAGACAGGCAGAAGTCTTATGTGGATAAGCGGAGGAGATACTTAGAGTTTGAGGTTGGAGACTTAGTTTTAATCAAAGTATCTCGGCTTAGGAAGGTGGTAAGGTTCAGATCAAATGGAAAGTTAGCCCCTAGATTTGTTGGACCATTTCCTATCATAGAGAGAGTTAGGAAGATGGCTTACCGAGTAAGGCTACCTGATAGGCTCGCAGGAGTGCACGACGTTTTCCATGTTTCGCACTTGCGAAAGAGCTTACATGACTCGACGGAGGTTGTAGAGCCTAGTCAGTTAGAGGAGGTGGAGGTAGAAAGGGAAGCTTCTGTTCGGCGTATCCTCACGAAGATTGTTGGAAGAGACATCAAGTGACTAAGGAATAAGGAGGTTCCACTGGTGAAGGTGCAATGGGGAGATGATGTTGCAGACGCCACTTGGGAAGCAGAAGAGAAGATTCGTACTTCCTATCCTCTTCTTTTTGATAGTAAGTTTTAGAATTCCTTTTTCCATCTTTAGATTTGAATAGGTTCTTTCCTTTATTATCCTTTGGGAGGGTAGAACTTAGGATTTAACCTATGGATGGTAGGATTTGATGTAAACATGTTAATAGAACATGTTATGAATGATGTATTCTAGTGTTTGCAAGTGTTTGCTCATGGATGCTATGGACGCATATAGGTACACTAGGCACTATTATTCTTTAGGGATCGGCCTAACTAGGACACTAGAGCATATGCATATGGATGTGTGCGCATTTCAATTTTATTTCCATGGTTGCTATAAATGGATCTTTATCACATGATTGTTGCATTTGGATGATGTTTGTAGCATGCATATAGAATTATCAGTTATCATTAGGAAATTTTTGTATTCATTTGAATACATAGCACGGACATGATTGCATAAATGGAGGTCAACTGAATCAGTGGACCGCCTAATCTTTTGCATTAGTTAGGGACATTTACACTACACTTATTGCATAAATATCATAAAATTGCATTAGAAAAACTTAAGGACAATGGATGAATGGTTGAGTTGGTTATAGAATTGGATGAAAACATTTAGTACATTCTTTTATCCTCAGAGATTTCGGGGACGAAATCTCTTAAGGAGGGGAGAATATAACAACCCAAAATTTAACCCGTAATATTTAATTCATTAATTAACTAAATTATAAAATAACCTTGTGAAATTATCATAATTGAGCCACGAGAATTGCACCATTGTTTCCGTGGTAATTTTCTGGTCAATTTCCATATATAGAACGTCAGAAACCGAGCTAATATGACCAAGTTATAAAATAAACAAAATAAGCAGAAAATGAAAAAGGAAAAAAATTATATATATATATAGGCAGGTCGGCCGGCCGGTCGACCTGGGCACCAAGCCAGTCGACCGCCCAGTCGACCCGCCTCTGTTATTTACGAACGAACGTTCGTTCGTTCAAACGTTCCAGAGCCTATTGGTGACGTGTTTTGCATTCTTCTGACCAATCTGGTCCATCTGTTTTGCATCTGATGGCTCCTATTCAGCCTATGACGTGGTTGCATCATATTCAATCCCCAAATCCAATGGTCAGAGATCCACTTCTACCCCTATAAATAAACCCCTAGACATAACACTTTTTCTGATTCTAGTTTTTCTCCAATTGGGTTCACCTTTCTAGGAAGGACCCTAAATGGAATAATTTTTCCAAAGGAGAAAATCGTTATAAATTAAATTATTTTACAACTCCAAGTGGATCCAGGAAGACCAAAGGAAGAGCTTAGGACCGGAGGTGAGTGATTGTAATTATTTTAAGATTTCTTTAAGTAATTTAAAATAATAGGGTTTCCAATAGTTGTAGTTTTACTATGATTTTTGGAATAGCCTTTTCAGTAGTTTATTTACAGTTTTTAGAATTATTTTCAGTCTATTTCCTTTCAGTTATTCTTTTCAATAATTTTAGTTTATTTCTGTTAATTATAGCTTTTCCGTTTATTTACAGTTTATCTACAGTATTTTAGTTTATTTACTGTTATTTATACGTTATTTACATCTTCTTTCTATGCTTTGGATTTTCTTCAATTTTCAGTTTTTTTTATTCCTCCTTCTTCTTCGCGTATGGATTAGAATGGGATTAACACGAATATGGATTAAAATGTAATTAAACTGAAATAATGGAACATAAGATGTAAATTTCAAAGACTATAATATAAATAGAATTGGACTGAAATTACGCCTAATTATGACGTTAATTGGAACTGAATTAAAAAGATTGGCCTAGTTATAACTTAGAATTATAACTAAAAAGAGTAAAAGATGAAAGAAGCTTATTTTCACACTTAGACCTTGGGTTAAGTAATAAGCATGATTATAACGTAAGTTATAATAAGAAATAGAACAGAATGAGGCTTATTTTAAGACTTAGGATAAATAAATAAGCAAAGATAGTTGGGATAAATTGTAAAGGCTTATTTAAAATAATTTATCTAAGTTAATAAGCAAAGATGAAAGTAGGACCTGTACCAAATAGCATTCCCTATTAGACAAAACGATGGTCCCACATTAGCCTGAAGTGAGACGAGGGCATGCTTATGCTAAGAATGGTAGTAATTGGTCTAATAGAAGTCCAAATCAAGGGGAATTTGGATAAGGGGTGCAACTAGATATTGTTTGGATGACGGGCCAGTACCAACAGCATTTCCCCTATAGATTCTATGGACACACGGTTATCTCACGTTAGCCTGAAGTGGGATGAGGGGCATGCTTATGCTGGAGTTCGAGGTAATAAGAAGACCCAATAGGTGGAGCAAAAGGTAGTATGGGCATGGTGGATGTTACGCGTGCGACTTCCATTCGGGTGCTCAGTAATCGCTATGAGTTCCAAGCGCTTAGTATGGGTGTCTTTCGTAGACACCATTGCCTTCTGTGTAGGAAGCTATATATGTCGTCCGGATCCATAGTGGTTTCTCTGTGCATCTTTCGTAGATACCATTGGCTGCTGTGTAGGGAGTTATATAGTGGTCCGCAGTAAGGTCTATGGAGTAGCAGGCCGATCAAAAAGGGTAGAATTAGGGTTATCTCCTAATTACAGGATTAGGAATTCAGCCTAATAAAAGTAGAAATCAAGGACAAGTGCAAGCAATCAAAGTTAACGTATCTTATAAATTGAGCAATATTTAATCGTACTTATTTTCAGTTTATCTCTTTCCCATTTCCTTTGTTATCCTTATTTATGCTAGAACTGTTGTAGAGTCTATTACTTTTATCTTGCTTAAAGACTTTAGTAATTATTATCGTTCACTAGACTTTTAGTCTGACCCACTCCTCTATTTTCCGTTTTCCCCCTTAAGAAATCAAGGGAGAATTCATTAGATTGTTGTTGCTTAGTGTTTTCTTGAAGGAGATTTCTACTATGTATTTCTTTCATTTCAGCTTTAGTTCTTTTTGTGTACTGGCTTATTGTGAGGGATATTATGTACTCTGATTTTTGAGACTATGAGTTTTTGTTCCATGAGACATATTGGATTTTTAGACATGTATGTGGTATTTGATATTTGACTTACTTATGAAGCAATTATGAACTTTTTCTTCAATTAAGTTATTATTTTAAGTTTCCGCTGTTTTTATCTATTTTTGTCTTGTGAATCTTAGCCTCTGTTAGCTTTAGTTATACCTACAATGCACCACACCTTTTAATGTGTCCTTTTGGGTATATTAAGGGGTGTGGGGTGTTTCAACCAATCTCTTTAAAACTTCGACTGAAGGACCTTCTAACCCACATGGGCCCACTAAAGGGATCTCTAGGCCCAACTCCCAATGAGGAGGGATCGGTAGCGATCCCTTCATGGGTCGATTTTTGGGCAGCGATCCCTATGATGGCTTCTGCATGTTAAAATATGTTTGCCCTTCAATTCTCATATCTTTTGGACTGCTGGAGCCCGAGTTATTGTTTAATCTTTGACTTGATATCACTTATGCACTGCTGACTGTCGAACCCTCTACAAGGATGTATGTCGATCCCTCAAAGTTCGTCCTTATGACATGGGATCCCTAGGGTAGGTCTCCTAGGGTCCATATACCTTGCCTCCAAATTTCATATGCTTTGGACTTGTAAATCTTGAGATATTAATTTTTGAATGTATGAATGCACTTGAACTTGGATGCGCACCGATCCCTCTTCAATGTAGCCTACCGGTCCCTTTTGATTGAATATGTCGATCCCTTCCAATATGCCATGCTATGCTGAACCCTTCCATTCGTTGAGTCATAGTCCATGCTTTGAGCATCCTACACTGTACATCCATCAAATCGGTTCAATTCTGACTTCATATAACCATCTGTACTTGACTTCCAGGCCCCACGAATATACATAAAAACATACATACATACATACAGACATATATAATAAAATAATTTTACATGGAAACAAAAAAATTCCGTGTCGAATTCTATTTTTGTATTTTTTAAAAATAGAAAATAAATCCACACGAATTTAATAAAGAAATGTTTTTATCAAAACTAAAATATAGAATTCATAGATGGTATCATCAGTAATAACATTCTGGCGCTTGTTCATTATTACAGCTCACGGTAAACACTCAGCTTAAGGACGACGAGGATCGATTCTCGTGGTCTATTGGGCGTAGTGGTCGATTCACGGTGAAATCTATGTATTATTTTTATGTCCATTCTGGTATGATTCTAAACTTTAGCAAACTTTGGGCTATAAAGGCCCCTCAAAAATATAAAATCCATGCTTGGCTTGTCATGTTGGGCAAGCTTAACATGACCGAGTCCTTGGCAGGCAAGGAACTGAGCTCGACACAGGTCTGCTTCCTTTGTTCAAACAACACTGACTCTTGCTGTAACGTCTCGCCTTTTCGATCACTCGAAAGTCCGTACTAAATACATCCACGTTATTCAAATGCCGAACATCCAATCGCTGGGAAGGTAGTTTGTTAGGGTAAAAAGAAAATGAATAGGGAAAACAGAATCTCACAGCAGAACGACAAGACATAATATAACAAAACCAATAAAGGTTGTCACTCTAAAATACATTGTTATAAGAGTTAAAAACAAACCTCACCAGCCTGGACAGTTATAACTTTATGACCTTACAATTGTTGATGGGTATAAATAATAATACAGCGGAAAATAAAAATACTACGGCAGGTGAACATCTAGCTCTACTCCATAAGCTCCATGTCACACCAACAAAAACCTAGAAAAATAATCGATCTGACCCAAGCATTATAATAAATAACATCCAGATCAGTGTGGAAAAACCAACGTGGGAAAACTCAAGTAATATGATAAGCATATAATAATTCTGTGAGACCACGCTGCTAAACATGGAATGGGTTTTACCTCGCAAGAACAACTTCCACACATGAATGAATGGTAACAAATTAAAATAAAACCCAAACTTGAAAGAATGGGCATAAACAAGGTCAAAATCCAAACTTAAAGAATGGACACAGATAATTAAACAACGAGAAGAGCTCCAGTCACTTATCGATGTAATTAAGAAAACAATTTATAGATTTGAATCAACAACAATAAAATGAAGTTTTCCAACAATGACTAAGAGGGTGCATCCCTCCTAAACCGAAAGTATACCTTTAGAAGTATACATGAGAACTACAATGACTCTCGCAAACCACCAAGCCGGATCCTGCCAAATCTTATCGAGAATCTGAGTATTTCACATCTCCACATGCATACTACCAATACCAATCAAGAGTAGATATAAAAATGCCCTAATGGAAGCAATCCCACATAGCTTGGTCCCCACTCGTGCTTTGGTTTTAGTCATTTTCGATAAAAGATATCAATGCTCAAATGAGCAACTTGTGCTATCCCTAGGTTGAAAATGAAGCCGGACAGGTTAAGGTAGTATTACCTTAAGGCATTGCCTTGACAGCAATTTTAACCTTCGAGATAGAAACAAGTTTCCATACTTTGACGTTTAGTGCGAAGAGTAATACTAAATCCTTTCCATACACACGATGTCGTTTATGGAAATTAAATTTCTTATCATTTCCGTAACCGAATCAAACCTTTCAAACTTTTAAAACCAAACTTGTGCTTGGCTTTTACATCACAAATATTTGTAAAACACTCTTTAAAATATTCTTTTTAAAGAGCAAATTATATTTTTATGTGTATTAAAAAGAAGGGTAAAAAATGTCATTAAAACATTGTTTACTATAAACTCAAAACAATTTACACTTAGCTTTATTTAAAATAAACAATTCCTTTTAAAAGATTTTTCTCATTTATAAATTTCAAACAACATTTTTTATCCCAGAAGATAATAAATCAATTAAAATGCTTTTATAAATTAAAACAATGTTAATCATCTGGAAAGATAATTGACATAGTTCTTTTATAACTTTAAAACCACATTGATTATCACAATAGACAATTAATCAAACTTATAACTCCTTTAATAAATCAATTAATTAATTTTAAACACCTTTATTTAAACCAATTAATTAGCTTTAAATATCATTAAAATGGTTAACTAATCTTAAACATCATTATCAAAAATGATTAATTAAATTTAAAATATCATTATTAAAACGATTAATTAACCTTAAACGTCATTAATACATTTATTAATTAACTTTATTATAGTTAAATAATAACTAAGAATATATGTAAACCTCCAATTCTTTTCAAAAGCTTATATAGTCCTTACAAATCCATTTAAAAAGAATTTACAAAACATTTAAAGTAAATAACCTTTATAAATTTAAACTACATTAATTATCCCAAAAGATAGATAAATTGAATTTATAATCTTCTATAAATTTAAAACGACATTAATTATCTCAAAAGATAATTAATCAAATTTTATAATCTCTTTATAAATTTAAAACAATGATAATTATCCCGAAGATAATAAATTAGATTTATAACTCCTTTTATAAATTTTTAATCAACTTTATCCTTTATTTTTAAAATTCTCAAAATACTTGAAAATATAGTTTAAACAATTTTCAAAGTGTAAAAACAAGACAAAATATTTATTTTGTAAAAATACAAGCTCAAGTTCAACTACAACAAGGGTTTAAGGGGATGATATTTCATAAGTGACGGTACAACGATAATCGCTGTAACAACACTTACACAGTCAAATAGTATGTCATAAATATTTTTAGCCAAACAGCAATATAAGCGGAAGAAGTATATAAGTAAAATTAATCTTCATGAGAAACCTATAAGGGACTCTCTACAAAAGTCCCACGTAAATCACACATATGAATATGTATTTCAAAGTGTTCTGTAGTGACCTATTCGCTGCGTACACTTCGACTTCCTCTTGTTTTAGTCCCATGTAACACAATGGTTATTTATGCCATCCGCTTTTCAAGTGGGAATTTAAAATCCAAACAAACAACAATATAAATTATCATCCAAGCATTTAATAATAATCTATAACAACGCAGATATCATATAATTTATTTATATATGAGTAAACTCATCGAAATTCCAGTTGACGCTTTCCTATTCCGGTTTGAACTAAAATCGAACAACATTCGATTGTTGCTTAAAATTCAACTAGCTCCAAATTTAACGAAATCAGTTCCAATGCATAGAAAACGTCGATACTAGTCCAACGCAACTGACCACGTCCAAATCCGACCTCGTATGAGCAGGATATTAAATGTATAAGAAATCAGATTAATTAAATTAATTAATTTTCATTAATTATCATTAACCATCTAATTACCCATTTAAAATCACCTTCCCCAATTGAAAATACAATCTCCCTCCAGAAAAAATGCCTACACACATACACGGACATGGTCGTGCATGCTAGAACCAAGATACGGAGCTCCAGACTTCCATTTGACGAACCGTCTTCGTCATTGCTCCTCTCTGCCCAATCTGCATGCGCCTAACCCAAAATCACATAGCTCGATAAAGCAACTGGAAACGCTACCTAGGCATTCTTCAACGACATCCCTAAATGTCGCATACCACAAACAGAAGCCGCTCCCCTCAAAACTTGCACCGACGATGCCCCTTCATCCAACAAACCCAAAGTAAGCTGTGCCAAGTCCAACCGTCACCTAAATCACCCTAGAAATGAAACCCTAGTTCCACCCTTCTTACGGCCACCACCAAATCACCACCGCATCCATCTAAACATATACCAAATCGAAGATCCCTACAAGATGAACCCAAAGATTCCTGTTTTGTAATTTTCCATTAAGAATTGGATTTGATTTTGATTTATTAAGTGGGGGAGATCATTTTGGTTTACTAGAAGAAGGTGAATGAACAAAGAAATGAAAACAAGTGAAATTTTTTTTTAAGTGTTGTATATGTTTGCTTTTATATAAATAAACCCCATTTTCTTTACCTAAACTACAAGCTAACCAATATCTCAGAGCAAAACAAAATTTCCAAGCCACCTATCACCTCACCATCAAGTCATTTTGAAACATTACAATTTTATTGTCTTTTAAAAATATTTTGAAAAGAAGGTTTTCGCGGTATTCCGCTACACAAAATTCCATTCATGTACGAAACGCGAATGACGAGACAAAAATACGGCAGCGTTTAGAAATGCGACACTATTAACTGGGTTACCAACCCAGTAGAATTCAAAGGGAACTAGAACATCTACAACAAGTCAATATATCTCGAGGATCGGCCAAGAAGACCAGAAGGAAAAGAAGAGAAAGACCAAAAAAGAAAAATGCCAAAATAAGCTAAGGCAATGGATCACTAGCGATCCATCAATATGGATCGCTAGCGATCTATAAAGCATGCTCGTAGATCCCCAGTCGTCTTGCATCATGATCTAATATGTTCCCTAGAGATGCTTGTCAACTTTCATAGCATTCCAAACAATCTAGCTCGAGAAGTGAAGACTCATCTGATTCAAGCTGTTTGACCAAAAGCAGCTAACTTAAAATGGACTTACAGAACTCATACGAAGTCAGATTAACTTGAAATTTTGGGAGAACATTTAGAAGACATGGAAGAAGGCTCATAAAAAATGAGATCATTTGGAGTTGATTTGATGGATTTCTAGTGACCTAATTAGATGGATCGCTAACGACCCATCTAGTTTAGGCCCTACCAACTCAAATTTTTACGTTGGATCCCTGACACCCTCTAGAGTGTTGCTAAAAAGTTTTGTTCGATTTCATTAAGATTTGAACGAGTTATGTATGATTCTTCTGGACCAGATGACCTACGAAAACGGATGATCAAACTAACTCCAAACGAATTGATATTTGGACAAGGTACTTAAATAGAAGATAGGAAGACAACCAAATAAAGATCACTTAAAAATATGTTATGTGGTTGGATAGCTAGCGATCCGTCCCCTATGGATAGCTAGCGATCCATCCCCTATGGATAGCTAGTGATTCATCAAGACAGGTCGGATCACCCTCAAACTTTCTGAGCTCCTTCGTAGCACTAAGTAAAGGATTTGGTAGAAAAATATGCTAAGTTGATGGATAACTAGTGATTCATCCCCTATAGATAGCTAGCGATCCATAGAAATGACTCAGGTTGATTTGAGATTTCGGTGATGACTTGGCATAACAACTGGACTCTTCTGCACTTGGACTTATGGCCCAGCACTCACTGATTTCCCCTATAAATACTCACCTACCTGTAACTAGAGATGGATCTTTTCCAAAGAGAGAGCCGTCATTACTCTACTGGAATTCTTTCACTTCTTCAACTTTCTTCTCCCTCACAACAGTCATCAAGGGGGTTACTATGATTCTCCATTCAACCCTTGTACTTGTGACTTATTCTAACTCATTGTAACTTAGATCTAAGGACTAACTAGTTGATATCCAGAGAGATTCAACTAGTATAATCATAATAAAAATTCTATGTCTCTTTTCTTACTTCTGCTTTTTATTTGTTGTTTATCTGATATTTATGCTGCTGATTATCTGCACCAGTGCTTTCATACTTGATCCAAGGTGTTGATCAATTTTTTGGGTTAACATTTTGGTGCTTTCACTTAGAACCTTGAACGAGATCTGAAGAATTGAAGTTTGAATCTAAAATTTAGAGAAGATGAGTAGGCCTAATACTAGATCTCGAATTGTAGCAAGTCAACCGGAGCTTGGGGGCAGCCAAGAGGTGTCCTCAATTTCTCATCAACCCATCTATATGATTAGAAAAGAAACGGAAAGGACGATGAAGGAGATGCAAGATGGGATATTGCCTAGGCAATAAGAGATGATGGATAGCTTCTTCCAAAGGATGGAGTAACAAGGGATAGCTAAATCTACAGAGAATAAGAATCAAACTCCAAGGAACAAAACAGGAGCTACTGGAGTTAGATTAGAACAAGGCGAAGTCTTTCCCCCATGCCCAGAGCAACCGATACTTGAAGGCAACGTTGGAACCAACAATAGGACCTAATGCAGGAGCATCTGGAGTTAGAGCAAAACAAACTAAAATAATGCCCACATAACTTGGGCGCACGACATATTCGGATCTAGGATAAGCTTTAACGCTTGGAACGGGTGATGTTGGAGCTATAGTAGCAAATCAGAGTATGAATACATAACCTCATGAGCGAAACCAGAATCCCACAGTTGGAACAGGGGGCAGGATCGTCCCTTACTCTCTGCCTTCTACTTTTTCTACCTTTAGTAACCTCAGGCCGCTTACACGTGTACGAGATCCTGAATGGTCCCTAGGCACGCTTTGAGTCGGATGCCTGAGATGAATATTTAGGACAACAATGACCCCAGATCGCTTAGACGTGTGCTAAACCTAGATTGGTTCCTAGTCGCACTTTGAGTCGGATATCCGGGATAATTGCTTAGGATAATAATCTCAGACCGTTTGGACGTGCACAAAACCTAGATTGGTCCCTTGCCACGCTCTGAGTCGGATGTTTGGGATAACCATTCAGGATTTATGCTTATTTAATTTCTGCTTGTTTGCTTTGATTTGAAATTTGAATTTTGTAAAATCCATATTTAATGTGATAACCGATTTTGAACGCCATAGAGTCTTGACCGGAGAGACGGGACCGAAGTTCAAGGTGCAAATGCCCTTGCCGAAGAGTGACTTGATGGACTTGTATGATATCGAACGCCATATAGTCCCGACCAGAGAGACGGGACCGGAGTGCAAAAAGTAAGTCCTCCTACCGGAGAGTGAGCGGATGGGCTTACTTAATCCCCCTTAACTTAATAAGCAAATGATCCGAAGAGATATCCTCCTTAAATTAACAAACAAATGATCCGGAGAGATCGTCCCCATAACTTAAAACATTAAACGATCCGGGAGATCGCACATTAAACTAAACATTAAACGATCCAGAGAGATCGCGCATTAAACTAAACATTAAACGATCCGGAGAGATCACGCATGAAACTTAAACGATCAGGAGAGATCGAGCCTTAAAACAGATTTGATTTAATAAAAGGATTTGAAATCATTATAAACAGAATAAAACTGATAAATCCTAAATGAACACGGGATGATTTTGATATATGATGTGATTCTAATATATGATGTGATTTTGATATATAATGTGATTTTGATATGTGATGTGACAACTCTAAGTGAGAAGAAAAAATTGATAGTGATGTAAATCCCTAATGAACATGGGACAATTAGAGATATGTGATGTAAATAGAGACATGTGATGTAATAACTCCGAATGAAACCAGAATGATTGTGATGTATAGGTTGCAGTTAGGTAGATTTTAGAATCTTAGGCTATAACAGGTTCGATATGACTTGTAATTGACGAAAAAATCCAAAGAAACTAGACGGTTTGCCAAGGCTAAAGCCGCTGGAAAGCTCAACAATCAAAGACTTATTCCTGGAAATTGTTCTGGAGCAAACCACATCTTTCATTTAAAAGGCATACTTTGGGGGGCAAGTGTTAACTAGTTATTAATCTAATAGAATTCAAAGGGAACTAAAACATCTACAAAAGGGTCAAAATATCTCAAGGATCGACCAAGAAGACCGGAAGGAAAAGAAGAGAAAGACCAAAAGAGAAAAATGCCAAAACAAGCTAAGGCGATGGATCACCTATAGATCGCTAGCGATCCATAAATCCCCCAGTCCTCTTGCATCATGATCTAATATGTTCCCTAGAGACGCTTGCCAAGTTTCATAGCATGCCAAGAAATCTAGTCGAGAAGTGAAGACTCACTTTATTCAAGTTGTTTGATCAAAAGCAGCTAACTTAAAATGGACCTACAGAACTCATACGAAGTCGGATTGACTTGAAATTTTAGGAGAACATTTAGAAGACATAGATGAAGGCTTATAAAAAAATGAGATCATTTGGAGTTGATTTGATGGATCGCTAGTGACCTAACTAGATGGATCACTAGCGACCCATCTAGATTGGGCCCTACTACCTCAAATTTTTATGGTGGTTCCCTGACACCCTCTAGAGTGTTCTTGCAAAGTTTTGTTCGATTTCATTAAGATTTGAGCGAGTTATGGATGATTCTTATGGACCAAATAACGCATGAAGAAGGGTGATCAAACTAACTCCAAACGACTTGATATTTGGACAAGGCACTTAAATAGAAGATAGGAAGAAAACCAAACAAAGATCACATAAAAATATGCTAAGTGGATAGATAGCTAGCGATCCATCCCTTATGGATAGCTAGTGATCCATCAAGATAGGTCGGATCGCCCTCAAACTTTCCGAGCTCCTTCTTAGCACTACGTAAAGGCTTCTGGTAGAAAAATATGCTAAGTTGATGGATAGCTAGAGATCCATCTCCTATGGATAGCTAGTGATCCATAGAAATGACTCAGATTGATTTGAGATTTTCAGTGATGACTTGGAATAACAACTGGACTCTTCTGCACTTGGACTTCTGGCCCAACACTCATCGAATTCCCCTATAAATACTCACCTACTTGTAACTAAGGATGAATCTTTTCCGAAGAGAGGGCCGCCATTAATCTACTGGAATTCCTTTACTTCTTCAACTTTCTTCTCCCTCGCAACGGTCATCAAGGTGGTTACTGTGATTCTCCAGTCAACCCTTGTGCTTGTGACTTATTCTAACTCATTGTACTTAGATCTAAGGACTAACTAGTTGATATCCAGAGAGGTTCAACTAGTATAATCATAATAAAGAATGATTAAAGTGGACGTAGGCCAGAGTCAGCCGAACTACTATAAAAATTCTGTCTCTTTTCTTACTTCTGCTTTTTGTTTGTTGTTTATCTGAGATTTATGCTGCTGATTATCTGCATTGGTGCTTTCACACTTGATCTAGGGTGTTGATCCATTTTTTGGGTTAACATACACGACCTCAAAACAATAATAAAATAAAATAGTTATTTTATTCTATGAAATTTCAAAAATACCTTTGTTTGTTGAAAAATTATCAAACTAAATTTTCAATATTTTCCAAATTAAAATTTATGCAAAAATCCTTTAAATTCCATTAAAATTACTATAATAAAAATCAAATCGCTTTATTAATAATTGATTTTCTTATTATTTATTCAAACCATTTATTATTGTAAATAAATTTACTAAATGAGTTCACCTTACTTTTTATTAATTAAAAGGAGTTAAATAAAGCTGTTAAATCCATTTAATTAATATTTAGTTCACGATTCAAATATTTAATTAATCTCTATATTTGAATATAATTTATGTATATTTTAAAAATCCTATTATTTAAATATTTAAAATTAATTAAATATTGCAAAATCAAAACGATAAAATGCTGGGAATTTCCCCCCTTAAAAGAATTTCATCCCCCAAAGTCCCAAAGAAAGAAAATATCCCCAAACCCTAAGGTTTAAAAACTATTAGATAAAATAAGTAATTTAACTTTTAAAGTCCTTTATATTTTGGAAAATTTTGAGAGCACCTCCTTTGCGCGGCTGATCCGGAAAACTACAACTTGCCACAGCTGACCCAACGTAACCAAAAGAAGATAAAAGCCAAGTGGCCTCCCATATCTGGGGCATAAAATCATCAATCAAAATACCAATTTCAAAATCTACTACGTACCTCTTTTGCATGTGATTTATATTTTCGCAAGCAACTTACTATCTTGATGCAAATGCAGGTGCGCAAGAAATCAAATAGTAATCTCTTGCATCCATGTAGTTACATGATTCAAAATATAATCATGCTAACAAAAAGTAATACACTAGCAACAGAAACAATATAACAACCATATGCAACAAGTCAATAGGATGCAACTTATAATAATGAGGTAACTCTAGTGTGGTATAAAGCCACATGCATCCATATACAACAAAAGTAAAGATAATACTGTGTGATAAAATACTAGGTATTCAATCCTTTCAAATGATAATTTCAAAACTAAATGCCTGAATTTTTATATTCAAAATATATTTTCAAATTTCTCCAAAGAGAAATAAATCAAAACCAAAATCAATTATGACAAGGAGGGGGCTCCTCCGACCGAAGCATGGTATAATTCTAGAATCAAACAACACTGAGCATCTAGTGGTATTCTGCTTCCTCCAAAAATAACAACTAGAGTAAATAAATATATCTGGCGAGTATTACAAATCGAAAAACTCCCAATCGCCTAACTTTGGTCACAACCAAAAGTATTTGGAAAACTACTTCACGAAAACTCTTTTTAAATATCCTGAAATAATAATACTTCCCAAAGTTTCAAAATAATAATATTATTATTTCTTTCATAAATTCTTTCGAAATCACTTTTTCAAAACCACCGGGATTTAAGTCCTAACATACAACAACTTTATAAACCGTAGTCTATAAAATCACACCATCAATCAAATCAAATTCCATAAGAGAATAACTGAATACTTAACATTATTTAAAATGTTAAATGACTAACAAACATGATTTAGAATTTTGCTTAGGTTTACAACTTTCTCGATCGTCCAAGGATATAAATAATTTCCTAAGCATACCATTACGCTCATTAGCCCTTGGTTATCTCTTAGAAAATTATCTGAGCTCCCTCAAACAAAATTGAAAATTATCTAACTTCCCTAAGCCACTAAACAAAGCATGCAAATATATTTGAGCCTGCATGATATACATGGATCATCCATCTGCAATATCTGATCGGACCACTTACTCGGATACATAGACTTTACTTCCAAACTAATATCGCTCGCTCAACCTCCCTAGTGCGGACTCCAATCAAGTTCCTTGATTTGAAACATTTGTTCTCCTTACACCATAAACTAAGACAGAAAACTTCAGTATCATATTAAGAATCTGAATCAAGTGTTCGCTGATAAGAATCAAGTGAGGGATCCTTTTTCGAACAGATGTCAATCACCCCGAAGTTATGTATTTGAATCCTAGATCGAGAACCGAGCGAATAAAATGATCTACATACAACTTACGAAATTAATCTGATTGGTTTCTTAATTATACCAATCTTTTTCTAAATCACTTTCATTTTCATTTATAGTATATCATTCAATACTAAAATTATTTATGAATTACTGCATATATTTTCACTTAAGTTTACGAACATTTTATAAAGAAATAACTTTATAAAATACTAATTTAAAAACTTACTCTACACTTTTTACTTGTATAATACTCTTTTATATCCTAAGATTATATACAGAATGTTAAATACATTTTATTTATTTATTATTTATTTTTATTTTCTTTTTCAAAATTCAACTAAAGGCCTAATAACATCAAAGTATTTATGAGACTTAGATGTTTAAGCAAAAACCACGGTTTAATAAAGTAATGCTTATTAAAACCTTCCTATCCAATTTAACTCATTTAAAACTTGAGTTAAATTATCTCTTTTCTATCCAAGAGTTAAAAATTTCATTTACCAAATTATTATTCAAGACAACTTTTATTTAAATTAATTTCCTCTAAGAAAACTTAAGACTAAATACACAGCTTTTATTTTAGAACCCCCTTTGAAATTATACTGCCTATATTTCTATATATAAAATGACATTAACAAAAAAAACTTTCATCAACACCCGCTTTAGTTTTGTTCGGATTTGAAATCATTTTGATCGCTTAATGATAAAGAGGATAATTTACTAAGTGCACAACCACATTCGCCTAAGCAAACATTCGATCGTCACTTAGAAGATTGTTCAGATTACCACAAAACAAATCGAAATGTTTTCTCCGACCGATCCAAAGAAAATGTATTTCACTTAAAATTTCTCTTCCAAAACATTTATACTTATAAATACTTCCAAGTAATGCTACTACAACTTTTCTCAAAAACCCTTTTTAAATCAAGTCAAGTAGTACATGGATTATCAAAAACCCTTTTTATTTATAAAACAACCTTTACAAGTCATATAAATTATTTATATACCAAACTCATATAAAATATACTTTTAAAATAACCTTATATTATAATAATTATCCTTTATTATAATAAAATTTTCTCAATTATTTATCCTCTAAATGACTTATCTTCCCATTTAGATTATTTTAAATAACTTTTGTTAAAATATTACTTTTAGCCCAACATTATTAAAAGTTCACAAGGGGTTCGTTTTGATGTAATTACAATTTTCAATATAATATATGCACACAAACTGGTCGAGCATAAATTAACAATCAACAAACAATAGTCAATGCTCTTAAATTACACGAGCATGGAAAATAAAACAATAATGATACTAGATAAACATTATTACTTTCAAACAAAGAAACGCAACATAAATAACTATATAAATTTGAAAATTATTCCTTTATATATGAAAATAAATAAACCTAGGTAAAAAATTTCATTTACCAAATTTCAAAAATCAATTTTGTATCTATTTGCTTTGTTCAAATGTTTAGGAATCTCCATCGACAGGGTGGCATCGCACATCTCGACCAGAATTCATAAATAACTCAATAGGCCAATTAACACAATACGTTTTTATAACAATAATAAATACGCTCTCATATATATAATACTCTCAACTCATTCTAGGGTGTCATTTATCCTATGTCTAATGAGTTTACCCCACCAAAGACATGGTTCTTGCTTAACCTTCAGCTATGATACCAGTTGTAACGACCCGCTTTTTCGACCATCGAAAGTTGGCACTCAATACATCCACGGTATTCAAATGCCGAACATCCAATTGTTAAAAAGGTAGATTGTTAGGGTAAAAAGAAAAGAAAAAGAAAAGGAACATAAAAAACAGAATCTCGCAGCGGAACGACAACATATAATATAACAAAGACAGTAAAAGCTGTCACTTTAAAATACATGGTATATCAAAGTTAAAAACAAATCTCATCAGCCTGGATAGTTATAACTTCCCAACCTTACAATTACTGATGGATATAAATAATAATACAGTGGAAAATAAAAATACCACGACGGGTGAACATCCAACTCTTCTCCACGAGCTCCATGTCACATCAACGATGACCTTGAAAAATACACGATCTAACCCGAGCATTATAATAAAATAACAGCTGGATTAGTTGGGAAATACCAGCGTGAGAAAACTCATGTAATATTATAAGCGTATAATAATTATGTAAGTCTACGTTGCTAAACACGGAGTGGGTTTTACGCCCACAAGAACAACTTCCACACATGTATGAATGACAACAGATTAAAACAAACCCTAAACTTCAAAGAATAGGCATCAACAAAATCAAAATCCAAACTAAAAGAATGGACACAAATAATTAAATATCGAGAAGAACTCCAGTCATTTCTCGATGCAACTAAGAAACCAATTCAAAGATTTGAATACACAAGGAAAAGGAAGTTTTCCAACAATGACTAGGAGGGTGCACCCCCCTCACCGAAAGTATACCTCTAGAAATATACTTGTGAACTACGATGGCTCTCGGAAACTTCCAAGCAGGACCCCGTCAACCCTTACCGAGAATCCGAGTATTTCACATCTCTGTGCGTATACCATCGAAACTAATCGAGAGTAGATGTGAAAATACCCTAATGGAAGCAACCCCACATAGCTTAGCCCACACTCGCGCTTTGGTTTTAGTCATTTTCGATAAAGGATATCAATGCTCAAATGAGCAACAATTCGTCTTAAATTGATGATACATAAAGAAGCAAGCCGAGTTAATAGTCAATAAATCAACTATCGGAAAAATCAAAATTATCGTATATGGAAATTAAATCTCACACCTTATCACTACTCATCGATTTCAAACTTGTTCTATATCTCTGTTGAAAATGAAGTCGGGCAGGTTAAGATAGTGTTATCTCAAGGCATTCCCTTGACAACAATTTTAACCTTCGAGATAGAAACAAGTTTCCATATCACAATGTTTAGTGCTAAGAATATGACTAAATCCTTTCCATATAAGCGATATTGTTTATGGAAATTAAATTTCTTATTCTTTCCACAACTGAATCAAACCTTTTAAACTTTTAAACTGAACTTGTGCTTGGTTTATACATCACAAATATTTGTAAAACACTTTAAAAACACTCTTTAAAATATTCTTTTGAAAGAGAAAATTATATTTTTTAAGGTATTAAAAAGAAGGATCAAAAACAAATATCATTAACATATTATTTCCTATAAACCCAAAACAGTTTACACTTAGCTTTATTTTAAAAAACAACTCTCTTTATTCTCATTTACAAACTATCATTTACAAACTTCAAAATTCATTTATTATCCCGGAAGATAATAAATCAACTAAAATGCTTTTATAAATTAAAAAATGTCAATCATCAAAAATGATAATTGATATAATTCTTTTATAAATTTAAAACCACATTGATTATCCATATAGACAATTGATCAAACTTATAACTCCTGTAATAAAAAAATAAATTAATTTTAAACACTTTTATTTAAACTAATTAATTAACTTTAAATATCATTTATTCAAATGATTACTAATCTTAAACATCATTATCAAATATAATTAATTAATTTTAAAACATCATTATTAAAATGATTAATTAACCTTAGGCATCATTAATAAATTTATTAATTAACTTTATTATAGTTAAATAATAATTAAGAATATACTTAAACCTCCAATTCTTTTCAAAAACTTATACAGTCCTTAATAACACATTTGAAAAGAATTTACAAAATATTTAAGGTAAATAACCTTTATAAATTTAAACTACGTTAATTATCCCGAAAGATAATTAAATCCAATTTGCAATCTTTTACAAATTTAAAACGACATTAATTATCTCGAAAGATAATTTTTCAAATTTTATAATCTCTTTATAGATTTAAAACAATGATAATTATTCTGAAGATAATTAACTAGATTTATAACACCTTTTATAAATTTTTAATCAACACTTATCCTTTATTTTCAAAATTCTAAAAATACTTGAAAATATAGTTTAAACAATTTTCAAAGTGCAAAAATACTACCAAACATTTATTTTGTAAAAATACAAGCTCAAGGTCAACACACAATACGGGTTTAAAGGGATGATATTTCATAAGTGACGGTGCAGCGATAATCATTCTAAAGACACGTATACAATCGAACAGTTTGTTATAAATATTTTCAAACAAACAACAATATAAGCGACATAAGAATATAATTAAAATTAATATTGGCGAGAAACCCCTTATGGTCTCTCTACAAAAGTATCATGTAAATCACACATATGCATGTGTATTTCAAAGTGTTCCGTAGCGACCTATTCGCTACGTACACTTCGACTTCCACATGTTTTTGTCCCCTATAACACAATGGTTATTTATACCATCCGCTTTTCAGGCGGGAATTTAAAATCCAAACAAACAAAAATATAAACTATCATTTAAGCATCAACAATAATCTATAACAACATAGATATCGTATGATTTATTTAAATGTGAGTAAACTAATCGAAATTCCAGTTGATGTTTCCGCGTTCCGGTTTGAACTAAAATCAAACGGCGTTCGATTTTACCTTAAAATTCAACTAGCTAAAAATTCAACAAAATCAATTCCAGCACATAGATAACGTTGATACAAGTCCAACATAACTAACCGCATCCAAATCCGACCTCATATGAGCAAGATATTAAATTTATAAGAAATCAGATTAATTAAATTAATTAATTTTCATTAATTATCATTAACCATCTAATTACCCATTAAAAATCATTTTTCCTAATTGAATATACAATCTCCTTCCACAACAAACGCCTGCACATACACACAGACATGGCCGTGCACACTCGAACCATGATACAGAGCTCCAGACTTCCGTTTGATGAACCGTCTTCATCGTTGCTCCTCTCTTTCTGATCTCCACGCGCCTAACCCAAAATCACAGAGCTCGATCAAGCAAGTGGAAACGTGATCTGGGCATTCTTCGAGGACAGATCTAAATGTCGCATACCACAAACAGAAGCTGCTCCCCCTAAAACTTGCACCGATGATGCTCCTTCCTCCGACAAACCCAAAGAAATCCACGCCAAGTCCAACCATCGCCTAAAGCACCCTAAAAACAAAAACCTAGTTCCACCCTTTCTCACGGCCACCACCGCATTCATCTAAACATATATCAAATCGAAGATCTCTCCAAGATGAGCCCAAAGATTCCTGTTTTGTAATTTTCCGTTGAGAATTGGATTTGATTTTGACTAGTTAAGTGGGGGAGGTCATTTTGGTTTACTAGAAGAAGGTGAACGAACAAAGGAATGAAGACAGGTGAACTTTTTTAAGTGTTGTATATGTTTGCTTTTACATAGAAACTCCATTTTCTTTACTTAAACTACAATCTAACCAATATCTCCAAGCAAACAAAATTTCCAAGCCACCCATCACCTCACCATAAAGTCATTTTGCAAATTTTTGATTTTGATTTAAAAAGATTTTAAAAAAGAAGGTTTTCGTGGTATTCTGCTACACAGAATTTTGTTCACGTACGAACCGTGAACGACAAAACAAAAATACGATCGTGCTCAGAAATACGACACGATCTCAAAAAAATAATAAAATACACTGGTTATTTTATTGTATGAAATTTTAAAAATATCATCGTTTGTCGTAAAATCATCAAACTAAAATTTAAATATTTCCAAATTAAAAAATATGGAAAAATCCAATAAATTCAATTAAAAATACTATAATAAAAATCAAGTCGTTTTATTAACAATTGATTTTCTTATTATTTATTCGAACCATTTATTATTGTAAATAAATTTACAAATTAAGTTCACCATTACTATTTATTAATTAAAAGGCGCTAAATAAAGCTGTTCAATCCATTTAATTAATATTTAATTTACAATTCAAATATTTAATTAATAGCTATATTTGAATATAAGTTATTTATATTTTAAAATCCAATTATTTAAATATTTAAAATTAATTAAATATTCTAAAATCAAAACGATAAAATTTGGGGATGTTACACATGCTATCACATTTTCTACGACTGTGATTACTTTGTCCAAATTTGGGCACCATTTGCCTCCAACCTAAATGTGCAGGTTTCACTGACTGAATGCACTTTGCTTCATCTGTGGGAGTCATGTTCTCCTAACTCCATCGGCGCTCTATTGGTCGTAGCCTTCTTTTGGATAATCTGGAGGGAGAAAGCGACCGTTGTTTCAATTCCATCATGAACTCCTATAACTGTGGCTTACAAAGCTATGTATCTATATAATGTTTGGATAGGTTCAGCTCATGGTACCCTTCAGTGTTTCCTCCACGGTGTCGAATCAGCAGGAAGCAACAATCATGAGGACTGGTGATCTACGGTGTCGACCAATGCTACTCTGATTATTCCATTTTACGATGGTGTTAGTATTTTATGTTATTGTAATATAATGTGTTACAATACTGCACTATGCTAATGTATTTTATGACATTGCTACTACGTATGCTACTAGCTAGGCTTGTTAGTCGAATATTTTACTATATATATGCTATGTATGGTTGTGTGGCTTCAAGCTGCATAACCATCTCATCAAAAAAAAAATATGGCTGAAATAAAATATCTCACGTATTATATTAATATATATGTGTGTGCGTGTTTAATTTTGTAAGTTTATTTTATATTATATACATGATTTTAAATTATATAATTTAAAAAAAATTACATTTATATACATTTGTTTATTTTCGAAAGACAAAAAATTCATATATATATATATATATATATATATATTGTTTGTACCAAAATTGGGCACAACACTCTTCGGAAGTTTTTGAAGAGATAAAGTGAAGAAATTAAATGGAAAAGGAGGATTATCTAACAAAAACTCCAAATTTCAAATATGAAAATAATTAAAATGCAAGGAGACACAAGAATTTAGAGTGGTTCGGCGTATCGCCTACGTCCACTATGAAGTTGATAGCTTTATTGAACTTTCTTTGAAGGTTACAAGTGAATTTAGTAAGTTACAGCAGATGATTATGATTTGCAGCAGTAAATTTCGTTATTGACAGCAGCAGTGGAGTGTAGGTCTGGATCCGGTAGAGTTTGGGCGTTGCAGAGCTCAAAGAAGAAGAAGAACCCCTTTTCTGTTGGCTTTGGGGGTCTATTTATAGGTGTAGGAGGCTGATATTTCGCTCAGATCTCGGGAGACCCTCTCTGGCACGTGACCAGGCCCGCGCGCCCAAGCCCGTGAAGTTTCGGTCCGATCCGTTATCGATATGAATGGATTTCGTATCGATCAAGATTTCGTCCAATGGAGTCGAAATTTGGCGTGGACATTCTTTAGCATGTACGTAAGCTTCTGTGAAAATTTCATAGCATTTGGACTTGTAGATCAGGAGATATGATCGATACAAAATAGGATTCTCCGTTGGCTGTTTCGTTCGACTCGTTCTTATTCGACTCGCTCTTATTCGACTCGGATCTGTTTGACTCGGTGACATGGCATTTGAACCTCTGGATCACTCCGCCTTTGATGCCGTTTTGATCGAGTCACTGGTTACTAGTCAATTCCTTTGAACCGTCACTGGTTACTAGTCAATTCCTTGGTGTCACGGCCTTGCCAAAAGGCGGAATAACATTTGCCCCCCAAAGTACGTCTTGTGGAAACATGATGTGCTTTGAAATGCTACAATCCTTATTTTGAACAGTTATCGTCTTTCCGCTGAAAGTTGTAATCTTTGTATGATTTTCTCTGCAACATGAACTGTTCATTGTCAACTGCTGTACCCTGTATTGTTGTAGCTGATTGCCGAGTGCTAGTGATTAGTTGTTTGTTGTTGTAATTGTTATCAGATAAGTTTCCAATTCCTGTAAATTTGGAAAATTAAATATTAGTCCGACATATATGCATATATGTTAACCTGACTCCCGTTAACGTTTGCACGTTCACGGGTCGTTGTCAAGTTCTTTAGTTTTTGCTTGGATTGAGTTTCGTATCGATCCTCTCCTGGATCGAAGTGAAATTCAAGTTGTAACATCGTTCGATGGTTGTTTTAAGTCCTTCCTATGTATCGATCCCCTTCGGGATCGATCTGAGATGTTGGAATGTATGCTTCGTATCGATAGATACGTCATATTGGGTCTTGGATGATTGGCGGATACAGGAGTAATGCTTTGTGTCGACAAAGTTGAACGATCTAGACATAATTCTGCAGTGAGGCTTCACAGAGGATAGGCCATTTCTCATCCCTTCATTCAAGAAGAATCCCCAATTATGGATAATCTTCGATAGGAGTCATTCATGACTCCTCTCCTAGATCCATCTCTAAGATCTAGTTGATCTTCATATGTCAATGCTTGGAATAATAAGCATTTCAACTGGGTAAAGTCTTTTTGCCGCGCATCCCCAGAACTGGCTAGCTTGGCCAGTGACTTAGCTTTTTCATTTTGTTCTCCGAGGATGTGTGTAATGGTGTAATAGTCGAAGTCGACTAGTAGCTTTTGGACCCAGCTAGGATAAGGAGCAAGATGTTGCCCCCTAGTTGAATAATTTTCCCTGACTCGGTATACTACTAACCAATAATCACATAATATATGCAAAGTTTCCACTCCTAGTTTTATTGCCAGTTTGAGCGCCAAGGCTTCATACTTAGCTTCGTTATTTGTTGCAAGGAAGTTGAGTTTCAGGGCGTAGCAGATCGTTCGTTCCTCAAGAGTCATTAACGCAACTTCAATGTTAGAAAGTCGATTATTGGAAGTTCCATCGGTGTACGTTCTCCATCGGTTGGACGGTTCTCCACTGTTCTTCGGATAATCGTCTGATGTGGTGGATTCAGATATGAAGTATGCTAATGTTTGACCATGGAGAGCTCTCCGAGGGAGATAAGTGATATCAAATTGGTTTAGCTTCATACTCCATTTAAGTAACTTTTCAGACATCTAAGGTTTCTATTGGACCTATCGTAACGGTTGGTCGATATGGACGTTAACGAGGTGAGCTTGTCAATTGCCAGCCTTCATCATATACTGGTCTTTGGATTCGTTTCTCTTCACATAGCATTGCGACGCTTATGGCGTGTGTTGACACGGCCCAATTGATGTATAAATCTTTGTGATCCAAAGGTTTGGGTAAAATGGGAGGTCTCTTTAAGCGATCTATCAGAGCTGGAAGTGCATCAATGCAGTTGTTAGTTCATTCAAAAGTTCTCTTCCCTCTCTTGGTCAGGTTGAAGAAGAGAATTCACTTGTAGATGGTCCTAGAGTCAAATCAACTTAGGACGGTAATCTTTCGACTTAGGTTCTGTACCTGCTTGGTTGTCCTCGGTACATGGATGTCTCTAATTGTCGGAATTTTCTAGAAATTAGTCTTGATTCGATGAGAATTGATGATGAAAACGAAGAATCTTTCTGATGTAATAGTGAAAGAGCATTTCAAAGGATCGAGTTTCATCCTGCATTTTTGGAGAGCGCTGAATACCTCGGTCAAGTCATCGATATGGTCGTTTGATAGCCGTGATCTCACGAGCATATTAACCACATCTACTTTCATCGACCGACCGATATGAATTTTGAATGATCTGTTAATCGTCCTTTGGTAAGTAGCATGAGCGTTCTCAAGTTCGAATCCAGGGATTTCAGCATAGCACTATAGGCCCAGGTCAATAATGAGATAGTTTTATTCCTGGTCTAGGACATGCTTCAGTATCCGATTGTATCTGGAGTTTGCATCCATGGATGTGAGTAATTCATGTCTGATGGTCAGGTCCATCAGTTTGTTGATCATTGGAAGTGGAAAGCCGTGCTTTGTCATACCCCATGCAAATCTGAGTAGTTGATGTATGTCCTCCACTCTCTGTTCGTTTTTCTTATAAGTAAAGGATTGGATACTCACTTTGGTTGGAGGGCATCATGGATAAACCCACTGGTTTTGAGCATATTCGCCTCCTCTTTAAGTGCAACAGATCTCTCCGGATCCATGTCGCATCGTTTTTGTTCACCCAGACATGCCTCAGGTCGACATTTAATGTAGGGTTCTTCATGGCTGGTGAGAGTCCATATATATATATATATATATATATATATATGAGCTCGAGTCCAAGCGAACACATCAAGATTCACCTGAAGTAAAACAGTTGACTCTTTCTTCATCATTGCACAGAGTTGTGATCTGATCTACAATACTCATGATGGGTTGTAGGCGCCTCATGTGTTTATTTGCAATGGTAAATGATCAGGCTTATAAGGATGTTGAATCAAAGGATTAGTATAATTTAGCCTTGTAATGCATGCTGCTACATAGCTGGCTCCAGCTTTGAGATTGAATTTAATTGTGTTTCTGAATGATGCGCTTTTCATTCAATGTACCTGCGATCCATTGCTCGTCGGAAGGGTCAGAATGATGATCAGTCGCCCATAAGTCCTGGTATTGATCTAATGACTCTATCTCTAGGCATCCTTTCGGTCGCAACCTAGAGTTGTTATGAATATCAAGCATGGGTAATAGGTTCAAGTTGTCATAGTCAACTCTCGGATAATTACTCTTTTGCCCCCAGTCTCGGGTTGGCGGATGCATTACGCAGACGATCGAGTCTCGTCCTAGCTGTGTCTATACTGTAGTTCAAGCTTTAAGAACCATAGTTGACTGATGAATGGTTGAATCATATTATCTTATCTTCTTGTTCGTGCCCCCAAGTCTGGGGAATATCTCGATAAGTGGTAGGGTAGATAATGTCCGCTTCAATTTTGTATTCTATCCCATTGAACCATGGGATCGAGTTAACCGATGGAAGGCTAAGTCGTGCCTATCCTGTATTATGTTCTAGTTCTTTCCTCTTAGCGGAATACATTGTTACTTTGCCAACATTCGGACATAAGCTAGATTCTGGACGGTCAATGATATTCACTTCGCTGCTTATGTCGCCGTACTTTGGGAAAAAACTGAAGAATGAATCGTCCAATCAGATCCAATGCAGGATTGATGCTTCCCTTGTCGAATCTAGGGTAAGAATCAGTGTGCAGATGTTTAGGTTGCACTTATTTTGAATTGCTCTTTTAGTCGGATCATGGTAAGAGTCAATGAATGAATGGTCGTGTTACATTCATTTGGAGTTGGGTGATCAACCATGTCCATTTCGATTTACGTTCTCCCGTCAGATCTAGGGATAAAGTCAGCTCAAATGCAGTCATGTCATGCTCATTTGGTCTCATGCTCTTTCTGACGGATCGAAGGAAGGCGACGGAGGACGAATGGTCAAGTCACACTCATTCGTGGTTTATTCTTCCATCCGTGCTCTGTTGGTCAAAGGTATTCGATGGACGTTCGGGTCACATCAATTTGTAGTCGAAGAGGATCGATATTGACCGTCGATTCAACGGCACGATGTAGAATGCTCGGACATCATTTCCTATCGATCCAATGGTATGATATGAAAGGTGCAGATCGATATTGCCCATCGATCCGGCGGTACGATATAATTGGTTGCCCAGAACTTCAGGCATCATTCTGATTGGTTAGCATTAAGGTCTCCTTGTAGTCATTTCCTTAAGTTGTAAAGGACGCTAAGCTGGAGATGTAGCGAGTCACCTTTCTCTTCTTTCGGTGATTTGTACTTCTGCCCCCAGTCTTGGGTTAGTAGAGTTAATTCGTCGATGGTCTAATTGCACCTGTGGTGAGTTTATACTCCTCATGTCGAGTTTAGGTCAGAGTTGGTGAATGAATGATCGAATCACATTCATCCATTTGTCTATTCTTGTAGCCTACTATGGGGATCAAAGTAAGTTGAAGGGCCATTAGCCACACCTATTTGATGTTTATACTCCTGTCCGCACTCTGGGGACTAAGAGTTTTAGTAGATGTTTATACTCCAGTTCGCTCTCTGGGAATCTTTAGTTAGTTGATGTTTATACTCCAGTTCGCTCTCTGGGAATCTGGAGTTAGTTGATGTTTATACTCCAGTTCACACTTTGGGAATCTGGAGTTTATGTTTATACTCCAATTCGCACTCTGGGAATTTGGAGTTGGTGATGTTTATACTCCGTTTCGCACTCTGAGAATCTGGAGTTGATGTTTATACTCCAGTTCGCTCTCTGGGAATCTGGAGTTGATGTTTATACTCCGTTTCACACTTTGGGAATCCAGAGTTGATGTTTATACTCCAATTCGCACTCTGGGAATTTGGAGTTAGTGATGTTTATACTCCGTTTCGCACTTTGGGAATCCGGAGTTGATGTTTATACTCCAATTCGCACTCTGGGAATTTGGAGTTGGTGATGTTTATACTCCGTTTCGCACTCTGGGAATCCGGAGTTGATGTTTATACTCCAATTCGCACTCTGGGAATTTGGAGTTGGTGATGTTTATACTCTGTTTCGCACTCTGGGAATCTGGAGTTGATGTTTATACTCCAATTCGCACTCTGGGAATTTGGAGTTGGTAAACAGACGGTCAATCACATCTGTTGCATGTTTTTGGATTTCGCTCGCACTCTGGGAGCAAAAGGTGTGTCAGGATCGTGGATGGTCGGATCACATCCACCCCGAGTTAACAAGCGAGGTCGTTAGATGGACAGGTCTATCCTCCTCAAACTTGGTTTAGATACGGACGAGGTCGTTAGGTGGACGGATCCACCCTCCTCGTATTTGTAAACTTATACTCCAGTTCACACTCTGGGAATCTGGAGTTAAGTGAAGGATTGTCACGTATCAATCCTTTTTTGACTTTGGTGTGATGGCTTGCCCCCGAGCTCGGGATTTCACTTTGCGAGTAATCGGTGGAATCCCAATTACTTTCCATTTATCTGCCCTCAATGAAGGATGAGATTTAGTTTATGGACGGTTGGATCGCATCGATGTTCATTTGGACTCTGCTTTTGCCAAGCCTAAGGAGTAAGATTAGTGTTCTGGCAAGCTTTGTGCTCGAGCATAGGAAAGGATGGTCGAACTACATCCACTTTGAGTTGTGCATTTTCCCTTAAGTCGGGTGCAAGAATTAGAGAGCGGAAGGTCGAGTCACGTCCAATTTATACTTTGCATTCTTCCGATCGAGCCAAGGAAGAGAGTTGAAACGATTGCTCGTGAGGGTTAGCGAGTAGGTAGTCAGTCGTTGATGACTTTAACTCGAGGGTTGGCCTCTGATGAAGTCGGTTTAAGGCATGATTGTTCTGCCGAATTACAGACACAAGCTGGAGAGTGAATGGTCAAATCAGATCCACTTTAAACATGTGTTCTCAAATAACCCCAAGTGTCTAATGCAGGATTAGATGCATGGTTGGTGACGTCACGTCCACCCTTGGTGTTATTCCAATTTTACTGGGCATCAGAAGAAGCATAAGTATTTTGGCGAGCTTCAAGTATGAGATGGAGAGTACGTTGTTGGGGCACATCACTTTAAGTCTTTCCCAGATCTCCAATTAAATTGCATGGGTGGATGAGTGGATGGTCGGTTGCATCCACTTTGTACTAGAGTCCTGACCCTGTCGGTCTCTTCCGCTTTGACGCCTTGCCTCCAGTCAGGGGCATATAGTAGCCGATGAGTGGTTGAATCATGCTCATCACGATGATACCTCAATGATTTGATCATAGTCCGCAGAGGTTGTTTTGCACCCAATCTTAAGTACTCGGTTACCTGCATCATTTGCAAGAAGTTTAATTCAAGTAGGTCATATTTCGCAACGTAAACGAAATTGAAATAGAAATAATTCAAAAGAGATCGGATTAAATCTCATTGATAAGTGAAGCGGCGTCGTATGCTCGCTATTGCACTTCGGTCCAGCCTTTCACAATTGGATGTCTAACGCAAATTGTTCGATTTGATCAAAGTTCTTGATTGATAGGGGTCGGGGGTTCCCGGCCCTTTGTTTTATGGGGAATGAACGTATTGTCAGAGTTATACTTTCCGGAGCAGCCTTATGGCGTTGGCATCCACGGTAGCCATCTAAAGAAGAGGAGTTTTCCGATCTAGAGTATGGAGTAGGTTCCCTCCTTATCTCGCCAAGTTGATCCTTCATCTGATTCATCAACTCAATATTGGCATGGACATCTTGGCATAGTCGTCGGCGGTTATCCACTAGTTCCCTTATCAAAGTCTGGAAATAAGCGCTGGTGATGAATTCATTTATGGGTATTGGCAGCAACTGGATGTGGGCTTTGGATAAATTCATTGGCTGCCAGCTTCTTTATTCCCTTCAGCAATATGAGAAGTAGAACTGGTATGTCTAACCATGAATGATAGTGTTCTTTGAGGAATGGGGGAAGACATCTGCATTTGATGGCATTCATCACTCTTGGTGGAGTCCATGTGCCATTCTCACTTCATGAGGTAGTGTCGGGGGTTGTATTTCCATAGTATACTGACATAGTCAACATATTGAATTTTCGCTGGAAATTTTGCAGGTAGGATGGTTTCAATGAATAGGTCTCCACTGGGGAAGATTCTCCGATTGTCATTCTGACTAGATCCATTTTATGGCTACGGGGTCTGGTAATACTGGCGAATGATGCGTGAATGATTGTCCAACATTTGAGTGGTTGGTAACGCCGATTGGATGGTGAGTTGGTTAAGATGGGGTCATAAATTGGTGATCATTTCTAATTTCCACCCAGGTAGGAGGCTCATATAAGATAGTGAGGAAGTCCTCTTAAGGTTGTATGGCATGCTTCTGGTCATATGGACACGGTATGATTAAGATGCAGGCATTGGAAGATGGTTCAGCGATGACCAGCTATGTTTTAAGTTAGCAGAGTAGACAGTGTTGGGCAGTCGTCATATTAGCCATCGTACCATAGTTGTCAATTCAGGAGTTTAAAAGCTAGACAATTGGGGAAGTTGCATTCCACCTTAGAAGCATGATATAATAACCAACTATAGTTCTTGGCGTATTAGCTAGGTTCTCCAGCCTTTAGGAGCACTGGTTGAGTAGTATCTCTCTACTCATTCCTTGATTACAATTCAGCATTTGTTCCTGTGATCCCCTATGTCTCGTTCAGTCATGGAACAATCAGAATTGTGGATGGAATGTTCCTTCATTTTTTTTTGCCTCTTTTTAGGAAATTTGAGTCGTACCCGAAATTTTTTTTTTTTTTTGAAATCTCGTATCGTTCTCAGCAACGTTTGAACGATACAAATGTAGGTGAATTCGAACGATCCGAAAAGTGAACAATTGGATCGATACGAAAGGAGTGTGAGCATCGATACGAATTGGGCGCAGATGGATCGATACGAACAGCGTGTGAGCATCGATACGAATTGGGCGTAGGTGATCGATACAAACAGAGTATACAGAGTATAGGCGATCGATACGAATAGTGCACTCTTGATCGATACGAACAGAAAAGTAGCGATCGATACGAACAGACCACAGGCGATCGATACGAACAGAGCACTCTTGATCGATACGAACAGAAAAGTGGCGATCGATACCAACAGAGTATAGGCGATCGATACGAACAGAGTATAGGCGATCGATACGAACAGAGCGATGCGAAGCAGATCGATATGAAAAGTGATCGATACGAATAGTGATCGATACGAATTTTGACATATTTTCTGGGTGCGAAAACATGGATACGAAAATCGCCATATTTTCACGGATACGAAAATATGGATACGAAAATCTTGATGAGTGTAGTTCCTCTTAGATCTGGAGCAATCTGAATAGAATAGAAGGAACCACTTGACGACAGATCTGGATCTTCCCCTTGGATGTTTGCAATCCGATATCGACAGTAGATCCAATGAGAAGAAGGAAAAAACTGGGTTTTTTCTCAATGAAAGCACCAAAGTGTTTGTACCAAAATTGGGCACAACACTCTTCGGAAGTTTTTGAAGAGATAAAGTGAAGAAATTAAATGAAAAAAGAGGAATTATCTAACAAAAACTCCAAATCTCAGATATGACAATAATTAAAATGCAAGGAGACACAAGAATTTAGAGTGGTTCGGCGTATTGCCTACGTCCACTATGAAGTAGTTTGCTTTATTGATCTTTCTTTGATGTTTACAATTGATTTCAATGAATTACAGCGAACAACAATGATTTGCAGCAGTGAAATTCGTTGATAGCAGCAGCAATGGAGTTTAGATCTGGATCCGGCAGAGTCTGGACGTTGGAGATCTCAAAGAAGAAGAAGAAGAACCCCTTTTCTGTTGGCTTTGGGGGTCTATTTATAGGTGTAGGGGGCTGATATTTCGCTCAGATCTCGGGAGACCCTCTCTGGCACATGACCAGGCCCGTGCGCCCAAGCCCGTGAAGTTTTGGTCTGATCCGTGATCAATACGAACAGATTTCGTATCGATCAAGATTTCATCCAATGGAGTCAAAATTTGGCATGGACATTCTTCAGCATGTACATAAGCTTCAGTGAAAATTTCATAGCATTTGGACTTGTAGATTAGGAGATATGATCGATACGAAATAGGATTCTCGGTTGGCTGTTTCGTTCGACTCGCTCTTATTCGACTCGGTCCTATTCGACTCGATGACATGGCGCTTGAATCTCTGGATTACTCCGCATTTGATGCCGAATTGGTTAAGTCATTCTTGGACCTTGTCTTGTTCGAATCGATGGATCGAGTCGAACAGAAGGTCTCTGATGGATGCGAAGCGGAGCGAGTCGAACAGAGGGTCTCTAATGGATGCGAAGCGGAGCGAGTTGAACAGAGGGTCTCTGATGGATGCGAAGTGGAGCGATTCGAACAGAGGGTCTCTAATGGATGCGAAGCGGAGCGAGTCGAACAGAGGGTCTCTGATGGATGCGAAGCGGAGCGAGTCGAACATAGGGTCTTTTTATTCAATTTTGCATCGATCATAACTTGAGCATATTAACTCGGATTGACTTGAAATTTGGAACGTTGGCTCCCATAGCTTCGCTTGTCATGTCATATCAATTTTAGCTTGATCGGGACTCGGACAAAATTCGTCGATATCCATAGTGAGCCTGCGAATAACCGATCTCTAAGATGAACCGTCACTGATTACTAGTCAATCCCTTGGTGTCACGGCCTTGCCAAAAGGCGGGATAACATTTAATTAATATAACATGAAAAGCTAAGCTATTAGAGTCAATGTTCCAAATCTCAAGTCAATCCGAGTTTGTATGCTCAAGTTATGACCGATGCAAAATTGAATAAAGACAGCCTCGCGTTCGACTCGCTTAATTCGCATCCCTCAAAAGAGCCTACTTCAACTCGCTCGGTTCGCATCCTCAGAAGAGCATACTTCGACTCGCTCAATTCGCATCCCTCAGGAAAGCCTTCTTCGACTCGCTCGGTTCGCATCCCTCAAGAAAGCCTTCTTCGACTCGCTCCGTTCGCATCCTTCAAGAAAGCCTTCTTCGACTCGCTCCGCTTCAAGCCACAGTTCGACTCGATCATCCAACGTCAACTTTGCATCCATCCGGAGACTTCTACTTTGTGTCTATTAATGCGAAGTAAGGCCCAACAGTCAATACGAATAAACGCCACGTCATCGAGTCAAACAGAACCGAGTCGAACAAAGAGCGAGTCGAAACAAGAGCGAGTCGAACGAAACAGCCAACCAAGAATCCCAATTCGTATAGATCATATCTCCTAATCTACAAGTCCAAATGCTATGAAATTTTCACTGAAGACTACGTGCATGCTAAAGAATGTCCACGCCAAATTTCGACTCCATTGGATGAAATCTTGATCGATACGAAATCTGTTCGTATCGATCACGGATCGGACCGAAACTTCACGGGCTTGGACGCGCGGGCCTGGTCACGTGCCAGAGAGGGTCTCCCGAGATCTGAGCGAAATATCAGCCTCCTACACCTATAAATAGACCCCCAAATCCAACAGAAAAGGGGTTCTTCTTCTTTTTTGGGAGATCTCCAACGCCCAGACTCAGCCGGACCCAGATTTGAACTCCATTGCTACTGCTACCAACGAATCTCACTGCTGCAAATCATAATCACCTGCTGTAATTCATTGAATTCACTTGTAATCATCAAAGATAGATCAATAAAGCAAACTACTTCATAGTGGACGTAGGCAATATGCCGAACCACTCTAAATTCTTGTGTCTTCTTGCATGTTAATTATTTTCATATCTGAGATTTGGAGTTTTTGTTAGATAATTCCTCTTTTTCCATTTAATTTCTTCACTTTATCTCTTCAAAAACTTCCGAAGAGTGTTGTGCCCAATTTTGGTGCTTTCACTGAGAAAAACCCAACTTTTCTCCTGCTCAGTGGATCTACTACCATCGTTTGATTGCAAAAATCTAAGGAGGATATCCAGATCTGTCATCAAGTGGTTCCTTCTATTCTATTCAGATTGCTCCAGGTCTAAGAGGAACTACATTCATCAAGATTTTTGTATCCATATTTTCGTATCCATGAAAATATGGCGATTTTCGTAACCATGTTTTCGCACCCAGAAAATATGTCAAAGTTCGTATCGATCACTTTTCGTATCGATCTGCTTCGCATCGCTCTGTTCGTATCGATCAAGAGTGTCCTATTCGTATCGATCACTTTTCATATCGATCTGCTTCGCATCGCTCTGTTCGTATCGATCAAGAGTGTCATGTTCGTATCGATCACTTTTCGTATCGATCTGCTTCGCATCGCTCTGTTCGTATCGATCGCCACTTTCCTATTCGTATCGATCGACACTTTCCTTTTCGTATCGATCTGCTTCGCATCGCGCAGTTCATATCGATCCATCTGCGTCCATTTCGTATCAATACGAACACGCAATTCGTATCGATCCATCTACGTCCAGTTCGTATCGATTCTCACACGCAGTTCGTATCGATCCATCTGCGTCCATTTCGTATCGATACGAAATTTCAAAAAAAAAATTCGGGTACGACCTAAATTTCCTAAAAAGAGGCTTAAAAAAATTTCCGTAGCCCTAGCCCGAACCCTAGCCGCAGCGCAGGGCACCCGCATAGTAAATTCAATCACCGATTTAATGAAGGAACATTCCATCCGTGCTTCTAATTGTTCCATGGCTGAACAAGACATAGGAGATCACAATAACAAATGTTGAGTTGCAATCAAGGAATGGGTAAAGAAATACTACTCAACCGTACTCCCAGAGGCTGGAGAACCTAGCTAATATGCCAAGAACTGGAGTTGATTAATACATCATGCTTTTAAGGTGGAATGCAACTTCCTTCAATGGACCAGCTTTTAAACTCCTGAATTGACAACTATGGTACGATGGCTAATATGACGGCTGCCCTACAATGTCTACTCTGCCAACTCAAAACATGGCTAGTCACCGCTAAACCATCTTTAGATGCCCGCATCTTAATCATACCGTGTCCATATGACTAGAAGCACGACATACAACCTTAAGAGGACTTCCTCACTATCTTATATGGGCCTCCTACCTAGGTGAAAATTAGAAATAATCACCAACTTATGAGCCCATCTTAAACAACTCACCATCCAATCAGCATCAACAAACCACTCGAACGTCGGGCAATCGTGCATACATCATTCACCAGTATTACAAGACCCCGTAGCAATAAAATGGACCTGATCATAATGACAATTGGAGAATCTTTCCCAGTCGAGACCTATTCGTTGAAACCATCCTATATGCAGAACTTCCAGTGAAAATTCAACATATCCTGGCCAATATGGAGTTGATGAACCAGATGAACGATCAAAATGGCGAGATAAGGAGGGAACCTACTCCATAATCTAGATCGGAAAACTCATCTTCTCTACATGGCTACCGTGAACGCCAACGCCATAAGGCTGCTCCAGGAAGGACTTAAAACAACCATCGAACGATGTTACAACTTGAATTTCACTTCGATCCAGGAGAGGATCGATACGAAACTCAATCCAAACAAAAACTAAAGAACTTGACAACGACCCATGAACGTGCAAACGTTAACGGGAGTCGGGTTAACATATATGCATATATGTCGGACTAATATTCAATTTTCCAAATTTACAGGAATTGGAAACTTATCTGATAATAATTACAACAACAAACAGCTAATCACTAGCACTTGGCAATCAGCTACAATAATACAGGATACAGCAGTTGATAATCAACAGTTCATGTTGCAGAGAAAATCATACAAAGATTACAACTTTCAACGGAAAGACGATAACTGTTCAGAATAAGGATTGCAGCATTTCAAAGCACATCATGTTTCCACAAGACGTATTTTGGGGGGCAAATGTTATCCCGCCTTTTGGCAAGGCCGTGACACCAAGGAATTGACTAGTAACCAGTGACGGTTCATCTTAGAGATTGGTTATTCGCAGGCTCACTATGGATATCGACGAATTTTGTCCGAGTCCCGATCAAGCTAAAATTGATATGACACGACAAACGAAGCTATGGGAGCCAACGTTCCAAATTTCAAGTCAATCTGAGTTAATATGCTCAAGTTATGATCGATGCAAAATTGGATAAAAAGACCCGATGTTCGACTCGCTCCGCTTCGCATCCATCAGAGACCCTCTGTTCGACTCGCTCCGCTTCGCATCCATCAGAGACCTTCTGTTCGACTCGCTCTGCTTCGCATCCATGAGAGACCTTCTATTCGACTCGCTCCAACAATTCGAACAAGACAAGGTCCAAGAATGACTCAACCAACTCGGCATCAAAGGCGGAGTAATCCAGAGATTCAAGCGCCACGTCATAGAGTCGAATAGGACCGAGTCGAATAAGAGCGAGTCGAACGAAATAGCCAACCGAGAATCCTATTTCGTATCGATCATATCACTTAATCTACAAGTCCAAATGCTATGAAATTTTCACAGAAGCTTATGTACATGCTAAAGAATGTCCACGCCAAATTTCGACTCCATTGGATGAAATCTTGATCGATACGAAATATGTTCGTATCGATCACGGATCAGACCAAAACTTCACGGGCTTGGGCGCGCGGGCCTGGTCACGTGCCAGAGAGGGTCTCCCGAGATCTGAGCGAAATATCAGCCTCCTACACCTATAAATAGACCCACAAAGCCAACAGAAAAGGGGTTCTTCTTCTTCTTCTTTGAGATCTCCAACGCCCAAACTCTACCGGATCCAGATCTAAACTCCATTGCTGCTGCTACCAACGAATTTCACTGCTGCAAATCATTGTTGTTCGATGTAATTCATTGAAATCAATTGTAAACATCAAAGAAAGATCAATAAAGCAAATACTTCATAGTGGACGTAGGCGATACGCCGAACCACTCTAAATTCTTGTGTCTCCTTGCATTTTAATTTTTGTCATATCTGAGATTTGGAGTTTTTGTTAGATAATTCCTCTTTTATCATTTAATTTCTTCACTTTATCTCTTCAAAAACTTCCGAAGAGTGTTGTGCCCAATTTTGGTACAAACATATATAATACAAATATGTTTGAATTTGAATTTAAAAGATATTTTTTAAGTCTAGATCTAGCTTATAATTTTAATTTTAATTATTCAATATTGAAATTTTTAAATACTATAAATATAAATATGTGTACATTTATAAACAAGATTACTTTTATAATGTTATATGTGTTTGTGTGTGTATAATTAAACATAAATATGTTTTATACCATATCTATATTATATAATAGACAGCAAATATGTATATGGAGAGGCTAACATGTCCATTGCAGTGTAAATCCTAGCATTTATATACAAACATGTTAAACCATGCATACACCGTATTTGTGGTTGTGCACGTACACGTACATATGTATATGATACAAATGTGCACATTATATATCATATATAAATCAATAAAATCCTTATTTTTATTAATTAAATAAAATAATGGCTTTATTTAGAATTTATTTAGATTAGATCAAAATTAATTTAGACTTCATAGGACCAATAAAATCCAAAATGGTAAAAAAAATTGAAATTTACCTATTTAACCCGCTGCATAAACCATTTCCAACACTCTCCGCAATTGATGTGCCTTAAAATTTCTATTAATAGAGGGTCAGCTATGGGTCCACTACAATAAAGATCTGCACTTTGATGCAACGAAACTCTGCTATTTTGCCACTACATTTTACGTTTCATCCAAAAACTTTTGACACGAGCTTTGTACATGAATCAATAATAGTAGTCGTAACTATTTCAGCATCCTTACTTAAACTACTAATAAAGCACTAACCAACAATGGATGTAGGGTTTATTCAAAACTAGTATAAAACTTCTTGTTTGTTACTACTTTTTAATAGAAATGATGATATCTTTTATTGAAAATAAAGAATGTTTTCATTGTTACGTAATCAAAGATATTGTTGTTCCTTTTATAAGAGCAGATATACAAAAAAACAAATAAAAGGTTATTGGGCTTGATATACTCTGCCCAAGTGGTTATTTTCTGAGACCCGCATTCTATTATATTACTTGATATTTCATATATTCTTACTCCCCCTTTCAATTAGATCTAGGGTTTTCTTCTCCTCTCTCGTCTTTCCGCCGCCTTCTTCTACTTTGAGCTCCTGCTTTAATCTTATGAAATTTTTCATAGAAAGGGGTTTCGTGAGGATGTCCGCTCTTTGATACAAGGCTGGAATGTGATTTACTTTTAGTCTTCCACTCATAACTTTCTCGCGAACAAAGTATAAATCGATTTCGATATGCTTTGTTCGTGGGTGCAAAATTGGGTTGGCAGAAAGAGAGACTGAGCTGAGATTATCGCAACAGATAATCGGGGTACTTGTGAGATTGATTTTGATTTCATGAAGCAATGATTCGACCCAGGTTATCTCTGCTGCTGACTAGCTATGGAGCGATATTCTGCTTCGGTACTAGAGCGAGATACTGTGGCTTGCTTTTTAGAGCTCTATGAGATTGGGTTACTTCCAAGGTAAATACAATATCCTGAAGTTGACATTCTATCGTCAGGGTCGGTAGCCTAGTCTGCATCCGAGTAAGCTTGTATGTTTAATTCTTTGCTATTATTGAAGTGACGTCTGTGATTTAATGTTCCTCTCAGGTATGTGAAGATACGTTTTACTGCTTTTCAGTGATCGCTGAGAGGTTTATGCATGAATTGGCATACTTTATTCACACTAAAACTTAGATCTGGTCTTGTTATTGTAGTATATTGCAGAGCACCAACAATACTTCTGTATTGTTTCTCGTTTTTGATGGCTTCACCTTTGTCTCTTGAGAGATGTAGGTTGCTGGTCATAGGGGTAGGTAATGGTTTGGCCAGATCTATATTTTCTCTTTTCAATATATCTAGTATATATCTCTTTTGACATAAGAATATTTTTGAGTCAGATTTATGTGTAACTTCTATACAAAGAAAGTAATGTAGATTTTCTAAGTCCTTTATAGAGAATGCTTGATCCAAATGCTTGATTGTCTGGTCCATAGTTTTATTATCACTTCCAGTAATGATAATGTTATCAACATATATCAATATGTATGTAATCTTGTCTTGTTTGCATTGAATATACAAGGAATTATCTGATTTAGTAGGTACAAAGCCTAGCTCTATTAGGGTTGACTTGAGTTTCTCATTCCAGACACGAGGAGCATGTTTCAACCCATAAATAGCCTTATGTAGTTTGAATACTAACCTGCTGTTAGCTTCATTTTTCATACCCTTCTGGTTGTTCCATGAATACATCTTCTTTCAAATCTCCATTGAGAAATGCATTTTTACGTCTAACTGTCCGATTTTCCATTTTCTATATAAAGCAATGGTTAAGATGATCCTTATTGTAGTTGGTTTCACCACTAGAGAAAATGTTTCATTGAAGTCGAAACCATACTGTTGATTGTAACCTTTTTCTACAAGTCTTGCTTTATATTTTGATATACTTCCATCTGGGTTTCTTTTGATTTTGTAAGTCCACTTACATCCTATAACATTTTTATCTTTTGGTATAGATACAAGGCTCCATATTTTATTTCTAATTAGAGCATTATACTCTTCATTCATGGCCTGTTTCCAATTATCATTTTTAATTGCTTCCTCATAACTGCTTGGTTCTGTTTGATCTAATTAAGTACTATAGGCTTTGGACTTGAAAATTCCACTTTTGGCTCTAGTAATCATATGATGTCCTATCCTTGCAGGTGGTGATTCTTGAGCACTGTTGTTACCACCAGTATGTTGAGACTCAGATGAAGAGGATTCTCTTTGATCTGAGTTGGTAGTATTGTTTTGATTTGTATTGTTGAAGGTATTGGAGAGCTCATGTGAACCATAACCTGATCCAGCACTGGATATTGAGAGTTGTGGTCCTTGGCTTCTCTACATGCCTTCATCAGTTTGATTTATGTTCCAGTCAGATACCACGGGTATGGAAGGAATTGACATATTATTTTTTTGGTACACTTTTTTTGTGGTTTTGATTTTTCCATCTGCAAAAGGAAAAATGCTCTCATTAAATACAACATATCTTGATACAAAGATCCTACCATCACTACTCAAACAACTTTATCCCTTTTGGTTATTTGCATATCCTAAAAAGGTGTAAGGGGCAGACCTAAGACTTAATTTGTGATTGTTGTAGGGCATAAGACATGGGAAACATAGGCATCCAAATGTCTTAAGATTTTGATAGTCTAGTTTAGCCCCAAATAACACCTCAATTGGGTTCTTATGTTTGAGTACTTTGGTAGGAAGCCTGTTAATTAGGTACACAACAGTGTTGAAGGCTTCTGGCCCAAATTTCATAGGTAGAGAGGCTTATGCTAGTAGAGTTAGCCCGGTCTCTATTATATGCCTATGTTTTCTCTCTACCAGCCCATTTTGCTATGAAGTATATGGACGGGTAGTTCTGTGAATACTTCCTCTTTTTAGAAAATACTCTTTTAATGATTTGTATTCTTCGCCTCCATCAGTTTGCATTATCTTAAGTTCACTATTTACCTATTTCTCAGCTTGTGTGATGAATTTTATTACAGCCTTACATGCATATGATTTTTTTTAATAAATCCAGGTATATCTGGAATAAGCATAAACAAAGGATATGTAGTACCTGAATCCATAGTCAGAGCTTACAGGTGCAGGCCCTCATGGATCTGTGGCCACTAGTTCTAGAGGTTTGCTAATAATAGTGGCTGAATTTGTAAATGGTAACTTATGGCTTTTGCCTAATTGACAGTAAGTGCACACATATGGTAAAGATACATCAATAGAAATGTTATTATTCTTAAATACTTGTTTTACAACATTTACACCGGGGTGACCCAGTTTACAGTGCCACAAGTCAAATATTCCTTTGTCATTCTTAACATTTGATTCAGAACTGTTACACCAAATTTTCCTAACTTTGCTCTTTCTTGTGTTTCCAAAGTCGAATTTGTATAACCCCTTGTCCAGTTTACCCTGTAGTAATATTTCTTGATTTACTAAGTCTTTCACTACACAGAATTTTGGGTGAAACTCAAAATACACATTGTTGTTATTAGCAAATTGAGACACACTCATTAGATTCCTTTTGATTTGAGGAACTCTTAATATATTATTGAGATAAAGGCGTATTTTACCTTGGACACTGCTAGTTCCAACATGTGTAATGTTTATAGCTTCACCATTTCCATATGTACAGTATACATACCTGTATATTCTTTGTTGCCAAGATTAAGATTCTGGAGGTTATTTGTAAGATGATTGGTGGCACCTGAATCTGGATACCAGTCTTCACTTGCAATGTCTTCAACCCTGGTAAGACTTTTTGGATTTATTTGCAGCATTCTTGAGCTTTCACCCTGATTATTCTGTCTTTGATCCATATGGGCAACATTGGCACTAGAACTGTAGTTTCTTTGATTTCCTTGATTTTGTTGACTTGGGTAGTATTCAGTATTCAGTCTAGAGTAGCACTGCTTTGCTGTATGTCCAGGTTTTTTACATATTTGACACTTTGTTCTATTAGTATTCCATCTATTGTTTCTGCCTCTTCCTCTTTGAGTATCAACACCCCTTTGATTATATGATTCTTGCCTGTATTTTGATTGTCTTTTCCTCTTCCTTGGTTCTTGTTTTTAGAATTTGAGGCATAGTTAATTGATAGTTATGTGTTGCTTTCTTTTCTCTGTTCTACTTTGCCTTCATGTGATAGTAAGGTTGAGTGGAAATATTGCATACTAGGTAGACTTTGTTGTGAGGAGATAATGGCCACAACTGATTCATATTCTATATCTAAGTCATTCAATATAGTAAGAATCTGTTCTGTTTCTGACACTGTATGACCAGCAGTGTCAAGAAGGTCACAGTAAGTCTTGACTTAGGTCAGATACACTCTCATTGACATGTTTTCTTTCTTTAAATTCTGTAAGTGTCGCTTGTAATGCATCATTCTTGCTGTAGACTATGTGTTGAATATATGTTGAATTGCAGTCCAAATTTCATAAGATGTTTTGCATCCAACATTCTATGATAGAAGTCCAGAACTGATGGATGACAATAATCAGGCTGCAAACAAACTGTCCTGCCTTTGATGATTAACATATTCCTTATTGATAACTCGCTTTCCTTTGCTATTAGTGATCATTCTTGCGGGGTTAATGGTGGTTCCATACAGGAACTCTTCTAACACATATCCTTTTATACTGGTTTCAACTTGGTATTTCCATAATACAAAATTGTTTTCATCTAATGGAGTGGTTACTAAGTGATTCTTTGGCTTGATAATGATGCAAGAATTACTCTTAGAGATAGACGATTCTTGATTCTTGAGTCCACTTGATGCAGTTGATGAAACTTCATCATCTCCAGCCATGTTGAAGCAATGGGGTATAATGTTGTGAATCTTGATAGGATTCTTTCAATGTGCAGCTAAAACTTGAGGATCTTGATGCAAGTTTCTTGGTGAGGCACTTTGTAGGGAATTTTTGATGATAATCAAGAAAGATGGTGAGGTAACAAAGGCTAAAACTGTATGCTCTCAGATGATGAGAACACTGATTTCCTGAGAGCAACCGAAGGGGCTGAGTGATGAAGCAACTCTGACAGCCCTTTCTGGACGGCTCGATGATGAAGGAACAATTATTCTCTGATGAGTGCCAAATGATGATTGAAGAAACATCGGATGGAAGATGATCAGTAGAAGATTACTGTCGTTTGACAGTTTTAAAGCTTTGATACCATAATAGAAATGATGATATCTTTTATTTAAAATAAAGATTGTTTTCATTGTTACATAATCAGAGATATTGATGTTCCTTTTATGAGTAGATATGCACAAACAAAACAAATAAAAGGTTATTGGGCTTGATATACTCGGCCCAAGTGGTTATTTTCTGAGACCTGCATTCTATTATATTACTTGATATTTAATATATTCTTACTCTTTCCTCGGCTTTTACTTATTGTCTTCTTAGCTAACCTTCGGCTCTTTAGCCTGAAGTTTGTATTTAAACATTAAGACCCCACTTCTTACCTCGAAACCAACTTTTGACAGTTGAGGTGTTATTGTAGATAAAAACTACATCATCACAATACAAACAGTCTGTCAAGCAAAATGGGTCATTCAACGATCAATTGATCGGGAAATACAACTAAGTAATATATATTTGTCAAGCAAACTAACACTCATGGTTCCAAAAAGTCCACTTCTGTTATCACGCAGTTAAACTTTGGACGCAATCGTTATAGCCATTTTACATATATTAAATATGAAGAGAGAATGATTGAAAATTGATTGAAGAAGAAATATTCGAGAAACAATTGGGAAAGCAATGTAAAATAACATCTTAAGCAAACTCTGATGCATTAAGACTATACCTCTATTTAAACCTCAAAGATATGATTGAAGCCAAGTTGAAACAAAAAGGAAAAATGATTAGAGATAGGACCCGAAGCATGCTCCAGGTCATGTTAAAGAAAACCACAAGCAAGTCTGAAGTCAAGAGTCGAAGCAATTTTTGAATGGGCAACTGGAAAAGGCAAGGAAGCACTCTGAAAATTAGAATTTGAGCTAAGGAGTCGTTCAAAATAAACCCTTGAAGGGAGCCTCAAAACGAGCGCTTGGAGCAAGCTTGAGTAATACCGGAAACAAGCTTCTCGTGTTTGTGCAAACCCCAAAGGAAGCTCTAGAGTAGCGCTCAAAAGATCACCCACTCGAAGCTACAGTGCTCAAAGCTTGACCACTTGAAGCTGCTTCGAGCGACACTCGAATAAACCCTAAAGCATTCTCCAGGGTAGTGCTCAAAGGAGCATCCACTTCCAGCTGCTTTAAGTGGCGCTTGAAGCTTCTTCAAGTGTTATGCTTGAGCTACCCTGCAGCATGCTCCAAGGTAGAGCGCCGGTTCGAAGCAAGAGAGCTCAATTCTTGAGCACTTGAAAATGCTTTGAGCGACGCTCGAAGCAATCTCATAGCATGTTCTGGGGTAGCGCTCAAAGCTAGCTAGCTCTAAGAAATAAAGTGCTCCACTGAAAGGAACTTCGAAGCTAGCTCTAGTCCAAGAAAAGATGGGCTCGAACTGAAAAAAAAAGGGTTGAACACTAAAAAAAAGATTTTAAGACCTTCCTCAAGTGAAACATTACCTTCCATTTACCTTTTTAAAACAAAAGTTTACTAGCCTTCCAAGGTGCGTTCTTTTGTTATACAAAAGAAGAATGTTTAACCAAAGAAGAATATATTCTTGTATTATGAAATGGAGGTTTGAAAAGGGTATTATAATTGTTTGTTATGAATAATTATTTTAGTTATTTTTTACTTTAATTATTTGTAAATAATAAAGTTAAATGAATTATGAAATTATGAAATGCTAATATAATTACAATTAAAAAAAGACAATTCAAATAAATAAATAAATAAAACCAAAAGTACAACGGCAGATTTTAAAAAAAAAACAGGAAACTAGGCACAAGGACAAACTTAGAAAAAGATTTAGGCTGAAGGACACCAAGTTTGTTTTTTAGGCTGAAGGACAATGCTAGTTATAACTAGCATTTTGTATAGTGTAAAACTGAATATAATACTAGATATAACTAGCATTTTGTATAGTGTAAAACTGAATATAATGCTAGATATAACTAGCATTTTGTATAGTATAAAAGTGAATATAATGTTAGATATAACTAGCATTTTGTATAGTGTAAAAGTTGAATATAATGCTATTATAACTAGCATTTGTCATTCAGCTAAAAAATAAAACTTGGTGTCCTTCAACTTAGATTTTTTTCAAAATTTGTCTTTTTTTCTAATTTCCTCTATAAAATAAAAATTAGAACATCCAAATACGTTGAAACAAAACTAGAAATCTAATGGCGTGTAGGCTGGTAGGAGGCAGGTGGAATATTTTTTGGAGAAAAGACGTTGAAAATTTACTATAAATGTCAAACGCGTCAAACACTAACGATAACAGACCAATAGTGTGCCCCACCATGGACGAGTATGCACTGTCGGATGCGGGCCTGACCAAGAAATGGCTACGACTGATTCCTAACGTTTCTTCACCCAGATGCTATTACATAATAAGGGTTGTTTGTCATTATATTCTCTTACATCATCATGATGTCCAATATTCGTCCAACGCAGTAATGCTTCAATCTTTTATTTCAGACTTCTCTCTGAGTCCATCCTGACTCACTCTAGACGACTCTTCGATCTTACATAATTTATCGAATAACTTATTCAAATCTCACTTTGCCGTCTAAAAAAGCACGAAGAATATAACATTAAACCTTGCCATCGACTATTTCTACTCCCCTTGTGCTAACATCGACTTACTCCTGATGCACAAATTCAATATCCACACAAAGCATACAAATTATTTTTAACTGAGGATAAGGAATAATAAACAACGGAAGATAATATCTTACAACTCAGGAAAAAAAAAACGGTAATAGAAATATAAAATACAACTTCAAAACTCGTTAAAGATGCACGATTAATATAAATAGACGTAGGAGTGGCAATTAGATCCAAAACTTGGGTAATAACACTAAAAAGTATGTATTTCTATATCTTTTGGTCGGATCTTTCGAATCAGGCCTACTCAGATCGGATTTGGTCGGATCTTTATGATATTTTTCATCATCCAAACTCAATCCAAGATCCAACGAATTCGGTTCAGGTTCGGGTCTTCTAGGATCGGGTATGGGGTAACACAAGTGGGATCAAAATTTAGAGGTATCAACTGTGAAATAATCAGAAAGTGGAACACATAGTAGAATATAAACCAAAATTGTAATTCTTTGCATTACTTGGAGAGTACATTACATTATCTCCCAAACCAGAAGGGAAAAACACAACAAACAGCAAAATTAGTTAGTTTACCACCAATGACGATAAAAGAGCTAATACACCGACAAAGATGATAATATTCAAAAAGTAGTTTGATTTAAGAGGTTTATCTGGACTGCCCCCAACAGCTTGATACTCTGCCCTAATTTTCTGCTTCATCGACTCTGATAATTCTCTCTGCAATAATACATATTCAAATACAACGTGCACTTATTTTACTTAATTTTATTATCATAATTATAATAAAGGCTCCATATTTTATGACTTCGCACTGTTGACTAAAAATCTTCATCTTGTGTTATTATAAGGAAAGGAGGCAGAAGAACAAAAGATCGTTTCTGTAGGTTTAATTTCTTAAGCCTGCAAATCATACAAGTATCACATGTAAATCTCTATATTACCAACTTCACACACATATTTTTGAATTTTGAAAATGTGAGACACTGAAAGTTGGAACTTTTGAATTAAAACATAGACATCCTACCTTGCCAGATGAATACTTGGCTGCAACAAACTTTTCAGGTGCTGCGTCTATGGAGATACCCTGGTAAATTATTATTACTTCAAAATATTAGTTTTACTGAATACACTAGATTATGAAACATTAACTAAATATACAGCTAATACCTCTGGAGGATCAAACTTAGCACCTAGATTGCTAAGTTTGGCATGGGCTTCAGCATAATCCTTGAAAAATGCATCTTGATCTTCGGCATACTTTTCAGCGTACACCTTAAATATCAAAAATATTATGAAATTATGGCTCTAAAACTTTTAGTAACTTGAATGCAGATATTAAGTCTATATATATTTGATTACCCTGAAGGATGGATCGTCAAATATAGCTGCATCTGTAGGTAAAACTAGTAGATCTTCATCTTTTGCCTCTTTGATATCCTTGAAATAGCTATTATCAAATTTCAGCCATTTAACAGTCCATGATTGTCCACCAGGTGCTCCAGGGCCATCTTTTGTGTACTTGGTTTCTGGTTTTCCCCATCCGCTTCTTTCTGGTCTAGCTCTTCCCAATGTATGCGCTCCAGATAATGCGACTATCTCCTGATCATTAAGTCCCATTCTGTAAAATACTTCTCTTAAATGTGCTGCAGGAGAAGGTGGTCCAGCATCTAAAATAAGAAATAACCAACATATTGTTATTCCAATGAGTTCAGATCGGGGCATCAGCTGCAAATGATTTTGCATAGATTGATGCTTCTGGCATATTGAAATTGTATCAGAATGGAAGGCACTTCAAAATTTGCAGAGAGCTTTATAATGGCCAGCAGGGATTCATAATGGATGTGAATTTTCATGATCACACAGTGTGAATGGTCCCAATAATTTGCAGCTCAAATCCTCTATCCCCGTATCACTTGTCATCATGCGCTCACCTTATCTCAACCATTGATATTTGCATCACAAGTGTTTTTGATAATATAGTGGATCTCAACCATTAATCAAATCATTGTGATGGATGGTTGAGTCATTGAGGCACTTGAAGACGTCAAAAAAGAGAACAAAAGATCTAAACTCCTATTTAAGAAGTTATAAACATAGAACAACCAATACCGTGCATGTTTTTTTTATGATATACACCACAGACTTGTAAATTGCTTGCCTTTTTCAAAATAAAGATGAGTCAAACCATACTTAGATATTTATGCGTCACCTCTTTTAGGTGCCCTAAGCACCACAACTAAAACTCGGAATAACACAGGGCTTGAACAAATGCATTCAGATTTGTTTAATGAGTTTATTTATTATTATTATTATTCACAGCTTGTTGATTTCTCCTTGACATTTGCTGCTGTAATATCTCTGATAATCTGTTGTCAATTGGTTTCATAATTAACATTCATCATTTCAGTTTGCAGGGTGGGTTGACTGCTTTTAGATGGGTTACTTGAGTAAATAATTTTATTTTATTTTTTGGAAGAACTTAAGTAAATAATTTAGACACGCATATGAACAACTATGGGTAACGTGTTGTAGACTACAAAGTAAAATTTCCACTGTTAGTTGTAACTTAATGTTGTCATCACTTCTAAGTGATTCGTAGTCCTACAGCAGTTGTGCCAAGTAATTAACTTGCTACCATGTTTGGGTTTTGACAGTATCGGGTTCCACTAATGTCAAAAATTCTTAAAATCTTACGATCTGAATCCTATCTCGAATCGAATTCAAATCGAATCTCTCCAATTTCCATTCGATCCCTCAAGTTGCAATTTACGATGCAAAACTCAACTGAAGTCAAGATTGGGGAAAAAAAATCAATCCATTCTACAATAAGGATATGAAGTTAATTATCTGAATTGGTAATTCAGATTCTATTGTTTTCTAAAGCTAGAAAAGAAAGGAAATTCTTTTTTTAGTTAAGATGTAGAACCTCAAATGTCAAAATCAGTTTCAAAATTGCAAAATATTACATAAAAATTAGAATCAATATTGCAAAACGTCAAAAATCAATTTCACTGTTGATAACTTAATATCCATATCATATTGGCCATGCAACTGATCGAAATATGCCACGATCAAGATGATGATGGGACCTAATGCATCATATCTGAATGGATTTTAGGCCTCAAACCTATGATTGGCCTCAAACCAACAAAAATATATTTGCCTACCCTTTTAAAATGAGGTTATATTTAGGCCTCAAACCAACAAAAATACATTGGCTCATCTTCACCAATGTATTCTCTGGTGGCAGGTTCAAGTCCCAAACATGGCCTCTTAAAACGTACAATGGAAACTTAATCGGGATATTGACATGGAGAAAAAACTGTATGCTACTTCAGCATCACCTTATTTATTTTTGTGTTCACTTTTCTAAGCTACTACAAAAGTTTCATGTTATTGATGTAGTCAGCAAAAGCAGGTAATTTGCTCAGTTTATAAGTTATCCTACATAGATTGTTTTCGCCAATGTAATTCAAACCATCACAAGTTCAAGTCGTATGCATGACCTTTCTAAACCAAGGGCTAGTGAAAACTTGATCAGGATAGTGACATGGAGAGAAAACTATATGTTAGTTCAGTATCAAATTAAATATAGTTGCATTGACCTTTAAAAGTTCCTACCAAATTCTCCAGTTAATGATGTAATAAGAAACAGTGGGAAAGTGCACAATGCATGAGTTATGCTATAAGATTGAAGTGGTGTACCGGGCAATTTCCCCTCTACTGGACATTGCTCAGGTGCAGAAACATCTACTCTTCCATATTTCATGGGAATCTTGGGTCCACCAGCCTCCTGAAAAACATAGTATACCTGAAATTATATACAGAAACACAATTTTACCATATTTTTGTTTAACCAAATACATTTCAGTCCCGACCTCAATAGCTGTAGCACTCGCCAATTGGAACAAGTCAGCATACGAAATGCCTGGATACTTGTCCTTGAGAGGTTGGATGAGCTTTATAGCATTATTAAGACCTGTTACCACATTATTACTTTTTATACATTAGCGATTCTGTAAATAATCATGCAAGGAAAAAAAAGATTGATACCAGCATTAGCTGCATGTTTTAATTCAACTTCATATCGCAAGCTTCCATTAGCTCCTCCTCTTTGAGGCCACTCCTCTATGTTCTTGTCATATGTCCCAGAATCATGCCATCCTAGGCGAACCTGCAAACAATATCATCAAAAGGCAATGAATTTCACATAAAACTGCATTGCTATGATATAAAGTAAAAGTAACATTAATCAATTGATTACTTACTAAAAATTATTACTATAGTGTGTTGTAATGTTATGTGACTTGGTTTCGAATAATAATTGCAGATTTTCTATTTCCAATTATTTTACAGGAACAGGTTCCAAGTCATGGTTGAGTGGTAACCCAAAGGAAACCAACAAATCAAATTATAAATTAGTAGCATGTAAGATACGATGGAATTAATGAGTACACTGCATGCAGCAACAATGAGTTGAGTGTATGCAATCAGATTATAATCATGTAAAATGGTAGTAAGATTTACTTATTATAAGAAGAATACCACAAATGACACTTGTATACTAACCCCATCCACTGGTCCACTGAATATATGTTTATTACTTGAGTTGAATCTTAATATTGTGTAAACTTAAGGCTTAGTCTCTACCTTTGTCCAAATCAAATGATATAAAGTTTCCAAATTTTGACTGAAATTTTGAGAAGATAGAAAATCAAGAGGATGTCAAGTTCTGCATAAATAACCGTGACAAATTACAGTCACAATCTGGGAGACTCGTATATTAGAAAGCACCAATCCCAAGAGTGAGATAAGGACTACTTGACCTACGACTATAAGACCTTATATTATACAGCTAAACAAATTCACATCGAAGATTTATAAAGAACCTCTGCTACATGTTGGACACTGGCTGAAAGAGGCCAGATCATGCTATTTACTACGTAGAATTATAATGTAAAGGAAAACAATGTGAGGGAAGGAGAGGTTGAATTTTCTATTTCAAGTCCTAGTTTCTTGGGCCAATTCAATGAAACTGAAGAGCTATCTGAAAGAATAATATTACTCTTTGTTTTATTTACTACTATTTTTTCCAATGAAAGAAAGAAAATGCATATGGCTTCAAAAATGGAAGCCGTTATTGATGCATACAAGTACATTTAATTATATTTCCTTAGTACTATATTAATGCTATCAGAATGACACTGTTCTAATCTATTTCAAGTTTACGTATGAATGTTATATCAGAACATGAATTCATGAAGTGACTGACCACGTAACTAAGAAGAATGAGTTCCACATTGGCACCTTGCATTCTTTAAAAGTAAGCTACATATTTTAGAAGTTATGTCAAATAAATCACCCGTAAAATTGGAGATATTTTCTGTAGTTCATTATATATTATTATATTGCGCAAAACGAATGGACAAAAAAAATTCATTTGAATGAATAACTGGCGAATGTTAAGTAGTCTTACCTTACAGCACAATATTATCTTAATGGATTTTTTCTATCCATTCACAATTAATAAATCTAAAAGTATAAATATAAAATTATGGTTCAACATCAAATTGTTTCAATACTAATGCTCATAAAAATACAAGAAATAAAAAATATGATGATCAAAATAGTTTGAGCGGCAAGTAGATGACATATCATTTGGTGTGGAAGTAAATCCATATGTACTTAGTACGTTGATCCATAAATATAACATAGTATGATAGTACCATGATCATTTTAATTTTACTTTTTGAACATTGATTGATTGATGTCAATGAAACTCGATCACAAGACCTCTACGTAGATGGACAATTTAGGAACATACTACGATCCTATGAGGAACACCCTAATACCATGATTTATTAGAATCAAGTATTGAAAGAGGTCTTTAGACATTAAAGTAAATTATATTAAGTTGTTTTGAACTAGAAAATTATATTAAATGTGTGATTGTTTAGTTCTTTTGTTACAATAACACGAATAATAATAACTGGAAATAATTGATTTAAGAATTAAGAAATCGATTAACAATAATTTTACTAAGAGATGCATATTGCTGAGCTAGACATTGAAGTCAATGATTGAAAGAACTCTTGATAAAAAGAGTTAAGAACATGACAAATACCAGTGCGGTCACATCGGTAACTCATAACTATTGAAATAGTCTAGTATCCAGTGAACCAATATGTTGAGTTCTTTATAAATATTAAGAGATCCATCCTCATGTTATCAATCAGTTTTTGTGATGATATGCGGTTATGTAATATGATATTAGATTATGACTAAAATCCTAACTTCATAGTCGGTGCATCATTTATCGTTTTCTCATTACGTTGTACTCTACATCTTGTACAATCATCGATCCCATTTGACAAACAAAATCAAATTTTAAATCATTCCATATTGATCATCTGAACATTTGATCATGGTGATAGTATTCAATTCATGTATTCAATCAAATAAATCTGATTGGCAAGGCAGCTCCTCCGATCTCAGTCCTCCCTCCGGACAACTCCAACGAATTCTAGCTAATTTGAATCTTAAAAAAACTGATACCTCTTCTAGTCCTCAATCGCATTTTATTGCAATGGCTGTTAGAAATCACAAGTCCAATTGATCCTACTATCTCAAGCAAACACAACAGTGACCGAACCAAGTTTATCAAAAACATCCTTTTGTTCTGGTTCATCGATAGCAGCACAAAGGACCACATCTCATGTTGTCTATGGTGCTGCCTACTGGAGAAGAGGCTCATATTGTTGGTGAAGGTTCTTCACCTTGGATTTTGTGTTCTATTTGCATGATGTATTTTTTTGTACCAACATTCAAAATTTGCATGTTATCATTTAGTCAGCAGTTAGGAGGCTTGAATCATTCAAAGATATTACTCACGTATTGGTGCATGTTGTGACTGGGAAGAAAAGGCTTGGGTAGAAAAAATAATGGATTATACTACTTTTGGCATTGGCGATAAGGAAATCTCTAACCAACTGATGCAGCCCAGAATGATACCCAAGATAATGCAGAAGATAATGCATACCAAATTGGTGAAGTGTTAGGTCGCGAACGACCTAACGAGTCCTTTAAGTCGCTCCAACGACTTAGTGAAGCTCGCAAACGACCTAGTGGAGAGCTACGACCTAGCAAGGAAAACAAATCAAAGTTAGGTCGCGAACGACCTAACTCTCACATGCCGCTCATTTTAGGTCGCTCCGATTTCTCGAGTACCAGCATTGACGAGTTACGACCTAAGTTAGGTCGCGAGATAGAATGTCGACCTACGATAGGTCGCGGAGAAGTTATACGACCTATGATAGGTCGCTGAGTTGAATGCCGCTTTATTTTAGGTCGCTACCTTCTGTTGTTAGGTCGCTCATTGGATGCCGCTTTATTTTAGGTCGCTACCTTCTGTTGTTAGGTCGCTCATTGGATGCCGCTTTATTTTAGGTCGCTGCCTTCTGTTGTTAGGTCGTTCATTGCTGTATTTCTTAAGTCGCTCATGGGGTAGGTCGCATGAAGATTTCCAAAAGCTATTCTTTAAGTCGTTGCCGTGTATTTTTAGGTCGCTCGACCTTGTGTGATGTTGTACTGTCTTTGGTCGTTGACGACCTATGTTAGGTCGGTGAAGTGTTGCGTTGTAATGTTTTAGGTCGTAGGAGTTAGGTCGATGCCGACCTAAGTGTTGTGTTGTAAAAATGTGTGTTGTAAGGTCGTGAACGACCTAGTGATGTGTGAGTTGTACGTCTATAAATAGACATGTTGGGTCATTTGTAATAGTTAGTTGATTTTGAATAAAAACTTTTGTTTGTTAGCTTTGTGCTTTCATTAAATTGGTAGTTGAGTGTAATCTCCTATCTCCTCTTTCGGTATTCGAGTGCGCTCGAATCAACGATCGTAGAAGCCAATTCACGGTATCAAGTGCGCTTGATCAACGTCTGAAGAATTGCGGATCTTCTTTCACGGTATCGTGTACGATCAACGTGGCGAAGATAGCTAGAATTCGGTATCTTCGGATCAACGAATTTGGATCATTCAGTATTCTTCATTCCATCGATTGCTACTTTCACAGAATCATCGATTTTGCTATCCGCTGCTGCATCATTTGGTATCAGAGCTAGACTTAGCCAATCATAGCTAAGCCGAGTCTTGGAGCCAATTCTTATTGAAGAAGTTTGAGGAGTTAGTGAAGCCGAGCTACATCAAGCAAAGCCGAGTTGAAGTAGAAGTGTTGGGGATCGAAATTTGCATCATTTGGATAAGCTTGTTGTTCATCGTGTTCGTCGTAAGGTTGCAATAAGTTTGGAGTTTTCGATCCGTATCATTTTGGATCAAAGGGTTGCGAGGTGTTTGAATTTTGTGTGGAAGCTTTGCGTGCCAAAATTGGAAGTAGAAGCCGTGCAACATTTGGTATATTGAAGTGTTTGTGAAATTTTAAATCATGCCGCCAAGAAGAGCTAATCGACATCAAAATATTGAAGCATTGTATAGAAGAGAAGAAGCTGATGAGATGGAACAAAGAATAAACGAAAATTTTAGTGAGAAGCTTAATAAAGGGATTGGTCGATTAGAGAAGATGGTGTTGGAGATGAATCAGAATCAGAGAAGGGTTTCACCTGAATCTAATCATGGAGGAAGTAGAGTTTCACCACGTTCAAATCGAGAAAGAAGTGTTGATAATGATCATAGAAGTGTGAGTCAAGATCGTTATAGGAATGTTGACAATCGAAATCATGATAGGGATGAGAATGATCGTGAACGGAGGAATGTAGGTAGAAGGGATGGTGGTGGAAGACAAGATGGTAGTAGAGATGTTGGTGGTCAGGATCGACACATCAGATTTTGAGGAGGAGTTTGATGGTGGTAGTGTTCATGGACGAGGACGAGGACAAGGAAGGAATCAGTCGGAGTATGATCACAAGTGGGAGTCTGGGATGAAGACTGAAATACCGGAATTCAAGGGAGGTATGCAAGCCGAGGAATTTCTTGATTGGTTAGCTTATGTTGAAGAAATATTTGACTTCAAGGAGGTTCCGGAGGATCGTAAAGTGAAGTTGGTTGCTACTAGGTTGAGGGGGAGAGCTATGGCATGGTGGCAGCAAACCAAACTTACTAGGGAACGGATGGGGAAGTCAAGGATTGTTGTTTGGGAAAAGATTAAGAAATTAATGAAGGCTACTTTTTTACCCTACAATTACCAATCATTAATATATCAGAGATTACAAAACCTGAGGCAAGGAACGAAAGCGGTTACTGATTATGCAGATGAGTTCTACCAGTTGATTGCTCGAAATGACATTATGGAAACAGAAGAACAATTGACCGCTAGGTTTGTGGGTGGACTTAGAACACAGATCCAGGATATGGTGAACATGTTCGACCCTAGATCTGTGGCAGAAGCACATCAAAAGGCGTTGGCTTGGGAGAAACAAGGTAGACGTGGGGAGGTGTGTTTCCAAGTTTTACGGGACAGAACAAAGAAGCAGGTAGTAGTTCTAATGTTCCTAAAGCATCAAATAAGCCGGTTGTTCAGGAAGTGGCTAAACCAAGGGTCAACACAAATTTCAAATGCTATAATTGTCAGGAAGTGGGTCACAAGAGCAGCGAATGTCCAAAACCGAAGAAGAGAACTATGATTGCTGAAGCAGAGGAAGATGAAGTAGAAGCTGACTGTTCTAATTCACTACATGATGAGGAGGAAGAGAATGTGTCGGGAGATGAAGGGTATTCATTGATGATGAAGAAATCGTGTTTAACACCAAAACAGAAGGAGGAAACTAGCTAGTTGAGGAGAAACATCTTTCAATCCACATGTACTATCTTGGGAAGGGTTTGCAAGTTTGTCATCGATGCGGAAAGCTATGATAATATTATCTCTACAGAAGCTGTGAAGAAGTTATCATTAAAGACAGAGAAGCATCTGAAACCTTACAAGTTAGCTTGGTTGAGGAAAGGTGGGGAGGTGAAAGTTGGACGAAGAGCTTGTGTTAATTTTTCAATTGGGAAGAAATACAAAGATGAAATCTGGTGTGATGTTGTGGACATGGACGTATGTCATCTGTTGCTGGGGAGACTGTGGCAATACGATAGGGCTGTGCAACATGATGGTCGTACTAATAGTTATAGTTTCATGTTTGAAGGTACAAAAATCACTTTAATCCCTAAGAAGCGACAACAGGAAGAAAGCAAGTCGGAGGAGATTGAAGAGTTGAAAACTTTATTATCATTGAAGGAGATTGTTAAGGAGGTAGAAGAGGAGCCTGAAGTATTCTTGTTGATTGGACGTGAGAGTCATGAAGTGGTTGAGATCCCTGAAGAAGTGAAACCAGTGCTCGGAGAGTTTGACGATGTATTTCCTGAGGAGCTACCAACGGAGTTACCGCCGTTGAGGGACATTCAACATCAAATTGATCTTGTTCCAGGGACTGTGTTACCTCATAGACCACACTACAGAATGAGTCCAAAAGAACATGAAGAGTTGAGAAGGCAAGTGGAAGAATTGCTTGAACAAGGGCGTGTGCAGGAAAGTTTAAGTCCTTGTGCGGTGCCAGCTTTATTAGTACCAAAGAAGGATGGAACGTGGAGGATGTGCACTGATAGTCGAGCATTGAATAAGATTACTGTGAGATACAGATTTCCAATGCCGAGACTTGATGATTTGTTGGATCAGTTGAGCGGGGCTACTATCTTTTCGAAGATTGATTTGAAAAGCGGTTATCATCAAATTCGAATCAGACCAGGGGATGAATGGAAAACAGCATTCAAAACGAGAGAAGGGTTGTACGAATGGCTGGTTATGCCGTTTGGTCTTTCGAATGCACCTAGTACATTTATGCGGGTGATGAATTCGATTTTTAAACCATTCATTGGGAAATTCGTGGTGGTGTATTTTGACGATATACTGATATATAGTAGAAGCTCAGAAGAACACTTGCAACATCTGAGAGAAGTGTTGATGGTACTGCGACAGGAACAATTTTATGCTGCAACGAAGAAATGCGTGTTTATGACGCATAGTGTTTTATTTTTGGGATATGTTATATCGGGAGGAGGTATACAGGTGGATCAGAATAAAGTTGAAGCAATCAGAAATTGGCCACAACCCAGGACGATAACCGAAGTTAGAAGTTTTCATGGTTTAGCGTCATTTTACCGAAGGTTCATTCCACACTTCAGTAGCATGATGACACCAGTTACTGATTGTATGAAAGGGAAGCAATTTTTATGGTCAGAGGAAGCAGGGGTTGCTTTTGAGCGAATCAAAGAACTTTTGACGACAGCACCAATTCTCGTTTTGTCAGATTTTCAGTTGTTGTTTGAGTTACATACGGATGCATCTAAAGTTGGGATTGGAGGGGTGTTGAGTCAGAAAGGACGTCCTATTGCATATTTCAGTGAGAAGTTATCAGGAGCAAAGATGCGATATAATACTTACGATGTGGAATTTTATGCTATTGTGCAAGCTGTGAAACATTGGAGGCATTATTTGTTTCATAAAGAATGTGTTTTATATACTGATCATGAGGCGTTGAAGCATATGCAGGGACAGGACAAGATTGCAGCTAGGCATGCTTCGTGGATTGCATACTTACAACAATTTACATTTGTGGTAAAGCATAAATCGGAAATTACGAATAGAGTGGCAGATGCATTAAGTCGAAGGAATCGTTTGCTGACTACAATGAAGGTTGAAGTAACGGGGTTTGATGTATTACCAGAATTATTTGTTGATGATTCTTACTTTGTGAAGTATGTAGATGAAGTCAAGGAGGGAAAGACGGATGAGTTCGTTATGGTGGATGGTTTTCTTTTTAAGGAAAATCGATTATGCATACCAGAGTGCAGCTTACGTATGAAGATTGTAAAGGAGTTGCATGAGGAAGGTCATGTGGGCCGAGATCGTACTTTGCAATTGATTTCTCAATCTTATTATTGGCCTTCGATGAAGCGGGAAGTTGGAAGATTTGTGGAAAGGTGTCATATCTGTCAAATTTCCAAAGGAACAACGACAAATGCGGGATTGTATATGCCGTTACCAGTGCCGGTTAGACCATGGGTTGATATCAGTATGGATTTTGTTTTGGGATTACCGAGAACTCAAAGGGGGAATGATTCGATATATGTGGTAGTGGACAGGTTTTCGAAGATGGCACATTTTATCGCTTGTAAGAAGACAGTCGATGACGTCCGTGTTGCCGAGTTATTCTTTAAAGAAGTGTATCGTTTACATGGTTTACCAGAATCCATTGTTTCTGATCGGGATACTAGATTTCTAAGTCATTTTTGGCTGAGTTTGTGAAAGATGGTGGGAACAAAGCTAAATTTCAGTAGTGCTTACCATCCGCAGTCCGATGGTCAGACTGAAGTTGTTAACAGATCTTTGGGAAATTTATTACGGTGCCTTGTGAAGGATAATCTGAAGAGTTGGGATATGAAGTTATGTCAAGCAGAGTTTGCTCATAATCATGCTATAAACCGTAGTACGGGTTTCAGTCCATTTCAGATAGTGTATTCAAGCTTACCAAAGGGGCCGTTGGATTTGACGATAGTACCACAACCAAAGAGAACCGTTAAACGGGCTGTTGATTTTGTTGATGGATTGGCAGAATGTCATAAAATCGTTCAGGAACGATTGGAGAAAACAAATGAAAAGTATAAACGATCTGCGGATTTGAAACGAAGAAGCGTTGAATTTAATGAAGGAGATTTAGTATATGCTATACTAACGAAAGATCGTTTTCCAGTGGGAACATATAATAAACTTAAAGCTCGAAAGATTGATCCTGTAACGGTCGTGAAACGGATCAATGAAAACGCTTATAGGTTGAAGCTGCCAGAGGATATATATACTTCTGATGTGTTTAATGTTAAACATCTTATACCATATCATGGGGATGAGCTTGTTGTGGAAGAGGAGGGCGTAAATTCGAGGACGAATTTTTCCCAACCAGGGGAGAATGATGCAGCCCAAAATGATACCCAAGATAATGCAGAAGATAATGCAGACCAAATTATTGAAGTGTTAGGTCGCGAACGACCTAACGAGTCCTTTAAGTCGCTTCAACGACTTAGTGAAGCTCGCAAACGACCTAGTGGAGAGTTACGACCTAGCAAGGAAAACAAATCAAAGTTAGGTCGCGAACGACCTAACTCTCACATGCCGCTTCGATTTCTCAAGTACCAGCCTTGACGAGTTACGACCTAAGTTAGGTCGCGAGATAGAATGTCGACCTACGATAGGTCGCGGAGAAGTTATACGACCTATGATAGGTCGCTGAGTTGAATGCCGCTTTATTTTAGGTCGCTACCTTCTGTTGTTAGGTCGCTCATTGGATGCCGCTTTATTTTAGGTCGCTGCCTTCTGTTGTTAGGTCGCTCATTGGATGCCGCTTTATTTTAGGTCGCTGCCTTCTGTTGTTAGGTCGCTCATTGGATGCCGCTTTATTTTAGGTCGCTGTCTTCTGTTGTTAGGTCGTTCACTGCTGTATTTCTTAAGTCGCTCATGGGGTAGGTCGCATGAAGATTTCCAGAAGCTATTCTTTAAGTCGCTGCCGTGTATTTTTAGGTCGCTCGACCTTGTGTGATGTTGTACTGTCTTAGGTCGTTGACGACCTATGTTAGGTCGGTGAAGTGTTGCGTTGTAATGTTTTAGGTCGTAGGAGTTAGGTCGATGCCGACCTAAGTGTTGTGTTGTAAAAATGTGTGTTGTAAGGTCGTGAACGACCTAGTGATGTGTGAGTTGTACGTCTATAAATAGACATGTTGGGTCATTTGTAATAGTTAGTTGATTTTGAATAAAAACTTTTGTTTGTTAGCTTTGTGCTTTCATTAAATTGGTAGTTGAGTGTAATCTCGTATCTCCTCTTTCGGCATTCGAGTGCGCTTGAATCAACGATCGTAGAAGCCAATTCACGGTATCAAGTGCGCTTGATCAACGTCTGAAGAATTGCATATCTTCTTTCACGGTATCGTGCGCGATCAACGTGACGAAGATAGCTAGAATTCGGTATATTCGGATCAACGAATTTGGGTCATTCAGTATTCTTCATTCCATCGATTGCTACTTTCACAGAATCATCAATTTTGTTATCCGCTGCTGCATCACCAACTATCCATCAGCTTCAAGCAAAGTTTGAATTCCAACATAAAATTTCTTTGACGTTTATTTATTGCAACTCATAACAAGCTTCAACAAAAGATGAGATCGAAGCATCCGATAATTGTTGATTTGGGCATTTGTTAGTCAAGAAAGAGGAAAATGTCGTTTGAATATTTTAATTGTGATTTAATTTTGATTACTCAAGTTGTGATTTAGGAATGAGAAGTTCTATTTGTAATTAGAATTTTCAACAACATAAACGCAGAAGGGAAAGTAGTCCGCGGAGTTTACTTCCGATGTAAACTGTTTATGTCGGACGTAACTCATTGAGTCGTTCTCATATTCATCCACCATTTTTTTATCAATTATTTATTTCTACAAATTTTTCATAACCATGTCCAAATACGATTTCACATGTAGTAATTCTGAAAATGTTTCGCAAAGCACGGATGACTCAAATAGCGATGATTTATCATATTCCGACGATTCAGATGACTACAACAATAGTCTCAATGCTATTACAGGATTGATGGTAGAACTATTTTAGTTAATTCCTACTTCAAATCATAATTCTTCACACATAGATTGAATGTGGATGATTGATGTTTTTGACAGACGTAAGAACACAAGTAAAGATCTTTTCCGAATGAAGAGTGCTACTTTCAGACATTTATGCGACGTCCTAGCAAATAACATAGTTATGAAAAGCGCGTTAAGGTATGATGCAGCGTTGCACCTTTCTTCCTTATGGCGCATGCATATGAAAAGGCGCAGCAAATGGCGTACGGCGCAAAAAAATGCGTATTTTCATTATTTCGTTTTTATTTTACTTCTTTTTTTTCATTTTTTACAATTCAAACTGCATAAAAACTAGTATTTTGTTAAAGTAAATGATTTGACATTTGTAAAAAAATGCTAAACATGTGCAGTAAATTAAAAAAGTGCATGTCATTAATCATGTCGTGCACCAAGGCTCCAGGGAGGTCGTGTATCTTTCTGCGTCTTGCGCCAATAACCATGGCTACTAAGTATGGCTTAATTTGTAGTATACACTTTATGAGACATGTCGACCTATGTAGTTAAAGTCTCACTAAAGCCTCGCTAACACCCTGCGCTAAAGCGCTCAGTGCACTTCGATCGCTACGCTTTTTCAATTTAGCGTTATTAAAGAGTAAATCCACATAAAGCCCCTCTATTTTCCGCTACGCTGGCAAAATCAGGTGTTTTGAGCACCCACTTTCGCAACTTTAATATTAAAATGTTAATTTGACCAGTTCTTCTATAAACAAACTCAATAAATTCAGGGTATAGGTCTAAGTTCAAGTCCTAAGCGCTCAACACAAATTAAAACTCTATTCTATTCGTCCAGCATGGACTACATGAATCATGATATTCTTCGGTTTTATTATAGGAGCGAACAATGTTTCTTTTTTCTACACTATTAATATGAAAATGAGAATAAGTCAAATTAGGAGATTTAATTTTATCTCCAATAAAAAAATACCCTCCGATATTTTTCTATATATCCCCGTTATAGCTTTTAGCAGCTCCACCACTATGAAACCGCTAAGCGTTTTAACTGCATGAATGCCGACATATAGTTTCATTAAACAAGCACAAGTTTTCGTTGCAACTTTTGTTATCCATAGTTTTATAAAAAAAATGCAACGGTACAAATCCCGATTATGAAGAAATTATGACTGTAGAAATTCCACTGAGTTATGCTGATAATTGACGTGAATAACAACAACACAACAATGATGGTGTAAGTTCATCAAATACAGCACAGATTGTTACAACACGCGATCAAATCAAAGTCACTTTGATTGCTACAGAACGACGTTGATGTATTAAATATTTGTATGTTCTTTATCATTTTTTTCATTTTGTGTACTGTTGTAATTGAATTCAATATTTTGTGTATTGTTTAGGTTGAATTGCTTTAATTATTAATTATAAAGTACTATTTACTATTTATTAATTAATAATTATTGCAAATAAAAAATACACACTTTATATTACACAATAACCTCTAATTGATTAATTGTGGAATTTCCGAATATATATTTAGTTAATATATTTATTTTTTATTCTAGGGCATTTTAATTTGCACCCGACTTTTCTTGTCTGACTATTTCTTATTATTCTATCTATTTTTTAGGCTTTCCTAGTTTTAAGCAGATATGTTGTAACTACTCCTAAGTCTTTGAGGACTATATAATACGTGTATTCCATCAGAGTTTAATAAGTAAAAAAAGAATTATTATTTTTCAATATTTTTTATGGTATCAGAGCAGATTCTCTAAATTCCTCTTTTTTCCCCTTTAATTGTTCAATCGTTCATCAGAGTCGATTCTCTTCTTAAATCCTTCAATCATTCATCATGACCAAATATGGCACGACATCTACAACTTCATCTTCAGCTAGTGAAATCACCTCAACAAGTATCGATCCTTCAGCCACAAATTCACAAGGAGGACATGAAAATCTACACACAGTAGCCAACATTCATCGCCTCAATGGACAGAATTCCTTGAGTGGTCACAGTCGGCATTGATGTTTACCTACGGCAAAGAAAAAGAAGATTACCTCACCAGCGACATCACATAACCAAAAAAGGAGGATCTCAAATATCGAACATGGAAGATTGACAATCACTTGGTCATGTCATGGTTAATTAACTCCACGAACAATGATATAGGTGAGAATTTCCTTCTCTATAGGATAGCCAAAGAAATCTGGGATACTGCCAAGGAAACATACTCCAGTTCTGAAAACACCTCAGAACTATTCCAAGTCGATGCCTACCTCCATGATCACCGACAAGGATCTCTATCGGTGACACAATACTTCAACTCTCTCTCGGCATTGGCAGCAACTTGACATGTTTGAAGCTTTTTCATGGCACTGTCCAGAAGATGCCAAAACATTTAAACGTATCATTGAGCAGAAGAGAACATTCAAGTTCTTATTCGGCCTCAACAAGGACTTGGATAAAGTCCGAGGAAGACTGATGGGAGTGAAGCCTTTCCCAAATATCAAAGAAGCTTTCTCAGCGGTCCGACACGAAGAAAGCAGGAGAAAAGTAATTATGGGACCACAAGAAGAACCAGTCGAGGAAAGATCAGCTGTTGTTGCCCGAGGTTATCAAAACAACAAACCGCGGCAGGAAAGACCATGGTGTGATCATTGCAGAAAGACTGGACATCTCAGAGAAACATGCTGGAAAATCCATGGAAAACCAGCTAATTGGAAGCCCCGAAACTCTGAGTATCGTGGTAATGCAGCAGCTGTGACAAAAGAACCATCACAACCTAAAGCCTATTCACCAAGGAGCAGAATGTGGTTCTGCAACAACTCTTCAGTCAACAACGTGACTTTTGCATCATCAACGGTCTGCACAGTCAGAAAGACAACTCCTAGACCATGGATTGTTGACTTTGGAGCATCAGATCATATGATCGGAGATGGCACTCTGTTTAGCTCCTACAACCCAAGCAGCTCTGATTCCACAGTTCGAGTTGCAGATGGATCATTGTCTGAAGTCATGGGCATAGGTTCCATTATTTTGTCAAGGGAAATAATTCTCAAATCAGTTCTCCATGTTCCATATCTTAATGCAGTTTAATCTTAGTCGGTAAATTAAGCCATGACCTTCAACATGAAACTAATTTTTTTTCAAACTTGTGTGTTTCAGGAGCTGGATTCGAAGAAGATGATTGGCAGTGTTGGGTTGTGCTCGGGACTTTATATCCTCAACTCTCCTGCAATGAACTCGAATTTTTCAGCTTCAATTTCTCTCATATCAGTCTCTTAATTCTCATATAAATAAAGATAGTAAGATTATGGTATGGCACTGTCGTTTAGGCCATCTAAATTTTGTGCATCTCGAAAAAATGTTTCCATCTTTATTCATTAATAAAAATTCTAGTTCATTCACCTGTGAAATTTGCCAATTAGCCAAGCATATCGAAAGTACTTTCACTCCATTTCCATACAATCCATCTAAACCATTCTCACTTATTCATAGTGATGTATAGGGACCATCTAGAGTTCAAAACATTTCAGGATCTAGATGGTTTGTATCATTCATAGATGACCATACACGGCTAACCTGGCTATTTCTCATGAAAGAAAAATCAGAGATGGAAAACATATTTAAACACTTTAACTTGATGATCCAAACACAATTCCAAGCCAAAATTCAGATTCTTAAAACCGACAATGCATTAGAATACTTCAAATCTACACTTGGCTCTTATCTCTTTGATCGGGGAATTGTTCATATACAAGCTCATGTGCCCACACCCCTCAACAAAATGGGATTGCTGAAAGAAAAAATAGACATCTATTAGAAGTAGCTCGATCATTAATGTTCTCTTCTAATGTGCCTAAACAATCTTGGGAGATTCGATACTTGACGCTGCCTGCCTAATCAATAGAATGTCATCTAGAGTTTTAAAATTTCAAAGTTCTTCATCATTTTCCACACTGCTGATTACTCTCATCATCTCTTCCCACAAAATGTTTGGTTGCATGGCATTTGTCCATATACCCCAACACTTTTGGAGTAAATTAGAACCCCGCTCCACTAAATGTATCTTTCTTGGATACTCTTCCAACAAGAAGGGGTACAAGTGTTATTCCCCAGCTACAAAGAACGTTCACCATTTCATGGATGTTACCTTTTTCGAGTCTCGGCCTTTTTACTCCAAAAACTGCAATTCATGGAAAGAATGGACAGGAATCCCAGTTTTGACAAGACATCATAGTTGTTCAAACAGCTCCCTCATTCACTAACCACCAGCTCAAGAAAACTCATACTAATGTCCAATCTCAGTCTCACATATCTGAAACCTCCAATCAGATAGAAAATCCAACCACCAATCCCAATTCCCAGCCTCACATATCCAAAACCTCCAATCATCAGATGGAAAATCCAACCACCAATCCCAGTCCGCAGCAACGAATGACAGATCGGTCCATGCTTCCAATTCATGTTTATACAAGGAAGAATAAACAACCTGCACCTCCAACACACCAATCATCAGTGGACTGAATCCGGCTCCTAAAGAACCAAACTCAAGTAAGGAAATTATTTTACATGAAACTATTCCTCTAATTGATGACATTGATCTTCCAATTGCTCAGAGAAAACGAGTCAGATCATGTACAAAATATACAATCTGCATACATATATCCTATAATGGATTATCTCCATCCTACCAAGCTTTCATCTTTGCTCATGACAACATTCAAATTCCAAATACTATTGCTGATGCTCTCAAGCATTCGGGCTGGACACAGGCAATAACCGATGAAGTGCTAGCTCTTGAAAAGAACAATACTTGAAGGATTACAGAACTACCACCAGGAAAGAAACCAGCAGGCTGCAGATGGATATTCACGGTAAAGGTGAAGCACAAAGCAGATGGGAGCATAGAAAGATTGATGGCTCGATTGGTCGCAAAGGGATACACGCAATCTTATGGTATTGATTACCAAGAGACTTTTGCATCCGTGACCAAATTAAATACGGTCAGAATTCTACTCTCTATCACTGCAAACTGTAATTGAAAATTATATCAACTTGACATTAGAAATGCCTTCCAAAATGGTGACGTTGAAGAGGAAGTGTACATGGAGATACCGTCCAAACTTGAGAATTCACAAAACAACAACAAAGTATGCAAGCTGCAGAAGGCACTGTATGTACTTAAACTGTCTTCTCGTGCATGGTTTGGAAGATTCACCAAGTTTATCATAAAGCTCGGTTACATACAGTGTCAATCTGACCACGCATTGTTTGTAAAATTTCGCTCAAAAGGAAAGAATGTTGTCCTAATAGTGTATGTGGATGATATAACCTTGACAGGGAACGATGAGGAAGAATTAACAGCATTGAAGGACCATCTTGCAGAGGAATTTGAGATTAAAGACTTAGGATCTCTCAAGTACTTTCTTGGCATGGAGGTGGTTCGTTCTAGCAATGGTATAGTAATCTCGCAAAGGAAATATGTTCTTGATCTGCTAAAAGAGACTCGGATGATGGACTGTAAGCCAGCGGATACTCCCATGGGCGCGTACAAAAAGATTGGAACTGACAAAGAAAGTGGATTAGTTGAAAGGGGGAGATACCAAAGACTTGTTGGACAACTTATCTACCTCGTCCACACATGGTCAGGTATTGGATTCTCTGTCAGCGTAGTCAGCCGCTACATGAACAACCCAAATGAAGAACACTTGGACATTATAATGAGAATTCTGAGATACTTGAAGATGAATCCTGGGAGTGGTCTACTGTTCAAGAGGCATGACAACAGGGACATCAAAATGTACACTAATGTAGATGGGGCAGGAGACAATACAGATAGGAGATTCACTTCAAGCTACTGCTTTTATGTTTGGGGAAATCTAGTTACATGGAGAAGCAAGAAGCAAGCTGCGGTTGCCAGAAGTAGTGCGGAAGTAGAATTCCGATCTCTCTCTCTGGGTTTTTGCGAAGGAATGTGGATCCAAAAAGTCCTAGCTGATCTAAAACTCAACAAGCTGAAGCCTATCAGAATATACTGTGACAATCATACTGCCATCAGCATTGCTAAGAATCCAGTGCAACATGGCAGAACGAAGCATATCGAGATTGATCGACACTTCATTTCAAAAAAGATCGAAAACTCAATTTTCAGCTGATCCGCACTCCTACTCATCAACAAACTGTTGATATCCTCACCAAAGCGCTTCCAACAGTCAGCTTCGAAAAATTAAGTTACATGTTGGGAATGTACAATTTGTACAACCCAACTTGAGGGGGAGTGTGGAATTTCCGAATACATATTTAGTTAATATATTTAATATTTTATTCTAAGGCATTTTAATTTGCGTCGAACTTTTTCTTGTCTAACTATTTCTTATTATTTTATCTATTTTTTAGGCTTTCCTAGTTTTAAGCAAATAAGTTGTAACTGCTCCTAAGTCTTTGAAGGCTATATAATACGTGTATTCCATCAGAGTCTAATAAAAAAAGAATTATTTTTTTTCAATATTCTTTATTAATAATCATTGCAAACAAAAAATACGCACTTTATATTACACAATAACCTTTAACACCTAACTTCTAATCCAATTTGTCCGCGAAAGCAGCATAATTTTATAGTCTGATCACTTTTGCTTACATCAAACGTAATGTTGTGTCTTTTGTGAAAGTGAAGTTTTTTGTCATATGAATGGTCTTTCAATGACGGCAGACATACTTCTTACGTGCGACCCATTTTAGCTATGTTGGATGTAAGAGACTGCAATCACTTTAACTGAACTGCTCCAAATATCCAAAAGGATTATGCTACAACAACCGGGTTTGAAGCATCAGGAAAGCTACGGGGTAATATCGTAGGGGAGGAGATTAGGGGAGGTTATAATTAAATGCATGTGATTAAACCCGTATTAGGCCGGTTGAGGAAATAACCGGTTGAACTAGTAAAATCCCCAGAGGATATATGGAACGATAATTTACAATAAAGCAAATATGAAATGTTGGTCTTTATTATATCTTCTTTTGCCAAATATAGCCAAACAAAAGAAATTATATTGGTACCAAAATAGGATGACAAAATTGAGTCTTGAGCAGCTCCTTAATATCCTCTCTAGCTGTTCTCATCTGACTAACATCCAGTGCCGCACACGTGGCCCCCATCCCGCCATTCATCTTTTGCTGTTAAGGAATCACGCACTAATCAATCATTCCATTTCAATAATATTATCGTAAAAGAGTAATAATGCATACCAACCTGAGAAACTCGAATGGGAGTGATGGATATACTTCTCGAAGATCGGAGAGAGAACGCAAGGCGATGGAAAGATGAAAGGGAAAGAGAAGAGAAGTGTTGCGATCTGGTCACCGCCAGTTTCGATGAGGTTGAAACTATCGAGGCGGCAATCGCCATTGAAGTGGAGTAAGATAATCGCTCTGCCATTGGAGATGAAGAAAGGTAAGTGTTGTGTTTTGTTTTTATTTCTTTTAAATTATAATTTTTGGTAGGTCAAAAGAAGAAAGTGTGGCTAGTGAAATCTGTAGTGTCCAATGGGAGGTGGAAAGGTTATTAGTTAGCGTGGTTGGTGTGGAATTTTTTGAATATCTTCCCAGTTATTTAATATGGTTAAGTACATCATGTCGTCGAGCATGTTTCACATTTTCATAATCGGAAATACAAGCAAATATAATTACACCGCATGTATTTTAAAGGCCAATTCCATCTCCTAACTTCCTTCCGGGCAATTTCAAGGTCCCGCTAAAGCCCCACAAAATTCCCGCTGTAGCTCGTAGCGCTTTTTGATCGCTATGTTTTTTCAATATAACGTTAGTGAACGGTAGATCCGCTTTAAGTCCCGCCATTATCAGCTACATCCGTTAAATCAGAGTTTTTTTAGCATCCATTTAGCAACATTAATATAAAAGATTGATTTGACTCGTTATCTTTTAAATCAAATCAACAAAGTTAGGGTAAAGAACTGATTTTAAGACGGAAGTGCTCAATATATGTTAGAAATCTATTATGCTCACCAAATCTAGACTGCATAAATCATAATATTTTTTGGTTTTGTTATATAAGATTAAACAATATTTATTTTTCCTACACAAGTAATGCGTAACTTTAAATACTTGGTTTTATATCTAATTAAGTTTTTTGCGCCTCCGCTATTTTCCACTATATCCTCATTATAACTTTTTGCACCTCTACCGCTATGAAACTGCTAAGCGCTTTAACGGTACAGATTTTCTCATTCATCCCATTATTTCTCACATATACACCTAACGGTCCGAACCCCAATTATTTTTGTTCTCGTCTCGTAACTTCCAATTATACACTTCTTTCTTCGCTTAATTCTTTTTTACAATTTTGATCACTTTTTTTTTAGAAATTGGATATTTATGTGATAGTACAAAGTTGTACTACAGGTCTTAGTTAGTATATAACATATTACCAGTCAACGTATGTTCAGTGGTTTGAATCATGCGTTATGCAGGATTCGAATCTATGACTTCATGGACCAAAGCTGTACTAGAGATTCACTTTAATTAATTGCAATCATGAAAGATGAAATCTGAATAATTTAATTTTCAGTTTGGTTTAATAACCTGGAAAAATCATGGTAAATTCAAAAGCCCTAAAGACTATTAATGCGGTTATCCTAGGCCAGATGCTAGTTATTTTTCCTAAGCACAACACTCCGTGCTAGCTTGATTGCTGAGGCACCACATGAATAGCTAGCTTAGTTGTCTACAAACATAGTCGTTGACAAATTTGGAGAGTGATTTTCTGATGCAGCGCGACCTTCTTGTTTCTTAGGTTAACTTTCCTGAGCAACGACCTAGCACGATAATCTTTAAATCGTGCCATATTAGGTCGCAAACGAGCTATGAAGACCGACTAAGCAAGTCATGCGAGCTAAGTCTTTCCTTAGGTCGCTCACGACCTAACGAGTCACGAAATAAAGAGTTGCGAATTAACGAGTTAAAGGTCATTTCCTTAGGTCGCTCACGAGTCACGAGATAAGGAGTCGCGACCTAACTCTATCTGCGAGTTACGACCTAAAGAACTACGAGAGTTACGACCTAACAAGATAGGTCGCTCCAATATGCAGATAGGTCGCTCCAATATGTCGCTTGACCTAAGTCGCGCACAACCTTCCGTCCTTAGGTCGCGAGAAGCTTTAAGTCGCTCAGGACATACGAGCGAGCTACGACCTATGTTAGGTCGCTCACATATACCACTTCATGTTAGGTCGCTGAAGATGTTATTCCTTAGGTCGTAAGAAGTTATGTCGCTCGTTCTTATGTTGCTATCTTCCTTATGTCACTGCCATATCTCTTATGACGCTCCTACCTTGAGTCGCTCGACCATAGGCCGCATCAATCTTAGGTCGCTCAAGCCAAGGTCACTCAGCTCCTTAAGTTGCTCGTCCTATAGGTCGCATAACTCATTCCGGAAGCTGATTCTCCTCATGTCGCTGAAGCTTATGCCGCGTGGTGTTGTAATCTTAGGTCGTGTGTGTTGTATCCTTAGGTCGCATGTTGTATTTCTTATGTCGTTATGTGTTGTATTCGTATTGTATATATGATGAGTCACTTTGTTGTAAGGTCATGTGTTGTTTTCTGTTTAGGTCGTTAACGACCTATGTAAGGTCGTAGGTCGCGTGTTGTGATTTGTGATGTAATGTGTTGTATTGTATTTCTTTGTTTTAGGTCGCAAGTGTTAGGTCGTTCACGACCTATGTGTTGTCAAGTGTTGAGTCGTGTGAGTTGTAACCCTATAAATAGGGATGGTGGTGTCATTTGTAAAGTAGATTGATTTTGAATAAAACTTTGTTTGAGAGCTTTGTGCCTCTTCTTAAATTGGTAGTTGAGTGTGATCTCCTATCTCCACTTTCGGTATTCGAGTGCGCTCGAATCAACGACTGCTGAAGCCGATTCATGGAATCTAGTGCACTAGATCAACGTACGAAGAATCGTAAATCTTTAAACACGGTATCGTGCGCGATCAACGTGTTTGAGATAGCTAGAATCCGGTATCTTTGGATCAACGGATTTGGGTCTTGGTATCTTTCAATCCACCGATTGCTACTTTCACTGTTTCATACGTTTTTGTTATCCACTGCTGCATCATTTGGTATCAGAGCTAGACTTAGCCAATCATAGCTAAGCCGAGTCTTGGAGCCAATTCTTATTGAAGAGTTCAAGCCGAGCCAATTGAGTTTAGGCCGAGCAAAGTTGAAGTGTTCAAGTTCAGATTTATTCAAATTGAAGTTGAAGCCGTGCATCACATTGGGCGTAAAGTGTTTAGGCCGTACATTGTTTGTTCATTTGTTATTCAAGGCCGAGAGCTAGACCGAAGCCAAGTTTTTGAAGTTTGTGTTAGAATTTTTTTTGAAGATTTATTGAAGATCAATCATGCATCCAAGAAGAGGTAATCGTCATCAGAATATTGCCGATGTGTATAGAAGAGAAGATGCTAAAGCAATCGAGCAACGAATTAGTGATAACCTCGAAGAGAAGTTCAACAAAGGTTTTGGAAAGTTGGAGAAGTTGATGATGAATTTGAATCAAAGTCAAAGATGAAGGTCACCAATCTTGAATCATGGAGGAAACAGAGTTTCGCCATCGGTTACGGAAGCAAGGAGGGTGTCGCCACAAACTTATCAAGATAAAAGGGAATCATCAATTTCAATGAGACGAGATCACCATGGGAAAGAGAGAAGAAGTCAACATGAGTTTGACAATGAACCATGTCGTGATGTCAAAAGACCGAGTAGAAGAGATTTGCATTATCATAGAGACATACGTGATCATAGAGACGAAGGGTGTCATTTGCCAAAGCATGAGAATGATTCTATTTGGCTAAGGAATAATATTTTTCAGTCTACCTGTACTATCTTGGGAAAGATTTGTAAATTCATTATTGATACGGGAAGTTGCGATAACCTTATTTCTGAAGAAGCCGTTATGAAGTGGGGTTGAAGACTGAAAAATACCCTAGACCGTATAAACTGGCATGGATAAAGGAAGGTGAAGAAGTGACAGTGGGAAGACGAGTATTGATTACATTTTCTATTGGGAAAAAGTACAAAGATGATATATGGTGTGATGTGGTTGATATGGATGTGTGTCACTTACTATTGGGAAGACCATGGCAGTATGATAGAGCCGTCCAACATAATAGTCACGCCAACAGCTACAGTTTCATGTTCGAAGGAACCAAAATTACTTTAGTTCTTAAGAAGCGTGAACAAAGTGACTGCAAGCCAGAGAAGAAGGTGAAAGCAACTAATTTAATATCCTCGAAAGAATTTGTTGAAGAAGGGAAAGATAGTGTTGAAGTGGAAGATAAAGTAGACTCTTCTCAATCCGTGAAGTTAGATACAGATGAAGTTGATGTTTTTCAACTAGCGAAGTTTGACGAACATGAGGTTGAAAATTCACAACCCGCAAAGTTTGATAAAAAGGAAGTTGATGATTTTCAACCAACGAAATTTGATGAACGTGAAGTTGAAAATTCACAACCAGCGAGGTTTGATGAGGATGAAGGAACTGTGTCAGGAGATGAAGGGGGTAATTTATCAGTGAAGAAGGAGGATTCGATTAGACTATTATCTACAGAAGAGTTTGATAAAGAAGTGGAGGATAGTGCGGAAGTGTTTGTGTTGAATGGGAATGAAGCCAGTAAAGATCTCGAGACTCCTGAGGAGGATGTGCCAGTGGTTAATGAATTCGAAGATGTACTCCCTACAGAGTTGCCCAAGGAGGTACCGACACTAAGGGACATACAATATCATGTTGATCAAATACCAGATGCTATTGTACCACATAGGCCCCGTTATCATATGTGTCCAACAGAGCAAGAAGAGTTGAGAAAACTGGTTGATGGGTTGCTAGTCGAAGGAAGTCAGTTGTCTACTACAGATTGCAGTTGGCAAATGAAATTTATCAAAGACTTACATGTAGGAAGTCACTTGAGCTATGATCGTACTATGCAGTTAATCTCACAGTCTTATTTTGAACCATCATTGAGGAAGGAAGTTGAAAGGTCTGTTCAGAGAAGACATAGTCGACAAGTTTCCAAGAAGACCACGACAAATGCAAGTTTATGTATGCCGTTGCATATACATGCTAAATTACGGGAGGATGTTAGTGTGGACTTTGTTTTGGAACTACTGCGAACGCAACATGGCAATGATTCTATTTATGTGGTGGTTGACCGGTTTTCAGAATTGGTTCATTTCATTATCTATAAGAAGACTACAGAGGCCGTTAATGTCGTTTAGTTATACTCCAGAAAGATCTATCGATTTCACGGGTTACCTGAATCTATTGTTTCGGAGAGAGATACTCGTTGTCTGAACCATATCTGGATGAGTCTATGGAAAATGTCTGGAACTAAGTTGAAATCTAGTAGCGCTAATCATACACAGATAGATAGACAAACTGAAGTTGTGAACAGATCCCTAGGTAATCTATTGCGATGCCTCGTGGATGATAATTTGAAAAGTTGGGATTCAAAGTTATGTCAAGCGCAGTGTGCACACGACCATGCAGTTAATCGTAGCATTTGGGCATTTGCGTTTGCACACAACCACAAAGTTAATCGAAGCACTGGGTTCAGTTCAGTCCAGGCTGTTTATTCAACGATTCCTAAAGGTCTGTTAGATCTATCAACAGTGCCACCGCAGAGAGGGGTGATTAAACGAGCTAATGTTTTTGTGAATGAGTTGCAAGGATGCTACAAAGTTGTACAGGAACGATTTCTTAAGGCAACTGAGAAATGTAAGCAATCAGCAGAGATTAAGCGACGAAGCATTAAATGCAAGGAAGGAGATTTTATGTATGCAGTGTTTACCAATGATCGATTTCTTTTTGGAACTTACAACAAGCTAGAAGCTAGAAGGAATGGTCATTTAGAAGTCGTGAAGGGAATTAACGAGAATGTTTATAAATTGAGTTTGCCGGATCATCTTCCTGTTGCCAAAACCTTGACAATATCAAACACTGGGTTCCATTTCACGAGGATAAGAGTATCGAAGACGAAGAATTTTTAAATTCGAGGACGAATTTCTTTCAACAGGGGGAGGATGATGCAGCGCGACCTTCTTGTTTCTTAGGTCGCCAACGACCTAACTTTCCTGAGCAACGACCTAGCACGATAATCTTTAAATCGCGCCATTTTAGGTCGTAAACGAGCTATGAAGACCGACCAAGCAAGTCATGCGAGCTAAGTCTTTTCTTAGGTCGCTCACGACCTAACGAGTCACGAGATAAAGAGTTGCGAATTAACGAGTTAAAGGTCATTTCCTTAGGTCGCTCACGACCTCACGAGTCACGAGATAAGGAGTCGCGACCTAACTCTATCTGCGAGTTACGACCTAAAGAACTACGAGAGTTACGACCTAACAAGATAGGTCGCTCCAATATGCCGCTTGACCTAGGTCGCGCACAACCTTCCGTCCTTAGGTCGCGAGAAGCTTTAAGTCGCTCAGGACATATGAGCGGGCTACGACCTATGTTAGGTCGCTCACATATACCACTTCATGTTAGGTCGCTGAAGATATTATTCCTTAGGTCGCTCACATATACCACTTCATGTTAGGTCGCTGAAGATGTTATTCCTTAGGTCGCAAGAAGTTATGTCGCTCGTTCTTATGTTGCTATCTTCCTTATGTCGCTGCCATATCTCTTATGACGCTCCTACCTTGAGTCGCTCGACCATAGGCTGCATCAATCTTAGGTCGCTCAAGCCAAGGTCGCTCGGCTCCTTAAGTCGCTCGTCCTATAGGTCGCATGACTCATTCCGGAAGCTGATTCTCCTCATGTCGCTGAAGCTTATGCCGCGTGGTGTTGTAATCTTAGGTCGTGTGTGTTGTATCCTTAGGTCGCATGTTGTATTTCTTATGTCGTTATGTGTTGTATTCGTGTTGTATATATGATGAGTCACTTTGTTGTAAGGTCATGTGCTGTTTTCTGTTTAGGTCGTTAACGACCTATCCTATGTAAGGTCGTAGGTCGCGTGTTGTGATTTGTGATGTAATGTGTTGTATTGTATTTCTTTGTTTTAGGTCGCAAGTGTTAGGTCGTTCACGACCTATGTGTTGTCAAGTGTTGAGTCGTGTGAGTTGTAACCCTATAAATAGGGATGGTGGTGTCATTTGTAAAGTAGATTGATTTTGAATAAAACTTTGTTTGAGAGCTTTGTGCCTCTTCTTAAATTGGTAGTTGAGTATGATCTCCTATCTCCACTTTCGGTATTCGAGTGCGCTCGAATCAACGACTGCTGAAGCCGATTCACGGAATCTAGTGCGCTAGACCAACGTATGAAGAATCGTAGATCTTTAAACACGGTATCGTGCGCGATCAACGTGTTTGAGATAGCTAGAATCCGGTATCTTTGGATCAACGGATTTGGACCTTGGTATCTTTCAATCCACCGATTGCTACTTTCACCGTTTCATACGTTTTTGTTATCCGCTGCTACATCATTTTCATTTACAATTTCAAAAATATTTTAAATGATAATCTACGGATAAAATGAGGAAGAAAACACCGAAGTTCTTGTATGTATTTAATAAGGTGTACATATTTTGTGGGATAAGGATAGGAGAAGTTAATTTGTTCTTAGTTTTCCTTTTGATTTATAATGGGGTGGGAAAACGAAATTTTGGGGTGGTAGTAGAATTTTTCTATTTTAAAATCATTTAGTCTACACGTCTATTAACGATTGGATGTTAAGCGCTTTTAGCAAGCACTCAATTTCTACCTCTTCTGTTTAGTACTCTTATTGGTTCCAGTTGTTTTTAAACTATCACCCAACTTGTTTATAGTTTATAAATTTTGATTTATATATTATTGAATACATTTTAGTGATTTTTAAAATAAATTGCCAAACTTATTCAAACTTGTTTATAGTTCATAAATTTTGATTAAATTAAGAGAAAATATTTCTTAGAATATTGTAATATATGTGATAATGCAAAGCTTCAAAGGATCAATGGCAGCTCTTAACAATGCAAACTCTAACCCTAACTCTACACATCCAAACTCTTCAAAGGAAAACAACTTCAATAACCAAAATAGACCTCGGATAATGGAGAAGATGACGAGGGATGGGAGGAGGTGAGAAGGAGAAAGGGTATAAAAATTTGATGAGGCGAAAAAGGTTGGAGGAGGGCTCAACAGATTTATCTAATGATGAAGGTCGTGGTGATTCAAAGAAGTCAAGGGGAGTTTTGAATGCGAGTAGATTTTACAAACGAAAGTTGGGAGGTCTAGGCGACTGGAGGAGGGAGGAAGTAGATTCGTCTGGTGGTAGGAAATCTTCAGGAGGTGGTGCTTTAGGTGTAGGAGAAAACCCTAGAACCGGTGAACTGAAGAAAAGCCCTATAAATTTTACAGCCAAAAATAAAGCTACATGGAGTGAAGTTGCCAAAGAATTGGCTTCTAAGAAAAATTCAAAAATGAAACTACACTTCATCGATCCAGCAGATGTCAAAGATCTCTGCTTTGCTCTCATCAAAGATGGAACGATGATCAAAGGAGGAGAGGGTTGGAAAAACTCGATTATGGTATATGTTCTTAGTCCACGACCTTTTTTGTTCATTTTAAGGCCTTTCTTACTAGACTTTTTAAGCCTAAAGGAGAGTTTGAGATTTTCTCTTGAGCAAATGGATTTTACATGGTAAATTTTCAATTGGAAGAAGATTGTGTCAAAGCATTAGAATAGACCCTTATTTCTTTGATGGGAGAATAAAGGTAATGAAAAAATGGCACTCATCATTAAAAATAGATAGAGGTATGCTTTCATCTATACCTATATAGGTAAGATTTCCAGATATCAATATGTGTTTATTGAATGAGGGACTTAGTGCCATTTCTAGCGTTTTAGGCATTCCTATCGAATCCTACCTCTCAATTGCTACTCGCAGAAGAATCAGTTTTGCTCGTTGACTCATTGAAATGAAGGTTGACTCGGACTTTTCTAAAGAAGTTCTTACAGCCCTATGTAATGGTGAAGTTTTCTTTCAACTCGCATCCAATGTATGGATTCTACCTAGATGTGAATCATGTGTCTGTTTTGGGCACTATAAATCACAATGCCCAATCAAAAATGTGTGGAAAGAAAAGGAAAAGGTTGCATAAGTAATAAATGCAGATGAAGTGACAAAGACATGAGACCACGGAGATAGGTTTTCAACACACGGCAATGATGGAAATGCTCAAGGAAATGGTACTCGTAACAAAATAATCGACTATGAAGTAGTGAAGGAAACATATAATGAACTTGTTACAGAAGTAGTGAATGTGCATACGGATACGTTTATCTTAGAAAAGAATTCAGAAGCACACCTAGATGAAGTAAGTAATGGCAGTCCAGTTATTGATGCAATAGTATTAAACACAATAAACTCAGAGATTGATCAAATCATTTCAAATAAAGAAAGTGAAAGCACTAAAAATCTGAACTCAATAAATAAAAGCACTGAAGAGGGTACTTATACCTCAGAGCAAATTACACTGAATGGGCAAAAAAAGAAAAGTGAAAAGGTAACTTATCAGTTAGCAAAAAAATCACAATAGAAAATAATAGTAAGTGTTGTAAGACTCTCTGACGGTGGGAAGCCTCGTCAACTTGATCAACTTGCAAATGAAGACTAGAGGGGGGACAACTCTGCGCCGTGGACTATTCAATCATACCTGTCCAAAAACTATCGTCAATGAACACAAAACAGACTCAAAGCAGGCCGCATCATACACAACCAACTCAACTCCACTCACATCAGAATTCAAGACAATGCAGGAAGCTCATGCAATCCCGAAGTCATCATCGAGCAAAGAAACCCAAAATTCTCTTCCTTTTGCCTATCATTGTATGTCACATAATTACAATGCAAAATTTAATAATTCTAATGAAAATTCTATTGTGATGCAGGAGCCTGTGGATGCTTCCACTGAAGTCATAGCAGTTCCAATGGAGGAAAGAGACAATTCAAGTTCTGCGACTTTAATTCATGTTATTCCCACAAAATTGCATATGGTCCCACCTGTTGAATTATTAGTGAGTGAGAATGAATTGTCGAAAGCACTTAAATGATGTCAAGAAACACAAAATAAAAAAGGCTGTGAGAATTTACAGAATTCAACTTCTCATATAATAAGGAAGAGTGACAGGCTTGCCAGAAATATCAATTAATGACCATTCTAACATGAAATGTCAAATGGGCTAATAGCCCAGATAAGTGGTAAGACTTTAATAAAGTGGTTAGAGATAATAAATGCCTTGTAGTAGCTTTGTTAGAAACATAGATTATTAAATATAATTTGCCCCCATTTTGGCAAACACTAGGAAAATAGTTGGTTTGCACTTGACAATACTGAATTCTATAACAAATGTAGAATTTTAATTGTATATTGATAAGCAATAATGGGATGATATGCAATATCTTCAAGTAAGCGGCATATCACAATCTTATTGCAAAATAAAGGAGAAGTTGAACTTGTCATCTCATTATTCATATATAGAGAAAATCATGAAACCCCCAGAAAAAGTCTTTGGGATAAATTAATAAATGATGGTATGTGAATCAATCTTCCATGGCTTTTAACAGGAGACTTCAATTGCATGAGGGTTACCAAAGAAAAAATTGGTGGTAGAATCTTGATTACCAGTAAAACTGATGAACTCAATACTTTTTTTAATCAAATGTGGACTAATGGAACATGACTTAGGTGAAGTTAAATTTACTTGGAGTTCTGGACCTGAAAAGGACCTGGGATGCAAATTAGATAGAATTCTAGTAAATGATGATTGGTTTACTAAATTCTCGTATTCAAAAGCATCAGCTCTTACCTCTATGTCAAGTGATCACTCTCCTTTATTAATGTGGTTAGATCAAAGTAATGAATTAAAAGATGCAAGATCTTTCAGATACTTCAACTATTGGTGTCAATATGATGATTGTGAGTCTATAATCGATGAATACCTGACTGTGCCTCAAGTAGGCAACTATTTATTCAACTTACTGCTAGTATAAAAACAAATCAAGCATATTTTGAAAGAATGGAGTCATAACAAAACCCATTTCCAAAAATAAGTAAATAAGTGTAGAGAGTATTGCAAAAGCCCACAAGCATGTTTAGATGCAGATCACAATGAAGTAAATTTCTAAGAGATATTATGAAGCAAAAATGGAATATCAACAGAAACTACATATGCTAAAAAGTTCCCTTAAGCAAAAATCCAAATGTGATTGGTTAACTCAAGCTGATGATGCAACAAAATTCTTTTATTCCAAAATGTCAAAGAGAGCTCACACCAACTCTCTCAACAACTTAGTTAACCAAGAAGGGGCTAATGCAACTTCAGAAATAGAATTAATCAATGAAGCTATTAGTTTTCTCAAAGTTTTATACAATAAAACCGAACTCATTTAAGATTTTCCAGACATAACTTGCAAGGCAAAAATCATAGAATTTGGTAAAAATTATTTGAATACTCCTTTCATAATGGAAGAACTAAAATATGCATTGTTTAGCACCTTTACTGAAAATCGCATCAGTTCTTGATGGCTTCTCTTCGATGTTTTATCAAATACACTGGGACAATTTGAAGGAGAGTATCCTAAATACCCCTCATCGCACAGTAAGTGGATGAGCTCAATGTGGATTACGGTTGACTTATTAGAGAGATGAGAATCACTTTAAGGTATGAACATTTTCTGATTTGGAACGAGTCGATTATGATTACCAAATAACTGGCATGTATTGCTGCATTGATCTGGGTGAACTTACTTATAATGAGATGCTAAGATATACTGAACGATTTATAAATAATGCTTCAACTGGGGGCAATATGATGACATGATGTAACGACCCACCTTTTAGATCCTCAAATGTCGACATTAATACATCCACGATATTCACGTACCGAACATCCGAGAGCCGGAAAGACATATTGTTTGGGAAAATGAAAGAAAAGACAAAACAGAATCTCACATCGTGACAAATAACATATAATATACAACAGATCTTTATCAAAGAAAACTGTAATATACGTACATCAAAATCAAAGTACGCTAATTTATCATCAGCTTGGACAATTATAACACATTGTCCTCACAAATGCTGATAAATAAATCAACTAATGTAGTGGAAATAAAATATACATGAGTACGTCTCAGAGGCATCCAGCTCGTCTCCTAAAGCTCCAAAGCATTCAAACTAATTTGTAAATATACGTAGTCTGACCCAAGCATTATAAAAAAATAACGCCCGGATTAATTTGGTAAACCAGTGTGAGAAAACTCAAATCATATGAATTTTTAATGTTATAAATTTTTTTAAAAATAAAGGTATCTCGTAAAACCACAGCGCATATAAAAACGGATGAGTTTTCATTTTACAATAACCAAAACATTTCATAGTAAATTATTTGATATTATAATAGTGTCTAAGGTTTAAAATAAATATTGAATATAGCCGAAATTGTTACATTAATTAAATTTCATCATAATAGGTATACAACTAAGTCTGAAGGCACTTATTGGAGAGTGGATTTTCTTATAATGACATGGCACCGAGGTACCGTTTGCCACAATACACCTCAAGAAAATGTACCGAGGGTCTCACATGGACTCCCTGCAAATAAGGACCGACCCTACCCCTTACTAGATAGCTCTGAATATTTCATCATACCGGTTGCTTTGCAACGTTTTTCGAGAGCTCTCATGTACAAGCTAATCCAAATGTATATATCAAAAACGGTAATGACAATACCCTAATGGGTGCGACCCACTTAGCCCTGAAACATATCCATGTTTTAGTCATTCTCGATTAATGAGGCTAGAGACTATGTTTTACGTTTTAGATAACAATCCCACTTGGAATGCTAACACTGCCCTACAAGCAGTAATGTAGTGCCAGCATTCTTCCATATAAGTTGTTCAGGATATGAACAAACCGAAGGCACTACTTCTATTATATCCATTTTGTAATCACCCTCGGGATCAGTGGCAAGTAGCCTATGCACTTCGAAGATCTTCTTCTTCGATCATCTTCAAGATATTCCAATTCGAAATGCTTATGCCGGTTCGAAGTTGTTTTCAGATAATATATCTGATATCAGTCTCTCCGAACAAACAACGATAATTTTAAAAATGGGCTAACATTTGATAGTCGGTTATTTAATTATCAAATAAATAAATAATTCAATCAGAGATTTCACCGAGCACAGTTAAGTACAAAGAACCCACTAAACCTCTTTAATTAATCTTTTTACTAATTAACACCACTTTGTAAATTCTCGTATTAAAATACTATTACAAAGATATATTCACAAACCCTTTATACTCCTTTCAATGTCTGAAAAAATATCCATATACTTATCTCAACGGTATAAGTATATTCACAAAAACACTACACTTTCCCTACTTAGAAAATGTATTCATATAATTATTTCAATGATATAAGTATATTCATAAAATATTATGAAAGATTTCTTATTTCAAAATCATATCAAAGGATTAAAACAGATATTGTTTCAAAAGAAACGGAGATAAGGATAAACCAAACGCTAGTCCTTCGGTGTTAAGGATGGAACAAATGTCCACATCACCAAAATTAAGAAGGTCAATTTGGGGAAATTCAATCTCAATTTCTATTGTAAATTTATTCAATAAATCATTTTTAATAAATCTTTTTCATTTATGAACATCTCCCTTACTAAAATTCAAAATTCATTTATAAAACTCTTTTATAAATATCCAAAATCATTTATAAAACTTCCTTTATAGATATCCGAAATCATTTATAAAACTTCTTTCCAAATTTCAAGGTCTCTTCTCAAGTTATAAAACTTCCTTATTAATCTCTAAAACAATTTATAAAACCCTTTTATAAGTATAAGCTCTAAATTCAATTTAGAATTCCCTTCATAAAATACCATTTATAAATTCCTTTATAAATATATATACAACAAATTAGAGCCTCCTTTTATAAATTCCCAAACTTTACTTAATTGGAAATTAGGAAGGCATTCCTATCATACTTTCATATTGTAAAGCGGGTCCCTGTCAAAGTTTCATTGTAAATCCAGCCCCTATTTTCTAAAAACAAAGAAAAATTATTGCTGAAATGTCAGCAACTTTTATAAATAAGTGCTGATATTTCAGCAACTTTCCCTGTCAAAGTTTCATTGTAAATCCGGTCCCTATTTTCTAGAAACAAAGAAAAATTATTGCTGAAATGTCAGCAACTTTTATAAATAAGTGCTGATATTTCAGCAACTTTCATACACTGTGTTCACAGTGTACATAAATGTTGCTGAAATGTCAGCAACTTTTATAAATAAGTGCTGATATTTCAGCAACTTTCATACACTATGTTCACAGTGTACAGAAAAGTTGCGGAAATGTCAGCAACTTTTATGAAAAGTTGCATCATGCTCTGCAATAATCGTAAATAAAAAACAAGGACCTAATTTATACTGAAATTTAGTAAAGGACTTTTCGTGTATTTTGAACCTTAATAAGGACTTGTGCCAAAAGTACCCTTTACTCAATCTCTCCTTTATAAACACCTTTTGTATTATTTATAAAATCTTTTGTCAAAACTTCTTTTTAGAAAATATCATTTATACTTTATTTTATAAATTCCGACTTATTTGCAACTGTTTATAAAACTCCAAATTCCTTTTATAAATTTTCTAAATAAAATTACAAGAACTCCCTTTTTAAATTAAACTTCAAATATAACACCAAACTCCAAATACAAACAAATTCCAAATATCATTATAAAATTCATATGCTTTTCATAACGCGATCTTTCCATATATTTCAATAAATTTCCAAATGGAATTTATTGCTTCAATTTATCAAAATGATATTGATTTTCTTATATAATTCATTTCAATTTATAAAACTTGCTTATACATCTCCATATTTATCACACTTCCAATTTCAAAATAGATCCAACCACTTTCTCTAAAATGACCATTCCACATATTATTATAAATCCATAAATATGATTTATTCCTCAAATTTATCAAATGGAAATATCTTCTCTTCTTATAAAATATCACTTATAAGACTCTCTATAAGATACCATTTATAAATTTATTCTTTTATTTACAACATTTTATATAAAATGTCACATAAATATTTATTTTCAAAATACTTCCATCTTCTTTAAATCAAAAATTAATTTCAAATAAAAGATAACCCCTTTTTATTTACTTTTGAATACAACTATTATTATTTTAATTTTGTATTAACACAAATACTTCCAAAAATAATTAAAACATTTACTTAAATATATATACTAGAAAAGAAAAATGAAAGAAGTTGAAATAAAAATAGAAAAGTATAAAAACTCTTTTAAATTAAAATGTCATATAAATTCCAAAACAGTAAGATTTAAAATCATTTTCCCAAATCAAAAATCATTTCCAAACCAAATCAACAATTTATAGTATTTCAAAATACTATTTCGAGGCCAAATAATTACTATAGCACTTAATCAGTGCTATTACTACCTTTTCTATAAAAGGTTTAATTTTCACATATGTCGGTGACACATCCAACATGGCCAACAGTCAAATTTTCAGCATTTAACAATTCATGTAACAAGCATATAATTGAAATAAATCAAAAGCTATATAATTGGAAATTAAAAGTAACAATATCGAGAAATTCAAATTTCTTAATAAAATTCCTCTATTTCAATTTTAAGTACTAATTGCTTTTCAAAGCGGATATTCTAAACAATTAGCCAATAATTTCAACCAAACACAAATAATAAAATTCTATCTATTTTATAATATACTGATTTATCTAAAGAGGTGAGTTATACTCACCGAAGCATTCCAGTTTTGAACTAAAATCGAACGACGTCCAATTTAAGCCCAAATCTCAGCTTGCTCCAAATTCAACCAAACTAGTTCCATCACGTAGCTTCCGCCATTACAAGTGCAATACAAAAAGTTTCGTCTCGATTGGACCTCGTATGAGATAGTTATTATATTGATAAGTTTTTGAGATAAATCAAACAATTAATTATTTAATTAACTTTCTTAACAACAATTACCCTTCTTAAACCTTTCTCCCAAAACACTGATCTCCTTTTGCCTGTACAAGACAAAGCCAACCCATCCTTACCAAACCCGTGCGCGCACATCATCCCATCACCCACGATACGAAAATGGAAACTGACTTCACCGTCGACCTCCACCTCACCTCCTCTTCGCAATGACCACCACTGCTCAAAGCACAGTGTCCCAAATCAAAAGCGACCCGACCCTCCCTCCTCACGCCTTGAAATGTCGCATCTCAATAAAGGAAACCACACATCGCCAAAAATGACCACAAAGTGCGTCCCTCTCCGACAAACCCACTATCATCGACAACATCAACAATCGTTCCCTAAATTGATCAAAAATCTAAACCCTGGTTTTCCGAACTCCTCACGACATCCACTGTCGAACTAAAAAAGTGAAGCCGCACCTCAAACCAAGCCCATGAACGTATATATCTCACCATTTCAATTTGAAAGATTTATGTTTTCTATTTTTTATTTTATTTTTGTTTGAATTGCTTTGATTTTCAAAAAAAGAAGTATTTATGGTTTTTCTTTGATCAACGATAGAGAGGGACAAAAAAACAGAAGAGGATGCTACTTGTACGAATTATTGCGAGTTAAGTTTATATTTCAATTTTTCGGCATTTCGCTCCTAGATTTTCATTCGTATACGAACAAAGAACGACAAAACAAGAATACGGCCATGTTCAGAACAACGATGCGACCCCAAAACAATAATAATATACACTAGTTATTCGATTCTGAAAAATCACAAAAACACTGTCGTTTGCCGATAAATCGACAAATGATAATTTCAATATTTTTCAAATTAAAAATTATAAAAAAATAAAATAAATTAAAAGCACATCAATAAAAATGGAGTTGTAAATAAATATAAATAAAATTTATGATTATTTATTTGAACCATTTATTATTGCAAATTAATTTCCAAATTGAATTCACCCTTATTAATTATTAATTCGCAAGGAGTTAAATAAGACCATTTTATTAATTAAATTAATATTCAATTATAAATCCCATCATTTAAATCGCTATTCAAATATTAAGTTCACAATTTAAATATTTAAATAATATCTATATTTGAATTTCGGTTATTTAAATTAAAACCAAAGTATTTCAATATTTAAAACCAATTAAATATTCAAAATCAAATGACCAAAATTTCAGGTCGTTACATTCTCCCCCCTTAAAAGAATTTCGTCCCCGAAAATTCTCAACGTAAGAAAAATGCCTCCAAGCCCATTAACTTTTCAAAATCAATTAGTTGAAATAGATTATTAAATCTCTAAGTCTTTTAAAGTTATGAAAAATTTCAATAGCGTCTCCTTTGCGTGGCTCGATTGGAAAAACCACAAATCGCCACTACGGGGCCAAATCAACAAAAAAAAGCCAAGTGGCCTCCCATGTATGGGGCGTAAAACCACCAAACCAAATAAAATATAAATATGTACCTACTAGTCGGGCAACCAAACTTTACTTATGAAACCAAAAGCATCAACTAGCATTTGCTTCCATATACCTGTAACTTACTTGCAAATAATATCCAAACATATACTTTTATTTTTACATGTCAAAACATATAATTATATTAAAGCCTGTATGATATACATATACCATCCATACGCAATATCAAATCCGATCGCTCGCTCGATCATGCAATTTCATTTCCGAACTAGCATCGCTCACTCGACTACTCTAATGCAGACTCCGATTCAGTTCCTTGATTAGAAACCTCCGTTCTCCTTGCATAGCCATATACTATGATAGAAAACTTTGAAATCATATCAAAATCCATATCAAGTATTCGCCGTCAAGAATCGAGTAAAAATCCTAACACGGGCTGGTGTAAATCACCTTGAAATCGTGCATTCGAATCTGAATCAAATAGTTACGTGAATAAAATGATCTACGTACAGCTTACATACTTATCCCATTGGTTTATTATTATACCAATTACTCTTATTCGCATTCATTGTCACTTTTAGTGTATTTTCTTTAATACTAAAATTATTTATGAACTGTTTCATAAACCATTACTTAAGTCCACGACCATCCTATAACACCATTATGTAAATCAATCATTTTAAAACTTCAATTTATATGCAGTTCAAAAAGCCACAACTTCATCTTTAAAGCCCTTCCATACTTATGTTTATTACAAACATTTTATAAAGCACACTTATGTTTATTATCCACTTTAAACTTAAGTGCATATTTATATATCACTCCGCTACAATCTAAGAGTATATATACAAATTTCCGATTTGTTTACTTAACTAGAATGTCTAATAGATTCAGCTTGCTTAACTTACTAATTTCTCCAAATTTCTAAGTTATAAAACTTATTATCTTATATTTCCACAAAAACACTTAGCTGGAATTTCTTCATTAACTCGGAAGTTCTAACAGTCACATATCATCGAAAATTCCATTTAATTTCCATAAGTGTAAATTTTCAAACAACATCTCAAAAAGAGATGCACAAACAAAACTATCATAATGGATAGGATACATGAGCCTCTAATATCTCACCCGATTTTTATTTTAAAATATTCTAAAATATTAATATACATATCTTCTTTGTATATCAAATCATACTTTTGGAATCTAAAACAAATTTGTTTTACCAACAACTCTGAAGCAAATTCCTATGGTAAATATCTTTCACTTGAAAACTCGAAAATGAATGTCGATGATGCTGCAGTTATAACCACAATTATTTTCCAACGACTGAAGTGAGTCTAGTGCTTTCTATCTCTTTAAAATCCGTTATAAAATATTTTTATAAACAAATACTTTCAAAATAATACTATTATTATTTTCTCCAAAAACTTGGAAAATAATTTCCGAAAACACGGGATTTCAGTTCTCAAATTCTCAGTTAAATCCTTTTTATTTATAACCATAATACTAAATCATACTTATATAATTTCACTTATATAAAACATTTCAGAAATGTAACGACCCGTAAATTTCAACTGTTTTAATAACGTAATTAGTTGAAATTTTGTGAAATTTTAAAAGATAAAATTTTGAAATAAAAATTTAATATTTGGAATACGTCTAGTTAAACATAGCAACTGGTAAATTTTCGTCCGAAAATACGAAAGTTTATTTCGCGCGTAAATTCACTTCAATTTAATCAGTTAAAAAAAGTGATGAAAATAAAATGTTTCCAAAATCTAAATATTTTTACATAGAAAAATTCTAAACCATCTTCTGAGCAAGATGTCAGTTTGTCGTTTTTCCAAATTCGGACATTTTTGACTCCGTCGATATTATTTTTCAGTGTTTTTCTCGCATTTTCCGCTATTAGAAAATTCGAAATTTTATAATCCAATCGTACCACTGATATCCGTATGCCGTTTTGATCGTCTCGTCATGCTGATCTCCACAACATATTTAGTTTTGTGTTTTAGAGTCGGGTGTGCGGCACAATCTACAAAGCGATATCGTATCGGTTCCGCATTTGACCTTAAAGCTTCCAGTGACCTTTCATTTCTCCCCGTGGTTAACCAATAGCCGCTAATCTTTTCAATTCTCAAAAAAAAATTTAACTTAGTGACTCTTGCCATTTCCACCTTTCCAACTTATTTTTCTTTTTCATTTATATTTTCGGTTCACATTTTTTTGTACGTTCTCTCCGCTTTTGCTCCTTCTTTCCTCTCTGTTGTTGAGCTTCCATTTGAAATTTTATATTTATGCATGAGTTCTCATTTTTCCTCCCACTACTCATGAACGTGCCTTCCTCTAAGAAAATTCATGCTTTACATTTATTAATATGCTTTTGTTTCCACCTGCTCTTCTTTTTGCATGTTCCTACCCATGCTAGCAACCGCATCATCCTCACATTCGCATGCACCAAGACCGAGCCTCCCTCCGCCTTCTGCAAACAAAACCACCCATCTCGTCAGGTTCCACCTCCGCCTCTGACACAAACATCACCGGCCCCTGACCATCACCAATGCAGCGTGCGTCTCCCCTGTGACTCCCCTGACCTCTGTTTTTCGCAACCCCTTCGTTTTACGAGGTATGCTTGTGGCTCTATGTATATATCAATATGGATATATATTTGTTTATATATATATTGTTTTATAAACGTTAGTTTTATAGGATTCGTGCTCTGTTGTTGTGGAATATAAGTTATACAAGGTCTGATGTGGTAGTTCTACCATGTTAGTTTATAAATAGTTTAAACTTTAATATGTTAGGTTGATGCTTACAGATGTCAGGGTATATATTAAAATTTACATAAGTTTATAATGTTGATTTTTTTTATTTTTGTACATGTAGATATAAGTTTTATATGATCTGTGTTTTGAGACTATAGGATATATACATCAACAAGTTACGTTGAATTTATTTTAAAACTGGATTTGAGATATAACATATGTAGGCGTACACTTATTAAGTAACAATGATGTATATATATTTTACTTTACGTTTAAAAGTATGAACATGTTACTGTATTATATGTTTACATAAATTAGATTATATATACGTTAGTAAGTATATAAGTTCTGTTGAGCTTTTAATATAAAGATTTTATAAAAGTTTATTTTATACATATAAACTGCTGTGTTCAACTATATGAACGTTACATATGAGATATTTTGTCATTTATACCACGCATGTTAAACATAAACAATGATTTGAAATCCATGTGTGTCTAGTTGTGATTATATATATAATGGCTGCATGGGTATATCATGGTCTGCATATTGTGTTGGAGTACGTATATATTATTAAATGTAAGATTTTATAAATTGTTGTGTGTCTGATTTATGGAGTTTTATTTATACCTATTGCTTACTATTTTTTTTTCTATATCTATATGAATATTTTCAAGTTATATATTATGGCAGCCAAATTAAATATATCGCTAGTCTGCATAAGTTCATTTGAATATAATCTATACGTTTTAATTTACAACAATGATTTTTGATATAAATATTTCATTTAAAATGTGTTTGAGATTTAGAATATGGTTGTATATAAACAGTTATATATAGTCAAATTTATATATGCTCGCTTATATCATTTATTTTCACCAATCCAATTCTGATTTGATTTCGTCAATTCCTATTTATCAGCTTTGTTCGTCGAATTCGTACAAAAATCTAGATTTGCTTGGATTCGTAACTCAATTTCAGCGTCCGTATCTGTGTTCGTATCTGTGTCCTCTCCTGTTCTCTCTAGCCTCGAAAGGTGAGCCATCACTCACGATTAACGTTCTTTTATTTATTAAATTTGATTTCAATTGAAACGACAATTGAAATATGCTGATGTTAGTTAGTTACACTATTATATATGCTATTATCTGTATCAGTTCATCTATGACATCTGACACCATTACATGTTAATTATTTATGCGATGATAATACAGTTTGGCTGATAATTGATTGATTGTTGATGTTTATATTGGAAGTTAAATTGTTAATGTTAAAATGATAAATAGTATGCAATTGAACTTGATATAGGATAATTAAATTTTAAATTTGATTAAATGACATTTGTATAATATGACCCATTTAACTGTCAAAATTTATTGACACGTAGGATTTGTTTAATTACATCTTGAACCACTGAACGTATGTTGTTAAATTGATGATGGATGAAATTGTAATAGATGACAAGTGAAAATCGTAATGTAATAATCTTTAATCTACATGAAATGATAGTGTAGATTCTAGAAATAATTATATTAATTCGTACGAATAACAATGCGAATTAATACGGTTATTTCGGGATTATTTGAATTTATTATTGGATTGATATTGATTGTTGTTATTGCTTGTTTATTTACTTTGACACCATCCCAGTTATCACACTGCAAGTTCCCTTTATTATGTTTTGATTTTTAGATTGAATTGGAATCGGGTTGAAATGATAAATACCCAAATTGAGCTTTGACCTAGGCTAGAAAATTAAATAAAACCGATTGGTCAATAATTTGATTTAAAAATAAAATAAGGATTTTATTTGAATAAATAATATGATTTTGAAATGAAGTTGAAATCTGAATTTTTATGAAAGGAAATTGTAATATTTAATAATTTGAAACAAATATTTACAATGTAATCGATGAAAGAATGTTGTTTAATTTGAGAAATGATTGAATTAAGTTTGAAATTATTAAACTTTGAAATGATTTAATAATTAATTTTGAAATTATAATTAAGTTTGAAATTATTAAACTTTGAAATGATTTAACAATTAAGTTTGAAATTATAATTAAGTTTGAAATTATTAAACTTTGAAATTATTCAATAATTAAGTTTTGAATTATTTAATAATTAAATAAGATTGAATGATTTAATGATCAAATTGAATTGAATTCTTTAATAAGAAAATGGAACTTTTGAATAAGTGGATTTTTCTTCGTAATAATTGAAATTGAGTTTTCTTTATTCATTAAGTTTGGAAAATTATTTAAGTAAGTAAATAAGTGAAATTGAATTTCTTTAACAAGAAATAAAATGTGATTTATTGAAGTTAATGTAAGATTTGAAATTTAAAGAATTTGATTTGACGAATTTAATTTAATTCAAAATTGTAAGTTTTGATTTAATGAAGTTGAACTTAAGAATTGATTTAATGATTTGGAAATTTAATAGAAATTGTTTTGAGTGATAAAGTAACTTAACGAATATTGAATGAAATCGATAAATGAGTTTAAATTGATTTGAATGTTAAATTAAATTTATTTAAATGATTTCGGAATGAAATTTATATTTGAACTTGAATCAAAATTTGAATTGTTTAAAATAAAAATTGAAATTGAATTATAAGATTTTGAAATGGTAAATTGGAAGTTTTGAAACGAAAATTTTGGAAATTGATTTCGAAAGACAAATGAAATGTTGATTTGCGAATTGAAATTGAAATTGAAATTGATTTGGTTTTGAAATAAATAAACGACCAATCGGTGAAATAATTACGGAAGTTATTAAAGAGACCGGAATTCGGTTATGGATATACTCTCTATCTAAACCGAAAACCACTTTAATAACTATACGCGGAGTGATGATCCAGAATGAAGTGGTTGGAATGATGTACGTGATGACTGAAGAAAGAGAACGATAATGGATAGCCTTGACACTTGTGTCAAATTGGAAATGACTAAAACAGGAGCTGTGCCGGGCCAATGGAGGATTTGCTACCTCAAGTGGACACACTTCTTCGAACTATACATTACATGTTGTCGATTGGTGCACCCTTGATTTTGGGAGTGTTGTTTCACGGTGTTGCGGGCGCTGCGGCGTTGCGTTCTCACCAGTCCGAATCAGGAGAACGGTAGTATCACTACCTTGGGTATTGCCTCATGTGCCTTGTCATACTTCTATTCCATTTATGCGCGACCACTACGATTTTGATTTGTACCTTTAGTATATGGATTGCCCTCTGGTGACTTCCGGTTTTGGGGAAACTACGGTCTTGTATATGCTTTTGGGAATAAAAATGTGTTAAGGGTGGAATGGGCCATGACTTAACGCTATTTTGATATCTTTTTATATTACTGATAGACATTATCTACTTAGCGTATATTACTACCTAGTAGATAGTTTAACGGATCCTTAAAGGATGGTTATTCCAAACATCCTTTGAGTTACTTGTATTTCAATTGCTATTTCACTTGAGTTGGATTTATTAATATAAGAATGTTAATCCTGACTCGAGTGTTTTGTATTTTGCTTTACGCTCGGGTCAGACTGAGCAGTTCAGCTTTCGAGACTCACCTTTGGAGTTGGAGCTTCGCTTGGAGATCCGGCTATCTATCCAGCTTTCAGATATTCGATGATTCCAGTGATGTATTCTGATTTGTATCTGATGTATCGTGTTACTCTTCCGTTGTATCTGGTTTAACTCTGATGTATCGTATTACTCTTCTGTTGTAAACTCTGATGTATTTTATATATTCATATAGTAGCTTCATGAACTACTATCTCTTTTATTTCCGCTGCACTTATTACTCTGTGTCTGTGATCTGTGATTATTTATTTACTGTATATGTTCAGTTTTGCCAAATTTAAATTAACAACGCGGTATTTTGAGCAATTCAACTCCGGCATGAGTGTCTACCTATGCACCTGGCGGGTGCAGCATGATAGGGGGTTCTCGCATTTGGTTTGGTAGCGAGCGGATGACTCTTACTCCTACATGTCCCTGCGGGGTTGGTGCAGTCGAGAGGCTGGCTGTAAAGGCAGAACACAGGTACTACTGTATGCTACGGTGGGCGTTACCCCACTGACGCGGTCCGTTACAGTTGGTAACAGAGCCAGGTTTCTCTAGGCAAAACTTAACATATAAGGTAAATGTATTTACAGAATCACTCTCATTCGAGTTTCAATCTCTTCCTTTGACTCAATTCCTTTGAATTTTGGAACGTTCCCCTCGGTTCCGAAATTCATTCGTGTCCTTCACTATTCGTCTTATTTCAATTCTGGAGCAACCCATAACTCCATTTTAATGATATCTATAATAGATCGGCGGTCTCGCCAATCTTCGAATGATGCGTAAAGGAGCAAAACTCCTTTACAATAGGCATTGATTTACCAGAGATTTCTGTATCCTCGGTTTACGATGCTATCTATTCCCTGCTATACCTGAATTCATCTCTTGAGATCGAGTGTTGATTTACCTCGGAATTCAGCATCGATCTTATTCTTGAAGTTACGGACAATCCGGTTAAGATTGCCCGTGAATTAAATAAACTTATCCAATCCGATTCTGTTATTGAATCATCTGATCTTTTCTTTCGAATTTGTCTTCAAATCAGAATTCTTTTCGATTTGAGTCCATCAAATTTGAATCCCTATCCTTATTTTGAAAATCCATTCCTGTATCGTCGAGCAAAGGAATGTATTTGTAAACTAATATATTATATATAAATATAAGTTTTCTGAAATTAAATTGTTAATGAATTTGTTGTCTGAAATAATAATATTTGATTTTCATTTATTGTTTTGTAAACCATTGACTATTGCATAATATATAAATGAATTTATAAACTTAGTTATAATTTGATTTGGAATTTGAAATGAATTTAAATCAGAAATTGGAGTATTTGATTTCCTAAAATTTCAAGCTTTGGTTTTAAAATTTTTTAAAATGTATATTATTGAACGTATTTTCAAATAGAAACCGTTTCCAAAGAATTTTTAAATGTTGAAATCAGTGCTCTTCTCTTTATCGCTGGAAAATAATTTCGGTGATGACGGCCGCATCATCGACATTCATTTTCGAGTTTCGAAGTGGAGATACTATTCTGTAGCCTTGCTACGGTTGTTTTGAAAAATATTTTGATTTGAATTTCTTCAGTATATTTTGATATACATATATATAGGTATCTTATTTTAAAATTTAATTTGATTTGATATGAATATATTATATATATCTCTAAGTTGTTTAAAGAAAATCGGAAATCTAATTCTTAAATTTTGTTAAAGGATGATTTTAATTATAAATAAAACCAAAATTTTGGATAAATATTTAAACTAGAATAATTGAATTGGGAAAATTTTATTTGTATATTGTTCAACTACATTCTAATACAACTTACCTAAATCATTCAGAAGTTGAATATGTAATTGGATAATATATAAGATAAATTGAATTTTTAAATAAAATTTGAGTGTTTATAATAAATGTTATACACTAAATTTTGATTTTAAAGATGTTAATAGAGTTAGATAGGATAATAAGTAAACTCAGTTAATAATGAAATAAATTTGTTTTGAAAGAATTAATAAATTTGTTTTGAAAGAATTAATAAATTGAAATTTGATCAACATATGAAAATACCTTGAATTTAAAAGAAATTAATAGATGTAAATTAATTTAAATCGAAACTTTTATGGTTTAAATTAATTTATATGGGTTAAATATATGTGATTAGATATATTAAGTAGAATAAATTTAACAGAAATTTGGAATAAAGAAGAATATAAAATTGTTGAAGAAAATATGATTATAATAAAGGACTATTCAAAATTTATGGTTTTAGAAATTATAAATTGAAGATAATTGGATAATAAGATAATGAATTTAGAAATAGTTGAGATTGATTTTAGTGAAATCAAATGGATTAAATCAATTATTGAATATCAATTAATTTAAATTTGAAATTATATGGTTTAAATTAATTGTTATTTTGTATTTAAATCTGTTTTCTTTCTGGTTGTTTCTATTCTCCTACTTCGTTCCTTTTCGGGGACGAAAAGTTTTGAGTGGGGGAGAGTGTAACGACCCGTAAATTTCAACTGTTTTAATAACGTAATAAGTTGAAATTTTGTGAAATTTTAAAAGATAAAATTTTGAAATAAAAATTTAATATTTGGAATACGTCTAGTTAAACATAGCAACTGGTAAATTTTTCGTCCGAAAATACGAAAGTTTATTTCGCGCGTAAATTCACTTCAATTTAATCAGTTAAAAAAAATGATGAAAATAAAATGTTTCCAAAACCAAAATATTTTTACATAGAAAAATTCTAAACCATCTTCTGAGCAAGATGAAAGTTTGTCGTTTTTCCAAATTCGGACATTTTTGACTCCGTCGATCTTATTTTTCAGTGTTTTTCTCGCATTTTCCGCTATTAGAAAATTCGAAATTTTATAATCCAATCGTACCACTGATATCCGTATGTCGTTTTGATCGTCTCGTCATGCTGATCTCCACAACATATTTAGTTTTGTGTTTTAGAGTCGGGTGTGCGGCACAATCTACAAAGCGATATCGTATCGGTTCCGCATTTGACCTTAAAGCTTCCAGTGACCTTTCATTTCTCCCCGTGGTTAACCAATAGCCGCTAATCTTTTCAATTCTCAAAAAAAAGTTAACTTAGTGACTCTTGCCATTTCCACCTTTCCAACTTATTTTGCTTTTTCATTTATATTTTCGGTTCACATTTTTTTGTACGTTCTCTCCGCTTTTGCTCCTTCTTTCCTCTCTGTTGTTGAGCTTCCATTTGAAATTTTATATTTATGCATGAGTTCTCATTTTTCCTCCCACTACTCATGAACGTGCCTTCCTCTAAGAAAATTCATGCTTTACATTTATTAATATGCTTTTGTTTCCACCTGCTCTTCTTTTTGCATGTTCCTACCCATGCTAGCAACCGCATCATCCTCACATTCGCATGCACCAAGACCGAGCCTCCCTCCGCCTTCTGCAAACAAAACCACCCATCTCGTCAGGTTCCACCTCCGCCTCTGACACAAACATCACCGGCCCCAGACCATCACCAGTGCAGCGTGCGTCTCCCCTGTGACTCCCCTGACCTCTGTTTTTCGCAACCCCTTCGTTTTACGAGGTATGCTTGTGGCTCTATGTATATATCAATATGGATATATATTTGTTTATATATATATTGTTTTATAAACGTTAGTTTTATAGGATTCGTGCTCTGTTGTTGTGGAATATAAGTTATACAAGGTCTGATGTGGTAGTTCTACCATGTTAGTTTATAAATAGTTTAAACTTTAATATGTTAGGTTGATGCTTACAGATGTCAGGGTATATATTAAAATTTACATAAGTTTATAATGTTGATTTTTTTTATTTTTGTACATGTAGATATAAGTTTTATATGATCTGTGTTTTGAGACTATAGGATATATACATCAACAAGTTACGTTGAATTTATTTTAAAACTGGATTTGAGATATAACATATGTAGGCGTACACTTATTAAGTAACAATAATGTATATATATTTTACTTTACGTTTAAAAGTATGAACATGTTACTGTATTATATGTTTACATAAATTAGATTATATATACGTTAGTAAGTATATAAGTTCTGTTGAGCTTTTAATATAAAGATTTTATAAAAGTTTATTTTATATATATAAACTGCTGTGTTCAACTATATGAACGTTACATATGAGATATTTTGTCATTTATACCACGCATGTTAAACATAAACAATGATTTGAAATCCATGTGTGTCTAGTTGTGATTATATATATAATGGCTGCATGGGTATATCATGGTCTGCATATTGTGTTGGAGTACATATATATTATTAAATGTAAGATTTTATAAATTGTTGTGTGTCTGATTTATGGAGTTTTATTTATACCTATTGCTTACTAATTTTTTTTTCTATATCTATATGAATATTTTCAAGTTATATATTATGGCAGCCAAATTAAATATATCGCTAGTCTGCATAAGTTCATTTGAATATAATCTATACGTTTTAATTTACAACAATGATTTTTGATATAAATATTTCATTTAAAATGTGTTTGAGATTTAGAATATGGTTGTATATAAACAGTTATATATAGTCAAATTTATATATGCTCGCTTATATCATTTATTTTCACCAATCCAATTCTGATTTGATTTCGTCAATTCCTATTTATCAGCTTTGTTCGTCGAATTCGTACAAAAATCTAGATTTGCTTGGATTCGTAACTCAATTTCAGCGTCCGTATCTGTGTTCGTATCTGTGTCCTCTCCTGTTCTCTCTAGCCTCGAAAGGTGAGCCATCACTCACGATTAACGTTCTTTTATTTATTAAATTTGATTTCAATTGAAACGACAATTGAAATATGCGGATGTTAGTTAGTTACACTATTATATATGCTATTATCTGTATCAGTTCATCTATGACATCTGACACCATTACATGTTAATTATTTATGCGATGATAATACAGTTTGGCTGATAATTGATTGATTGTTGATGTTTATATTGGAAGTTAAATTGTTAATGTTAAAATGATAAATAGTATGCAATTGAACTTGATATAGGATAATTAAATGTTAAATTTGATTAAATGACATTTGTATAATATGACCCATTTAACTGTCAAAATTTATTGACACGTAGGATTTGTTTAATTACATCTTGAACCACTGAACGTATGTTGTTAAATTGATGATGGATGAAATTGTAATAGATGACAAGTGAAAATCGTAATGTAATAATCTTTAATCTACATGAAATGATAGTGTAGATTCTAGAAATAATTATATTAATTCGTACGAATAACAATGCGAATTAATACGGTTATTTCGGGATTATTTGAATTTATTATTGGATTGATATTGATTGTTGTTATTGCTTGTTTATTTACTTTGACACCATCCCAGTTATCACACTGCAAGTTCCCTTTATTATGTTTTGATTTTTGGATTGAATTGGAATCGGGTTGAAATGATAAATACCCAAATTGAGCTTTGACCTAGGCTAGAAAATTAAATAAAACCGATTGGTCAATAATTTGATTTAAAAATAAAATAAGGATTTTATTTGAATAAATAATATGATTTTGAAATGAAGTTGAAATCTGAATTTTTATGAAAGGAAATTGTAATATTTAATAATTTGAAACAAATATTTACAATGTAATCGATGAATAATGTTGTTTAATTTGAGAAATGATTGAATTAAGTTTGAAATTATTAAACTTTGAAATGATTTAATAATTAATTTTGAAATTATAATTAAGTTTGAAATTATTAAACTTTGAAATGATTTAACAATTAAGTTTGAAATTATAATTAAGTTTGAAATTATTAAACTTTGAAATTATTCAATAATTAAGTTTTGAATTATTTAATAATTAAATAAGATTGAATGATTTAATGATCGAATTGAATTGAATTCTTTAATAAGAAAATGGAACTTTTGAATAAGTGGATTTTTCTTCGTAATAATTGAAATTGAGTTTTCTTTATTCATTAAGTATGGAAAATTATTTAAGTAAGTAAATAAGTGAAATTGAATTTCTTTAACAAGAAATAAAATGTGATTTATTGAAGTTAATGTAAGATTTGAAATTTAAAGAATTTGATTTGACGAATTTAATTTAATTCAAAATTGTAAGTTTTGATTTAATGAAGTTGAACTTAAGAATTGATTTAATGATTTGGAAATTTAATAGAAATTGTTTTGAGTGATAAAGTAACTTAACGAATATTGAATGAAATCGATAAATGAGTTTAAATTGATTTGAATGTTAAATTAAATTTATTTAAATGATTTCGGAATGAAATTTATATTTGAACTTGAATCAAAATTTGAATTGTTTAAAATAAAAATTGAAATTGAATTATAAGATTTTGAAATGGTAAATTGGAAGTTTTGAAACGAAAATTTTGGAAATTGATTTCGAAAGACAAATGAAATGTTGATTTGCGAATTGAAATTGAAATTGAAATTGATTTGGTTTTGAAATAAATAAACGACCAATCGGTGAAATAATTACGGAAGTTATTAAAGAGACCGGAATTCGGTTATGGATATACTCTCTATCTAAACCGAAAACCACTTTAATAACTATACGCGGAGTGATGATCCAGAATGAAGTGGTTGGAATGATGTACGTGATGACTGAAGAAAGAGAACGATAATGGATAGCCTTGACACTTGTGTCAAATTGGAAATGACTAAAACAGGAGCTGTGCCGGGCCAATGGAGGATTTGCTACCTCAAGTGGACACACTTCTTCGAACTATACATTACATGTTGTCGATTGGTGCACCCTTGATTTTGGGAGTGTTGTTTCACGGTGTTGCGGGCGCTGCGGCGTTGCATTCTCACCAGTCCGAATCAGGCGAACGGTAGTATCACTACCTTGGGTATTGCCTCATGTGCCTTGTCATACTTCTATTCCATTTATGCGCGACCACTACGATTTTGATTTGTACCTTTAGTATATGGATTGCCCTCTGGTGACTTCCGGTTTTGGGGAAACTACGGTCTTGTATATGCTTTTGGGAATAAAAATGTGTTAAGGGTGGAATGGGCCATGACTTAACGCTATTTTGATATCTTTTTATATTACTGATAGACATTATCTACTTAGCGTATATTACTACCTAGTAGATAGTTTAACGGATCCTTAAAGGATGGTTATTCCAAACATCCTTTGAGTTACTTGTATTTCAATTGCTATTTCACTTGAGTTGGATTTATTAATATAAGAATGTTAATCCTGACTCGAGTGTTTTGTATTTTGCTTTACGCTCGGGTCAGACTGAGTAATTCAGCTTTCGAGACTCACCTTTGGAGTTGGAGCTTCGCTTGGAGATCCGGCTATCTATCCAGCTTTCAGATATTCGATGATTCCAGTGATGTATTCTGATTTGTATCTGATGTATCGTGTTACTCTTCCGTTGTATCTGGTTTAACTCTGATGTATCGTATTACTCTTCTGTTGTAAACTCTGATGTATTTTATATATTCATATAGTAGCTTCATGAACTACTATCTCTTTTATTTCCGCTGCACTTATTACTCTGTGTCTGTGATCTGTGATTATTTATTTACTGTATATGTTCAGTTTTGCCAAATTTAAATTAACAACGCGGTATTTTGAGCAATTCAACTCCGGCATGAGTGTCTACCTATACACTTATAATGGACGCGAATGGTCCAAAATGGCGGGTCGTTACAAGAAATGTTTATCTTGTCTAGATTATAATAATAACCAATTTTATAAAAATTAAATTTTAACTCAACATTATCGTCGAACGCCTTCTATCAAATTGTGAAACTGAATTCACAAGGTGTTCGTATTTAATTCAACCAAACAATAAATGCTCTTAAATTAGCTGAGCACAACTAATCAATAATAAATGATAATAATCGAATATTATCAGTCTAATAACCAATCACTTCATATATATAAGTATATTAGTTTCTGGAAATTATTTTTTTCATATATAAAATAGTCTAGGTAAAATTATTTCATTTACCCATTTCAAAACAATACGGTGTCGGTTTGCCTTGTTCAACTGTTTAGAAACCCCTATCGATACAGTTATTCCTACTGTATCGACCAAAATTCATAAACCACTCAACTGATAAATCAACACGATATTAAACATTTTTTATCACTAACAAATATGCGCTCATATATATAATACACTCAAAATCATCCTAGGGTCTCACTTACCCTATCTCAAATAAGATAACCCCACCAAAGCCTATGTGTTCGCTCAACCTAAGCTCTGAAACCACGATGTAACAACCCGCCTTTCGACCTTCAAAAGTCGATACTAATACTGTGACGACCCGGATTTTTAACCCCGGTTAATTGGGTAAATAACTGATTTGAAGTTATCGGAATATTAATTTTATAAGTCGAACGAATAAGATTCTGACAATAAAAGATATCTGGATATATAAATGAATTTGAAAATATAATAGAAGATGAATTATAAATATCTGGATAAATATTTATTTGATAATCTACTAATATAATTATTTAACATTGGCAAATTATTCCTTTAGAACAAATAATGTGTTGTTAAATATATATATTTATGGGTTGATTTTAAATTGGATTTTAAATTGAAATTGAATTTAAATTGGAAATTCAAAAGGATAAAAATCTTAAAATATTTTGGATTTAAAAATATATTATATATGATTTTATTTCTTTTATATAATTGGTTTAATATTATTTTCTTTAAAAGATTTATTTATATAAATAAAAATAATGTATTTACTTAATAGGATATATATATATATGTAAGTTTTATAAAAATCATTTAAAAAAAATTAATAATAAACTCCACCATTTAAATTAGGATAAAATATCCAATATATATGTGTATATTTATACACATACCAACTTATGATGTTAATAACATATAGAAGTATAGAATGCAAATATATAAAAGGATGACAACAACATATATAAATAGATATATATGATGATTAAAATACTGTATGTGTAAATATTTGTATATATGTTATTGGAACAATGCTTATGGAAATAATAGATATCTATACATATTTGTTTAAACATGTGTATATCTATATATATAAGATAAAAAGGTAAACATAGCAAAGTAAAATAAGATAAAAAAATTCATATGCATAATTATATATATACATAAGTATATGTATAAGTATATGTATAATAGTATATATGAAGAATATAATATACATGTGTGAATAAGGATATACATTTTTATAAAAATGAGAAAGACATACATGTACTTGTACATTATCAGAGAGAAAAAAGGGGGCATGTATATATACTTATGAATGGATGAGCATGTAAACTTAAAGGGGAACACATGCTTTAATTGCCTATCAACTCAAGCCACAAATCAGCAAATCAGCAAATAAATCTAGTCAAACTCTTATAATATCCAATCAAGTCATGTATACACGATATATCAAAATCCTCTTTTCAATTTATCAGATTATATAAAAAAAAATATATGAAAAACCTGTACACAATATCACAGGTTAGCTTCTCCAGCACACTTCCATTCTATGCATATATTCACCACCCACCACTGCCTTGGTCACATTTTATCTCATTCGAACAAGTTAAGTAAACGAAGAAAAAAAAAGATACTGCTCTGATTTCTAAGAAGCAGGGATTTCCAGTAACAAGTTTCCCAATTTTCAAAAGCTCTCTGTTTTTTTATAAAGGTGAGTAACATCCTTTTTTTTAAAAAAAACTTAAGTATATGAATCAGGTTGCTTGAGTAATATCTGGAATAAGTCTGTTATGTGAATTTATACAAGTGTATTTTTCTGTATGTATATGTGAATGTATATTGGTATATGTATGCTATTGTATTCTGTTTCCAAGAAAAATCACTATCTCTTGGATTAATCTTTGTTAGGGTTGAAGCTTAAAACAAAAATGGTTTGTTTAGCATAAACTAAAGTTTAAAAATTCAATTAAGTTAATTTAAAATTTGAATGTCTCTGGAAACAAAAACAAACAGGCAAGTGTTAGTTTTGCCAAAACTCAAACATCTTAATTTATAAATTCTGGAATATAAATCGAATACTTGAACTAAAACATGATTTTTACAACTAAAATTATATTTTTTAGCTTGAGGATGTATGAGCAGTTCTGGTTTGACTAGATTTTGCATTTTGGATGGGTTCTGATGATCTAAGTGTTCGGGGTGGATGCTGTTTCCTCTGGAGGTGGAAGGATGATCGGGGAGGTCAGGAAAAATGGCTGTTGGCTGATCAAAGCACTGTGGAGGTGGTGGTTGATCAAAGAAGGTCGTAGCCCTAGTTTTTGTGGTGATCGGGGATTTGTTTCCCACGGCATCTAGAATGGATCGAGTTCATCAGAACTCTGAGAAATGGAAATTTGGAGGTGGTCGAAGGCGTGGCTGGAGTTTCTGTCACTCCGGTGGTTGGAGGAGCAAGTGTGAAGTTGTTCCAGGTTTGGTTTGCTATTCCAGTTTTGTGCTAGGTTGCTTGATTTTGTTTTCGAGTGAGAATTGAAGTGGTGATGGTCGAAATCTTGTGTGAGGTTGGTCGCCGACTTGTGAGGATCATCGCTGATGGTCGGAGGTGACTGCGTCGTGGGTACATGTGCACGGTGCACATTTTTCTGGTGGAGTTTGGTTTGAGGATTTGTTACTCGAGTTTTCTCGAGTAAATTTTGGGAGAGGCTCGAAGTATATAGGGTTTTGACTCGGGAAGTATTGGGATGGGCTCGGGTCATTTGGTGATTATAGGTTTTAAACCTGTCGGTGTTTTTAAATTTTAAACTAAATTTAAAAATGTGAAGCAAGATTTAAACCAGTTTTAAATCAAGTTTAAAGTATGGATTCAAATTTAATTTTTATTCTAGTTTTGAGATAAATAAAGTTTTATCAAATTTAAAATGTTTTAATAACTTTAAATGTTTAAAGTATAATTTAAATGATTTGAATTCAAATGAATTTGGTTTAAAACTCTTATAAATTCCTTTTATAAGATAAGTGTTCTTTAACAATTGATTTAAAGGGATTTTGAATTATGTTAAATTTTGCTAAAAGATAAATTTGTAATTATTTTAAATCTTAAGTTTGAAATGAAATTTAAAAGTAAATTTAAAAGTGAAAATGTTTCAAATGTTTTTGTTAATGACAAAATTAGTAGTAAATAAGAAAATGTTTTATCTTAAAGTTAATTAAGATATAATGATTTGAAATTAATTAAATTAATAAGGTAATTTAAGAGTAATTAATTAATTTGATTAATTTATGGTTAGAATTAATTAATTCAGGGTTGTTAGTTAATTAATTAGGGTTAATTAATTTGGAAATAAAGATCAGTAATCGGATAAGTTAAGATTTTAAATTAATGATTAGGAATTAATAAATCAAGTAATTAAAGATTAATTAAGTTACAGTTAAGCACTTAATTAATTAAATAATTAGAGATTGATTTAATTGGTTAGTAAAGATTAATTAATTTGAAATTAATAATGATTAATCTAAGTTTAATTACTTAAGGGAAGTAATTAAAGAATTGTTAATAGTTAATGAAGATCATTAACTTAGGATTATTAAATAATTAGTTAATGTGATTAATTTTAATAATTAATTAGATTAATTAATTAAGGATAATCATTTGTGGAATTAGGTAAGTATAATTACTTAATGAAAGAAATTAAGGAATTAATTACTCATTGTAATTAATTTAGTTTAATATGATTAGTTTAAGTTAATTAATTAAGTTTAATTAATTTAAAATAATCACCGGATGATTGATAAGTATAATTACTTAGTGAAGTAATTAATGGTAATTACTGAATGTAATTAATTGAATGTGATTTGTTAATGTAAGTAATTTGAGTTTAATTACTTTGTGTAATTAATCAAGGGATAAATTAAGATAATTAATTAAGGAGTAATTAATTAATTTAAATGAAGTAATTAAGGGTAGTTAATTACTGGATGAGATTAATCAAGAGTGATTAATAAATGTGGTTTAATTAAAGATTTATTACTTAATGTAATTAATTTAAATATACAATAGAAATCCCATAGTGGAATTCCAACTATTTGAGATTGAACTGTGATGAATGAAGTTATCTATTAATGGAAAATTTCTTTGTAATTGGGATACCCTGTATTTAAGATTTAATTGTATTCACTTAAATCACTTGAATTAATGATGGCATTGAATCGAAGAGACCGGGGTCGGGTATCAGTAAATATCCGAAACCACTTCGATTAGTAATCTAAATCCTTTGTAAATGGGATATGTGAAATTAAATAGGCTGGAATGGAATAAATTGAGTAACGAGGACATTTAACCTGAGAACTGTTGTGTGTGATAAATGATTGACTATAATAAGGTAAGGACTCGTAAAAGGTACGAGTTACCCTGGTAATTCACATAATTTATATAGATTGGTATTCCATTTTACATGGGTTTACTCACGCTGGTTTCCAGCCTGACCCGGGTGTTACTTTGATGTAATGCTCGGGTCAGACCGAGTATTACATATTTTCGGGTAAGGACGTTCTGGAGCTCAGGAGGCGAGCTGCATGGCAGGAACGTATGGAGTGTTTCTACTGTAATATATTGTAGTTTATCTAAGACAAGTTAGTTTAACTGTCTAGTATTTGTGAAATGTTGTAACTCTGATGTATTAAAATATAATTGACAGATACAGATATTCTTTGTAAACTGTTATTATTTGATATTATATTTTGATCCGCTGCGATTTGTAAGAATCAGTGCTGTGTTTCTGTTTCTTCTTCTTCTATCTCTTTCTTCTTTTCCTAACTATCTGGAATTTTCGTGATCGAAAATTTCGGTTCGTTACAAATACATCTACAGCATTCACGTGCCAAGCATCTGAGTGCCGGAAAAACAAATTGTTTGGGGAAAAGAAAGAACAGAATCTCACATCATGATGAGTAACATATAATATACAATAGATCTTTATCGAAGAAAACTATAATATACATATATCAAAATCAAAGTACACCAATCTATCCTCAACCTGGACAGTTAGGACAACCTGTCCTCACAAATGATGATAAATAAAACAACTAATGCAACGGAAATAAAACATTTTCAAAATAAATATATCTCGTAAGACCACACTGCACATAAACACGGATAGGTTTTTACCTTACGATAACCAAAATATTTCATAGGAAATCTTCTGATATTATAATAGTGTATAGGGTTTAAAATAAATATTGAATATAGCCGAAATTGTTACATTAATTAAATTCCAGCATAATAGGTATACAACTAAGTCCGAAGGCACTTATTGGAGAGTGGATTTCCATACAATGACAAGGCGTCGTGGTACTGCCTGCCACAGTAGACCTCTAGAAAATGTACCGAGGGTCTCACATAGACCTCTTGCGAATTAGGACCGGCCCTACCTCCTACTGGATAGTTTCAGATATTTCATCACCTCGGTTGCTTTGCAACCTTTTCCGAGAGCTCTTATGCACAACCAAATCCATAAATGTATATATCTAGAAAGGGTGATGACAATACCGTAATGGGTGCGACCCGCTTAGCCCTGTAGCATATCACAGGGTTTAGTCATTCCCGATTGATGAGGCTTGATGCTACGTTTTACCTTTTAGATAACAATCTTACTTGGAATGCTAACACTGCCCTCCAAGCAGCAATGTAGTGCCAGCATTCTTCCATACAAGTTGTTCAGGATATGAACAAACTGAATGCACTACTTTAACTATATCCATTTTAGAATCACCCTTAGGATCAGGAGCAAGTAACCCTTGCACTTCGAAGATCTTCGTCTTCGATCATCTTCAAGATATTCCAATTTGAAACGCTTATGCCAGTTCAAATTGGTTTTCAGATTATATATCTGATCCCGATCTCTCCGAGCCGACAACGATAGTTATAAAAACACACCAAAATTTGATTGTCAGATATTTAACTATCAAATAAACAAACAATTCAACCAGAGATTTAACCAAGCATGGTTAAGCACAAAGCAACCACTAAGCCCCTTTAATCAATCTTTTCATTAATTAAAGCTACTTTATAAATTCTCATATTAAAATACTTTTGAAAAAATATATTCACAAACCTTTTGTACTCCTTTCAATACCTAGAAAAATATCCATATACTAATCTTAATGGTATAAGTATATTTACAAAAACCCTACATTTTCCCTACTTAGAAAATGTACTTATCTTAACGGTATGCATATATTCACAAAACATTATGAAAGATTTCTTATTTCAAAATCATATCAAAGGATTAAAACAAATATCGGTTTAAAAGAAATTGAGATAATGATAAACCCAAACGCTATTCCATCGATGTTAAGCAGGGAACGAATGTCTACACCATCAAAATTAAGAACGTCAATTTAGAGAAATCCAATCTCAATTTCTTTTGTAAATTTCTTCATTAAATCCTTTTTAATAATTCTCTTTCATTTATGAACATTTCCTTTACTAAAATTCAAAATCCATTTATAAAACCCTTAATAAACATCCAAAATCATTTATAAAACTTCCTTTATAAATATCAAAAATCATTTATAAAACTTCTTTCCAAATTTCAAAATCCTTTTCAAGTTATAAAATTCCCTTATGTATCTAAACCAATTTTTAAAACCTTTTTATAAGTATAAGCTCTAAATTCATTTTAGAATTCCTTTAATAAAATATCATTTATAAATTCCTTTATAAAAATATATATAACACAATTAAAGCCTCCTTTTATAAATTCCCAAATTTACTTAATGTCTCCTTTATAAACACCTTTTATATTATTTATAATCTTTTACAAAAACTTCTTATTAGAAAATACCATTTCTAACTTATGTTATAAATCCCCAACTTATTTGCAACTCTTTATAAAACTCCAAATTCATTTATAAATTCCTTTTATAAATATTCTAAATAAAATTACCAAAACTCCCTTTTTAAATTAAACTTCAAATATAACACCAAACTTCAAATATAAACAAATTCCAAATATCATTATAAAACTCATATGCTTTCCATAATGTGATCTTTCCATATATTTCAATAAATTCCATGCTCCAATTTATCAAAACGATATTGAGTTCCTTATATAAATTCATTTTCAATTTATAAAACACCGCTTATACATCTCTAGATTTATCACACTTCCAGTTCCAAAATAGATCCAACTACTTTCTCTAAAATGACAATTCCACATATTATTACATATCCACAAATTTTATTTATTCCACAAATTTATCAAATGTAAATATCTTCCCTTTTTATAAAATATTACTTATAAGACTCTCCTTAATTTATAACATAACATTTATAAATCTATTCTTTTATTTACAACATTTTATATAAAATGTCTCACAAATATCTATTTTTAAAATATTTCCATCTTCTTTAAATCAAAAATCACTTTTAAATAAAAGATAACCCCTTTTTATTTACTTTTGAGTACAACTATTATTATAATAATTTTCTATTAAAATAAATACTTCCAAAAATAATTAAAACATTTACTTAAATATATATATTAGAAAAGAAAAATGAAAGCAGTTGAAATAAAATAGAAAAGTTTAAAAACTCTTTTAAATTAAAATATTATAGAAATACCAAAATGGTCAGATATAAAATCATTTTCCCAAATCAAAGATCATTTCAAACCAAATCAACAATTTATAGTATTTCAAAATACTATATCGAGACCAAATAGTTACTAGAGTGCTTAATCGGTGCTATTACTACCTATCCTATAAAACGTTCAATTTTCACATATGTCGGTGTCACATCTAATATGCCCAATAGTCAAATTTTCAGTATTTAACAATCTATGTAACAGGTGCATAACTGAAATAAATCAACAAGAAAATAACTGGAAATTAAAACTTACAATATCTAGAAATCTGGGTTTCTCAATAAAATTCCTCTATTTCAATTTTAAATACTAATTGTTTTTCAAAGTAGATATTTTAACCAATCAGCTAATAATTTCAACCAAACACAAACGGTAAAATTTTATCAATTTTATAATACCGATTTATCCAAAGAGATGAGTTCTACTCACCGAAATTCTAACTGGTGCCGAAGCGTTCTGGTTTTGAACTAAAATCAAACGACGTTCGATTTTTGTCCAATCTCAACTGCTCCAAATTCAACCAACCAGTTCCATCGCGTAGCTTCTGCCATTACAAGCGCAACGCTAAAAGTTTCGTCTCGATTGAACTTTGTATGAGAGAGTTACTGAATTTATAAGTTTTGAGATAAATTAAACAATAAATTATTTAATTAACTTCCTTAACAACAACTACCCTTTAATCCCTTCTCCCTAAACCACCGATCTCCCTTTGCTTGTACAAGACACAACCAACCTACCCTTGCCAAACCCATGCACACACATCATCCCATCACTCACGATCAACGAAAATGGAAACTGACTTCACCATTGACCTCCACCTCGCCTCCTCTTCGCAATGACCACCACGGTTCAAAGCTCGGGGTCCCCAAATCAAAAACAACCCAACCCTCCCTCCTCACGCCTTGAAATGTCACACCTCAATAAACGAAACTGCACATCGTCGAAAACGACCACCAAGTGCGCCCCTCTTCGACAAACCCACTGCCATCGACGACATCAACAATTGTTCCCTAGATTGATCAAAAATATAAATCCTAGTTTTCCAAACTCCTCATGATATGTACTATCGAACTCAAAAAAGTGAAGCCACACCCCAAACCAAGCCCATGAACATATTGATCTCACCATTTCAATTTCAAAGATTTAAGTTTTATATTTTTTTTTATATTTTTGCTTGAATTGCTTTGATTTTCAAAGAGGAAGGATTTATGGTTTTTCTTTGATCAGCGATAGAGAGGGAACAAAAAACCAGAAGAGGATGCTACTTGTACGAATTGTTGTGAGTTAAGTTTATATTTCAATTTTTTGGCATTTCGCTGCCTAGATTCTCATTCACGTACGAACAGTGAACGACAAAACAAAAATATGATCGCGTTCAAAACAACGATGTGACCCCAGAACAATAATAATATACACTGGTTATTTAGTTCTAAAAAATCACAAAAACACTATGATTTGTTGATAAATCGTCAAACAATAATTTCAATATTTTTCAAATTAAAACTTATGAAAAAATCAAATAAATTAAAATAAAAATACGTCAATAAAAATGGAGTCGTAAAAAATAAAAATAAATTTTCTGATTATTTATTTGAACAATTTAATATTGCGAATAAATTTACAAATTGAATTCACTTTTATAAATTATTAATTCACAAGGAGTTAAATAAGACTATTTTATTAATTAAATTAACATTCAGTTATAAATCTCGTTATTTAAATCACCATTCAAACATTAAGTTCACAATTTAAATATTTAAACGATCTCTATATTTGAATTCAGGTTATTTAACTCAAAAATCAAATTATTTCAATATTTAAAACCAAACAAATATTCAAAATCAAATGACCAAAATTCTGGATTGTTACACATGACATATTGATACTTGATATATGATTGCTTATTGGTGATACTTTGATCTGGTCAGACTTGCTTGTAATGGGATGTTGGGAGAAACCAACCAATTTGCAGGTCATGCTCCAACTAGATGTGAAACCACAATCCTACATATTGAAACATGATTTATATTGGATGATAGCAAAATATATGTTCTATCTATGATATATAAACCCTGATAGAATGTGTGATGACGATGATTTATGAAAAAATTTACGCAAGGATAAGAGTCCTTGACCTTAATGGGTCCAGAATGACCTTTGTTTTGCAAGTGAATCCGAGGGAGCTAGATGATTCACTATAACTGATTTGATAGATAACCTAAGAACAAAACTGGCAATTTGCTAGTATCGATACATGTTCTTGATCAAAGCATGTTTTGTACCCACAAAAGCATGCTTTCGGAAAAATATGTTACTAGCAAATTTTTCATAGTTGAAATTACTTGAATTGGTAGAAGATCTTTCATGGTGTAAAAGGATGAATGCCAGTCAAGACCGCATCTAAGTCCAAGCTACCGTGACAAAGCGATATTTCGATGGAACTGAGCTATGAAATAACGAAGGAATGGATCGAAAATCCTAGGAGAGATGAACGATAGAGTGCCAAGGAAAAAGTTCATGTTTGGAACAAACTTGAACGATGGGTACCGATCAATCCAACGATCAGTGTCGATCGATCAAAAGATAGATTTTGGGCCCAATTTGCTTCTACTATGATTCTACATGCCTTTTTAAGAAAAAAAAGTTTTGGAGATGGGATATCAGTCGGTAGTGATCGATCCAAATTGCTATCTTGCCCTTGGAGGCCAAAAAATTGAACACTTGTGCATTTTAGAAGAATTTTTTTGAAGAATTGGTCAAAATATTGATCGATACCGATCGATCAAATCTTGGAAAACATTCCCAATTGACTTGTTCTTCACGCTGGAAATTCAAACGATCGATTCAAACTAAATTTAGCGATTCTAGTGCGTGTATTCATCTACAAATAATAAACTACAACATACGAAAAAGGAGTTTTGGCAAATCCTTCCGACTTTTTCCACTCTGATCAACTATTCTAATGGAAAATTCTACCAGTCTTAAATATAATCATTGTACTTTGAAATTCTCTTGTAAAATTGTTGTTCTAGCAAATATTAATCAATAAAAACAATAAAGTGGACATAGACCAGGTATTGCTAGACCACTATAAAAATATTGTGTCTATTTTCCCTTCTCTTTGGTTTCTTACGTTTTCATTTATTTACTACATTTATTACAATTTAGGGTGTTAGCCATAAAAGAGGCTAACAATATATTAATAAATTTAATTTGACTTGCAAATTTTTGTGTTAAGAATCATAAACTATACAATATAAAAACAAATTTTACAACTAAAATAAATAAGTTTTCAACTTCTTAAATTTTAATAAATTAACGAGCGCTCTCCGCAAATTGAGGTACTTTTCCATCAATTTTTTTTGTTTGACTTAATATATCTTAAGTTGGACTTAAGAATAAGAGGTAAACGGTGACTAAAATCTTCATTTAAAAGTAAGCTTTGTCAATGGATACCCAAAGAAATCTTAAATCCATCTGCATCCGTATTCGAAAAACGGATAAATATCCAATATTTGAAAAAACGAATATGGACGCAGATACAAAAACATCCACATTTGAAAATTATATGTCTGAATTTTATCAAGATTATAGTTTATATTATCTATAGTTTAATACAATGAAAATATGTATTTATTGTTTAATTAAATTAATAGTTTTTATTGTATGTATTTAATGCATATTAACCGCTCAAAACTATTTCTTATCATCATATTTGTTTATTTTTCATACTACTATAGTAATAACATTGAATAAAAATTATGTTAAACCAAATTTTTTCTATTTATGTTTATTGATTTATCTATCATTAACGGATAGGATGGTTATTTGATTTTCATCAGTATTTGCGGATGTGGATATCCGATATTCAAAAATGATTTTGGATGCGAATGTAGATATGACACTGTCTGCATCTGAATGTATCTGTTGGCGGATCTATTTAGAATAGTGCTTTTTTTCAAATCATTTATGAACGCAACCCGTAAAACATATGTTCAATGTGCTATGAATTAAGTCCGATATAAACTTTTGATTAATGTTGAATCGTGGCATGTGAAGGTTCCACAATGGAGGTTAGTACAAAGGTGGTGTGTTGTATGCATTTGGTGCTCACAGAATATTAATACCAAATTAAATTACACGTCAATGTATTAATGTGCGACACTTTAGTTAGATTTATACAGTAGATTATCATGTCATAGAGATGGCAATGGACATTTAACTTTAATAAAAAATAGCTAGCGATCTTTTTGTTAAACACCCTCCCGTTATATATCTTGTTTAAATACATATTCACATCTTTAATAATAGTTGTAATACATTTGGTGTCACAATTTTTTGGTGTCAGCGTCGACTATCAAAAATGCTCTTAATATCAAATCTTAATAGAATTTTCGTTCTTAGCCAGCGTAGTTTAGAATATCGAATCCTGAGTCCAGCTGTGTTGGTACGATGTCAAAAGTTCCAATGATTCAATCGGTCAGACTGTAAGAATTGTGTTGATCGTTATTTTCTATTTTTATCTGATTTAAATGTAAAATTATTTCAATTAATGTTAAAATTTAACCAATTATGATTGTTATATTAACCTTTGAAACAATTATTTTTGAACATTTGATAACAAGTATTAATTAGAATAATACTATAATATTTTTTTTGCGTAGAAATGTAAATTTCCTAATTTTTAAAGATAAAAGAGGGTCAGTTCAACAATGATTCATAAAACGTCTATTAATAATGTAATATGTTGGCAAAAATTGATAAGGTAACACAATAATTTAATGGCTAAATTTATGAAATTATTTGTTAAATTGATTATGTTGGGGTGTCTCGCATTGTGTGTGGGTAATAGGCGCACATTGAAAAAGAAGAATAGTCCCACATCGTGAAAAATAATGGAGGTGGAGTGATATATATATATATATATATGAGTTTGGTCGCATGTAACAATAAGGGATTCCTTTTGTTAAAAGGTGTTGGCCAATCTCATATGCTGCCCCACGTAGGGATGTGCAGATGTGATTTCAACATGGTATCAGAGCCGATGGTAATGCATAGGACAATGGACAAGGCTTAAGTAGTCAGACTTACGGTGGAGCTTGACCATGGTACGCTGGATCTGGTAGAATGACACGGGAACAAAGTCTTAATATGGCGCAGACATCAAAGTAGGCGTGGTGGAAGACGCATATAAGGATGCGAGCCAAGGTGGAGACACTATAAGAAACGGTACATTTTCCAATGCCTCAAACCTGTTAGAAGCCGTCGGCCACCGTCGGAAAAAGTCGTAGCAAAAAAACCCATCGTCGAACAGGATTTCCGACGGCTTTCATCGATACATTTCCGACGGCTACCAACGGTTTAACCGACGACTTCCGACGGCCATCGAAGACACATAGACGATCACATGGAGTGCTAAAAACTGGTGCTAGCCATCGGAAGTCATCATTTTAAAGCCGTCGCAAGCCGTCAGAAAAAATCGGCCTACAGGCCGTCGGAAGCAATCGAAATTCCTGAAGCTATTTTCACATTTTCCTGCTGCATTCTTGCCTTCCATATACAATCCATAAACACAATATATCCCACTACACAAGCACATATCCAATTCAGATATTCAATATATATATATAATCAAATCACATAAAGAAATAAACCAAGCATAATTCGTATAAAATCAAACCAACACTTCGCTAACATAATTTACACACATCTCATTGTAAAAAATATACATCAATCCTTCATCAACTCCCCACTATCAACTCCCAAATGTCAAAATTACTATTTCCAAATGTATCATCAAACAATATACACAACATTTCAAATCCAACTCCACTAACTCAAGGTATCATTAAAAATTACTAAACAATGACGCAAAACAAAAAAAATATACCCATCACTCCGGTCAATCACCTCCAGAACCTCCAGAACCAGCTGAAGATGGAAAGCAGCCACCATACTGCTGTATGTACTCAGCAATACGCAGGTCCAGCAGCTTTGTCATCTCAATGATCTACCGACGGTTCTGCTCCTCCAATTGTGCCACCCTAGCTCTCAACTCTTCGATCTCTGCTAGATCGATCTGAGCTCTGCTTTGGCTGGCTCTCCTCTGTCTACTGGCCTGCAATACTTATTTAATTTAGTAAAAGTTCAATTACTATAATCTTACTATCAAAGCTACAACATAATGTGTTAATTGTTATATCTATAAACTTATTATTGAAACTAAAGCGATGTGAAGTTCTTTAGAACTGAAACTTACTAAATTGTTATATCTTAATATATTATTCATTACCACTTGATTGCCAAAGCCGTAGCGCCTGTTCCGTGAAGGTGGATCCATGACTGACTCAAAAATGACGTCCTCCTCGTCCGCCATCAACTGCTGTCGACCAGTTTCCTCTAGGAGTTTCGTCGTTGTTCCATAAACCTTGCCTGCATGAATAAATAAAAATACAGTTAAAATTAATAGCATGATATTTCATTATACTTTAATAATTAAAACGGTTACTAATAGTATATAAACTAAAATATGCTTACATGGCTCATTATCGATTTATCGTCATGCCATGTATATGAAACTGTCCCATCTGGATTTACATGCTCGATGGCATAAGTACGGGTAAATACATCCATGTACGATATGAGGCCCTATGCCTCAGCTTCCTGAAATTGATTATTATGTACTATTATTGTATATTCAAAATTATACAGCTCAATAGTTATTTACAATTCACATTTAATAAATTTACCAACTCCTGGCGATATTGTTGGAACGACTTGGACCCTCCTCGATGAGTGACAGGATTTCTATTTCTATTTGCAGAGTTTCTTTCAGACTCTGCCTGTACATTTAAATTTAATACATTATTTACTTACCAAATATTTTTTGATATTTACGTATCAATCAAATAATTAATGAAAGTTTAATACACTTACCTTCGCTTCATCATTATACAAATGTGCCAGCCATCCTTCCTACACACTCACTCCTATCCAGTTCGGCTTCTGCCATTTATGCTTCATAGCCGACATAGAATCCTGATAATTCATCCTCATCTTCTGCATCCAGTAGTGTCGTACCAGCTGCAGGTCATCTGATTGTACGTCAACTGCGGCTTGCATTTCATGATAAATAAGCAACAAATAATTAAACAATAAAAGGTGAACAATAAATAAGCGAAAAAAAATTAAGAATGGAAGCAGAAGATTATACTTACAATGAAATCCTGCCATGTAGACTCCAGGATGTGGGAAAGGATATTATCCCACTTAGGCCAACAAGCCGTCATCCTACTCTTGTACGAATCTTCCGAAACTGATAGAACTACAGTTGACGGCTGTAGTCAAACCCCCTGTGTTAAATATGATACATATTATTATATCGTACACAAAATATTTAAGATGCTAAAAAAAGTTCAATACTTACCACTCCGCTCTAGGTACCAGATACGTAGAGGGACGCTGTGGCAGCTGCGATGGACCGCTGCCATCGCCACCTGAAAAATGGGAAGAACTCCTCCTTCTAGACGACATGATACCTGTCATAGACACATCATTTTAAAAGAGAATAATAGCATAATAATGAAATATATTTTATAGTTAAATGACATAAGTGAGAGAAAATACATAAAGTGTAACATATACCTGATTCAGATTGAATCTCATATTCCGAAGATAAGAAGAATGCGTTGCATTTTTTTTTTGAGATCATGGGAAACCTTAAGATCATGGTATTCATTGATACTCACTTAAGTAAACCACGCCGTGTGTCTACCCCGCTTTTATTTAGTCGTCGCACACGGATGCTTAACGTTGAAACTCCCACTGATGGTTTGGCGCTGGGATTCGAACCTGCCCGGACACAGTCCCTTGGTTCCCATCTCCCAGCTCCCAAACCAACCGAGCTACGAACGGCGGGTGAATGCGTTGCATTTTTAACATAAATTGCTAAATAAATGACAGAAATGGTAATGACATAAATGATGTAATGACATAAATGATGTAATGACATAAATAATGAAAAATAAATCTTCAAACATATTTTCTGTACGGTTCATCATAACAATTTCATTACCAGCAATCTCTAATTCAGACTCTGCAGAAGTACTTTTCCATGACGATTCCAAACATAATACTCCGGCACGAAACCGTTTTTGCACAAATGGACTTTCACAATATCGGGTAGTGTTTGCGCCAAAATTGGTCACAAACCCCGAATGTTGTGAAAGCACCAGTGTATGAATATAAATCAACAATATTCACACACAAATCTCAAATCTAAGCAAACAGAGTATCACAATTCAGAAATAATGAACAGAAACACGAGATTTATAGTGGTTCGGCGATCTTGCCTACGTCCACTCTGAAGTTGATGATTTTATTGATGTTCACTCAATGATTACAATCTCTTCTAATGTAGTACAACTGAAATTATATGCTAAGTCTCAATCTAAGGTAGCGGTGGTGTTCTGGAGTAAATCTGGCAGGATCTGGGCGCTCTTTAGTACTTAGAATTATCCGACCTCTTTTCTGAATGACTAGGGGCTCTATTTATAGGTGTAGGAGGCTGATATTTCGCCTAAAATGAGGGGAGACCAGTTCTGGTACGTCAGGGGGCCCACATGGCCGAAATCTGGAGATCCGGGCCCACTTTGGGATCGATTCGACCCTTGGTTCGAATCGATCAAGAAATCATCCAATCGAGCTGAAATTTGGTGTGGACATTCTTCAACATGTGCTCAAGCTTCTGTGAAAATTTCATAGCATTTGGATGTGTAGATCTCGAGTTATGATCGATTCAAGGTCGCTTTTCTGGTTGCAGTGCTCCGTTCGAATCGATCATGTTCGACTCGATTGCTTCGAATCGATCAAGCGTGCGCTTCTGTGATGACATGGAGCGCCTCCTTCGTATCGATCCGACTTCTATGCCGAGTTGACTAGGTCGACTCCATGGTTTTTCGCCGCTTTGACTGGGGATTCATGGTAGTGGATTCGAAGATATCCCTCTTCGAATCGAATGAGCGAAGGTCTGTTCGAATCGATCAAGATGTGCTATCGCGGATCGATTCGAAGTTGCCTTATTATAGTTTTCGAAGGTACTGGAGTCGAAGGTTAGCTTCCTTCGAATCGATGATGTCAGTGCTTTGGAATGGAGTCGGAGCTCCTCTGCCTGCATGGATTCGAAGGATCCTTTCTTCGATGGATTCGAAGCGAGGCCCAGTGGGATGGATTCGAAGCATGGTCTGTGGATGGATTCGAATCACTATGTGGCTGATGGATTCGAACGTTGGAGGTTAAAGCACTTTCATGGATTCGAAGTCATCAGGGGAACTTCGTTGGAATCTAGTTTGATGGATTCGACCCTAGGGGATTCGAACCATTGGGAGACGAACTCAAGGCTATGTCCTTCACTTGCGTCGATGATATCTTGGGCGTACGAACTCGGATTGACTCGAGATTTGGAATGTTGTTCTATCTGGCCTTGCTTGACATGTCTTATCAATTGTAGCCCGATCCGGACTCGGACAAAATTCATCGATATCCATGGTGAACTTGTGATGTAACTGTCCTACAGGATGAACTGTCATTGAGTTCTAGTCAGTTTTTTGGTGTCACGGCCTTGCCAAAAGGCAGGATAACAGGTAACAAATACTTCAAATGTTTACACCTACTACACGGACAACGAATTTCTACATCGTTTCCGTTATTACTTAAAGCGAATTCAACAAATACTTTTATACCATTATAACAATCTTCTTTTATTAAGCCTCTCAATCCCCTTTCTTTGATACATCCATCTCCTCCGATCAACAAAATAATCGATCAGTTTTCCTATTAGAAAAAATATGTTATAAAATCAAAAATAAATATCGGTCATTACGAATTGACATTTTATTTTTCAATGTATCGATACAGAAACTTATACGCGTCAATTTTACCCTACCTAAGAATATAATATTGAAATGTTCGTTTATGGTTGTTTTTTCCTGGTTAGTCATCCTACTTTCCATTACAAACACAGTAAACACTTACATTTCGTACATTATTTCACTTTAAACGATTCAATAAAATTTTGGCAGCACTTCCCCTTTGTTTCCTGCATTGTACACAAATGTGTGTACATAGGAAACAAAAAAGAAAAGTGAAGGTGAAATTTGCGAACCGTTTGAAATGAAATAATGTACAAAATGTAATTGTTTACTGTGTTTATAACTTGTCCAATATAGGAACAAATCCAACAAGTATTGTACCAGATAAATATAAATGTCCATTTTGTGACAAAAATGAATATTTATATAACGATCATGTACAACACTTGTCAAACGGCGCCAAAAACTCTCTAAGGGACGTAATAAAAAAGTAGTTTATAAAAAGGAATATTTTCTAATTTTATATATTTTAAAAATTATTAATTTACCATATTTATTACGCGTATTTTATCGAATAAGGTTGCTTCAATATTGTTGTCATTTTCTAATGCAGTCAAAAATATTTCACTACTAGAAGCACAGTAAACAGCGATGGATGTTTCCGACGGCCGCCGACGGCGCGTCGCCCAATTAGCGACGGTTGTGCCGACGCCAAGCAATCTCCGTGGCATAATTGAAATTAAAATAACCTAGCCATCGGAAGCCATTGGTAGCAGTCGCTAATAACGTCATTGGCGGTCGTCGGTAGCCGTCGAAAAATCGCAAATAGCTAACGCTTAGGCCGACAGTTTCATTCATTCCTCTTCTTCCCTAAATTTTACCTCTAATCCTCCAAACCCTCTTCCAGCCCCTCCTCCACACCGTCGACAACCTTCCACGCCTCCATCACGTCGGAATCTTCGAGTTTCAGCTAGCTCCATCACCTATTTCTTGGTAAGAAGATTAAATTCCTAAACCCTATATTTAAGTTTGATTTGTTAAATTAGGTTTAATTTGTTGTTATAGTTGTATAATACCCCATTGATTGTTTGGTATACCCTATTGAATGCTAATTAGGTTGTTATTACAGTTGTTTATTATTGAAATGTTGAGAAAAAAAATTTAGTGTATATGTACGTTAATTCGTGTATATGCGTTGATTAATTACTACATACGCGTGTTAGGGCTACTTTGGATTAAGTAGCGTTGATGCTCAAAATTTGGTGTATTCATTTTCAAAATGAAAAAAACGACGATTTAGTGTATGTGTTTTTTAGAATGTAAATAAATTATTGTAAAAATTATTGCATAATACGCTTTACTTTTTGTAAATCCCTTAGAGAGTTTTTGGCACCGTCTGACAAATATTGTATATGATCCTTGTACGCATCATTTTTATCACAGAACATACATTATATTCATCTGATACAATATTTGTTGGATTTGTCCCTGTATTGGACAAGTTACAAACACAGTAGTAATTATATTTTGCAAATCATTTTGTTTTAAAGAGTTCACAAAATTTCGACAACACTTTTTTTGTTCCCTGTGTACACACATAAGTGTACGATACATGAAACAAATGGGAAGTGATGCCGAAATTTTGTTGAATCGTTAAAAATAAAATGATTTGCAAAATATAATTACTACTGTGTTTGTAATGAGAAGTAGGATGACCAACCATCAAAGTGTAGAACAATAACCGAAAAATTATATATTATATTCATATAATAATTTGTGTAAATTAGTTTGAAAATAAAATTAAATAGAATAATATTATATATTTGCAAAAATTTAAATATATGATTTATTTAAAAAATAAAATGTCAAGACGTAAATGATTAATGCGCTTTTATGTTTTAAAGTAGGAAAAATAGTCAATTATTTTATCGATCGGAGCTGGATGTACCAACAAAGTAGAGAAATTGGAGGCTCCATAAGTGAACATTTTCAAAATGGTGAACACGTTTTTATTGAATTCGCTTTATTTAATAATAGAAACGACGAAGAAATTCATTGTCCATGTAGTAGGTGTAAACTATTGAAGCATTTGATACCGGATATGCTAAAAGTTCATTTGCGCCAATATGATTTCGTGCCGAATTATTTGGTGTGGGATCGTCATGGAGAGCTTATAGCACCTAATCTCCTATATTCAGAGGACGAGGTGGATAATGAACTTGTTCCGACGAATCTCATAAAAGATATGGTTGAAGATGCAGCACGTTCAATGTTCCCTACTGTTGAAGTTGATGGTAACGATGTTAATATCAAAGAAGAACCAAGTATTGGAGCAAATTTTTTTTATGATTTATTGGATGCTGCTAAGAAATCCCTTTGGGATGGTTGTACAAGCGGTACTCAACTATCAGTAACTGCATAATACATTATAATGAAATCAAAATACAACTTCACAGAAACCGGGTTTACAACTATAGTACAAGCTGCAAAACGGCATATGCCACCCGATAATTTAATGTGCGAAAATCATTATGAAGTGAAAAAACTTATGTCTGCTTTTGGTTTGCCGTATCAAAAAATAGATACATGTTTAAATGGTTGCATGTTGTTTTGGAAAGAAGACATCAGTCTTAGGAATTGTAAAATATGTAATCAAGAAAGATACAAACCAAGAAAAAAGAAGGAAAAAGAAGTTTCATACAAGCGTATGCATTACTTACTCATCATTCCTAGACTTCAAAGGTTATATGCATCTTCTATAACCGTGCATCATATGAGATGCCACTATGTGAGAACATAGGAAGAAGGTACGTTAACACACCCAGCTGATGGAGAAGCATGGAAGCATTTTGATAAGACATATCCAGCTTTCGCAACGGAGAGCCGTAATGTTAGACTTGGTTTATGTACGGATGGATTTTTACCGTTCTCTCAATTTGGTTCAAAATATTCACCTTGACCTATAATCGTTACACCTTACAATTTACCTTCCTGGATGTGTATGGAAACTCCGTATATGTTTCTCACTATTGTCATCCCTAACCCTGACGATTCGACACAAGGAATCGATGTATGTTTACAACCGTTGATTGAAGATTTGAAAACATCGTGATATGAAGGTGTTGAAACATTCGACATTTCAAAAAAAAAGTTTTCGTATGTTCGCTTCTCTACTGTGGACTATAAGCGATTTTCCTGCGTATGCAATGCTATCGGGTTGTAGTACGGCTGGTCGTCGAGCTTGCCCTTATTGCATGGAAGAAACACGAGCATTTTCTTTACCACATGGGAGGAAAATTTCGTAGTTTGACTGTCATCGGTGTTTTCTCCATATTAATCATCCTTTTAGAAAAGATAAAAAAACTTTACAAGTAATAGAGTTGAGACCTTGCGACCAACAACGATTTGGTCAAGCGAAGATATTATGAGCTTGTAAAGGATTATCCAAAGATACATGAAACCGGCGAACAAATTGAAATAGAAGGTAAATCGACGATTCATAATTGGTGCAAACAAATTATATTTTGGGAGTTGACTTGTTGAAAAAATCTCCTAATTCGTCATAATATCGACGTGATGCACAACGAAAAAATGTGTTCTGTAACGACCCAGTATTTTGGACCATTCAAATCGACAATAAATCCACACATGTCGGACTTGAATAATTCAAAACGATAGATTGTAAATAAAATTTGGCAAAACTCAGCATATACAGTAAATAAAATAATTACAGATCACAGACCCAGAGTAATATAACAATAATGCAGCGGAAACAAAAAGGATAGTAGTTCATGAAGCTACTATATATATATAACAGAGTTAGACAAGGTACAACAGAAGTCTCGAATACAATAGATGTCTCAATACAATAATCAAATACAAGATCTGAATACATCACTGGAATCAACTGAATAACTGAAAGCAGGATCGATAGATAGCTAGATCTCCAAGAGAAGCTCCAACTCCAAAGGTGAGTCTCAAATGCTGTATCACTCAGTCTGACCCGAGCGTAAAGAAAAACCAAAACACTCGAGTCAGGATTAAGATTCTTATATTCAATAAATCCAACTCAAGTGAAATATCAACTGAAATACAAGTAACTTAAAGGATGTTTGGGATAACCATCCTCTAAGGGTCCGTTAAACTATTTACTATGTAGTAATATACGCTATATACAGTAGTGTCTAATTAGTAAAGTATAATCATATAGAAAATAGCGTTAAGGGGATGGAGAACCTTAACGCGGTCGGATCTTAAAATCATAATCGTAGTAAAGCTCGATATGGTAGGTGACACGGCACAACTAGGCAATGCCAGAGTAGATATACCAATTACGTACACGGACTGATGGATACGCATAGCAGCCACTACCGTTCCACCTCGAACAACACTCCCAAATCGGAGGATGGCCATCTAGTCAAATCACAAGTAAGAGTATAATATCGAAGAAATGTGTCCGAGAAGAGGTGCTACCTCACTGGTCCGAGATCGCTCTTGTTTTAGCCACCTTATGCCAACTCACGGGAGTTGGGTCCACGTAACATACCTTAAGAACGTCGCCACCATCCTACTTCAATCTGGAATCTCCACCGCGTACACGGTTGTCAAAGTGGTTTTCGGTATCGACAGAGAGTATGTCCATATCCGATCCCGGTCTCTTTAACAACCAATCGTTATTATAACACCGTGGTCATTTCAAAATAGTTTATACTTCAAAACCAAAATATCATTATCATTTCAAAACCCAATTTAATACGATATCATTTTTACTTCAAATATATCCATTTTCAAAATCATATCACTTTCCAAAGTTACAACGCTTTCGAAATCATAGTCTTTTTACAAATCAAAACACATTGGAAATCACAGCTTTGAAATCATAGTATTTTGGAAATCATAACACTTTCCTTTTTAAACAGTTTAGATATTAAAATTCCTTTATAAAATAAAATAGTTTCCTCAAATTTCACAAACCGATTCAAATTAACTTGACTTCCAAAATTTAATTTAATCAAATCTCAAATCATCAGTTTCAACTCGATTTAGCTTCTAAATAAACCATTTCAAATTATCGATTTCAAATACATATCTGAACCATAAAATAAGCCATTTCAATTTTAATATATTTCAAAGCTTTAAATATTCAATATTTCAAACTAAATTCGATAAATTTATATACATATCAGATTCACTTTACAATTATTTCGTTTTGAAATATTAACTTAATCATTTCCATAACATTTAAATACAATTTCAATTTACAAATTTAAATAAACAAAATATCCCATTTATATACATATAAGTTTGAAATATCCATTTAAGTCACCTTTTCAAATTTCAAGTTGTAAAACACTTCTTTAAATTTCAAAGTCAATACATTTCAAATCAAACTTATTTAAGTATAATTCTTAAATAAATATAATTTCAATCAATTTCAAATCATTATAAATTCTATATTTGAAGATATAGATATTAAATAAATACTTAAACATATTATTTATCAACTTTATTAAATCAACTTTGATGAATCTTTAAAAAATCAATATTTATCAAAACCATATATTTCTTTTCAAAACCAAAGAAATCATTTTTCAAAACATTTATATATAGACCAACGGTTCCTGTATATAATTTTTCTATCCTATGGTCAAGTGATACGGATATTTATCATTTCAATCCACAATTTAAATTATATATACGGGTATATATCTTTTCAATCCACAATCCCAAATTCAATTCAATGAAAATCGCTTGGGTTTATCATTTCAACCCATAACGATTTTCTCTTATTCTACAGATCGTTCGGGTATGTATCATTTCAACCCATAGTGATTCTATACTAACAGGGAACTTGCAGAGTGATAACAGATATGATAATAAAATTAACAATAGCAACAGGCATATATCAACAATATATATAACAGATAATGGTGTTAGATGTCACAGGTGAACAGATACAGAAAATGACATATATAACAGTGTAAATAACTAACAGCAGCATATTTCAATTGACATTTAAATTGAAATCAAATTTAATAAATATAAGAACATTAATCGTGAGTGATTGCTCACCTTTCGAGGCTAGAGATGAAGGAGAATGATAAGAGTTACAGATCCAAGCACGAATTTCAAAGCAAAGCAAGACTGGTATGAAATTTGACGGATAAAGCTGATAACAGAAATAGACGAATCAAATCAGAAATGGATCGATGATGATAAATGGTATAAGTGAATATATATATATATATAACTGTATATACTATATATATAAATCATATACTAAATTCAAACACATATAATGTATATATATAAAATTGAAAACCAAATCTACACATATATATATACACAACTTACATACAGGTTATATATAAAATCAATATTTATTATCAAATCAATATAAACAATTTATTATATTTTAAACAATACTCATAATAATATATATAACTCTAAGCTATAAACAATATGCAAATTCGCAGTTCTAACAATATATATAACTGGACTAAAATAACATGCATGCAGACACACCACTAAATGTATGTATATGTAGACTAGTATATGACTAAAGTATAAATATCTGTACAAACTCTAAATAAAGAGAAACAAAAACTATAGAACTCATGATAACAATAATATATATATATATATAGTACAATTCGTGTGTACAGAAATGAGTAAAACCAGTGTGCCCATAAACATACTTATATAAGTTTATATATTATAAACAGATTTTATAACTTATATATTTATATAAATAACCGGATCAAATAAGCTATATAACTTATAAAGTTTACCTAATATTATTATATTAAGGTTACAAACATAAAAATAAAAATAAAATTATTAACAGCAATATTTGAGGTTGGGTACACTTTCAAATAAATTAATGTATATAACCAACAGGTTGTCTACCTTTGTATAAAATATCTATCACGACAAACAACTTATATAACTTGTAACTGTTGAAAAATATATAATGCTTCTTTTATATAACTCTCATATATATTATTCAGAAATCATATATGTAGTATAAATCCATTACTCTGTAAACATGTCTATAAAACACAAAAAAAATATAATAGGTACCCAATCATGCATAGACTGGCATGTTATACCAACATATTATATACCTTTAAAGTTTCACTAGCTAATGCGTATATAGGCAAACCCAAATATATACAACTGAACTCGACTTACCTATACTTAACATAATACTGCAGTACACATATATATAGTAATATTCAGTGAATATAAACTTACATATATAGAATCTTACATACATATAGACTTATAAAGGATAAAATAGAACATATTATATATACACGTATAAGACTTACACACAGACCACACCTTTACCTTTAAACATATATAATCACTGACGTAGCTTATATATAATTCAATATATATAACAGACATGCAAAATATACTAGGAAAGAAGGAAATTGGGCATGCAACCTGCATAGTTGCTTATATCAATATATATACCTTCAAATCCAAGAGAGGCCGCATGCACTCAGGTAGGAAGGATGGATGGTGGTCGACATGGAGAGAGGTTTCAGTGGGTGGAAGCAACTACGCGTGGGAAGAACGGCCGGCTGCTTGCGGTGATGTTTGCTAGCAGAGGGGAAAACACGGGTTGCTCGGTCGAACAAGAGGTGGAGACGGCGACGAGGGGATAGTGAGGAGAAGAATAAGAAGGGCGAATGGTTCTGGGTGGAAGGTGAATCAAGCCATAAAGTATTTTATAAATTTTATTTTCTGATATAAAGGTAGACTTCAAACGTATGAAAAAATGGAAAATGGAAAGGCAAGGTTTCAGAGAGAATAAGAAATGGAACAGGTTGCAAATAATAGTTTTCTCATCTTTAAAGCAACAGTGAATGGGAATAGACAACGAAAGAACAGGTCCACAAATACTGAACAATAGGAATAGAATTGGTCACCCCTTGATTTCTGGAAAATTATTAAACCAATTAATTGTTGTTGGGCTGCACGTTATAGATTTGAAGTCTAAGAGAAAATGTAAAGTCAAAATTCGGTACCGTTACGGTGAACTGTTTATTCTTTTCGACGCGTACCGGATCTCAAATTGCAGAGTTGAATATACCATGGAGATCAGCACGACGAGATGATCAAAACGGTACACAGATATTAGTGGCACGATCATCCGGTCAAAAGTCGATAATCGGTACCGAAAATGCTGCTATTTTGCCAGAATTAAGATAAACGGAGTAATAGACATCCAAATTTAGAAAAACGAAAGAAGGCGACTCACTCAGAAGATGATTTACAATTTTTCTATAGAAAAATATTCAGGTTTGGAAAACATTTTATTACCATCAATTTTTAACTGATATAAATTGGAATAAAATTACACTAGAAAATAAACTTCCAAATTATCTGATGAAAATTTACCCATTGCTATGTTTAAACAGACGTATTCCAAATATTAAATTTATATTTCAAAATTTTATTGTTTAAAATTTCACACAAATTCAATTAGTTAAATAAATAAAACCACTGAAATTTACGGATCGTTACATGTTCGATAATGTATTTAACACGGTTCTGAATGTTAAAGGAAAGACTAAAGACGATTTGAAATCAAGACGTGATATAGAAGCAATATGCAATCGTCCTCAGCTTCATATGAAGCCAAATGACACAGAAAACCCAAAGCATGCTACGAGCTAGACAATAACCAAGTTAAAGTACTGTTAAAATGGGTGTAAGGATTAAGATTTCCTAACACTACAAGAAAATGTGTCTTTGGTTGCACTTATTGGCTGCGTTTAAATGTAAGTGCAACCACTGTTATTTTTTTTTCTCTTCTTCGCTTATATTTTATCATTTTCATCGCTACAAAAATTTACCGCCCTTCCCCGCCTAAAATAATTTGCGTGTTATGTTTTGCCTCTCAAATTCCCAACTCCGTTCTTTTTTTTTTCATTTCACTTAAATTCGACTTACCCCGCGTTTCCTCCATCGTCGCCTTACTCCTCTCCAATTCTTCAATCTTGTCTCTATAGAAATCTTAAGTTCCATCCACTCCTCCTTAATCTCACCCCTTATTTCTGCATAAACCCTAAATAAGCATTCAGAACAAATAGAGGCTCGCAAAAACCCTTATTTAGCCGAGGTATTTAATTTATTTTTGCTGTTATTTTATTTATTTTAGTAAATGTTTCCTCAACTTTAGTAGATGATTAATCGTGAATAATATCTTTTGTTGGTTCCATTGCTATTGGATAATTCATGTTTTCATAATTTAATATGCCTATGCTATTAAACCGTGTATATTTACTTAATCTGAAATTGTCATTTTATTTAGGTATATCTGTTGTTAATTTTATTTAGCTATTAGCAAAGATAGAATAAACAGAGATGATTGATGGTTGCTCATAATTTAGACTTTTGAATTTATGAACCTATGCCCACACTTTAGACTTTTGAATTTATGAACCTATGCCTGCACTTTAGCCTTTGAAATTGTCAGCCTACACTTTAGCCAACAATAGTTATAACATATTAGCCTGCACTTTAGCCTTTGAAATTGCCAACTTTCTTACAAAGCCAAACGACTGACTGAGTATCCCCTCATTAAGATTTCATTTCAGCTGAGAAATATGAATGAATCTTCATGCTATATTTACTTAAGAGTCATCATTTGAGGTACTGCAATAATTAAGGAAACCTGTTATATAAGGGCCTGTTATATAAGGGATTGAAATGAAAAGTCTTATATGTTTGATGATTGTTCATGTGATTGGTTGATTTTGATATGGAAAGTAGGATTTAGTTTTCATATAGAACATGGAACAAAATCTTGCCCACTAATATCAGTTTCCATCAGTTTTCTGTTTTGTGTACAAGCCTTACCTAATAACCAACGATTAGATTGGTTGTCACCCATCTGGCTCACCCCTAGCCTTGAATAGTTCATTTCAGTTACTTATATAATTACTTCATATGTCCATCTACCAGGAATCAAATTATATAATAGGATGTGCAAAGATCCAATCATTAAGAAGGTTAGAAATCCCTTTTATCACTTGAAGCTTGTGTTGTTGGATACGTGTTCTGTTAAATGTCTAAATAAGCAGAGTTCTGTTTATATGAGTATTTAAAAAAAATTACTTGTTTAATTTAAAATGCATGTTACAGAACTTTTGTTTATATCAGGATACACATGTTTAGCTACCCACCAACCTATGTTAAGGGGATATACCAATACAGTTAGCAACCATAAAATATTTATTTACTACTATTTACTTCATATCACACATTTCCTAAAATGCACTCACATAATCTATGACAATGTGTTCTATTCTTCTGTTTTATCTTTCAGCCTAATTGTGAAAAAATACATTGGAAATCAAATTAGATCATAACCGATCAATTTAAAATCACATATTTGGAAAGCTAAATATGATGAATAGATGATATAATTAATATTTTTTGTAATAATCTATGCGCCACAACAATTTTGAACTAGATCATAACCTGTATTTGGAATAGTATTATTAAGATGAACATGCTACTAAATTATCAAGATAGAGACAATATGAAGCTTTCAGCACAGCGAAATAATCCGAAATTGTCATTTCTCTATTACAAAACTTTACTACTTAATAGGCATTATCCGATGTCCACCTATGCTACATTCATACACAAAATGATTGAGAAAGTTCAAATTCCAGTCTTACATAGAATTGAGATATTTGGCATGCCAGTGCTGACAAAAAAATATGAACGAATATTATATGGAATGATTGATAAAGTTGAAATGGCAGCCCAATACATATAGATAGATATACGTGTCCAGATAAACTGATGTACACTATTTACTTCATTTTTAATTCTAAGGAAAGCATATGTGTTCATTAATGTATGATTTTGAACATTCTATTACAGTATTCTTTACCAGAGTTGGCAATATCATTATATATCATGTACCGCACCATGTTTTTTTATTTGTATCAAATTGTGTCAACTTTTAATTAACAGTTTTGTCCTACTTTTGCTTAATTTTTTGTTTTTGAGCTGGGGTTGGGATAACCGTATCCTTCTTTGACCAAACTGCCTCAAAATAACTTATGTAAATTAACAACAAGAAATTGGAATGAAGGATTTTTTAGCTCAAGGTAATAAGTTTTCATGACAAACACCTCATAATAATTAGTTTTAGAGACAAATGATAAAAGAAATTATAATATTTATGAAGGTATGTGTTAATTACATGTATATGTACAAGTAAATGGTAGGAGGAACAGATTCTATAATGGGGCCGACGGTAGTTGCTGTATCACACGATGGTGGTGGCAACTATGATAGGGGTAGGAGTTCATATATCTAGAGGGCAGGAGTTCACATTTCAGGTTTATCTTCACTGCCTATATTTATGAATACTTGTTATGTTTGTATAGTTACTATATTTCTGTTATACAGTTGGATAATTTTTTTCTAAAAAGTTTGTTAGATATGCTGTCTATTTCACTTTGTTATTGATACTTACGTGCCATACACATGAATAATTAATATGTATGTTTTTAGTTGTTTATTATTTGAATTTCAGATAGTTATGATCACCTTTTATAGTTATCTAATACAAACTATTATTTGTATCTATATCAGGAAAGATGAGTTGTAGAACTCATCTAGACTCTAGGGAATCATAACATTCTACTATACCGTAGACATCATAACCTATAAATACTTGATAACTTGAATTTAAATGTTCATTATTTCACTACATATTCTTCTCAATATAATAGAAAATCTGAATACTGCTTCTACAGGAGAGTATCCATTGTCATTTGGAATCTGCCATTAATAAATCAGTTTCACTACTTTGCGGCAGGAATTTATAATTCAAACTGTGATATATTTTGTGTTTCCAATTTTGCAATTGTAGAGAGCCCATAGAGTCGTTGACAATTGATGAAATTACTGATTGCTGTCAGCGTCCTGAGGACATCCTGACCACTAAATTTGCTTCGAAGGCACTGCCAGGTATGTATTTATTTGGATTGCAAATTAGATGTCCTGTAGCTGTTAGAGTCATTAGTACTAATGTTGTCACCAATATTACTTTTGATGTGATTGGATTCATGTTTCAATTTTGATTTTTCCTCCCAACAATGCTGATTTGTATGGATGTTAATGATGTTGTACTCGGTCCATTACTGAGTTTCCAATGCTTGGTAATTTTCTGATTCTCTATCTAATAAAACTTATAAAAGGTCATTGTCTAGGTCATTCGGATCAAACCTATAACTGTAGTAATTATCAAATTCATTTTTCATAATGCGGCCATACTCAAAGTAAAGGCACAAGATAGCGATGTCCCCATTGTTTTGCAACATCAACCGGTATTTCTTCCTCATCCTTGTCGCCATCCTCGTCGTATCTACTTCTGTTGACTTCAATACAGCCATGGTCTATGTTAGTATGGACATGGTGGGAACTACCCTTCAAGTGAGGGCAGTAAGAACGATCTTTTAGTGCAGTGGTCTCATGGAGCAGGTGGCATAGCCCTTATGCTTTGCAAAGCCGCTCAGGTATATATGTTATGTTAGTATAAGAATACTGTATCTTATATTTTACAAGTGATTCAAATTTCAAACAACTAAAATCTCTTTAGATATCATATCTAATTGTTGTGAGAATTCAAATTTTAAAACTTGAAACTTAAAACTTTTAAATTAACTTTTAAAACTTAAAAATCAAAGCTTATAATTTAATTTATTTAAAACTTAAAACATATAAAATAAATTAACTTTTAAAAATTAAATTCAAAATTAAATTAACTTTTAAAAGTATAAACTTAAAACTTTAAATTAACTTTAATTTTACTTTAAATTAACTTTAATTTTACTTTAAATTAACTCTAATTTGAAATTAACTTTAATTTTAAACTTTAAATTAACTTTAATTTTAAATTAACTTAGAACTTTAAATTAAATTAAATTTAAAACTTAAAATTTTAGTACCTTCAACTAAACCGTTAACTAATTGCTTTACATATTATGCATTAAATTACAATTTACAAAAGTATTATGAATTTAGGTGCTTACATTGTCATTTTTTTCTTGCTCAGGTTGTTGGATTCACCATTCTATCAAAGAAGGGTTCGTAAGTGTGCAAAATTGATTCCTACTATTTAAGCTCAAGAAAGGACTTTATTTCATTTTTTTTTATAACTTTGATAATTTATATGACATCATTTATAGTAGGAAATACTTGTATAATGTTGTAAATGTGTGATCTCATATTTGAAGTCCTACGAGTTAACGTAATTGTTTGAATATATGTTGTGCTTTCACTTGTGTAGGCATCAGACTTTTGAAGAGAGCAAATTTGGACTTGATGATGCTAGCTTTCACTTGTGTATGCAACAAAGAATTATGGGTAATCAAACGTTTTGTTAGCACTAGTTAGATATAACATTTATTAGTACCCGATGTGTAAATTTGTATACAAATGGTTATTGTATGTGAGTTAGGTCATTTTGTCGAAAAACTATTGTATTGGAATGGTTATGGATATTTTATTTGATTATATGGTTAATGTGTTTTTTAACTTATTTGAATATGATGATTATGTGAGTGATTGTTGATTGATATAATAGAACCAAAATAGACCATTAACAGGAAATAATAGCATGAAAAAATGGTGTAAAATAATAAACAACTTTTAGTAGCGTTTCAAAAACGCTACCGAAATATATATATATAGTGGCGTTGAGTAAATGCAACCGTAAAATAGGGATAAAGTTGGAAATTCTATTAGTAGCGCTAAAAAATCTTTTAGTGGCGTTTTTTAAACGCTACAAAATGATTTATGGTGGCGTTTGAAAAACGCTGCCAAAAATGCATTTATAGCGGCGTTAAAATAAATGCAACAAAAAATCATGGATTTTTAATCGCATGTTTTCTCGCCGCGTTTATCAAAACGCCACCAAAAGTTTTTGTAGCGTTTTTTGAGCGCCATAAAAAATAAAATTTCTTGTAGTGTAATGAGATTTCCTCTAATCTTCGTAGATGTGTGACTATAAGAACGGTAAACTGAGTGGAATGAAAAGTCATGGTTGTCATATAATGATGGAACATTTGTTATCTGTTGCGTTCAAAGAACTGTTGCCCACAAAAGTTTAGACGGTTTTAACAGAACTTAGTTTGTTTTATAAGAAGCTTTGTTCAACTACCTTAAAAGTTGATCGTCTACGTAAACTTGAGGAAGAAATTCCTATACAGCTCTACAAACTGGAGAAAATATTTCCTCTTAGTTTCTTTAATGTAATAGAGCATTTACCTATTCATCTCCCGTTTGAAGCACGTCTTCGAGGTCCTATGCAATATGAATGGATGTATCTGTTTAAAGGTATTAATATTGAGTTGTTAAATTCTAGTTTAACCACATGTAATAAAATTTATTTATAATTATTCTTAACAGGTACTTGAATCTTCTAAAGAAAAAAGTGAAACAAAAAGCACGAGTTGAAGTGTGACGCCCCACCTCTATGCTCACAATAACAAAGGTTATTATAAGGAATAACGTCTGCTATTGCGAAGAATAAGGCTTGTTAGAAGCGACCATCCGTAAGTTATGCCTTAGACGAGTGTTGATTACATCGATAGGAGTTGTATAAATTACTCCCAAAGATATATATATTCAATCCAAATCTAAAACGAAACTACAGTGGCTTAAGAAAAATTCAGAACAACTCATAATAACAACAACACTGATAGTATAATCACATCAGAAAAGAAATATCAGATATATAGCGGAAGACAAGTCTGGATACATGCTACAACAACCGATAGTTCACATGAACCCAATGTACATATACATATCCATCAATACATACATAAGATGAGAGTCAATAAACCAAAAGAACTCCTCGAAGGCTAGACAAAAGATGACGTGAGATCCCAAAAGCTGAAGCTGCTACAGAATCAGAGATAGCGACTATCCTAAAATAACTCGGTCTGACCCGAGTATTATTTAAAAAATAATAATAAACGAATCACTCTAATTTATTTGTAGAAGTGAATGCATCATAAATAACATCAAAGCAAAATAATAATAATCTCGAATGAGACTATTCAACATAAGAAATCAACATAGTTAAATGAAGAAATCACATCAAACTCCATCAAAATCAACTTTCAAATTCACAATTGAATTCAAAACGGCAATTCACAAAATCTAGAAATAAAAAAGACAACTAGAAAAATCAGCATAAAAGTGGATCGATCCCATCATATGGCGAGTCTAAGCTACGCCGCACATGCATCAACATATGGCCGAAGCCTACCAAGTACTATCATCATAATTTTTGGCGCCCAACAAATGACCCGAAGGTCCAACGTATGACCCGAAGGTCTAGTACTGGTATTTGACTCGAAGGTCCATCATATGACCCGAAGGTCCAGCATAGTGGCTTGAAAGCCCAACAAAATCATCAAAATCATCAAATAACAGCAAATATTTCAATTAACGAGTCCGGAATTAACCGAAATAGTAAAAGTGTGGTTCCATACTCCGCACTTTTGCTAAATCGTTTAATTCTCTTCATCGTTTCCTTGAAAGTGCAAAATTGTGTATTTTATATAAACAACATTTTACGTTCTCAAACGGACAAGTTTGGAATTAACCGAATCAGTAAAAGTAAGGGTTCATAGTCCTCAATTTTGCTGAATCGTTTAAATCGCTTCCTCATTCTTTTGAAATCGTAAACTGTAAAAAATTTGGAAACAATTTTATTTTAAAACGATTTTTAAAATACGTGATTAAAACAGCAATATCTATAACAATTTCAACAAGGAAATTGCACTTCTCAAAACACCTTAAAAACGGTTACCAAAACGGCGTTGCGGGATAACCGCTTGAAAATCCACTTTAAAATTGACGGTTACTGAAGTCAAAGCAACGATAATTTTTATTCGTCAAAAAATCTCATCAAAACATCATGTATCAAAAATATAATGCTGGCATAGAAATCCGTTATAAAAATAACGGTAACAAAACACGTTTTAAAACGAAATGCCGGTTTAAAACAATTTAAACCATAGATTGTACGACTATATCTATACTATACTATTATTAGTGAGTTCAATTTGAAGCTCACAGAGGCCCCCTTGAAATTTGGCAACTGAACAGTCTCCGAATTATTACTGATTGCATTTCTAGGTCGCACGGGCATTCCTTGGATTTTAAAACCCAACCGACGCGGCTCTCTCCTTTTTATTTTTTTTCTTTTCACTTCTCGGTTTCGCCTGTTTTACCTCCTCCTCGCCGTATACCTAATCCCAAGACTAGGCGATAGCGTGCCTCCACGTTTCCAACTTATGCACTCCATCATCCTTATTGTCAGAGTTGTATCGTTTGCGTCTCCCTTCTTCGGCATGGTCAGCATCGGTTCAACATAGGGTTTATGGTGCGGTTTAGGAATTTGTGGCGACCTATTATACCTTCACAAATATGTAAGCGCCTCCTGCTCTTTCTTTCTACCGATTAATTTTGGGTTGATTAGGGTTTCCATTTTACTGCAGCGTAGACATGTTTTCTATTTGGTCTTTGACTGCTTTGTGCCAGTTTGGCATGCCTAATCCCATGGATAAGAAATCATAAATATGTCAGGCAATTTTCTTGGTAATTGATGGATATGATAGTTCTGGATTTACTACAAATGTAAAGTGGTTAATTTCGTTTGATATCTTATGATTTCTTATTCTTTACAATTCCATGTGAAGAACAATAATTATGTTAGAATGTTGTTGTGGTGCTGTTGGATTTAGCTGAAAATGAATGTGTGGAACGTTGGCCATGTGTTCCGCATACTATTCGGGAGGTGATGGCATTACTACAATATGGTGCTTATTTGAACTAAAAATAGTTCCTACTCCTTGATTGCTGTATCGACCATCCAGATCGCCATCTGTTCAGATATGATGTTTCCTTTTCTTTTCGTTCAACTGCTTTCGTTTATTCCTTCTTTAGTATCTACTTCTTACTTGAAGTTTGATTCAAATGCTATGTTTTGGCATACGTCTTTGTTGTTCTGATTGAAAATTATCAAGTTTTGATGCGTCTTCCTTCTTTCATTTGTTTGGGTTTCATTTTCCTTTGCTTTCTGCATATGATTAATGTAATTGTAATGTCAGATACTTAAACTCTGTTGATTTTTGTCTCATTGAAAACTGAAAATTTGTCATCTCCTCTGTTAAGATATTGCCTGATCAAATCTTGGGTTTGTTTTCAAAGGTGATGTAAATATGGCATGATCCTCCGATAAAATACAATTGTTTGTTCATTATTGATCACATTACAACCATGTTGTTTAAATATATTCAGATGTACATTATTTATCATGTATATGTGTTAATTGGTGTTGAACTCTTTGTACTCTATGTAATTAGCTTATTCGTCCATGTATAGTATTCTAATGTTGCTTTCATTGTGTGGTAATATCTTTATGCTAAAATATGATGTAGTTCTTAGGATGCTAATATATTTTATGTTTTTACTTCTACATATACACATCTACTACCACTTAGTTTATATAACAGCTTCTCCATATGTATAACCTTTAGCTATTTTGTTTAAGGCTTCAGGTACATACTTGATGTATAGTCAACATGCATATTGTTAGAGATAAACCCAGTAAGCTAATCAATAACAATAATATTCGTATCATTTTAAATAGGTTGGTAACATTTTTCTTTTTCTTAGCTTTACAGACTCAAAAGATATCAATATTCAATTGTAGTTTTAATATACTGTTTACAGTTGTGTTGTTGGAAGAATCAACACATACGAATTAACATTGGAGTTTCGGTATACCCATATTTAAAATTTGGCATATAGTGTATCGTTTCTAGAAAAGAAAACCGAAGGGTATGTTCATGTATCCCATTAGGATATCCAGTCCTTTAAAACTTTGTCATATTTTATAGAATTGAAGATATATCTTAATATTGCTTTTTCATGCATGTACGTTGCTTGAATTTGATCTCGGCTTCTATGTTACTATGCTTACTGGACATGCCTCTTGAATTTGATTTCTTTTATTCAGTGCTGTGGAACATGTTTTTAATGGACATAAAATATGATTTTTTTTCAAGGGTCTTTTACATTGTTGTAATTACATGTTTCTCATGGAAGCACTGATCCTTATTTGGCGTATTATGTAGATAAGTTGAAGAATTTTTTCTATTATAAGGCTATGATTTGCATGCAAGTTTTGTGCATAGCAAATGTTGCTATCAGAATGTGATATGGTCCTTCAACATAAATATCATGTAGTTTCACATTGCTGATTATCATATTGGAATAGTAAAACAGGCACCATGATGGAAAGAGAGAAAAAGTGGTAAGAATGATGCCAGGTTGTTGGCTGAAAATTTTAAATTAAAGATGGTTACTGTAAAATAATGTGAGCTCCACACGTCCGAGGTGTCAAAGTCATTATTTATTTGGATTTATTTGAGTTGATGGAATTTTCTTCACGAGGATGACGTAAATCATCGTAACAAATATTTGCACTTATTAGAACTCTATTATCTTATTGCTTTCTATATTCCTTAAGGAAACATGTTTTAAATCCTCCAAGTACAATATATAAAAGAGAAAATCATAGTTTTTGTTGCATGAATGGTCTGACTTAAAAATAAGTAATGTTGTTTATAGAAAATATTTTGATAAAAAATTGTCTTTAGCTCCAATTTCTACTGTTATAAATGGTTGAATCCTCCATCACTACAATTTTTCACTTTTTCTACATTGGATTGGAATTTTACGTATCAGTTTACTTTAGTGGTTTAACACTGCTTCATAATTCGCTGAATCGATCTACTGTTATAAATTACTTATTGTTCTTTTCCAGTTTTCCTCCACCTAATCTATTTTGCTGCTTTGCAGTTCTGTTTGGTTTATCCTGAGAATTTCAATTCAAGTCTGTATGTTTTCTTTTAGGATTTAAATTTCCAGTAGTTTCCACCTCTTTCTCATTGTACTGATAATGTAATTTATGGCTCTTATTTGTATTACCGATGGATTGAATATTTCTACTAACTGTTATATTACAAATGAATCAAATTATTTCGGATAACAAATTGTATTTATCTAGTTTTAAAAACAAGTTAGGCAATGCTGGTGTAAGATTTATGCTTTAACTTAAATTTGCATTTAAACAAACATAGCCACACTCATACTCATCTCCATGAGAGATAATAGAGGCTTAGGCTTATTCTATGACCTTTTGGATATATTCTTTTCCTTGATCACAATTCTTAGGATCTTTGTAAAGCTACCAACCAAAATATTTCGTTCACGTGCATTATTATGACTGCACTTCAGTTTGCAACTGCCTTTTTCGAGAAATTAAAAAAGTGTTTGGATATAGGTTTTTTCTATCGCGTTGTAGTTTCTTTAAATAAAAACATGGGCACGTCTTTGATTTTTTGTTTGATTGTGGAAATGATCTAACATGAATTATCTCACTGATTTGTTTACTGAATAACTCTTATTTACTTGCTACAGTTACAATAATTTTGCTTGGAGAATGGGACTGAATTTGAAATCAACAGATTTTAGAAGAAAGCTATGGAATTGGAACCCTTGCCATGGATGTCTGCTTCCCTCCCAGCAGTCTTCATCAGGTAATTATTTCTTGCTTGCTTTTTTTGAATTTGAATTGTCCTCTGTTAGTTAAAAATGATGTACGTGACATTCGACTCAGTGCTCATCCTAGGTTCTTTGAATTCTTTGAATCCCTAAAATATGTTACTGCCTCATCTAATCCCATCATGTGATTCTATTTATTCTTTATTGTTGTCTGCATTGTCCAAATTATATATATGGTAAAAAATCATTCTATTTCATCAATTTGTAAATGAATTTGATTGCTCGATTAAATTAGTATTAGATTTTTTTATTTTTTATTTTGTGTTTGGTTGTGGAAATTATCTAACATGAATTTTCTCGCCGATTTGTTTACTGAATAACTCTTTTTCATTTGCTATATTTGCAATAATTTTGCTTGAAAAATGAGAGTGGATTTGAAATCAAAAGATTTTAGAAGAATACCATTGAATTAGAATCCTCGCCATGGATGTCTACTTCCCTCCCACATGTATTGGTAAATTGTGAATATTATTTTGTATAGTTTAGTAATTGATATTGACCGCTTTATTTCTGATTTCAGACTTCTTTCTTTAGTATTTATTTTGCTGAAACCAACATGGTATTACCAAATAACCACTTGGTTTATTTTAAACGTTGAACACATGAATTGAATTATTATTTTCAATCACTTGACATTTGCAACATTTATACCTTTGCAACATCTATACCGCTGGATTCTCAAGTGTTTGATAACAATGGCATGGAAGTAGATGTTTAATATTATAGTAATTTTTATATATTTGTTAATTAACAATTATTGTATTTCAACATATTCCTAAATATTCAAAATGTAATATACTATAATAAACAAATTATTACTTAAACACAGGCTTTGCATCACTTCCATCTTTGCACAATAGTACTATAAAAATTTTGACAGCAGATCCATATGCAAAGTATGGGTTCGCCCTGGTCTGATTTAAAAATAAGTAATGCTGTTTATAGAAAATATTTTGATAAAAAAATGTTTTTAGCTTCAACTGCTACTGTTATAAATGGTTGAATCTTCCATCACTACAAATTTTCACTTCTTCTTCTACGTTGGATTGGAATTTTAGGTACCGGTTTACTTTAGTGGTTTAACATTGCTTCATAATTCGCTGAATCAATATACTATTATAAATTTCTTACTTTTCTTTTCCAGTTTTCCTCCACCTAATCTATTTTGCTGCTTTGTAGTTCTGTCTGGTTTCTTCTGAGAATTTCAACTCAAATATGTATGTTTTCTTTTAGGATTTAAGTTTCCAGTAGTTTCCACCTCTTTCTCATTGTATTGATAATGTAATTTATGGCTCTTATTTATATTAATGATGGATTGAATATTTCTATTAATTTTTATATTACAAATGATATTATTTGTGTTCAAGTTTGTGTTAGTATCATTTTTGAATGTTTCGATGCTAGCAGGAAAGCACTTATACTGGTGGCCTTAGACCCAACAAATTTTGTTCTATCATAAATTTTCCAATGACCTATCACAAAATCTATGATAAATTAAATGATTATTAAAATAAATAGTCTTTAACTAATAACCGATGATTTGGTTACTGATATAATGCGTTAATCATTTTATGGATAGTACTGATATAATTATAATCACATGTTTGGTTGAACATATCTACCATCAAAGAGTAACCACGAGTATTTATTTTTTGCTACCTCCAAAGTTTATCAAAAATCATTTTTGAATTGTTCATAAACTATTTATTTTGTTATTCTTTTCTTTGTTTATTTTTAAAAATGATTTTGTGAATTCAGTGACTGTTCTCATACAAATTATATATATAATTTGAATATATAATTTGTAAACTAATATATATATATATATATATATATATATATAAAGGAATGTGTTCTAAATTTTGGCTGCTAATCTACCTTCAACAAGTTGGCTGACTTTGATTGAACACATTTTTTGGATAACAGTATGAAAGAAATCTTGAATTACTTTTATGCTGTTAATATTAGACCACATATTGTTCTAATTATGTAGGCCTATGTTTAGTTAAATTAGTTTACTTATAAATCATCTCTATCTAGCTTGATTGGAAATCGGTTTTATAAGTGCCAATGTTTTAAGCTCATCTATTTTTATAAACTGAATATGCTTTATTGTAGTAGCATTCTTTCATTTACATTGATTTTTAGAGCTGGGTGCAGGTTTCGATTTTTTACATTTTCTATACGCTTTTTTGGACAAAGGAAAAAAAATGAAACCTAAAACTTTTAGCAAGATATTTAAGTCAAAGTCAAAGCACAGCCATGTACAACCTAATTTTAAAGAGCACTTTCAATGAAAATTTAAAATCAGGTGACAGATGCATGGCCAAATTATAAATGTGGATTATGCTTTCTAGGTAAACTGTTGAGTATTATTTACTAAAATTTTTATGATAAAACAGTCAGCTCATTTTACCAAAAGCATTTATCAATTTATATGATGTTCACCTTTTTTTTGTTCTGTCTTCCATCAAGCTAGATAGAAATTGGCTTTGATTCCCTTCAGCTCTTCTTGCAGTTTTTCCTTCTTATTGCTTAGCATAAAATATCTTTCTTAATCCTATATTATAATGTAGACTCCCAGCAGTTTCTCTATCAGGTGAAACTCCAAACATCAAATTATAATAAGAGGAGTCATTAACAATAAGTTTGCTGGGAGAAGTGCATGAAAAGTGACGAAGCTATGGTTATATGTACAATATAATTGGATAAAGCTTACTGTCTAGGTAGGAAGGTGCATTTACACTTTAGGCCCATAATATATGAAGTCAACTAACAGGTGTTACAAAAAGAGTGCGGAGGAAGGCTGCTGCAAAGTTTTCAAATACAAGGCGCAGTAAATCATTTTCAATTCCAAAATCTTTTTGACCATATTTTTTATATTGATAGGCACACAAATGCATAGAAAAACCATTGCGAATATTGTATGATGGCATTATGAATATTTCCCTATTATTCAAAAGATGATTATAAACTGTATACATTTTGAAATCAATGGACATAAATATTTGATTATCTGTTTCAGTCTGTCTACTATCAGTACTTATAATGCATGTGATAGAGTTCAGCTGATGTTAACTTCTTATGTTGTTGATTGTTTCAAAACATTGTTCTATTTTCAACTCCTTTATAGAATTTATGTCTGACACAAATCCAAATAATTTGAACAATCTGCCATCAACTGCGTTATTGTTCTGAAAACTTGATTTATCATAGCTTTTTGTACTTGCTAATTGATCTGATTTTTCTAATACATGTTGATTTATCATAGCTTATTTTACTTACTAATTAATCTGATTCTTCCAATAGATGTTTGATTGTAATATTGATCATTGTTGCTTTTAGTCGAATTATTACTAAGATAATATTAAATCATTTTCCTCATATCAATAATACCTCCAATAAGGTGAAGAATGTATAACTTTATCACTGATTTGTTTACTGAATAACTCTTTTTTATTTGCTGCAGTCACAGGCTTGGAGAATGGGACTGAATTTGAAATCAACGGATTTTAGAAGAAAACTATGGAATTGGAACCCTTGCCATTTATGTCTGCTTCCCTCCCAACGGCCTTCGTCAAGTAATTATTTCTTGCTTTCTTTTCTTGAATTTGAATTGTCCTCTGTTAGTTAAAAATGATGTACGTAACATTCGACTCAGTACTCATCCTAGGTTATTTGAATCCTTCTTTTAATTCCTAAAATCTGTTACTGCCTCATCTAATCCCATCATGCGATTCTATTTATTCCCGATTGTTGTATGCATTGTCAAAATTATATATATGGTAAAAAATCATTCTATTTCATCAATTTGTAATGAATTTGATTACTAATATAAGTTAGTATTAGATTTTTTTTGTGCTTGATTGTGGAAATTATCTAACATGAATTTTCTCGCCGATTTGTTTACTGATAACTCTTTTTATTTGCTATAGTTGCAATAATTTTGCTTGAAAAATGAGACTGGATTTGAAATTTAAAAGATTTTAGAAGAATACTATCGAATTAGAATTCTCGCCATGGATGTCTACTTCCCTCCCACATGTATTGGTAAATTAAATTGAATTGGTGAATAGTATTTTGTATAGTTTAGTAATTGATATTGACAGCTTTATTTCTGATGTCGGACTTCTTTCTTTAGTCTTTATTTTGTTGAAACCAACATGTTATTCATAACTAGGAGAACTTTCAGCTCATTTTACTTTATCTACGTACTGTCTTTGTTGTTTTCAAGTAGCACAAGATTAATAAAAAATTAAAATTAAAGGTTTCTTAAGTTGTTTTTTATACTGAGAATATTAGTTCTCGAGTGCTAATATTCTACAGTTGAGGCACAAATGAAGGTGTGTACAAATTTTATCTACGCTAAGTTATTGTCCATTTGATAATATATAATTAATTTAAATGTGCGTTTATTTTCTTTGGTTTCTCTGTTTGCCCACTTTTTGTATGTTTACTATAATTAAATAATTCAACGAAAAATCGATGTAATTATTCAATGCATTTTATTATAATTTATAAACAGTATTCTCTCACGAGTTAAGGATAAAAACCAGTATAAGCTATAGTTCGTTAAAGCAAAATGTTAACTGATATTTCTACTGTAAACAAAAAAAACTGAATATATATTACTCAAACATAGACAGGGAAAAGAAAATGTAATTTATTTGTTCATTTTATTTTTACCTGATTTATTTGGCTTACGATGGTTGAAAGAGAAGTGATACTAAATCTACTACCAGATTCATTCAAACTCAAGTTGTCCATGTTGTTGGATGTTGGTTGATGCCAACATTGTTAGTGTCAAGGACGATGTTCTTCATGGATTTTAGGCACTTTAGCTTTTTCCTATCAACCCCATCAACCAGTTGAGCTAGCCACGTATATGTGTGTACGTGCACATAAATTTTAGACTTTGTTAAATTTATGCTTGCTCGAGCAGAAATTAAAAACTTGCATTCAATAGATATATTTATCAATACATCTATTGAGGTTATCGAGGTTACATGCTTTGGTGATGTAAGGAAGTCTATTGTGTCCACTTTGTTTGTTATGTTGTTATATGGTAACTGTGGAAATAACCTATTTATGAATAAAGCAATTAGCTATTTAAAATAATTAAATAGTTTTGTTCTGTCACCCAACTTCATATTTTAACATGGTAATGTGTAATCTGACTAATGTAATAATTGGTGTCCTATTCAAACTTATAGACACAAATTTGATGATATTTTATACTTTAGGCTCTAACTGGGGAGGAAATTTTGAAGAATACAAAAGGTATGTTTACTAATTGTTTGTATTTTCTGTTCTCTTTTTAATTATTACATTTTCATTCCTTCCAGTTTTGGCAATTATTTCCTTCCTCAACTTTAAGGCCGTTTACAGTTTGAAGGAGTTACACGTGTTATAGAAGCAAGTCTATCTGAAACTAAAATAAGAGGACTAAGAGTAAATATATTCTTTTTTGTTTGTTTTTCTCCTCTTAATTATATATGTTTCAATAGTATACAGATCATTTGATTACACACATTAGATATGATAAGTACCGTAGGTTTTATTCACCACATCGACTCTCATTTGTCAAATGAAAATAGCTTTTCATCTGTTTACTGGGACATTTTTATGAAGCATACGATATTTTAATTCAGGCCATGTATACAGTGCTTTATAAACAAGCATTTTCACTATGAGTATATATAGTGCTTTATGAGTTAATGCTACTGCTTTGTATGTAAGTTTTTGTACGAACTACGCGTATGTGTGTGCACGCGCGCGTGTGAAGATATATAGACAAATATGTATATATGTATGTATAAATATTTGTATATATACATAACAAACTACCAATATAACTACTGCTCGCTGATAAACAAGATTGATGATAGCCCTATTTGAATAATTTGTTACCTATTTTGAAGCTTTTGCATTTTTCTTACTTGATGAATAAACAAGGCCACAAACACCCCTTTTTATATGTGTGTCGATCTATATGCACATAAATTTGTTGGTTTTTAGGAGTGTTAAATTGGTTTGTGCAGATCACCATGATTGCAATCGTACACAAGACCCAGATGTTTTATGGGTGTCGTTCGCAAAGGAAGCCTGGAAATTAAGTACGTGAAGTTTTTCTTTGTTTCTCTCATTTGCTAAAATGTATTCAATTTCTATTTATTGACTATCTCATTGAAAGATTTATATCTTACTCCTACCTTATTTCAACATAATACCATTACAATTTATACTACAAGATAGTACAAGGTTATGCACATTGATGGATCATAATGATAATGATACTATATTCTTTTAATCACTATGTTACTCATGATGCCTCTGTAAATCACATTATTTATTACAAGCTTCTTCTGTTTAGACAAGCAATCATTATATAGCGAATTCTCTAAGATGGTCTATGTTCCTACATGTGTAGCTAATTGCATGCTTTATAGATCAACAACAAGTTTATAACTCATGGTCGTTCTTGGTGTATTTTTTGTTTGTATTTTCAGAAATTGAGGAGATCTGGAGATATGGTTCTTTTCTGCTACACAGTTAAATATATTTTTCATTAATATGAACATGTGTACTTATTTTTCCTATATGTTAATCCACTGTTTGCCATCTTTATTGATTTAAGTTATTTGATTATTTTACCGTATAAGCTGTAATCTCACATTGATTTTATTTTTGGATGTTATTCGGTTAGCTGAACTGCAAACTGATGTAGTTTATGTATTGGTTATTTAGCTATCAGCTCTTATACTCTTATTCCAATGTATTATATTGCAACCATTCATGTATTTTCCATTTGGTTGTTTGAGAAGTTACTGTTATTGAAGTCTAAGATTATTTATTATCCTACATCTTTTTTGTGTATGAATTCTCATCCTAAACTAGAATTGAAGATAAGGTGTGATATGAAGTCTTAGTATCAGATGTTTTTGTGTTACATATAGGTATGCTAGATAATGTACAAAATTGTCTATTTACATGTAGTTATGTAAGTATGCTAGATACAATACTATATAGAATAAAAATATGTATGCATACAGGTATCCAGGATGTTTTCAATGCCTAATACTTTTTACCTATGTTATATTTCATATTTTACTACAACTCTGCCTTTTTTATTACTTCTGTGGTGTTTTCTGATTTTCAGTATTGGATGTTGTTTACTTTTATCCAAGTAGAAGTCCATTTCCATTAGTAAAAATATTTGTAGTTAAGCATATGGTTATTATCCGAGTAGAAGTCCAATTCTAGAGTTGCTGTTATATTACAATGCTAAACTAATAATCAGATAAACACTATATTTGTTGCTTTAGTCAGTTACTTTCAATCTAGAACCAATATATCTTTTTTAAGTGCTTATGTAACTTATCATTTCTCTTATATATTAAATGTATCATCAGACTTAAAGAATTTCTGTAATTGTTGATACTTATATGTGCATATTATTAGCGTTTCTATTACGACCATTAGCGATAGCCCGTGTGCGAAGCACGGGTTCACACTAGTTTTCATTAAAATATTGTACATACAAAAATGCAAACGTAGGCGCTCTGGAAATATTATTACTTTTGAGCATATAAACGTGAGTCACGCAATAAAGTAAACTGGGCATATTACTTTAAACTGGGCACAAAAGAGTCACGTAATAATATAAACGTGAGTCACGCAATGCATTAAAACTACTCTGGCAATATATAACGTACACCTTTCGAAATCACACAATGCGTTAAAACAATTTAATGCAATAATATGATCTATATATTAATGCACGCATGTTAATGAAACCATGAACCAGACTGTACGAGGTACCAGCAAAGGCCAAGGCATAAACAAAACAGAATGATCACTAAACCCACTAATTCATATACACATGGGAAGGAAAATAAGTGACTTTGAACTCAAGCCACATGCATGCAACCAATTGTTTTTAAAAATGTCACCAGGCCTTTGTATGCAATATGACCTGTACAAACTTTCATACTAGTGACCTGTGCATGCAAACGTTTTAAACAAATATGAACTTCAACACAAAAGACAGGGACGCATATTTTCAGATTAGAAATGACTTGCACACGTAACATACTGGACTTTACACATATCTTTCAACCACACACTCCAAATACAAGAAATCAAAGGTTTAACGGGTAGGATTCACGTGTTACCCTTAGGCGAGACTCACCGTTGGATTTATTTGCATGCTGTTTATGAAGTTATCACATAATGCCCTGACAACTACTACGAATACACTTGAACTATGAAGGTTCGCCTAAGCTTACACTGCAAAAAAAAATAACCTTTTTATGTAGCCTGACACTAAGATTTGGTTCACACAACAATACAGTGGGGTTAATTTATGAACAAAGAGATTGCACGCAAAAATAAATAAAACTGATAGAATTTATTGACTTAGTTGAAAATAGATGTGAGTTTGCACTCACAGTTGGATTTATATGCTTCAAAGTTAGCTAGCTACGCAGATTCAAGTTGGAGCTGCCATTAATGCTCTCAGAGCTCTGCTTGAAGAGTGAAGAAAAGTTTTGCAGAGAAAAATATTTCAACTCTTGTGTACAAGTCAGAGGTAGAAGTACAGGCCATTCTTTTATTTTTGGTACACTTTGCATTAACTTTGCAATGTGCTGTCACTTATTTCATTAAATGCAAGTATACGGCTAAATGAATAGCCAACTTTGGTATTGAAAAAGGTGCAGCAAGCAATTGTAGAGTGTTCACATTTCACATTTTCACGTGAAGGCAAAATAGGCCATAAACGTTACCCGTGAAAGCTGTGCTCAAACAACACAACTTAACTGACTCTGACGAATTGCAATGCGATTTATTCGCAAATTTAAAAAAAAAAATGATTTTAAAATTATTTACTCCGACAGTAATTTAAAAATTACGGTCGTTACCGATTTTTAGAATATTTATTACGACAGTGATTTAGAAATCACGGTCGTTACAGAGGTTCGATATGCAAATCATATATCGAAGAAGAAGCTTCATTCTTTCTCTCTCATTATTTCAGTGACTATGTGAATTTATCTTTTGAAAGTGCTATGTGAAATGATGAGGGCATTGAACAAGATTCTTTTGAATCAATGCTATCTATTTTTAGACAGTAGGGACGCCCTGCTACAAGATGTGTGGAAGTATGGTTGGACGACAGAGATTACCATGTAGCCCACACATATGTTCTTCTTAACTGTGTAGAAGTTGCGCCATTTGTTAGGTACTAATGAATAACACATCTAAAATTATTTACTTGAGTAATACATGTGTGTATTAATTATAACGCAATATATTATCTGTATATGCAGTATTTATCACTACTAGAAATACAGTATATAGCCACGACAGTGTTCCAACGGCCGCAAACGGGGCTTTCCAACGGCTCGTTATTTTTTTAACAAGCCATTGGTAGCCGTTGTAAAGATGCCGTTTGCGGCCGTTGGAGGCCGTTGGAAATATTCGTGTAAACCTGCAGCTGGTCGAGAACAGATTTCATTCTCCTTCATTCAACAAAAATCAACAAAACTCCACCCTCTTTCTCCACTCCTCCTCTTTTCTTGCTCCCAGCCTCCCCACGCAACCGGCGGCCACTCCGACGCCATCAATCAACATTAGCGGCCTCTCCATCCAATTCCACTCCAAAATCAGGTTTTGCCTAAAACCCTAAATTTTAAAATTTTGCTAATTTTGTGTTTAATTGTTTGTTATAGTTGTATATAATGGCCTATTGATTGTTTATTATACCAAACTAAGTGCTAATTACAATTATTACCATCCAAATGTCCAAATTGTTTGTGTATATATATTATGCACATATATACATATGTTGATAATTTAGTGTAAATGCGCATTTGAGTTAGCGTTAGATTAGTTAGAATTGCTTTAAATTATTTTGTGTATGTTTTGTAAAATATTAGGCAAACATGAATTAGTCGAATATTTTACGAACATGAATTATATCTTTTAGTAATATGATCAATTTGGCCTATATGATTGCTTTAAATTATATCCTTTAAATTATTAGACAAACAAAATTTAAATCTCTTAGTGAATTTTTGGCTCCGTCTGACAAGTGTTGTATATGATCGTTGTATGAATATTCGTTTTTATTGCAAAACGGATATTCATATTCATCTGATACAATATTTGTTGGATTTGTCCCTGTATTGGACAAGTTACAAACACTATAAAGTATTTACGTTTCATAAATCATATCGTTATAAACGGTTCACAAAATTTCGACGGCATTTCCTTTTCGTTCCTTGTGTACATGCATTGTGTACGATACAAGGAACACGGGGGAAGTGCTGCCGAAATTTTGGAAAATCATTTATAATGATATGATTTAAGAAATGTAATTACTATTGTGTTTGTAATGGGAAGTAGGATAACCGACCATCATAAAAGGTACAAAAATGTAAACAAAATAGCAAGAAATATAACTTTGTATATAAACGAAAATGGATTATAAAAAACAGTAAAATCTAAAATGTGTTTATCGAATTTGATTAATAGTTTTTTTACTATCGATCATAGGTTTTACAGTAGAAAAAATGGTCAATTATTTTATTGATCGGAGCTGGATGTATCAAAGAAGAGAAATGGGAGGCTCAATAAGTACACATTTTCTTAACAGGGTAATGTGTTTGTCGAATTTGTTTTAAGTAATATTGGAAACGACGTAGAAATTCGTTGTCCATGTAGTAGGTGCAAATTGTTGAAGCATTTAGTACCGAATATGGTTAGGATTCATTTGCGCCAATATGGTTTCGTAACCAATTATTTGGTGTGGGATCGTCATGGAGAAATTATAACACGTAACGAAGAACAGTCAATAGAGGTCATTAGTGATGAAGTTAGTACGACGAATCTCATAGAACATATGGTTGAAGATGCAGCACGATCAATGTTCCCTACTGTTGAAATTAATAACGACGATGTTAACGTCGAAGAGGAACCAAATGTTGGAGTGAAAAAAATATATGATTTATTGGATGCTGCAAAGAAACCTCTTTGGAATGGATGTACTAGCGGCACTCAATTATCGGCAATTGCAGAGTACATTGCGATGAAATCAAAGTACAACTTCACAGAAGCCGGATTTACGGCTGTTGTACAAGCTGCTAAACGCCATATGCCATTAGATAATTTAATGTGCGAAAATTATTATGAAGTGAAAAAACTAATGTCATCTTTCGGTTTGCCGTATCAAAAAATCGATACATGTCTAAATGGTTGCATGTTGTTTTGGAAAGATGATGTCAGTCTTCGGAATTGTAAAATATGTAATCAAGAAAGATACAAGCCAAGGAAAAAAAGGGAAAAGAAGTTCCATACAAGCGTATGCATTATTTACCTATCACTCCTAGACTTCAAAGGTTATATGCATCATCTGTAACATCGCATCATATGAGATGGCACAGTGTGAGAACACCTGAAGAAGGTACGTTAACACACCCATCTGATGGAGAAGCATGGAAGTATTTTGATAAGAAATATCCCGATTTCGCAGCGGAGAGCCGTAACGTTAGACTAGGTTTGTGTACTGATGGATTTTCACCGTTTTCTCAGTTTGGTTCTAAATATTCATCTTGGCATATAATCAGTACACCTTACAATCTACCACCGTGGATGTGTATGAAAACTCCATATATGTTTCTCACAATTGTCATCCCTGGCCCTGATGATCCGACACAGGGTATCGATGTTTACTTACAACCGCTAATCGAAGAGTTGAAAACATTGTGGTATGAAGGAGTTGAAACATACGACGTATCGAAATTTTTTTTTCCGGATGTTCGCTTCTTTGTTATGGACTATTAGCGATTTTCCTACATATGCAATGCTTTCGGGTTGGAGTACGGTCAGTCGTTTTGCTTGTCCTTGCTGTATGGAAGAAACACGAGCATTTTCTTTACGGCATGGGAAGAAAATTTCATGGTTTGATTGTCATCGACTTTTTCTCCATATTAATCATACTTTTAGAAGAGACAAAAAAAACTTCATAGCTAATAGACATGAGACTTTACAACCACCAACGATTTGGTCAAGTGAAGATATATATGAACTTGTAAAAGATTATCCAAAGATACATGAAACCGGGCAGCAAACCGAAATCCCAGGTAAATCGACGTTTCATAATTGGTGCAAACAGAGTATATTCTGGGAGTTGCCTTATTGGAAAAATCTCTTAATCCGTCATAACATTGACGTGATGCATAACGAGAAAAACGTATTCGATAATGTGTTTAATACACTTTTGAATGTTAAGGGAAAGACTAAGGACAATCTGAAATCAAGACGTGATATAGAAGAAATATGTAATCGTCCTAAGCTTCATATGAAGCCAAATGACACTAAAAAACCCAAAGCATGTTATGAATTAGATAACAACCAAGTTAAAATACTGTTAAAATGGGTGGAAGGATTACGATTTCCTGATGGAATTTCATCTAATCTTCGTAGATGTGTCGACTATAAGAACGGAAGACTGAGTGGGATGAAAAACCATGATTGTCATGTAATGATGAAAAATTTGTTACCTGTCGCTTTCAAAGAATTGTTGCCCGTAAAAGTTTGGAAGGTTATAACAGAACTTAGTTTATTTTATAAGGAGCTTTGTTCAACTACGTTAAAAGTTGACCGTCTTCGTAAACTTGAGGTAGAAATCCCTATACTGCTCTGCAAACTGGAGAAAATATTTCCTCCAGGTTTGTTCAATGTAATGGAGCATTTACCTGTTCATCTTCCATTTGAAGCATGTCTTCGAGGTCTTGTGCAATATGGATGGATGTATCCATTCGAGAGGTATGTTGTTAATACCGAGTATGTAATTTAACTATAATTAAAAATCAATATTGATATGAAATATTTTTTATTAGGTACTTAAATCATTTAAAGAAAAAAGTGAAACAAAAAGCTCGAGTTGAAGTCGATTTGCAAATCATATATCGAAGAAGAAGCATCGTTCTTTTTCTCTCATTATTTCAATGATCGTGTGAATTTATCATTTCAAACTGTTGCGCGTAATGATGAGGCCGTTGAACAAGATTTTTCTTCTGAAGCAATGTTATCTATTTTTAAACAACATGGTCGACATGCTGGAAAATGTGTAGAAGTATGGTTAGATGATAGAGATTACCATGTAGCACACACGTATATTCTTCTTAATTGTCCAGAAGTTGCACCATTTATTAGGTAATTATCAGATTACAAGTTTTGATAAATTTAATTTAATACTGCACATGTAAATTAATAATAAAGCAATATATTGTTTTTGTTTGCAATGTTTATGAATCACAAAATCCAAACGGCGATTTAAACAAAAATTTCGCTACTTGGTTTTCAAACTACGTTTGTGATCCTACAAATAATGTGGTCGATGAAGGATTAAAACATTTAGCGTTGGGACCGAAAAGGAAAGTTAAAACGTATCCAATATTTTTCGTTAATGGATATAAATTCAACACCAAAGAATACGGTGCTGAAAAATTAACAAACAATACCGGTGTATTTGTTAAAGGTAGTGATGATCCTAATAATCATATACATGATTTTTATGGCGTGTTAACCCAGATTTTGCAATTGACATATTTTATAAGACCCGCAGAGGAAGTTTTTTTGTTTAGATGCAACTGGTTCAGCAATGTTCCAGATTCTGGTATTAACGTGCATCCAAATTATAATCTTATAAAAATAAAACATACCTCCCGTTATCAGTAGTACGATCCGTTTGTACTAGCCAAACAAGCCCTACAAGTTTATTACGCCCCTTATCCGTCTCGAAAAAGAGATAAAGCGGATCGGTGTGCGGTTTTTAAAACCAAGGCGAGATTTACATTCGATGGAAAAAATATTCCAGAAGAACAAGCCTATCAAGCAGATATCGAAGAAAATGTTGAAATCACAATTACAGACGATCAAACTGATTTTGGACAATTAAATGATGAGACAAATGTATTAGTCGAAGCATTTGAGAGTGTAGAGGAAAACGATATAGAACACGAGATCGAGTCTGAATCAGAAAACGACGAGGACTGAGTAATATCCGGTAATTTTTACAATTATATATTCACGCACACGCATCACATATATATCATCATCATCATTACATGCACCACATATCATCATCATTTTATCTATGTCTATAATTAAAAATGAAACTTTCAACAGGTATTATGTCAGGCTCTAGACGTCGTAGCTCTTCTCGCTCGGCCGGCGAGAGTAGTGGTGAGCCTCCGGCTTGACCACTTGTATATTTGCAGCCAAAGGCTGATGGAGCGTAAGTATCAAAATTAAAATGATAACAATATAAATTTGTTCATACATATATATACTTGTTTAAAGCTTTGTTTTATTTAACACAGGAGATTTGATTTGGAGCCCTCAGGAGTTGTGCTTGGCATTTCCAAGCAATCATATATGAGCAGGATGACAGATTGCTAGCCTAAGTGGAGTAGGATCCCTGACCTTGTTAGGGAGGCCATATGGCAGGATTTTCTGGTGAGTTTATACCACTTTACTATATGAATAAGTATAAATGAACAATTAGTAATGTTTTCTCTTTGTACAGGGGCAAGTGGACTTGGCGAAGGCCGATGTCGCCATGGTTCAGCGCCACTGGAATTCGAAGGTCGCCAAAAATTACAGGGAGGTAATGTCAGCTCCTAAAAAATCGGGGAAGAAACCGAACTGGATGGGCGCTTCCGTATGGGATTCTTGGATGAGTTGGTGGGAGACCGACGAGTTCAAGGTAAATCTACCAAATATATAGTTAATTATTTCACAATTAGTATAAATATAATATTCAATTTAAATTGCAGATGGAGTCGGAGAGGAACTCTGCCAATAGAAGTAGGAATCCTGTAACGCATCGTGGCAGATCCAAGTCTTTTCAGCATCACCGTGAGGACTTGGTAAATTTATCTAAACCGTTATTACATTTTGTATATTAATTAGTTCGGTAATTAGCTATGAAAAATTAAAATATATAAATTATTTATTGCAGGAAAGATCGGTTGGACGTCGTGTGTCTATGATGGAGGTATTTACCCGCACCCACGCATCAAGACAAGCATACAATGCTGGCAATATTACATATCAGTGGGATGGCGATGATAAGGCGACGATTGCATATGTATGCATATTTTAAATCTTATTTTATTAATATCGATATGTTTAAATCCTATTCTACTAATTTAACATGTAATTGTTTTTTATTTTAGGCAAAGTTTCAGGAGGCATGGGCAGAGCTGCTTTCAGAATCGGATCGCGATGAGTTGACGGTAGAGGAGGAAGATAATATTTTCGATGTTATTATGGATCCGACGCAGCGGAATAGGCGCTATGGCTATGGAAACCAAGCGGTAATCTTATAAACATTGCAATATTATATTTAATAAATTAACCTATAGATACACTATACATATGATGATTTCTAGTTGAGTTAAATCTAACATATACGCGATTTATAAATATTAGATAAGTAAAAAAGGAAAAATATACAAAGATATGTGATGAAAATGGATGAACAAAAAAATAATATAAGAATACTTTTAACACCTATGCATTGCTTAAGATCACGTCATTTACGTTTCTATATTTTAAAATATACATTGCTTAAGAAAATGATTATAATACAAATGTGAACATCTCATATTCTATTTGCAGGTTCGGGCAGCTCAAAAGGCGTGTGACAAAGCTGAAATAAAAGAGCTTAGAACCATGGTTGAGCAACTGCAAGAGCAGGACCGTCTTCGCGCTATACAAATGGAGCAGCTGAATCAACGTTTAGCGGAGTACGCGCAGAGGCATGGTTCCTTCCCTTCGTCGTCTGGTGCTTCCGGAGGTGATGATGATGCTTGAGAGGTATGATGATTATTGTCTTTGTGGTTGGTTATTGTATATATTGACTTTGAGGTGGTGAGAATTGTGTTTGATGGTTATTGTGTATGTATTGACTTTGAGGTGGTGAGGTTTAAGTGTTTGCATTGTATATATTGACTTGAATATGGAGTTGGAGTTGGTGTTGGTGAGGGTTTTGTTGTTTATGTACATATTGACTTGGAGTTTGGTTTGAAAATGTAATGTTTGATGTTGATTTTTGGTTGTTTATATTGTTTGTGGTATAATGTGTTGAATATGTGATATATATGTGAAATGGAGTGGAAATGGAATGGAAATTGATATATATTGATTGTGTGTGGCTGGAAGTTGAATGACTTGCTGTTATAAAAAAATTTCACCCAGATTAGCAACGGCTACCAACGGCTTATTGGTCAGTTTATTGCAACGGCGTCCATCGGTTAATTGCCGTTGGTAGCCGTTAGAAATACCGTTGGAATAGCCCCGTTGCTTCCATTGGAAGCCGTTGGAAAGCGTGAAGGCATTTCCAACGGCTCCCAACGGCCGCCAACGGCTTGGAGCCATTGGAATAACCTTAATCTCTTGTAGTGTATGAATCACAGCATCCAAGCGGGGATATCAGCAAAAATTTTGCTACTTGGTTTTCGAACCACGTATATGATCCGATAAATTGTGTGGTCGACGAGAGTTGAAACATCTTGCGATGGGACCAAAAAGAAAAGTCAAGGCATATCCAATATTCTTTGTCAATGGATACAAATTCAACACCAAAGAATACGGGGCTGAAAATTTATCTAATAATACCGGTGTATATATTAAAGGTAGTGATGATCCAAATTATCACATAAATGATTTTTACGACGTGTTAACTCAGGTCTTGCAATTAACATATTTCACTAGACCTGCTAAAGAAGTTTATTTGTTTAGATGCAAGTGGTTTAGTAATGTTCCAGGTTCTAGAATCAACGTGCAATAAAAATATAATATTATTGAAATAAAGCATACATCACGTTATCATAAGTACGATCCCTTTATACTAGCAAAACAGGCCCTACAAGTTTATTATGCTCTTTATCCATCTCTAAAAAAAGATAAAGCAAATTGGTCGGCGATTTTAAAACGAAGGCAAGATTTACGTTTGATGGAATAAATATTCCGAACGAACAAGCGTACCAAGTGGATATCGAGGAAAATGGCGAATTTGCAATAATAGATGATCAAACTGATGTAGGACCTCTAAATGATGAATCAAATGTATTAGTAGAAGTATTTGAGACCACAGAGGAAAACAATATAGAGTACGAGACAAAGTCTGAATCAGAAAACGACGAGGACTAATTTAATAGTATACACGTTGAAAAAAGGTAATTTATGGGAGTATTGATGTTTACATTTTTTTTATGTTACATGCGATTACTGCTGTTAAATCTTGATATGTTTACTCATAATTAAATGATATATTCTGCCATAATAAAATAATATGTATGTCACAGGTATTGTAGATGTCATTTTTTAGACGTTGGAGTTCTTCACAGACTGGTTCTCCCTCTGGGTCTTAGAGAGATAGGTCGTGGCGGTGGCGATGGCAGCGGACCTTTATAGGAGGTGCCACATACGGTAGTTAGATTACTACCGAAAGCCGATGGCTCGTAAGTATTAAATTTACTTCAACATTGTAAATATTTTGTATGATATATTAGTCATGATTTGTCAGTATCGTATTTATTGCAGGGGTTTTGAGTTTGAGCCTTCTAACATTGTGCTCAGCATATCCAAGCAGGCGTACATGAGTCGCATGTCTGCATACTGACCGAAGTGGAGTAGGATCCCGGACCATGTACGGGAGAGTATATAGCAGGACTTCCTGGTAAGTGTATAATTAGATACCATTATATATAATCACTTTACAATTTGCTGACTAAGTGTAAATGTATAACTTATATTTTTTCAACATATATACATGGTGCAGTAGACTTGCAAGAGGAGGACGTGTCCTTTTGCCAGCGCCACTGGAACTCAAAAGTGGTAAAGAATTACAGGGATACGATGTCCAGCTTAAGAAAAACCTGGAAGAAGCCACAGTGGATGGGCGCCAACGTCTGGGATGCTGGGTCGCATGGTGTGGTAGCGACGAATTCACAGTAAGAGCAATAAGATATCACCTTTATTTAGTCAGTACAAAATACATAATTTATACCTATAAAATATAATCTTAATTTTTAATTTACAGACGGAGTCGGACAGGAACTCTGCGAACAGGTAGAAAAATCCTGTCACACACCGCGGTGGCTCAAAATCATTCTAGCACCATCGTGAGGACCTGGTAAATTAATTAATTGAAATTACGAACAGTTATTACATTTTTAGTATAAATGTATATAAACAACAATAATATACATCAATGATTGCAGGAAAGAGCACAGGGGGGAGGGGGAAGGGGTCCAGTCTTGTATATGGACGTGTTTGAGCATACTCATGCCGTTAGGCAGACAGACGACGAGGGATCAGTGTCGTATGTCTGGCACGAGGATGATAGAGCGTACGCTGTACATGTAAGTATATTTTAAGTTATAAGTTATTAATAATGATCATTTTAATTAATTAATTATAAAATATTATAATAGTGTCATGTAATATTTATTTGTATTTAATTTTGCGTTGTAGGAAAAATTTATACAGGCACGTGCGTAGATGTTTGAGCATTCCGGACGGGAGCAGTTGACCACTGATGAGGAGGACGCGATCTTTGACTCTGTTATGGACCCAACCCAAAGAAACGTGTGCTACGGTTAGGACAACCAATCGGTAATTTATAAAAATTAACTACGTTGTAAAATTTGCTTGATTTTTATAAATGTTACGTAATCACTTAAACATATTTCTACTTGTTCTGTAGGCTCGGACATCACAAAGGGCTTACCAAAAGGCTCAGGACAACGTGGAGATTAATATGCTTAGACAGCAGATTGTGCAGCTGCAGGAGCAGGACCGCCTCCGAGCAATGCAAATGGAGCAGCTCAACCAGCGTTTGACCGAGTATGTGGAGCGTCATGGTTCATTCCTTTCGTCCAGTGGTTCCAGAGCCGATGATGAGTCTTGAGGTACGATTTGCAATTTTTTTATGAACATGTGGTGTTGGATGTAGTTTTGTGTATATTAACATTGAGTGATGGTGAGGTTAATTTATGGACATGTGGTGTTTGATATTGATTTGGTGGTTGATTTGTGGAGTTGATATATGGAGTTTGACGTTAGATGTACATATTGGATATAAATATTGAAGTTGGATGGCTGAAAATGATGATGGAAGATTTGTTTTGTAAATATTGGAGTTTGATGTTGGATGTAAATATGTTTGTGTTTGATATTATGATGTTTGAGTTTTATTTTATATTGATATTGATTTCAGTTCATATATGAGGCTTATATATTGATTTTGCTGAGTTATATATTGATTGTGGTATGAAAGCGAAGCAGGCAACAGGGGAAAAAATTGCCTAGATTACCGACGGTCACCGACGGCCTACAAACCGTCAATTCCGATAGCAAACGATGGTGTTTGACGACTTATTGGCCACAATTTTCGACGACAAGCGACGATTTCCAACGGCGTCATTCCGACGGCCAACGTCGGCTCCCGACGGCTTAATGGGAAATAACACGCCACGTGTACATCGAGACCGTTGGAATTTTCGTCGAAAAAGCCGTCGGAACAGCCCTCGTTATTATGCCGTCGAATCCGTCGAAAACGGACGCAAGTCGTGGTCCATATTCCGACGACATTTCCAACGGCGAGCGATGGCCGCTAGCCGTTGTAAAATGCTCTATTCCTTGTAGTGTTTGAGACTCATGCATTCATTGTTATACAAGTCAAGATGTTTAAAAGTAATGGACATGGATGATTCTAACTTCGACTGAAGTAGAATGTATCTCTGTTTTCGATAAGTAACTTATTTTCAAGTTCTATGGCTTATTCCAGTTAACACAAGACAATGGTAGAAACAACACATATATAATGGCTTACACATACACATAAAATCACAAATTATACATACTCTTTAAAATTTCACTATAACATATGAAATAGGTATACTGTGAGATACTATAAACCATTAATAGGCTATTAGAAACAATTAGAATCACTAATTGGCCCTAATTTATCAACTTATGCAAATCTAGATTTCGGGTAAAAATTAGGTTTTTCGCAAAAATAAAAGATTATACCTAAGATTGAAAGCAATAGAGTATAATTAGGCAGCCGTGGAGGATCCGAAAACTTGAATTTGAAGATTGAAAGCTTGAAATTGAGATTTAGAGGTTTTAAGTTTATTTTTTTCGTTCAGCTAAGTGAAGAAGAAAGGTCTCGGCTGAGACTTGATAATAGCGAATTTTCGACGGTTTTCGATGGCCGCCGACGGTTCATTAGAAGTCGTCGGAAAATGGCCGTCGCAAGCTTCTGTCGTTGTATCATCTTTTTCTACTAGTGAGATCTGTTGAGGTGTCTCACATTGTGTGTGGGTAATTGACGCACATTAAAAAAAAAGAATAGTCTTATATCATGAAAAATAATGAAAGTGGAGTGGTATATATATGAGTTTGGTCGCATGTAACAAAAATGGATTTGTTTTGTTGTGTTGAGCAAACTCATAAGTTGCCCCCACAAAGGGGATGTGCGGACGATCCTTGAAATTTCAACATGGTATCAGAGACGATGATAACGCCTGAGACAATGGACAATACGCAAAAGATCTGTAAATCGTGGTGGTTAACAGTGTAGACTTAAGTAGTTAGATTTAAGGTGGAGCTAGATCATGATACGTTGGATCTGGTAGAATGACAGGGAGCAGAGTCTCAATATGGTGCAGGCATCGTGTTGGCGTAGTGAAAAACACATAGATGGATGTGAGCCAAGGTGGAGATATGTTGGGGTGTCTCGCATTATGTGTGGGTAAAGACGCACATTGAAAAAGAAGAATAGTCCCACATCGTGAAAAATAATGGTGATGGAGTGGTATATATATGAGTTTGGTTGCATTTAATAATAAGAGATTCATTTTGTTAAAAAATATTGGTCAAACCCATATGCTACCTCACGTAGAGATGTGCGGACTCGATTTCAATAGATTATGTAGAAAAAATGAAAAGCGAAACAATAATTTTTGCTCAAATTTAAAAAACCGTGTAGTTCAAAGAGGTTGATTGAGAGTTTTCTTTTAGAATTTTGAGATTAGACCGCGAATTCATGAATGTGTAAATGTTATTTCACTTTCAGCACGGTAGCACTTCAAACTCGAAGGCTAATCTAGCTTGAACCTTGGTTGGATCGGGTCTGCAAAAGAGCAGTCTAGTTCACATTTATGTCCACCTAGACACGTCACATTTTGCCTAACTTTAAATGAAATTTGGTACTCATGAATAGTTGCAGATGATGCTTGATTTCTTTATGATTCTGTCCACCTAGACACGCTAGTCTAACTTGTAATTAACTGCATGGTGCAACAGCACAGTTCCTTAAGCTGAAATAATTACGAGTACGCATTTACTGCAGATGAGTATAGTTCCAGGTAATATTACTAAGTTTGGATGAAACATCAAATGTGATTTCAGATGTTATCTCCACCTCAACAAATTATGATTTATATCTAAATTTTACACATGCTGTACTTATTCATGTTATACCAACACCTTCTTCATCTATAAGGTGTAACATTTGAAACAACTCCAAAAACAATATTTATATCGTTCTAGCAAATTCATCTGCGAGGATGAACGCTGTTTCAAAAAAGACCATACTTATTTTAATATTTTTCTTTACTTGTTACCATCAAGGTGATCCATCAAACATTATTTTTCCTTCCATGTGACCATGTCATCATACAAATTTATAGAGAATATTACGATATTTGATTATTATATTTGCAGCTTTGGGCCGAAATTGTACTACATCAGACATCGTGATATTTCAACCGAAAACAGGATTAGTCATCCAAGGGAAGCCTGAGTATCAAGTTATCGTAAACAACAACTGTCGATGCCCTATGATGCGAGTACTTGTGAAATGTTATGGCCTTAAAAGTGTTACGCCGATCAACTCTATATTCATTAAACCAGTAAACGGTGAAGACTGCATCCTGAACCGGGGTCAACTAATACGTCCTGGAAAGGCAGTGATAAAATTCAAATTTGCATGGACGAAGCCTCAAGATTTTACCGTAGTAAGCGCTATCCAAGTGTCTTGTTAACCTTGAGTTTACTTTACCAAAAAAAAAAAATATTAGTTTGCAATGACCGTGTGTGTACAATTACATGAACATGCAATGCGATGTACGCATGGGCAGTTTTCTGCATGATATTTACCATGGATAGTTGTAAAACTAATTTGTATACAAATACAGTTGGAAAATGGGTTGGCAAACTCTGTTTATAAATTAAATTTTGTGTACTGTACAAACAACCGCAACAACGGAAAGAGAGAGAGAGAAAGAGAATAATATAAAAATAGGTAAAGGAAGTATCCATCAAATTTAAAACCAGTCAAAAGTACACTAAATTTGTACAATTAACCCTATTTCATCCTCCATTATCTTTCCTTTTCAAACTTGTAATCCATTCATATGAAATCCTAGAATTATCCAGTGTTAAATCGAATCAATTCAACAAAATTTATCATCTTTAATTCAAATTTCTTAATTTTTGGAATAAGATAAAATAAAATAAAAAGCCCAGTGATTTAGAAAGATGGTTTCGCCTAGTTTAAAAATGAAAGTCGTATCAGAGAACCACTTGCTATCCCAAAATCAATTGGTTATACGAAGTGTGATCACCTAGTATTCACTAAAAAAACACGCAGGTTTAGTAATGGAAAAATACATCTCAATACTTGATAGAACCTAATTTTACAAAGAATTTGCAGCAGATAGTTCCATCTCTATTTACACATGTTAGATGAATCAAAAAATTTAGTGGCGAAATGCCAATATAATTTGCGATGGATCTTCCACAGTTTATAGAAAACTTCTATTTTTCAATAATTCTACAATGAGAACATACAAATTATTTTAGTTTTTCGTTGCAAATCTGTAGTATATTGTAAGGGTTAGCAAAGGATTTTTTTGAATTATACTTCAACAGAAGATTAGAGAAAACAAAATTCATCATGAATTCGTTTTAAATATCTATGTATTTGCAATGGAATACCGATAATTTCTCAGATAGAAAATCTTAAAATAAAGTATGAAACGTTCCATCGGGAACCCATTGCAGAATGCTATGTGCTAGCAATTGATTTACCACGATTTTGTTGTAAATCTGACATGTAATGTTTTAAAATAATAATAGGAAAGGATAAAATAGCTAATGGAAATTTCCTTTAAAACTTCTTGACGAAGTTTCAATATGTCTTTACACACCCTGAGTCATCACTCCTCATATTTACTTCCCAAAACGATTGATTTCTAACGTAGTTTTCATGCATTTTTTAGCCCATGTTCCTTTACCTTGAATAACTTTCCTAAGTTATTTAATATTCAAAGCTTTATTCAATTCTTCAAGGTTTCTAAGACCAAGTCCACCCTCCTCCTTACTGTTACTAACCAATTCCCACTGTATTTTACCGTATGTACCCTTCCATAGAAAATTAAGACATAGGTGCTTCATGTGATTGATGATAGAAGAAAGTAATCTGAAACATTGCATCCAGTATTCAATGACGAGACGACTTGCAAACCGTAGGTGGTTCTACTGAAACTGGATTAAATGACAGGCCATGCTAAAGTCAGCATTGAGCTGGGCCGATCGGCAAATAGTTGGGTGAGAAGCTTAGACCGGCGAGCAAACTTGGTGCCGTTTTGAACGCGGGCCAACATGAGAGGATCAGTCATATGCGAGATGCGAAGTTGTTCTTATGCTTTGCTGAGGTGTACCGATCCTCATGCTTTGCGGGGTCGGCATGAGTAGATGAGCTGACAGGGGCCTAGCCTGGACCTGAGGTGGCGGCCGAAGGAGCCTTGTCGGCCCACCTTTGACTTTTGGCTAGCTAGAGCGGGAGACCGGTCGAGACCCGAGCTGATATAGACCGGATCGGGCCAGGCTGAGGTACTTTGAACCGGGCCAGTCAGAAGTAGATTAATTGGGTAAATTTAAAAAAAAAATCCAATTGGATTCTTATAGGGTCTATGTGGTGTAAATGTATATTAGATCCAATCTAATAAAATTTTAAATGCAATCTTATTTTGTTTAAATTGTTAAAATGGAGATTTAAATATGGTTTAAATTTGTATGTAATATGATGAATGTATCAAATACATTCATTTGTATGAAGTGTAAGTGCACTATATAAGTAGTGCATACATGTGTAAATGAAACATGTATAAATGAATTTAGAGAAGGAAAGCCTTTGGTTCTCTCTCTTAACCTATGCAACTAATAAAGAGAAGATATGACAATATATGAAGTGAAAGAAACAATTCATCGCTCTCTTTAATTGTAATAACTGATATATTAAGTGACATTTATAACTTACTAACTAAATTTACCCATGCCTTTGTTATTCACGTTTTGACTAATGAAATATATGTGTACATCTATGATAATTATAGATATATACATATGAATATAAATATAGAAAACTCATTAGTTGTTTTAAATAATTTGAAATTCAAAATTAACATTAATGGGAATTATTTCAATTAAAAAAAGGTTTGAGAATAAAATGTTACATTACTGCATAAAATCCTCTTAAAAGTTGAATTAAACTACACCTGTATATTTTCATATACACGATGATTACAATTTAATAATTTAGATCTAAACAACATATATTTGCAAACATTATAGCATATGTTATGTGAATATGTACATATATACAAATAAGTTTGATTTTAGGGTTAACAATTTCGGTTAAACTTTTTATTTAGGAATGAAACTATAGTTTATGATTTTACACGAGATTTTAAATATAGAAAACCACAAAGAATTAAAATTTGCGCTAAAGTCCATTTATTAATTTTAAATCAAAGTTTTTTAAAAAACAATGATTGAAATATTTATATTCAACTAAATTAATTTAAAAGAATAGTATATAACTTAACATATACAATTCATTTGCATTTGAGTATGTAAATGATACATAATTATATGGAAAAATTTTATTCAAAATTAATTTTCAATTTCATAAATTTTCAAAACAAAATAAAAGAAATTCGGACAAAGTAGACATGTTTAAATTTTGTATAAGAACTTACAGATCTAAACAATATAGAGAACGATAACAAGTTGTTAAAAGTAATATGAGATTAAAAACATATCAATTTATCATGAACGTATATTAAAGGGAGATGATGAACAAACATGGAGCCGAATCAAAACAATACAATAAACATGTTCAATCAAAATAAACATAATGGGGATTTAATTTACATGTGGCAAGATGATTAATTAAAACATGAGATGAATCATACAAAGTCCAATTATATCAACGATCACTACAAGAATTTTATGATTTTCCTACGCCAGTTTGGCGTAGGAATGACGTAGGAAAGTCGAGTTCCTACGCCTTCCCAACACCGAATAAAACGTCGGAAAATTGTGTGTAACAAAAAAAAATTCCAACAACCTTCCTACGTCACGCGTAACACAGTTTCCTACGTCTTTTGTTTTTCTATGCCTTTTCTACGTGATTAATTTTTCTACGTCCTTCCTACGCCAATAATTTACCTGCGCCTTTCCTATGTCATTTATTATATTCCTACACCCTACCCACGCCGTATAGTTTCCCAACGCCTTCCCAACGTCCTAAATATTCCAACGCATAATCCACGCCCTCCATCCGCGTTTTAAAAATGATTGATTTTTAATTTTTCTACGCCTTTCCTACGCCGTTTTAATTCTTTTTGGCTATATTACCGCTGCTTTTGTTTCCCACCACCACAAATCACTGCGAAAAATCATATACAACGAAATCAGCAATACACACACATACATATATGTTATCCAACATTTTGACCCGCCTATATCCGAACTGATTGGAGAAGTCAGACTTGACTGTCATCAAGGCCAGTATGTCCAGAGCGGTGATTGTGGAGTTCAAAAATAGTGTATAGATGATAATATGAAGCCGCGATCGAACAGAATTGAAGAATATGCAATGCAGAATGTTGAAAGTATGGAATATAGTTTAGTCCAGAAAATGGATCGGCTATAATCCCTCTCAACCAAAGGGATCGGTCTACTTCGGCCAAACAAGTCCAGCTCAATGGAAAACAATCGATTCTCGAGGTCCAGAAGTCCAATGCATGAAACTCTCGGAGCAAGATGTGGGGACTCTAGGGAGTCTACCCTAGGGATCGCACCCCAAAAGGAGCAAGCAAGAGGGATCGGCCTTCTTCCCTCTAAACGGATCAGCCAGAATCAGGCTACACAACATGATGCAACAAAGATTGATCAATAAGTCAAGTTCTACTAATCTAATTGGCGTGAAACTTAGAGGCTAAGTATAATACAACATGGAAAAGCTCCCATAGGGATCGCACCCCCAAACTCCTCCAAAATAGGGATCCGCCCCGATCTCTATTTCTTGGGATTTGGACCAAGCGATCCCTCATGTGGGCCTATACAGTTTTTGAGATACTTCTGCCGAATATTTAGGGAGATATTTCACCATCTTCCTCTATAAATATAGGCTTGATTGTTCATTTTTGGGATCTGGACATTACTTGTTGCTTTGCTCTTTTTTGTAACTAAGAATTTTCATCCGATCCTTATTGTACTCAGTTTACAAAGTGATTAATAAAGTCATCTCTTTAAAGTGGACGTAGGGAAACAACGTCGAACCACTATAAATTGCTATGTCTTTGTTATTTGCTTATTTCCTATTGCTTCATTGCTATATTCCCTCTATTTACATTTAATCTTCTTCATTTATTCCTCTACAAAATCTCTATTGGGTGTTTGTGTCAATCTTTGGTGCAAACATTTTAGTGCTTTCACTGAGAATTGAACTCAGCTCTATTTCGGTCCTTTTGCTGCTATTGGATTGCATAAATCTCAGGAAGATATCCAAAATTATCTTCAATTAGTTTATCCGTTCTATTCAGATTTGCAAAAGTCTAAGGAAAACTGTCAATAATGGTTAGGAACACCAGATCTATGTCTCAAAACGTAGAAGGAATCGAGAACACTAGTATCCAGCAAGGAGTCAGAGCAATCTACTAGCAGATGTTAATGCTACCGATCCAGTTGATGTCCAGAATCCGGCCGATTCCATCACAAGGGCTGATTTTCAGAATCTGATGAGAGAGCTATTTGGATAGCCGCTGACAGTTGAACCAGCAGATTCAAGCTAATATCGATCTAATGAATCAATTCAGGGAGCAACAGCGTGGGAAAACTAGCAGAAAGCAACCCCTTATTCTGTATCGGAGATTTCTAGTTCATCAGATGACTATCACAGACGCAGACGTCGCAGAACTGACGAATATCACGCAGAAGCATCTGGACATCAACAAGAAAACCTACCTGGGTTGCTAGGATTGATCGGCGCCGATCCCTCCTCCAAAGGAGGAAATTTGCCTCCTCCCGGTTGGGCACAAGCTGGAGTCGCCGCTGTTGATTTGGATGCTGGAGTTTAGGTGGATGTAGTCCAGTTACCTCCCCGGAATGACGATGAATTAAATGCACGTGTTATGCATCGAGAGGATGTTGAGCAAAAAAGGCATGGAACGGCCCATAGACATCGACCGGATGATTCACGTGAGGTGGAGCATGACTACCTCTTGGCTCCAACTATTCAAACACCTGACTTGTCGGCTATGGTTAGACAACTAGTAAGGGAGAGCCAAGACTTGACCAATGATGATTGGGGGATCTCGAGAAGCCATACCCAGTTCATCGACAATATCCTACACTACAACAAAATTTGGTTTTGACCGCAATGATTCTCAGCGTTCTAATCATAAACGCAGTCAAAGTGATTTAGACGAAAAGAAAATCACGTCCAAACGCTGTATGATGTATCAAGCAAATTTATAAGGCAGACTCTAATGAAATTATATGGCGGTCTTTCCTTTCATTTTTGTGGCCAAATATTTTTACTATTATCTCTTCTTCTCGTTTCCAAAGGCAAAATGGTAACGAAACCCTAGAACGATTCTCGTCGATGCCAACCTCCTAAAAAGTAATCATTCGACCTCCTCCTCCGTGTTGGACTCATTTCTTCACTCAATCAAAACTTCCCTCTAAGCAATCGTTCGGCCTCCTGAAGCAATCGTTCAGCCTCCTTCTCCTTACTAGATGGAATCATTAAGTCGTTTATTTTCAACCATGCGGATCTACTCAATTTTCAGGTCAATAACTTTTTTTTAATTCGTCATGATTTATCATTTTTGCAATTTTCTGGTCAATTTTCAAGTCAACATTAAATTCGCCATGGAATCCACGGATTTGGCCAATTGTCCGAAGTTACGACTTCATCAAAACTCTTTATCCTGCCCTAACATTCATCAAATTATTCAAATTAATTTCACGTAATCTTATGCACCAATCCCGCATCTTCACTTAAGTTATTTTCTGATGCAGCCTCGCATGGATCCAGAGTTGGAGTCAAACACCGATGCTGCAGCCTGATGCAATTTCCTGATTATAGAGTTCAGATCTGTGTTCTTCTGAATCTGTTGCTCGCTGTCTTCGCTTGAGAGATGCAACCGTGCCCTTTTCCTGGTCTAAAATTTGAGATACTTGTTTGCTTGATTATTCCTATGAGATGTCGACGGCTTGTTGTTTGAATTGTTATTGGTAGGAGACGTTCGACAATGATGTGCGGTGCTGATGAACTTGTCTCATCCGTTGATGGTGCTTTGGCCGAAGTTGTTCTAATAGGTGAGCTTCAGATCTGATTATTGCATTTTTTGTAAATGATGAGAGTATGAATCTATCGAATAATAATGGTAATTGTCGTGTTTGGATTCTCAGATCAGTCTGTTGTTGTATATAAATTTTTTTACTTCATTTATTTTCCATAATCCCAAACTAGACTTTGTAAACTAATTCACAAATTATAAATTTAAATTAATAAAGGCATTACTTTCCAATTTTTTATTTTACAATATTTGACTCCAATGTTCTTCCATAATTCCAAATTGTACCATGTGTATCAATTCACATGGTATAACATTTAAATTAATTAACACAGTATCCTTCAATTTTTATTATTACCATTTATCGATGAATTCACTTAAGTTGCCTTTAAAAAAAATCCAAACTTAACGTGTAAATTAATCATGTGGTTGCAAGCACATGAACTATACTTGCCACTAATGCCAATCTATAAAAGCATAAAGTATAGATTTTGAGAAAATGAAATGGTTTTGATGGATTGAGCTTTGCTAATTATAGAATATATTACATAATTCATGTATTGTCCCGGTAATAGCTAAGTGTCATTAAATTTTTCTTGCTAAAAGTTCAATGTTTAATTTTAAAATTAGTGAGGATCATTGTTGTCAAAAATTTTAAAATCTTATGATTTAAATCCCGATTCAAATCCGGTCTTCCCTTTACGATTCGATTTACAATTCGATTCGAACTTAGTTAATCCACAACTAAAAACACATTCAACTCATACTGATATATTTAATATACTTATTCAGATTCAAAATTCCTATTATAATGTTTTTAAAACAAAATAAAAATGGAATCGGAGAGAAAATTAAGTTTTTAAGTTCATTTGTAGAAGTTCAAACATAAAAATCAACTTTAAAGCGCATACACACCTTAAAATGTGGATATTTTGAATCTACGATTTACGATTTGAATCTCATTTCGATTTGAAATTTAAACTTTTCCATTTACGATTTAAATCCCAAGTTGAAAACCTTGGTGAGGATGATGACCACTGTCATTCAAGATGGTATACGCGATTTAGTTTAGTGTTTGTATGATGAGTCCAATTTATAATCTCACATTATGGTGTATAAAGCAAACTATGAAATAAAAATGAAATAAGAGAGAAAAATTAATTTCTAAATTTAGTTGTAAAGTCAAAACATCTAAATCAGTTTCAAATTATGTAGAAACCTTAAAAATAAATCAAAGATTAGTGTTTTCATTCATTTAAAACTTTTTATGTTATTCCTTGAAATTAAAAGCTATTGCACTAGCCATTTAAACTCTAGTTGTCTGATGTTCATTTTATTCATACATAAGTTTTATATTTAACACTTTTGGTAATTAATATAATTATGGAACAAACATTAATGTAGTCTAAAACAAGATACACACACTCTGAGTATTTCTAGAGGATTTGGATGGTCATGGAGATACTTAACAACCATCATTGAAGTAGTAGAAACTGTTTCACAGCCTGAGTATATTAGTGCAATTATCAAGTCAATGATTTTCTCATTGTTTAATTTTATCTTTCCTTCTTCATTAGTTTTTAGAAAGCAATCAAGCATGTTGTCATTGCTTAAACTTGCACAATATCTTCTCTCGTTAATCAACTCTGTTAGCAAGGTCATAATTTTCTTTCTTGCCTGAAACAATGTATGTATATATAAAAATCCATTAATGAATAACTGTGGTTATCACTGGTTTTATCTCTTGATTGTACACAGTCCAAATGAGTGTGAGTCATTAATTAGCATAGCAGTATATCATTATCATGCAATTTCATGCATGCTTTCTTCTTGGTTATCATTTGTTTAAATAAGGCATTTTACACTCCAACAGTTCATCCAATAAGAGCACATGCATTCATGCATAGGCCAAGTGAGTGTGAATCATTGATTAGCATAGTAGTATACCATTGTTATGCAATTTCATGCATAAAATGATTTTAAGAAGAAGATGTAAATGATTTTATTGCTGTATGCTTTTATTATACAGAGCTACAAAAGTAACAATACAACAGCCATATGTGCTCTATTTATACACAGCAGATATACTTGCTTATTGGGCTAGAGATGTAGCTCACGGCCCATATCTGAAAGCATAACAGAATAATATACACGTCAATCCTATTTGTATCGGTTCATTTTACACCCCTCTCAAACCTAGCTCTCCTGCTAGGGTTTGCTGTCTTCTTCAAAAAGAAAATGCGCCGCCACCAAAAAATCACGAAGGATAATTCAGATCTGATACAAAGTTGAGTTCTTTCCTTCTTCGCTTGAGTGACCATGCGGGTTTAGCTGGCTTGAGTATATTTTGTGAGACGTTCTTGCAAAATATTCTTGCTGCCTTCAGATTGAAATAGAAATCAAGTTCCAAGTTATTCGAAATTGTGAGATCTGAGCAAAGTATTCTTGCCGCCTTCAGATTGGAATAGAAATCAAGTTCCAAGTTGTTCGTACTTGTGAGATCTGGTTATAGAGGGATGAAAGTTGATCCTTTGTTTGGTAAAGGAGTCTATAAAAAACATGCTGCTGAAGTACGAAATTGATGAACAGTTATTGTTCTGCTTGAGATGCTTGCTGCCTTTTTGACACAGAGTAGTAGGAAACGTCATGTTTCGCCCGACTTTCAAGATCTTTGACCCTGAGCTTTTCTCTGAAACGAGTGAAGTTCATCTTTGATAGTGGCTTTGTTAGGATATCGACAACTTGTTCATGAACAAAATACAAGTCTAGTTCCATGCGTTTAGTTCTGGAGTGTAGAACTGGGTTAGCAGTGAGTGACACTGTGCTAAGATTATCACACCATATTGTAGTTTTGCTATCAGTTTTGATTTGTAATTCACTCAGTAATGACTCTATCCACATTGTTTCTGCCACGACATTAGCCACACTTCTGTATTCTGCTTCTGTACTAGATCTGGATACAGTTGTTTGTTTTTTTAGCACCATGAAATTGGATTTTTGCCTAAGTAAATACAATGTCCACTTGTTGATCTTCTGTCATCTACCCAGTCTGCATCTGCATATCCAGTAATATTAATGGTTTTGTATGCCTCAATAGTTAGCCCATAATTTAATGTTCCTTTAATGTATCTTAATATTCTTTTGACTGCTCTCCAATGCTCATCTGTTGGGCATTGCATGAATCGACTCACTTTATTTACATTGAAAGAAATTTCTGGTCTGGTGATTGTTTCATATTGAAGTGCACCTACTATACTCCTGTATTGGCTGTCATTTGTGATCATTTCTCCTTTAGTCTTTGATAAATGAGCATTGGTTATCATGGTTGTTGAGATTGGATTTGATTGATCCATTTTAGCTCTAATAAGAATTTCACTGATATATTTCTTCTGACTGAGGTGAATCGGAGATTTTGAGGGTCTTTTTACTTCAATTCCTAGAAAGTAGCTTAGACACCCAAGGTCTTTGATTGAGAATTCTTTGTTTAAATGTTGAATAAGACTATTGATTTCCAGATCATCACTGCCTATAATAATAAAATCATCAACGTAAATTAGTATATAAGTAATAGTACCAGAATTAAATTTTGTAAAAAGAGAGTTGTCTGATTTTGTGCAGTTGTATCCCAGTTTGAATAGTCTTTAATTTTTCAAACCAAACCCTTGGAGCCTGTTTGAGACCATAAATTGCTTTATTCAATTTGCATACGAGTTTTTCATTTCCCTTTTTCATGAATCGATAGGGTTGCTCCATATAAACCTCTTCCTGCAAAACACCATTTAAGAATGCATTATTTACATCTAGTTGCTTTATATTCCAATTTCTATATAAGGCAATACTGAGAACAATTCTAAAAGTGGAGGGTTTCACAACTGGAGAGAATGTTTCAGTAAAATCAAAACCATTTTGTTGTGAATATCCCTTTGCCACACTAATCTTGCCTTATATTTTGAAATTGACCCATTAGCATTTCTTTTTTATTTGTATGTCCATTTACAGCCTACTATATTTTTATCAGTAGGTTGAGGAACAAGATTCCAAGTCTTGTTCTTCATGAGAGCTTCATATTCTTCATTCATTGCTGCTTTCCATTTGTCACTTTGCATAGCTTGACTGTATGTGCTTGGTTCTTCATTTTCTAGAACTGTATTATATAGCTTTGGTTTGAATATACCATCTTTTCCCATTGTGATCATATGATGTCTAGTTATTTCAGGAATTTGTTAATGGTCATTGTTATTTAATTCTGTCTCTTGTGACTCATTAGGTGATTATGAATCACCTAATGTGTGACTTGAGCTTTCCTGCATTTGATTGTCCGACTGTTGCATTTGAGATAATGTGTTAGATAATTCGGTTTGTCCATGACCTGGTTCTGAAGAGAGAATTGTGTGTTGTGGACTTTCATTTCCTTGAGCTTCCTCTTCAGGAATATGAGCTGCTTTGTCAATTATCACAGGTATAGATACTAGAGAATACTTAGCATTGTAAACCTTCTGAGAAGTTTTAATTACCAAGCTGCTAAAAGGGAACACTTGTTCATTAAAAACAACATGACTAGAAATGAACATTCTACCATTACTGGATAAACACCTGTAACCTTTTTGATTTGCTGCATAACCTAAAAATGTGCATGGTGATGACTTGTAACTTAGTTTGTGAGAATTATATGGTCTGAGATAAGGAAAGCATAGACAACCAAATACTTTTAAACTGTGATAGTCAGGCTTGATATTATACAGAATTTCCAATGGAAACTTTAGTTTTAGGACTTTTTAGGCAATCTGTCAATTAGAAAAACTACAGTAGCAAAAGCATCAGGCCAAAACTTGAGTGGTAGTGATGCATTTGCCAGCAGTGTTAAACTTGTTTCCACTATATGTCTATGCCTTCTTTCAATTAGACCATTTTGTTCTGAAGTATAAGGACAAGTTGTCCTATGTATGATACCTTTTTCCTGAAAGAATTTCCTCAAGGGTGAAAATTCTGCTCCATTATCCGTCTGTAGTATTTATAGTTGGCAGTTTGTTTGCTTTTCTGCCTGCACTATAAATTGTTGAACTGCATTGCATGTTTCAGATTTTGTTCTCAAAAAATATATCCACACATATCTTGAATAGGCATCAACAAAGGAAATATAATATTTATACCCATAGTCAGTTGATATGGGTGCTGGACCCCATAAGTCAGTTGCAACTAGTTCTAATGGTTTGTTGTAACTGACTTTGGAGTCCACAAATGGTAATTTGTGGCTTTTACCCATTTGACAATAGGTACAGATATATGGAGTTGAAATATTGTTAAAAGAGATACTATTTTCATTCAACACTTGTTTAACAATATTTACATGAGGATGTCCAAGCTTACAATGCCAAATGTCAAAACTCTTACAGTCATTCAAAGTTTTGATTTCAGAGTTATTACACCATTTTTATTTACATCCAGATGTTCTTGAATTAGCAACATTGAAAGTATACAGTCCCTTAACTTCTCTACCCTGTAAGAGAATATCTTTTGTTAGAATATCTCTAAACAGTATCTTGGAAAAAATTCAAAGAACACATTATTATCTTTGGCAAATTGAGATACACTTAATAATTTTTTCTTGACAGATGGTACTCTTAATAAGTTATGCAAGTATTTCTTTCCTGTTATAAATGCACTTCCAGTATGAGAAATTTTCACAGACTTACCATTGCCCATAAGTATTGATTGTGTACCTTTATATTCCTTGTTGCCGAGATTTAAGTTTCCCAAGTTGCCAGTGACATGATTTGTTGCCCCAGAGTCAGGATACCAACTGTTATCATGAATGTCTTCAACTTTTGCATTGTCATTGTTGTTGCAGTCACTTTGACCTTTGATTTCTTGTTGAGCACTTATCATATTAGCACTGGGATTATAGTTTCTTGCACTGTTGTTATTTTGCTGAGATGGCGTGTAATTAATGTCAAATCTAAAGTAGCATTTACTAGCAGTATGGCCTATCCTATCACAAATCCGACATCTGGGTCTGTTGTTTCCACTGTTATTGTACCATCTTCCACCTCTTCCTCTTGATCTAAAGGACTGACCACCCCTCTGATTGGTATATTGTTGATTTCTATTGTTAGGTGCTTTTTCTTGACTCTTGATTTTGTTGTTGGTGATGAAATTCAGAGACATGTCTGATATAGTTGATTTCTTTTGTTCTAGTCTACCCTCATGAGCTAGAAGTGTAGAATGAACATATTGAATTGATGGTAGAATTTCCTTTGATGATATAACAGCTACTACTGATTCATATTCATTATCTAACCCTCCAAGAATTGACAGAACATGCTCAGTGTCACTCACTTTATGTCCTGCAGAAGATAAGTGATCACATAAGGTTTTCACCTTTACAAGATAGTCTCTCATTGACTGATTTTCCTTTTTAACATTTTGCAATTGTCTCTTGTAGTACATAATCTTGGCTGCTGACTGAGTACTAAAGATCTGTTCTATTGTGGACCAGATCTCATGTGAGGAATTGCACCCAATTAACTGTGGAAGTAGATTAGCACTTATAGATGATATTAGCCAAGAACTGACTAAGCTGTCTTGTCTTTGATGTATTATGAATTCTTGATTACTAATGAGTTTTCCATCCTTGTCTGCAGTATACTTTGGTGGTATGATTATAGTACCTTGGACATATTGATCCAGGCCATATGCTTTGATTGCAGTTTCAACTTGAAACTTCCAAAGCAAGAAGTTGGTTTCATCAAGTTGGATAGACAGCAACTAACTTTGAGGCTTGATAATCTCTTTCAACAGTTCTTGAGTGGGATTGAATCTGGCACTGGTGTGGGTGCTGGAGGAGGCAGAGATGTCTTGTTCTCCTTCAGTCATTGATTCAGAAATCAAGAAGGGTAACTAAGAAAAAAAAGAATTACTGTAAAGCAAAAGAACTGAGCAGCCAGGAAGTTCTTGATTGATTACGGAAATCTAATAGAAGTTCCTAGGCAAGGCACAACAAAGAGTTTGGTCTATAATCTTGAGGCAGGTATGTAAAAGAAAACTGAGATGATGGGAAATATTGTATTTCCCAGATGATTCAGAGAAGATGATGTTTGATCTTGATATGATGATGCTAGATCTGATCTCGATCAAAATAGAAAATTGATGATGATGAGAGTTCTTTTGATTCTTAGATGATTCAAAAAAAAATGCAGCCTGATCTTGATATGATGACTATAGATCCGATCTTGATTAATGGCATGGCATTTTGCTGTTAGGCATGAATGGCTCTGATACCATAAAATGATTTTAAGAAGAAGATGTAAATGATTTTATTGCTGTATGCTTTTATTATACCGAGCTACAAAAGTAACAATACAGCAGCCATATGTGCTCTATTTATACACAGCAGATATACTTGCTTATTGGGCTAGAGATGTAGCTCATGGCCCATATTTGAAAGCATAGCAGAATAATATACACGGCAATCCTATTTGTATCGGTTCATTTTACGCATGCTCGCTTCTTGGTTATCATTTGTTTAAACAAGGTATTTTACACTCAGGAAATTATTGTCAAGGACAAAATTTCTCAGCATTTTAGCCTCAAGGACAGACCTTCAGTATTTTAGCCTAAAGGACAACTTTATTTAGGTATTAGTTTTTAAATTTTTAGGTATCAGTTTTTAGTTATTGGTAGCAGTTTTTAGGTATCAGTTTTTAGTTCGGTAGCAGTTTTGGAAAAATGTTTGTCCTTTTGAATAATTTTGAAAAAATGTTTGTCCTTATGAATAATTTTTAGGAGAATGTTTGTCCTTGTGGATAAAATATTGAGGTCGTGTCCTTGAGGCTAAAAATATACAAATTTTTGTCCTTTAAATTAATTCCCCCTTTTACACTCTAACAAGTCATCCAAAAAGAGCACATGCATTCACACACAAATATTGACTACTTAATTAACAATCATTTGACAAACGAAGTAAAACAAAGATATCTTTACCAGCTTTATACAATTTACTCGCAGAGAATATGAAATGCCTTTACCTCTTTATAACAAACCAAATTCATGATGGTATTTAATTAAATATGCATTAAATTCATAGTAGTATTCCCACCCTAACTTAAATAACAGTATATAATTTACGTCCACATTTTTACATCAAAATTGCAGTACATTGAAATGAGTGAATGTATCCCTAAAATCCCTTTCTATTATAATACGCTTATCTTGTACCCTTGTACAAGATTTTCGCTCATGTTTGAATACATGATGTGCAAAACTACATGATAATGACAACTCTATCATACTTTGGTAACATTTTTTGAAGTAATGGGTAAAATTAATGTTTGTATGTAGAAGAATAACTGGTTCCTCTATCACATAATTTGGTACCATATCAACAAATGTTTCCTTTTCTTTTACCTTAGGTTTGTATGTAGAAGAACAATGTAATTTGAATAGCAAATAGTCTCCTTTTTCCCAGTCCATAACATTATAAGTTGTATAGAATTGATTATTGAACTAAAATTGCTGCATTATTTTTCTTTTTTCCTTTTTAAAGGTAATGCAAAAATGTAGCAACAATCATTTTCAACCAGATGCATTGGCACATGAAATTGTCTACATCATTCATTTGTTATGTCTGAAGGTAGACTCCTTGATTAGCTGTTATTTAATTGATCGTGCTGTTATGACCTTTACATATGTATGCATATACCACCAACATAATATTGAAAATACTTGCTTCATATTTTCATATTTTAAGTTTTTCCTTGTTTATATCATAATTTTTCTTGTTCCATACAAAGATTGGACAGCTATCCAAAGGTGATAGTGTATTTATCACTCATATGTTACAAGCTAGGTTGATTAATGTAATCTCATTGGATTGAAAAGAGCTAAATAGTGATGGTTTTATGGTTAATTTAATGTGAGTTCATTTGGTTGATTTACTATTATGGTTGAATTGACAAGAGCTAAATAACATTGGTTTTAAATGTTTTTGTATTCCCTTTCTTTTTTTAAAGAAATTTAATATACCATCACTATGCTAATTTTCATGTGAAGTTATAAATGAAAGAACAAACTTAAAATAGTACTGAGATACAACGAAGATATGGTGATCAATTACTTATACACATGCACATATATATACCTCCATTTGTTGGATTAAAATTATATTATGGGCACATATGTTAAAGTGTATAATGCTATTAAAAATTAAGGTATAAAACATTAAGCGGTATTTACAATTTAATGAGGGGCTAAATTGTAAATAAGAAATAACTAATTTTGTCCGTTATTTAAACGGTTGTGGTCCCCAGAAAACAGTACGTTCTTTGTTTTCTTCTTCCCCATCAGAAGAAAAACATCGACATTAAGGATAAACTGCTTTTTTGGAAGATTGCAAACCCATATACAATTGAATCAATGGACTCCGGTACGCTTCCGCTAATCTTCGTTTGTTTGTGGTTTTAGTCTCTCTTGAATTGATTAGGGCTAAATTGAATTAACAACAACTGGTATCAGAGCAACCCTAAATTGATTCTTGAGAATTTGCAGTAGTATTTGATATCGGCTGTTTGAAAATGTTATTGCGTCATTGAATAGCCTGAAACGCCTATGGATAGCCTAAAATATATTACATTGATATAATTGAGAAAAGAATATCAATGCGCCATCTTCACATACAATTTTGGTATTGATGACAGACTATCATGTTAGATTTTGTTTTATTCACACCATTGCTATTTCTCTGTCATTGTCCTATAAAAGCTGCCATGGTTACTTGTTTCATTACATAAATAAAGTATTGACTAAAACATTAGTTTCTTGTATGGACCTAAAGAGTATCGTACAATGCAAAGAACTGTCAATTTTTTTTTTCTTTTAATCTTCCAGAAGCCAGCAATAACAATTGTTTTATTAGACAAAATTGCATGCTACAGTGAGGCATTGCCTCATGTACAAACTGAATCAATACATTTTGCCAGTTTTTATGTTGATAATTAGGCAAGCTTTGTAATGACGACTGTTGCTTTGTCAGTTTGGAAGGAGCTTTAGCAATACATTGTTTAGACATAATCTATATCAAAGATGCAGTCTTCATGTCAGCATTTATATATATATATATATTTTGGATGGTTGTCATTTTAAGTTGAACTCCAGAAGTAACTGTGGCTGCTTATTGATTTATACTAGGTCTACGATAGCTATATACGCAAAAATGACTTGGTATATTAGACCACCTAACATATAATATTTGGTGTTGCTAAAGTATATTCAAATTTGGTTTCCATGGAAATTTGGTGTTTTAAATAGATTAATTGAAGCAAAATATCACCAAAGTGATCACTTTTGTGTGTAGATTAATCAAAATATCAAAATAATTGTGTGTATGTAATTCATGCATTCATTAACGAACCCAAAGGTGAATTATTATTTGGCAGAATTTCATGCATACCCGTGGTGATAAATGTGTGACAATTATAAGGTGTTTTATGGAAGCAATGTGTTAGTCCAAAGACTGCATATTGTTTGACATAATTTATTGTCAATGTTTGACCGCTACAACAAGAGTACCGTTTACAGTTAATATTACTGTCCAAAGACTTGATATTAATGATGTGTTTGGTATCTTGACATGTGATTAACCATTATTTGAATTTCTTGTTTTATATGAATTCTTATATGAGCATGTTATTTACATAATTATACCGTTCTTTTTTTCAGCTGTTGCTACTGTATCTGCTAACCTTAATTCAGTACCGGTCCTTAATGGTAATAACTTTAAGGACTGGAAGGAGAACATATTAATTGTTCTTGGTTGCATGGATCGGGACTTTGCATTAAGGATGGATCGGCCTGCTTCTCTTACAAATGCTAGTACCTCCGAGGAAAGGAGAATTTTTAAGAAATGGGACCGTTCAAATCGCATGAGTCTTATGATCATTAAACGGGGCATACCTGAGGCTTTTAGGGGTGCGGTATCCGAAGAGATTACCCATGCCACAGATTTCCTTGCTGAAATTGAGAAACGCTTTGCCAAAAGCGATAAGGCGGAAACAAGTACTCTTTTGCAGAAACTTATTTCCATGAGGTTCAAAGGCAAGGAAAACATAAGGGAGTACATTATGGAAATGTCTCACATTGCTTCAAAATTGAAGGCACTAAAGCTTGAGCTTTCGGATGACTTGCTTATGCATTTAGTGCTTATCTCACTTCCTCCACAATTCAGTCAATTTAAGGTCAGTTATAACTGTCAAAAGGAGAAGTGGACTCTTAATGAGCTCATTTCATATTGTGTGCAAGAGGAAGAAAGATTGAAGCAAGATAAGACTGAGAGTGCTCATTTGGCAAGCACCTCTAAAGGTAAGGGTAAGAAAAGGAAATTTAACAATGAAGCTGCTAAGGATTCAGATCAAAAGAAACAACAAAAGGAAAAGGATGGCTGTTTCTTTTGTCACAAGCCTGGACATATGAAGAAAGAATGTACCAAATATCACACATGGCGTGCAAAGAAAGGTACATTTGTTACTTTGGTCTGTTCTGAGATTAATTTATCTTCAGTACCTAGAAACACTTGGTGGATAGATTCTGGTGCTACTACTCACATAAGTGTTTCTATGCAGGGTTGCCTGAGCTACCGAAAGCCAAGTGATGGTGAAAGACACATCTTTGTGGGCGATGGACAGTCGGTAGAAGTAGAAGCAATTGGACATTTTAGATTGTTGTTAGAAACTGGTTTTTATTTGGATTTAAAAGATACTTTTGTTGTACCGTCATTTAGATGGAATTTGGTTTCAGTTTCTATGTTGGACAAATTTGGATATTGTTGTTCATTTGGAAACAATCAGTTTACTTTGTCTTTGAATTCAAATATTGTTGGAACTGGTTATTTAAATGCTTATGACAATCTTTATTTATTGGAAACAGTTGCATCTTATAATGAAACCTTGCATGTAGATTCATGTGGTACTAAACGTAAATTAAATAAGGAAAATTCAGCATCCTTGTGGCATAAGCGCTTAGGTCATATCTCAAAAGGTAGAGTTGAGCGCTTAGTGTCTAATGGCATTTTAGAATCTCTTGACTTCACAAATTTTGATGTTTGTGTAGATTGTATCAAGGGAAAACAGACCAAAAGTAAAAGATTGGGTGCCAATAGATCTTCAGACGTCTTAGAATTAATTCATACAGATATTTGTGGACCTTTCCCTACGGCATCTTGGAATGGTCAACAATATTTCATATCATTCATAGACGATTACTCACGTTATGGGTACCTATATCTCATTCATGAAAAGTCGCAATCATTGGATGTGTTCAAAGCTTATAAAGTTGAAGTTGAAAATCAACTCAACAAAAGAATTAAAAGTGTCAGATCTGATCATGGTGGTGAGTACTATGGTCGATATGATGGCTCAGGTGAACAATGTCCAGGACCGTTTGCTAGATTCCTAGAGGAATGCGGTATTGTCCCACAGTACACCATGCCAGGATCACCTAGCATGAATGGTGTTGTTGAAAGACTAAACCGAACTCTTAAGGATATGGTAAGGAGTATGATTGCTCATTCCACCTTACCCGAGTCTCTCTGGGGAGAAGCATTAAAGACAGCAGCTTATATTCTCAATAGAGTACCAACTAAAGCGGCTGCAAAAACACCTTATGAGCTTTGGACGGGTCGAAAGCCTAGTCTAAAGCACTTTCATATTTGGGGATGTCTAGCTGAGGCAAGGCCTTATAGGCCACATGAAAAGAAGCTGGATTCCAAAACAGTGAGCAGCTACTTTATTGGCTATTCTGAGCATTCTAGGGGCTATAAGTTTTATGATCCCATTGCTAAGAATATTTTTGAGATGGGAAATGCAGTATTCTTTGAGGATATTGAGTTTGGGGGGAGAAATAAAGTTAAAAACATTTCTTTTGAGGAGGAATTGGATTCAAACTCAGTTCCTATTATAACTTTTGACAATGTTATACAGTTGCCTACACCTATCATTGATCAAGAAGTAAATCCGGAACCTCAACAAGACAATGTTATACAACCCCTTATTCAAAATGAAGCTATTGTTCCAGAAGAACAAACTCAAAAACCTCAAGAACCAGTGCCATTAAGGAGGTCCATGAGAGAAAGGAGAAATGCTATTTCAGATGATTATATTGTATTTCTCCAAGAACAAGAGAACGACAATGGAATGATGGAAGATGATCCAATCAACTTTCACCATGCCTTGAAATGTTCTAACTCTAAAAAATGGATAGATGCCATGAATGAAGAGTATAAGTCTATGCAAGACAATAAAGTTTGGGAACTTGTCCCATTACCAGAAGGTGCAAAACCAATTGGTTGTAAATGGATATTTAAAACCAAGAGGGATGCAAAGGGTAATGTAGAGAGGTATAAGGCACGTCTTGTAGCAAAAGGCTATACTCAAAAGGAAGGTATCGATTTTATAGAGACTTTCTCTCCAGTTTCATCGAAAGACTCTTTTAGAACAATTATGGCACTTGTTGCTCATTTCGATCTTGAGTTACATCAGATGGATGTTAAGACGACGTTTCTCAATGGAGACATTGATGAGACAATTTATATGGTACAACCAGAAAACTTTGTGTCGGGAGATCCAAAGAATATGGTTTGCAAATTAACAAAATCCGTCTATGGACTTAAGCAAGCTTCTCGTCAATGGTACCACAAATTCCATCAAGTAATCATCTCGTTCGGTTTTGAGACAAATATTGTTGATGATTGTGTGTATCACAAGTTCAGTGGGAGTAAACATATATTCCTGGTTCTATATGTCGATGACATTTTGCTTGCCACTAATGATATAGGTTTATTGCACGAAACCAAGAAATTTCTATCAAAACATTTTGAGATGAAAGATCTTGGTGATGCCTCTTTTGTATTAGGTATCCAAATACTTCGAGATCGTTCTCGGGGTATTCTTGGGTTTATCACAAAAGAGCTAGATTGACAAAGTACTTAAAAGGTTTGGCATGCAAGATTGCAGACCGGGAGATACCCCTGTTGCTAAAGGAGATAAATTCAGTCTTAGTCAGTGCCCTAAAAGCAATCTTGAAATTCAAGAAATGCAAAAGATTCCCTATGCTTCAGCTGTTGGGAGTCTAATGTATGCTCAAGTATGTACACGCCCAGATATTGCATACATTGTTGGGATGTTAGGCAGATACTTAAGCAACCCTGGTATAGACCATTGGAAAGCAGCCAAGAGGGTTATGAGGTATCTTCAGAGAACAAAAGATTACATGTTCACTTATAGAAGATCAGATCATTTGGAGGTCGTAGGGTATTCTGATTCTGATTTTGCTGGATGCCAAGATAGCAGAAAGTCTACATCAGGCTATATTTATCTGTTGGCTGGAGGAGCTATATCCTAGAAAAGTGTAAAGCAAACACTTGTTACTGCTTCCACTATGGAAGCAGAATTTGTAGCATGTTATGAGGCATCAAATCATGGAATATGGCTACGCAACTTTGTCACTGGGCTGCGCATTTTGAAGAATGTAGAAAGACCACTAAAGTTATATTGTGATAATAAGTCAGCAGTACTATATTCTAACAATAATAGAAGCTCAACTAAGTCAAAGCATATTGACATAAAATACTTAGCTGTGAAAGAAAGAGTGCAGAGTGGACATATATCTATAGAGCATATTGGAACAAACTTCATGATAGCGGATCCGCTCACAAAAGGTTTACCACCCAAGGTCTTTCATGAGCACATTGCTCATATGGGTGTTGTATTGCTTGAGGATGTTATGGTTTAGTGGGAGTTTGTATTATATATGTTATATATATATTTACTTTAAGACATTTATGTGTTTAACTTTCTGATCAGAAGTAAAGTATTCAGTTCGTTTACTCTGTTTACTATTTTGATTCTGACCTCACTTAAGATTAAGGAGGACCAATTGAAAACATATTGATCTATGTCATTTAACTATATATATGTGTGTGATCATTGATGGGTTTATTCATGATTAATGTGACAAAGACCACTGTGATCCTATATAAATATGGTTAATGGACAAGATTGTTAAAGGTTACCTTTATTTTATAGCAAATTTTGAGCTCATAAGGTTGTACATTTATAAGGAAACATATGTTGCCCAAGTGGGAGATTGTTGGATTAAAATTATATTATGGGCACATATGTTAAAGTGTATAATGCTATTAAAAATTAAGGTATAAAACATTAAGCGGTATTTACAATTTAACGAGGGGCTAAATTGTAAATAAGAAATAACTAATTTTTGTCCGTTATTTAAACGGTTGTGGTCCCCAGAAAACAGTACGTTCTTTATTTTCTTCTTCCCCATCAGAAGAAAAACATCGACATTAAGGATAAACTGCTTTTCTGGAAGATTGCAAACCCATATACAATTGAATCAATGGACTCCGGTACGCTTCCGCTAATCTTTGTTTGTTTGTGGTTTTAGTCTCTCTTGAATTGATTAGGGCTAAATTGAATTAACAACACCATTGTCCTCCATATCACATATTCGGTAACAGAACCGACCGATGAACTTGTTTGGTCGGTTAGTTATTTTTATAATTATTTCAAAACATTGAAAGAAGAATATTGCAACAGGCAGTAATATATTGCTACCTACCTTTCATATTTATTGAATACATTCATGTTATACCAAAGTCAAAATCTATAGTGGAAGTTTTGGAATGCACTGTAACAATACATTTTTGAGTACAAAAACATATGGTGCTGTATTTAATGAAGATTATTCCTTTCACTTGCATCTATATATTTGCTTTTATGCCTTGTATTCAGTTACTCTAGTCTTGTTTGCATGGGTTGCATGGCTACATCAAAGGTTTGTTCTTAGTAGAGTTTTGCTGCTATTTTCATGTACTTTATATAAGAGTCTTCTCCCTAAGAATAGACAAATAAGACAAATTTTAATTGTATTTTCTATATAAACACACTGTATCATACTTGTATATTAAAGAAGATTTTTTGTTTTTCAAAAGTATTTACGAATTATACTTGTGAACTGTATTCAACCGAGAAACTGATTTTAACTCTCTTTTTTTATAGTTATTGTTATAGCTATTTATCTAGTTTCTTTAACCATATATTAATTCTTACAGTGGTTAGTTTGGAGGGAAGCTCATTTGCAGCGCACTCAACAAGGTATTATTTTGAGGTCAACTTATATTTGAACTTTCAAACTCCAAATTTTACTCCCTACATCTCTAGTATGACATGAGTCAAGTTAACAAATGTCTTGGTGCAAGTGTTTCATAAACTCTTCCTTCATATTTTTGTTTGTTTGCAAATTCACATACATATATTAGTTAAAGTAGTATAGTATACGTTTCATGTAATGCTAATGGATAATTAGTGAGTTGAAGCTAGCCAGAAAAAATGTACACTTCTGCAAGTAATGCCCGATGGTAACTGCTACATGAGAAGGCTACAACATGATACAAAAGCAAGGAATGACTTAGAGAACAGGCATGAGGCACAAGGCAAGATCACTTAGAGAATAGGCTATGAGAGAACAACTGATTTATTTTCATAAGCATCTGAAGCCTGTTTTTCTAACCCTTGATTAATGAATATTAGACTACTTGAATTTGCTATTGAAGTATGATTATACACCTATTCAAACATCTAAGACTCTAAGATTTATCAAATAATAATTTGCAAGTACTGGCCAAATTATGCTATAGATCTAGTCATATTCACTTTACGGAGATGACTATCAATATGTTTCAAGAGTATAGTATTCACCTTTTTATTTTTTTCTGAACTTTTGTAGCTGTGACAAGGTGTAAATATTTCTAAAAATTCTAGGCCTTTAAGTGAATAAATCTTCCTAAGAATGGACATACATATGTTTCTATTTTCTTTTTTTTACAAAGATATAAGGTTCTTTTCTTGAAAATGCTCCCAATCTCTTAGCATGGAAATCCAACATTTTGACATTTGTTTGCTTTCCTGTGACAGTATATATCATATCACTCATATTCTTAGGCATGCTGATTGCCATATCAGTTAGAGGTTTCTTGACGAACCCATGAAGGCAGTCACTGTAAGCGCTGCCATAGTTCTCATCACAGAAATGACCGAACTGGCTTTTATAATTACTACACCTTTTCTCTTTGCACAGTTCTTTTCAGTTTCAAGAGTTGCTAGTGGGTCATTCACCAATGTTGTACTATGCTTGTTAGAGATTATGGAATGTACTTTGTTTCATCTGTCCTTCTAATAAAAAAGAATTTAGCTACCGGATACATGTAAGTTTGAACTACTTTAAGAGATTCCTACCAGTGTCAATGATGGTATAATCTTGAATATGACCATGAGGCATAATCAATTGGACCATGATGAAACATGGTTAATTTTTGACATATATGTTGAATAAAGAACAAACTTATAAAAAATTTAACATTGTGTTGTAATTATACTTTTAGTCAGCGTTCGGAGCAGCTAATAAAGAGTTAGAGATATGCGCTTTCTTCCAATCCCTTCAATTAGGTAATTGCATCCTTTTGTTCTTCTATCCGTTTATGAATGAATTTAATTTCTCATTATTTTTCTCATTTTGATTTTCTAAGTACCGTAGAGAGTGAGTGTATGCGAGTATAGATGTGCGCGTGCATGTACACAAACATAATATTTCTATTTTCATTATGTAAGCTAAGGATAAAAAATGCACAGGTTGATAGTTCGAACTACAACATGATCGGTATAAAAATTAAACTAAATTAATTAAGATTTATAATAATTCACTAAATTAACCATTTTTTATAGAAATTAACTAAGTTTATGCATGAAAATATATACTATTATAAATTATATTATACAGATTATATACCTTTGTAATTATACACGTTTATATTATACAAATTATATATATATATATTAAATTATGTATGAATTAATTATGCTATGTATGAATACCATGTGAATTACGTATGAATCAATATAAATAATAATCATCATAATATCTTGATAAACTTATTAAACCATAGCATGCAAACTTACTATAGAAATGAATTATATATTAATTAATATATAATAAATTATTATACATATATATAATATACAAGTATATGAATAAATATAAATTACATATTTATATGTAAATCATATAAACTATATATTTAAATTGTACATACATACATACATACATACATACATATATTATAAATAGTAGTAGTAATAGTAATAGGAGAAGTAATAATAATATCTTGATAAACTTAACCAAAGCCTGAAAACTTATTATAGAATTATATGTTTTAATTAATATAAATTATATATGAATTAATATATAAAAAATAATATTATAATTGTATATAATAAGTATATGAATTAATACAAAATATGTATATAATAAATAAATATTATATGAACGATGTATATATATATAGTCTTATATACAAACAGTAACAGTAGCAGGAGTAATTAGTAATAGTGGTAATAATAATAATGTCGTGATAAACTTATAAAACCCGAGAATATAAACATACCATAGAATTATACGTATGAAAATAATACAAAATTATATATGAATTATTATATAATAAATTATAATATTTTTTTTAAATGGATTAATATATATATATATATAATATAAATAACACTTTTCATTTGTTCCAGACTGCATTTCATCGTGTTGTTGGTGCTCGCGTCAACTATGTCCAAACTATATTCATTGTATTTTTGATTTATTTTGCTAATTTTTGAACTTTTACTTTACAGGTAGATAGATATCTTTGATGCAAAAAAGTGCCGCAGCAAGTTATGGAGCCGAAGTTACTTTTTAATGCCAGAATTATAGTTTGGTTTTTATGTATTACTACTTTTGGTTATTAGTTGCTACTTCTTCTATATTGTTTATTAAATATTATAGCCATATTATATATGATTTGATGTAAGAATATTGCGTATTTTGATTATGTAATGTTATAGGTGGATTATGAGATGTGGGATTAATATAATATGTTGATTATGTAATGTGTGATTAATATAATATGTTGATTATGAAATGTGCATGTTGATTTAACCGTGCCGGTACATAAATGTGACTGATGTGTATAGAAGTGGAACCCGTAGAAGGGAAAATGCAGAAACAGTAAACGATAGCGTTTGAGAAATGCTGTGTAAACTTTCAATGCGTTTTAAAAATGCTGTGGTACATTTCAACAACATTTCAGAACTGTTGTAAAAGGGTTCTTAACAATGAAAAAATGCAGTAAAAAGAACATTCACAACAACATGTAAAACGCTATAAATAAATATCATGGCATTTGGTAACCGCCGTTAAATATATTTGATAACGCTAAGAAAAGTTTTTAGCTCATAAGCATATACGCTATAAAATGTATTAATGATATTCATCAAACGCGATAAGAAATTACTTTTTACAGCGTTTACTCTATTGCTATGGTATGTTCCTAACCTATAATGGCATGTTGTTACACAGCGTAGTTAAAAACGCTATTAAAGCATTTTATAGCAGTTTTTAAACGCTGTTAAATGTCCAGTTTATTGTAGTGCTACATGCGGATTATCCAAGGAGGTTCAACATGCCGTCAATGTTTGCCTATGAGGGAAAACCGACCCCCAGCAGCATATCATGAGATATGAATGGCTGATGGATTCCGCACGAGCTAATAATGCCAAAAAATGCATATGCTTTCCTATTACTATCTCTGGCATAGCGACAGAGTGGTTTACGAGATTACCCCTATGGTCATTCTCTAGATTTGACGATTTGGCAATAAAATTTGTGGAGCAGTTTCGTATGCATGCAACTCGCCTCAAAGATGTAATGTCTCTATCAAGCATGATCCAAGCTTTGGAAGAATCGTTGAAAGAATATTTATAGAGGTTTCATACAGCCGTCATGGAAGTCAGTAATACAAATGACCATTCAATATTGATGGAGCTAACAAGAGGGATTGACCCAAAATCTGACTTTGGCGATTCGTTAGTTGGCAAACCACCGCAACGTTGGAGTGTTTCTATGCAAAAGCAGCTCAATATTTGAGGAAAGTGGAAGCTAGATGCTCTATGAAGAAGAATGTTATGGGACTAAGTGGAGAGGGAGTGTAGAGTAACATTGGGGTTAAACAATTTAGGGAAAGTTTAGGAAAAGTTCAAGTAAATGTCCAAAATAAACTGAATTAGCAAAAGAAAGGCAGTGATAGGAACCGTGAGCGAAAGATGGATTCTAGAAGAGGGAAGTCAAGGGTTCCAATGTATGATACCTGCACACCACTGAATACATCACTAGACAATGTCTACTTGTCTGCCTGTAACACCATGCAGTATAGAAAGCCACCTTCGAAAGAATCAACGGAGAAGCAAAAGCAGACTGGAAAATATTACTGGTTCCACAAATGCTATGGTCATAAGATGAATGAATGTAGGAATCTCCAGGATGTTATCGAGAAACTGATTCGGGAAAGGAAACTACAGCAGTTTGTTAAAGCCCGACAGGACGGCGAGTAGGGGACATCCGACCCCAACCGAGGACAACGTCGCACATGGCTGAGGAGCCTGCGTGGAATGGTAGAAGATTTGTGATCAATACAATATTCGGAGGACCGCATCTAGCTAGTAAGAGATGGCACGAGATGGAGCGCTATGCTAGCGCGATCAAGCATACAAACTTTGAGTGTTGTTCAAGTACAGAAGATAGGGCTCCGAAAAAACTGCAACATACAATGGTAGATGACATTGTATTTAGAAACAGAGATGTAGATAAGGTGGAGGCACCGACGATCGACCTAATGGTCATTTCGGCCATGATCGGCCCCACCTTAGTGAGGAGGATCTTGGTTGACTGTGTTAGTTCCGTGAATATAATTTTCAAAAAGGCTTACAATCAGATGAGGATGGAAGCCAAGACTTGAAACCGTTTAAAGCCCGCATTCATGGCTTCAACAGTGCTGCGGCCGAAGCTATCAGTTATGTCGAATTGTCCATGGAGTTGGGAGAAGGTGACCGCCGGAGAGTGCGGATGTTGCCATCTGTTGTCTTGTATGTTGATTCTCCATACAATGATTTTTTGGGTCGACCAAAGCTAGCTGAATTTTGAGCAGCTCTTACCCCGTGGTGTTTAACTTTGAAGTTCCCAACTGATAATAGTGTTGGAGTTGTGCATGGTGATCAGGCGACCAGACGTGCCTGCTATGTGGCTGAATTGAGGGACGCTCAACGAAAGGAGAAATGTAAGGGTATGGACAAGTCTCTCTATATCCATGTCACCGAAGATTGACAACCAACGCTTGGGCCTTGGCTCGGACGCCACAGTTGGTTCTATAAAGACATAGATCAAAGGGATAACGAGGAGGAGCCCAGAGAGACCAAGGCTGCACCGATTGAGCTGACGATTGACATCACGATCAGCCATGACGACCCGTCACGGGTCTTATAGATCGGATCACAGTTCAGCCCCCCGATGATGAAAGAACTTGCTGGTTTTCTCCGAGCGAACCTTGATGTGTTTGCTTGGACTCATTCTGATATATGTGGGATCTCGTCTGCCATTGCAAGCCATGCATTAAACATCGACCCGAGGTATGTCCCAATGAAACAAAAATGGCATGACATGGATCCTGAGAGATCTGTCGCCCTTAAAGAGGAGGTCAATTGGCTCAAAAGCGATGGGTTTTTTCGCGATGCCCTCTAACCAAAATGGGCATCTAATCCTATACTTGTAAGAAAGGCGAATGGAAAGTGACAGACATGTGTTGACTATTCGGATTTAAACAAAGCATGCCTGAAAGATAGTTTTCACCTTTCGAGAATTGACTAGCTAGTGGACTCTACCGCAGGACACGAGTTGCTATCTTTCATAAATGTGTACTCTGGATATAATCAAATCCCGATGCATATTCCAAACCAGAAGCACACTAGCTTCATTACCTATGTTGGATTGTATTGCTACGTGGTAATGCTATTCAGATTGAAGAATGTGGGAGCAACTTATCAGCGCTTGGTCAACTGAATGCTTAAAGATCAGATTGGAAAGACGATGAAGGTATACGTGGATGATATGCTCATAAAGTCATGATGATCAAGCGACCACATCAGAGACTTAGCAGAAATGTTCGATATCCTTCGATATTACAAAATGAAGATCAATCCTGTAACAACCCGGAATTTTCGAACCCGAAAATTCCAAATAGTTAGGAGAAAAAGAAAAGAGATAGAAGAAGAAACAGAACAAGACACAAATTCTCACATTCGCAGCAGATCAAAATACAATATCAAATAATAATATCAGTTATACAAAGAAAACTATATTTGTTAATTACATTTTAATACATCAGAGTTACAACATTCACAAATATACTAGACAGTTACAATTAACATGTCTCAGACAGCTATAATATATCACAGCGGAATACACTCCATACGTTCTTGTCATCCAGCTCGCCTCTTGAGCTCCAGAACGTCCTTACCTGAAATTTGTAATACTCGGTCTGACCCGAGCATTACATCAAAGTAACACCCGGGTCAGGCTGGAAACCAGCGTGAGTAAACCCATAATATGAAATACCAAGCTATATAACTAAGGTGAATTACCAGGGTAACTCGTACTTTTCTACGAGTTCTAATCTTATTTAAGTCAATCATTTATCTCGAAACAATATCCAGGAATCATTATCAGTTTTTAAATATCCATGATACTTAGCTTATTTCATTCCAGCCTGTTTGCTTCCAAACTCACATTTATAAAGAATCGAAGTGGTTTCGGGTATTTACTAATACCCGACCCCGGTCTCTTCGAATCCAATGCCATCTTAACCAAAGTTATTCAAGTGAATACAATTCAATTTTTAATACAGGGTAACATATTTGCACAGCAATTCATCATCAGTAGATAACACGCATTATCCCAGTTCAACCCAAACATATCATCACAGTACATTACAAGTTATCAGACTAGATATTTAACTAATCATCCAACACAATTCAATCATCCATAAACAAGATCAATTTATCATCACTCTTAATTAATTAAGTTTAATCACCAAATAAATTGAATTAATTACCTTTAGATCCTGCTTAAATAATATTAATTCATTTATTATTATTTTAATTAATTAATTAATCACCCTTTAATTATTCACATAAATTAATTTACCTTTAATTGCTTACATAAATTAATTATCCTTTGATTAATTATTCTTAATTACTTTCATTAAGTAATTATTTTTAAGTAATTAACTTTCATAAAAAAAAATTAACTTAGATTTTAAAAGTTAATTAACAATTAAAACATCTTTTATTAATTAACTTATTAATATTAATAAGTTTATTTAAAATAAACTTTCAAAATAAAGGTTATATGTATCTCATTAACCACTTAATTCCATTACTAAGTTTAAAATAAACTTTAAAACAAAGGTTATACATATCTTAAATACCTTTAAACTTAGCTAATATAAAATAATTTATTTAAAACCTTTTAACCAATTCAACACTTGAATAAACACTTAACATTTACAAAAGAATTGGTCTTAACAATTTATTTCAAAATAAAACTTGATTTGTTTAAAGTTTAAAACTGTATTATATTAAAAGCTACAGACCCGAGACACATCCCAAATTCCCCGAGAAAAATTCTAAATTACTCGAGTCCAACCCGAGCAATATGCTTCCACACTTTCCTTCGAGTATACATCTTCTTCCCCAAACCCAATTCTAATGATGCACCATTGATACAGGTGCACGTGCACACTTGACTGTCGTGTTTCCGATCATCATCACTGATGCCAACAAGTCGCGTACGACTTACTCCATCGATCCCGACCATCTACCCTACCCAATTTATCGCGAAAGCGAAAACGACCTACTGGAACTAAACTGGTCAGAAACCACTGACCAAAATCCACCTCGTCTTGACGACTCTGACCAACAGCACCACCGAAACTCCGCCCATAGGTTCGCTGAAGACCACACTTCGTTTTCCCCCACGATCGGTTAACTCCGGTGCCCTGTCAACGGCGCTACATCTCGATATTCCACCTCAACCATCATCAGTGATAAAACCCTAAATCGAAGATCTCCGACCGCCATGGTGGTCGTAAAATCCAGCGATTAATTTTGCCGTGGCCCCCAACCTTCCATCCTGCTTCAGCAATGATCGTTATCACCAAAAACTTCGCCGATCATCAGAGATCGATCAAAACCCACTCCACGTTTAACTCGCAATTTCTCCCTTATTACTCATCAAAAATTCCTGATTTCATTTTTAAAATTCATGGTTTTCAATTTCAAATCAAGTTATATTCTTAAAACTTTTCATTATTAAAATTGAATTTTTTTGATAAAATCAAGCTTTTACTGTAATTTATCTCCCAGTGGAAAACTGCCTACAAACCTTACTTGAAACTATTTTTAAAAATTGAATCTGACAATTACAAACACTTTTCTTTCAAAGATCATAACATAAAAGTATTTATGTAGGGAGATTTGGATTTCTGAATTTGAATAAGCTGGTTAAAATCAAACGGATCTCAGTTTTATACATACACAAAGACACATATATATGAATATACAAAGAGATTTCAGCTATTTCACCAGATTTCATTCATGCAACTCATTTACAATATTGGCTTAAGAGATTTCACATGCATCAGAGATAAACAGATGAAGTTTGTAGATTAAAAGTTTACTCACAGTTTAACTTTAGAACAGAGAACAATTTTCCTTTTTGATATAAAATGTTCATTACTAAAATTTTCCAATTTTAAAATATTCACTCAATAAATATACTTGAAACTATTTTTAAAATTGGTATTACAGAATTATAATCACTTTTCATTTAGAGATTGAAACCTAAATTCATTTAGATGGACTGGTTTGAATTTTTAAACAGGTTTAAGCCTGTAAATGTTTAGAACAGAGAACTTATGTATGTTCTCTGACATGCACAGGAATTCTTTACATATATATCTACTTATATTTGCTTACATGTAAACACACTATGATTTTATTTCAATCATCATCACAAACAACCAGTCATATTTCAAATTTTAAAGTAGTTTACTCACCTTACTAAAAGAACAGAGAAGCCTGGAAATGCTTGAATTTGCAACTGAAAACTTGGTTTTGATCTTTTAACTTTGAAAACTGGAAATGTGCTTTGATTTACATCAGGTTGAAAAAGTGGTTGCTTGATTCCTGTTGTATCTTTGCTTTACATTTGAGTTGAACTTGAATTTGCTTGAATCAGGTTGCAAAAAATCTTGGCAGAACAGAGAAGCCTGAAATACTTCTGCCCTTGAACAGAAAATTCGAGTTTCCCTTGATTTTTGATTTGCTTACTGATCTGGATTTGCCTTTAAACTGATTTGATCTTGCTTGCTGATGATTATAATTGATTTCTTGAAATGATTTTGCTTGAAGATGTTTACAGGTTTGGTACATTTTTTTTTCTGATTTAAACGTGGCTGCAGTTTGCTTTCTTAGAAAAATGAGAGAAAAAAAAATGAAAGAAGAATAAGAAGTATTGTTATATAGATTTAGTCTTTGATTTATTAAAATTTAAAGAAATAAAATAAAAATGTGACACTTGTCACTAAACTCTTTTGATAACTTAACACATGTTATTTAGAGTGTTTATATGTTAACACATATATCTCTCATGCATAATTATATATTTTTTTTATTAAATAAAGCTTTTTAATTTATTTTACTAATAACTAAATACATATATTAATTATATAAATGGAAATCTTTTAAAAGAAATGAAATAAAACAAACTATATTTATACAAAAATCATTTACACATACCTTTAAATTCAAAATATATATATTAAGATATATATATCATCCTTTTGAAATCCAAATATAAGTTCAAACCAATTATTAAATAAAATTTTAAAATCAATCTTAAAATCAATTTGATATATATATTTAAACATCCATCACATTAATTTGAAGTAAGTACTCTATTTAAAAATCTATATTCACTCACACATATATATACAATATACAATACATTTTTATTATTTGAATATAACAATTTTGCCAAATTTAATTAATTTATTAAAGGAGATTATCATATTTAATTTCTTTGAAATTCCCGGGATATCACATTCCTCCCCCCTTTGAATCTTTTCGTCCTCGAAAAGGAACGAAGCAAGAATTTTATTACCATATTGATTATTAGTTAAATTATTCCTTAGACATCTTAACTCTTAACTCTTTTTATTTAAATATTTCAAAACATTTTAGAAAAATTTACATAATATTATAAAAATACTTTAAAATCTATATAATATTACAAAAAAAAAATAGTTTTTATAAAAATACTTTTATAACTCGATGTTTCAACAAGTCCATCCTTGTTCTCACAGAAATTCGGTCATACGTTGATCAGACGTAGGACTGAAAATCTATAAGGACTTAGCAAACCCGTTTTCAACACCCAGTGAAAATACTTGGAAAATAATTTATGAAAATATAGAAAACATTTTTTTTTTTTGAAAATAGAGGAAATATCTTTGGTGAGAATGCTCTGGAAATCATCACCCCCATCCATGGTCACAGTTACATCACGGGTTACGTTGCCATCGCAGCAAAAGTCCATGTAACTGATAACAGCATGGAACCCACAACAGATCGCAGTTACATCCCAGGGTTACGTTGCCGTCGCAGCAAAAGTCCATGTAACTGTTGGCTCTCAGCGGCACACACGATTTCGCTGTCAAAATGAAACTTCTCCAACATAGGTCGCAGTCTACCGATATAAAATCAAACGCAGACTGTTGGCTCTCAGCGGCACAAACGACTTTCGCTATGTTACCATAGTGTCACAGTCTACCGATATAAAATCAAACGTAGACAGTTGGCTCTCAGCGGCACACATGACTTTCGCTATGGTCTGCAGTAGATCGCAGTGACATTGAGTTAAATTGTTGTCACAGCATAACTCAAATGCCTCTGTGGGCACCAGCCCCTCGACTTTCGCTACACAAATAATCCTCAGGAACTAGTTTTGTCCGGACTCCTCACAGGATCAACTTTAGAAACCCCCCTTGGGGCTCAAGGCAGTACCACCCAGTGGTACTCCTGAGAAGTTCATTTCAAGGAAGCGCCTTTTTCCCCAGAGCTATTCTCAAAACACTTTATACTATATACTTATAGTATCTTCAAATCATAACCTTTATGATTTATCAAAATCTCCTTTACACAAAATCGATTACCAAAATCGATAATTCTCAAACTAGGCTTTTCAAAATCCAAAATTGATTTTTCAAAAATCAAAAGCCTTTTCCAAATTATATAGGTTCCCAAAACCTTTTCCAAAATCATTCTCATAAAATGCTTTATATATATATAGATATAGATATATATAACTTTGAAAATCTTTGGATCATTTCAAACTTGTATAAAACCTCTTTTATACTTCAATTATTTCAAAACCCTTTTTATTAGCAATAGATTCAACAAGGGAAGATTTACCTTATATAACAAGGATATATAACTTTATTTTATTCTAAATCAAATATTCACATTTGATAAATCTTTTATAAAGTTATTAACCATATTTCTTTTCAAAATCCATTTTACAGTTCTTATCCACAAATCTTCAATATCAATTTCATTCAAATCCGTACGATGTACACATATCATCCGTACGCTATATCAATTTGATCGCTCACTCGATCACACAATTTCACTTCCGAACTAGTATCGTCCACCCGACTTTCTAGTGCGGACTCAGATCTGGTTTCTTGATCAGAAACCATCATTCTCCTTGCATAGTCACAACTATGATAGAGAATATCTAGAACCAATCAAAAAACCCATATCCAGGTTCGCCGTCGAAAATCGAGCGAAAAATCCCAACTCGGATCGATAATACTATCTCGAAATTCTATGTTCGAATCTGGATCAAATCACTATGCGAATAGAATAATATACGTATATCCTACGTATTTATCTTTATTGGTTATTAGCCAAATCAATTTTCTTTTCTATTCACATTTCCTTTAATTCATTCACTTATTCTCAATTGCTTCCATTTCCAATTGAGTTATTACTTCAATTACAAACAGTTTGAACTCTGACCAATTTAAATTTAAAAATAGCTTGAAAAAGTTTAAAATAGATAAGTAGTTGAAAAATAGTTATTAGTTTGTAAAATAGCTGTAAAATAGTTAAGTAGGTATAAAATAGTTAGATAATTGCAAAATAGTTTTTAAAATAGTGATTAGATATAAGTAACTGAAAAATAATAATTAGTTTATAAAACAGTTTCAAAATAGTTAAATAGTTCCTAAATAATTGTAAAATAAGTATAAAATAGTTTAGAGTTTAAGAAGAAAGATTGTATAGTAAATAGTTTGGAAAAATATATTTGTACTAAAACAATTTATTTTGAAAATAAACCAGAGTCAAACTGTTCAATTCTCATCAATTCAATTTAAATTTCCACCTCCATTTAAATTAACTCAATTCCAATTTAAATAACTTCAATTTCCATTGAAATTTATTTAACCTCAATTCAAGTTGAATTAATCCTCTATTTCTTTCCTAATTCAAATCAAATTCAATTTGAACTAATTCAAATCTCAATTTAAAACTATCTCGAATTATATAAATTCGAGTTAAAATTTTTAAATGTTGATTTAATTCCTTAAGTCAAATTAACCCTTTTTTTTAAAATCAAATCAACTTTTATTTTTAATTTAATAACTTAAATCTTTAAACCATTTAATTCTGAAGTCAAATTTCAAAATTCTATTTTAAAATTATCTTTACTTAACTTATTACAAAGTTCAAATAAGAATTCAAAAAAAATTTAATCTTCAGATTCTAATTTATTATCCATTTCAATTTCCAGATCTCAAACCCATTTTGAGATCACTCATAACTCCAATTTAAATTAACCATTTAACTACCCAAGTTAAATTTAAATTTCATCTTGAAATTTCCAATTCAAGTTGTTCATTCTAAACTCATTTAACTTCCTTAAGTTAAATTAAATTTACTTAATCCAGTCAACTCTACAAAATTTGAATTCCCATTCAAATTTTAAACTTCAGATTAATAATCTTTCCCTTTTTAAGTTTAAAAACTTAATTCACTTAGGGTTTTCACATCACATTCCAATTTAAAACTCAACACTAAGTGTTTATTTCAAATCATCATTGGTATTATGTATATTTCTCATATATACATTTTCTTTATACACCAAGTTATACTTTAAATTTTTAAACCACCTTTGGTTTTAATTCAAAAAAAACTTCTTTAAAACAATTTCAAGTTTTCTGGATTTAGATTTAAAATTTCATAATTTTAAATTATCTTCAATTCCAATTTATAAGTTATACTCACTTAAATGTTTACTTCCCTAAAACATATCTTTTTTCTTAATCATTAACAACATTCATTATTAAACACAACTACCATTTATGATAATAACCAAGGTTATCATATCTGGAAACCAATTTATTATTATCTTTATTCTGATAACACTTCTACAATTCAATATTTTAATTTCAGTTTGGATCCATTTCAAACTTATCTTCATTCAATTTCAATTTGGTTGTATTACTATTACCACTTAATTCTCATTATTTTATTTAATTTTAATGATTCAACAACCAATTTCTTTAATATTTATTAAAAAAAATATTGCTTTATATATCAAATATAATCTTATATAAAAATCATTTGAAATCTTTATATATGAAAATAACAATTACGCTCTCATATATATATATATATATACACTCAACTCGTTCTAGGGTACCATTGACCCTATCCTTAACGAGTAATCCCAACAGAGCCAAGGTTCTCGCTTAACCTTCGCTCTGATACCAAGTGTAACAACCCGGAATTTTCGAACCCGAAAATTCCAAATAGTTAGGAGAAAAAGAAAAGAGATAGAAGAAGAAACAGAACAAGACACAAATTCTCACATTCGCAGCGGATCAAAATACAATATCAAATAATAATATCAGTTATACAAAGAAAACTATATTTGTTAATTACATTTTAATACATCAGAGTTACAACATTCACAAATATACTAGACAGTTACAATTAACATGTCTCAGACAGCTATAATATATCACAGCGGAATACACTCCATACGTTCTTGTCATCCAGCTCGCCTCTTGAGCTCCAGAACGTCCTTACCTGAAATTTGTAATACTCGGTCTGACCCGAGCATTACATCAAAGTAACACCCGGGTCAGGCTGGAAACCAGCGTGAGTAAACCCATAATATGAAATACCAAGCTATATAACTAAGGTGAATTACCAGGGTAACTCGTACTTTTCTACGAGTTCTAATCTTATTTAAGTCAATCATTTATCTCGAAACAATATCCAGGAATCATTATCAGTTTTTAAATATCCATGATACTTAGCTTATTTCATTCCAGCCTGTTTGCTTCCAAACTCACATTTATAAAGAATCGAAGTGGTTTCGGGTATTTACTAATACCCGACCCCGGTCTCTTCGAATCCAATGCCATCTTAACCAAAGTTATTCAAGTGAATACAATTCAATTTTTAATACAGGGTAACATATTTGCACAGCAATTCATCATCAGTAGATAACACACATTATCCCAGTTCAACCCAAACATATCATCACAGTACATTACAAGTTATCAGACTAGATATTTAACTAATCATCCAACACAATTCAATCATCCATAAACAAGATCAATTTATCATCACTCTTAATTAATTAAGTTTAATCACCAAATAAATTGAATTAATTACCTTTAGATCCTGCTTAAATAATATTAATTCATTTATTATTATTTTAATTAATTAATTAATCACCCTTTAATTATTCACATAAATTAATTTACCTTTAATTGCTTACATAAATTAATTATCCTTTGATTAATTATTCTTAATTACTTTCATTAAGTAATTATTTTTAAGTAATTAACTTTCATAAAAAAAAATTAACTTAGATTTTAAAAGTTAATTAACAATTAAAACATCTTTTATTAATTAACTTATTAATATTAATAAGTTTATTTAAAATAAACTTTCAAAATAAAGGTTATATGTATCTCATTAACCACTTAATTCCATTACTAAGTTTAAAATAAACTTTAAAACAAAGGTTATACATATCTTAAATACCTTTAAACTTAGCTAATATAAAATAATTTATTTAAAACCTTTTAACCAATTCAACACTTGAATAAACACTTAACATTTACAAAAGAATTGGTCTTAACAATTTATTTCAAAATAAAACTTGATTTGTTTAAAGTTTAAAACTGTATTATATTAAAAGCTACAGACCCGAGACACATCCCAAATTCCCCGAGAAAAATTCTAAATTACTCGAGTCCAACCCGAGCAATATGCTTCCACACTTTCCTTCGAGTATACATCTTCTTCCCCAAACCCAATTCTAATGATGCACCATTGATACAGGTGCACGTGCACACTTGACTGTCGTGTTTCCGATCATCATCACTGATGCCAACAAGTCGCGTACGACTTACTCCATCGATCCCGACCATCTACCCTACCCAATTTATCGCGAAAGCGAAAACGACCTACTGGAACTAAACTGGTCAGAAACCACTGACCAAAATCCACCTCGTCTTGACGACTCTGACCAACAGCACCACCGAAACTCCGCCCATAGGTTCGCTGAAGACCACACTTCGTTTTCCCCCACGATCGGTTAACTCCGGTGCCCTGTCAACGGCGCTACATCTCGATATTCCACCTCAACCATCATCAGTGATAAAACCCTAAATCGAAGATCTCCGACCGCCATGGTGGTCGTAAAATCCAGCGATTAATTTTGCCGTGGCCCCCAACCTTCCATCCTGCTTCAGCAATGATCGTTATCACCAAAAACTTCGCCGATCATCAGAGATCGATCAAAACCCACTCCACGTTTAACTCGCAATTTCTCCCTTATTACTCATCAAAAATTCCTGATTTCATTTTTAAAATTCATGGTTTTCAATTTCAAATCAAGTTATATTCTTAAAACTTTTCATTATTAAAATTGATTTTTTTTGATAAAATCAAGCTTTTACTGTAATTTATCTCCCAGTGGAAAACTGCCTACAAACCTTACTTGAAACTATTTTTAAAAATTGAATCTGACAATTACAAACACTTTTCTTTCAAAGATCATAACATAAAAGTATTTATGTAGGGAGATTTGGATTTCTGAATTTGAATAAGCTGGTTAAAATCAAACAGATCTCAGTTTTATACATACACAAAGACACATATATATGAATATACAAAGAGATTTCAGCTATTTCACCAGATTTCATTCATGCAACTCATTTACAATATTGGCTTAAGAGATTTCACATGCATCAGAGATAAACAGATGAAGTTTGTAGATTAAAAGTTTACTCACAGTTTAACTTTAGAACAGAGAACAATTTTCCTTTTTGATATAAAATGTTCATTACTAAAATTTTCCAATTTTAAAATATTCACTCAATAAATATACTTGAAACTATTTTTAAAATTGGTATTACAGAATTATAATCACTTTTCATTTAGAGATTGAAACCTAAATTCATTTAGATGGACTGGTTTGAATTTTTAAACAGGTTTAAGCCTGTAAATGTTTAGAACAGAGAACTTATGTATGTTCTCTGACATGCACAGGAATTCTTTACATATATATCTACTTATATTTGCTTACATGTAAACACACTATGATTTTATTTCAATCATCATCACAAACAACCAGTCATATTTCAAATTTTAAAGTAGTTTACTCACCTTACTAAAAGAACAGAGAAGCCTGGAAATGCTTGAATTTGCAACTGAAAACTTGGTTTTGATCTTTTAACTTTGAAAACTGGAAATGTGCTTTGATTTACATCAGGTTGAAAAAGTGGTTGCTTGATTCCTGTTGTATCTTTGCTTTACATTTGAGTTGAACTTGAATTTGCTTGAATCAGGTTGCAAAAAATCTTGGCAGAACAGAGAAGCCTGAAATACTTCTGCCCTTGAACAGAAAATTCGAGTTTCCCTTGATTTTTGATTTGCTTACTGATCTGGATTTGCCTTTAAACTGATTTGATCTTGCTTGCTGATGATTATAATTGATTTCTTGAAATGATTTTGCTTGAAGATGTTTACAGGTTTGGTACATTTTTTTTTCTGATTTAAACGTGGCTGCAGTTTGCTTTCTTAGAAAAATGAGAGAAAAAAAAATGAAAGAAGAATAAGAAGTATTGTTATATAGATTTAGTCTTTGATTTATTAAAATTTAAAGAAATAAAATAAAAATGTGACACTTGTCACTAAACTCTTTTGATAACTTAACACATGTTATTTAGAGTGTTTATATGTTAACACATATATCTCTCATGCATAATTATATTTTTTTTTTATTAAATAAAGCTTTTTAATTTATTTTACTAATAACTAAATACATATATTAATTATATAAATGGAAATCTTTTAAAAGAAATGAAATAAAACAAACTATATTTATACAAAAATCATTTACACATACCTTTAAATTCAAAATATATATATTAAGATATATATATCATCTTTTTGAAATCCAAATATAAGTTCAAACCAATTATTAAATAAAATTTTAAAATCAATCTTAAAATCAATTTGATATATATATTTAAACATCCATCACATTAATTTGAAATAAGTACTCTATTTAAAAATCTATATTCACTCACACATATATATACAATATACAATACATTTTTATTATTTGAATATAACAATTTTGCCAAATTTAATTAATTTATTAAAGGAGATTATCATATTTAATTTCTTTGAAATTCCCGGGATATCACAAATCCTCTGAAATGTTCTTTTGGCATTGCATCCGGAATGTTCTTGGGTTTCATCATCAACACTTGCAGAATCGAAGCTAATCCCGAGAAGATTCAAGCAATTGGCAACATCTAGGCACCAAGGAGCATCAAACAAGTACATAGCCTAAATGGGAAGGTTGCCGTCCTAAGTCAATTTATTTTCAGAGCCATTGATAAATGCATTCCTTTCTTTGACTTGATTAGAAAAGGGAAAATGAATTTTGAATGGACACAAGATTGTGAAGACGCATTACAAGCTTTGGTGAACCACTTAGAGAGACCTCCCATCTTGTCAAAGTCGGTGGATCACAAAGACTTGTATATCTACTTGGCCGTGTCGGTACACGATATAAGTACCGCACTGCTTCGTGAGGAGAATCGAATCCAGACACTACAAGAAAAAATATTTTTGGTGGTGCACAAATAACACTATCAAAACTTACGGTAGTGTTTTAGTCAACGCCACTATATGTATTTCTGTAGCGTTTTTGAAACGCTGCTACAAGTTGTTGATTATTTTGCAGCATTTTTTCGTGATATTATTCACTATTAATGGTCTATTTTGTTTCTACTATACCAATCAACAATCACTCACATAATCGTCATATTCAACGATTAAAAAAACACATTAACCATATAATCAAATAAGATATCCATAATCATTCCGATACAATAGTTTTTCGACAAAATGACCAAACTCACATATAATAACCATTCGTATAAAAATTTGCACACCCAATACTAAAACAATGTTACATCTAACTAGTGTTAACAAAATGCTTGATTACCCATAGTTCTTTGTTGCATGCACAAGTGAAAGCTAGCACCATAAAAGTCCAACCTTGCTCTCTTTGCAAGTCCAATGCCCGCACAATTGAAAGCGCAACATATAGTCAAACAATTATGTTAATTCGTAGGACTTCAAATCTGATATCAAACAAGGAAAGTCTTATGTGACACAATTAAAAACAACCAAATTATAATACACTATGCACTTAATTATATTATTACTATTAATTATAAACTTAGTAATTTTTATAACTTAGTTAATTTTTATAAACTTAGTTAATTCATCATCATCATCATCATTATTTCTAAACGTTGTTAAATTAGTTATATTACTATTGTTTATAAAATTTAGTTAACTTAAACTTTGTTAATTTTATAAAACTTGTTTAATTATAACAAAACTTAGTTCATTTTTATTAATTTGGTTAACTTAGTTAATTTACTACTACTACTACTACTACTACTACTACTACTACTACTATAAACTTAGTTAATTCATCATCATCATCATTACTTATAAAACTTTGTTAAATTAGTTATATTATTACTATTTATAAAATTTAGTTAACTTAAACTTAGTTAATATTTTAAAACTTGTTTAATTTTAACAAAACTTAGTTAATTTTTATTAACTTGGTTAACTTAGTTAATATTTTATTATTGTTACTACTACCACTAAAACTTGGTTAATTTAATTATATTATTATTATTATAAACTTATTTAATTTTTGAAAACTTGGTTAATTTTTATAAATTTAGTCAATTCACCATAAACATCGTTGTTATTATTTATAAAACTTTGTTAAAATAGTTATATTTTGATTATTTATAAAATTTAGTTAATTTAAACTTAGTTAATTTTATAAAACTAAAACTTGTTTAATTAAAAAAAAACTTAGTTAATTTTTATTAACTTGGTTAACTTAGTTAATTTATTATTATTATTATTAAAACTCGGTTAACTTAATTATATTATTATTATTATTATTACAAACTTAGTTAATTTTTATAAATTTAATTAATTCATCATCATCATCATTATTATTTACAAAACTTTATACATTAGTTATATTATTATTATTTATAAAATTTAGTTAGCTTAAACTTAGTTAATTTTATAAAACTAGTTTAATTTTAACAAAACTTAGTTAATTTTTATTAACTTGGTTAACATAGTTAATTTATTATTGTTATTATTGTTATTATAAACTTAGTTAATTTTTATAATCTTGGTTGATATATTATTATTATTATTATTATTATTAAAACCCACTTTAATGCATATGTGTGTGTATAAGATATGAAACAACTAATAGAAATGTTTGAACTGATCTTGTTTTGTTAACCATATAGACCAAGGAAGTTCTACACTTTTAAGTCAATTGAAATTCTTATAAGCTGCTCAAGATGAATATCATGTTTAAAGCCTAACAAAACATTTCAAAGCTAGTTGGAATCATTTGGTAAATCTAACAAAACCATAATATAAATTACTCATTGAAGAAGTAAATTACCTATTAAGTTTCTAGTCTTCTTTGATCGTCCCAACAAGTGAAATAGGATCAACACATATTTTCCATTGACTTTGCTATAAGAGTGTATCACACCCGTGCCTTCAAAAAAAGGAGTGAGATCAAAATGTCCAAGTGTCGAATTTGGTTTCAATTGGAGACCCCTAATGATCAGTACTAAGTGTGAAAGCTTCGGTCACTCATCCTCTTAATGTGACAATGCTTCTGAAAATAAAACTGAAGCAAGCCATGTAGCGAACCCACGTCCAAACCCCAATGTAACGACCCTAGATTTTAATTTATTTAAATTGATAAATAAATGAATTTTTGAAAAAAATTGTATAATTAATCGATAAATCGATTCGAGTTTCCCCGAATCCAAATAATTATATATTAAATCATTTTAAAATTTAGAAATCGTATATATATGTGAATTTATAGAGTTGTGCCTATATGAATAGATTTGAAGTGATATATATATATATATATATATTGAGAAATACAAGACAAGTATTTAAGTTGAAAATAAATATCTTAAAATTTTAGTTATGTGAACTATAAAGATATAAAATAAACACATTAAACAAATTAGTTAAGACTCAAAGAATACATTAAAATAAGAACTTACATATTAAGCAAAACATATGTATAATTATTTATTAAATGTATAGATTGTATTTTTAATCCGTTTTCTTTAAAAGGTTATAAAAAGTATAAAATAAAATATATGGTATAAATGTAATATTTGAAAATCAAACTATAAATAGAAATAAAGATCTATATATAGTCAAAGCAAAGGAAGTTTAAATATGTACACTTGCAAATAGAAGAAACAAGAAAAAAAATCTTTAGTCAAACATAACAAGATATATGTAAACTTTAAAAGAAATGAAATATACTAACTAATATCATCTTGATTCATGTAAGCTGAAGTAGAAACAAAACCAGGAAGAAAAAAATGCAAAAGCTTTTGGAAAACAAGACAGCAAATGGTATTTAAAGTCAAACAAATAAATGCAAGTACAAAATACAGCATCTCAGCCGAGTAAAGAGATGCAAGGCAAGGAGCAAGAAAATAAAAGTATATATGTACAAGCAAGACACCTCTAGCTTACCAGAGCAAGATAGACCATAATGTAAAACTGTTTTCAGCCATGCCTACTATTGTACAAACATTTTAATATACACCCTGTACAACATATTATACCCAGTAACTTCACTTGTATATATCAATCTCCCATCTCACTTTAGTTCACTTTTATAACTGAGGCAATATTACTTACATTTAAAACATCAATAGCAACAATCAAGCAAAAGATCAAGTGAAGTTCCAATTGCATTTTCAAAAAAAACTGTTTCAAAAAGAAAAAAATAGCATATACATTCTTCTTCAACTCAATCAACTGCATACATTCAAGTTTGAAATCATCTGCATGCATTCTTCATCTGAGTTTCAAGTTTCAAAACAAAGTTCATCAGCAATTATAGTTTCAAGTTCAAAACTGCTTTCAAAAGCACTACTCTGTCTTTCAATCATATAGGTGAGTAAACTCCTACCTAAACATACTCTATTTTGTTGTTTATTTATGCTGTGAGTATCAACTAGCATTTTAAACTTGAGTATATATTTGAAAGTGCTGTGCATATATGTGTATCTGTCTGTGCATTTTCTCTGTTTACCTTACAGAGTACCAAACAACAAAATAATTCAATTTCTTCTTTTCAAATACATATCAGGCTTTGACTTCAAGATAAAATGTGTGTGTGTACATATGAGTTACAATAAAAAAATGGTTTCATGAAGTATCACTGTATATGAAATGGAAAAAATTCGAATTTTATAGTGGAAACTTTAAATTCTGGGAATTTCGAGTGTCACGAAGTTTTGATTCAGGCACATAACTAGAATCCTCATAGAAAAATAAGATTTTTAAGCTTTGTTCGATGATTTTTAATGGTGTGGTTTGGGAGCAGTTTGTTTTTGTTCGAAAATTGGTTTTTGGCCAATTTCTGGTGATCGATCGACTCATGGTGGTCGTGTTCGTGGCTGAAGATGGTGGAGCCTACGGAGTGTAGGGAAAAAATGGTTGGAGTGGTTCCAGTTCGACGAGGTGTCGGTGGTAAGGAGACTTAAATTCTAAACCTAGTTTGTGCTGTGGTCGGAAATGTGATTGGGGAGGCGTCGATCGTTCATCGAGTTGCACGCGGTCCTGGGAAGAGATAGCTGGGTAGTAGACGAAGTTGAGGCCGGAGGAGCAGGCTCTCCGATGGTCGGAGCGACGAAAACGTAGCGGTGACAGATTTTGGGGTGGAGGTTCAAGTCTGTTTCCAGGCTTGAGAATTTTTGCCTCGATTTCGATTTCGAGGCGACGGTGATGTTTAGGTGATCGGAGCATGATCGGGGGAGGATCGTCGACCTACTCGACGACGTAGCGATGACCGGAACCGGCCAACGTCGATGTGCACGTGTACGTGCCTATGTATGTATCTGGGTTGAGATAGATTTGGGGAAGAAGTAGTTCGCTCGGGTTCGAGCACGGGGAAACGAGTGTTTGACTCGAAGAAATTGATGAAGGTGGGAACTCGAAGCTTTACTCGAGATTTTGAGGGGGAGGACTCGAAGCAGGAGTGATGTAGCTCGGGTATGTCTGGGTAGCAGGTTTTAATAACCTGATTTGTCTCTAAACTTTAAAAACTGAATTTAAATTATTAAGCAAAGTTAAAACAAGTTTAAATCTAAATTTAAATCTGAATTAAAGATAGTTTGAATTCGAGTTTAAAAAGAAAATAAAGTTTTAGAATTTGAATTGTTTTTAACAACCTTAAATGTTTAAATAGTTTGAATTTGAAAATAAAGTTTTTAAATTGTAGATAAGTTTTTAAGTTAAAATCTGAATTTAAGATAATTTGAATCCTAGTTCTGAAATCAAAGAAGTTTTAATATTTAAATTGTTTAAATTTGTTTTGTGATGATAATTAAAACATTTGTTAGAAAATGTTTTAAATTTGAATTAGTGAAGATAAAATGATATGCACTCATTAAATTAGTTCAAGTGAATAATTGATTTATTTATTTAATCAAGAAATTAAGATTTGAGTTAAATTATTAAGGTAAATTAATTTGTAATTAAGAATAATTAGTTGAGGGTAAATTAATGATTAATAAAAGAATCATTTATTAAATATTTTGTGATTAATTAATTTTTAATCTACCATGACCAGAAAATTATTTATAGAAATTTAATCTGATTTAAATTTATCAGATAATTAAATTGATCCTACTTATGGATGTTTGGATTTTATTGGATGATTGAATTGTTTGATATCCTTGATTTGTGATGCTTTGTGATACATCCCGATTTATGTTGTGATCTGTAATTTATTTATCTGAGATGAATGTAATTGATTATCTGCGATATATATATCTTTGATCTGTGAATGAACGATAAGCGTTATAGTTTATATCGCTTATCAGCTATATTTCGGTATTTTAATCTGTGATAAATTGAATGATGTTGCACTATTGTGTTGAACCCCTAGACCACACTTTTACACACACATATATGGATTTCACGTGGAAATCGGTTAAGTCACAGATAATTTAAATTTGATGTTTTTGAAATTGAAATTTTAATTTCAATTGATTTTGAAATTGGAAATTTGGGTTTAAAGTGAAAAGCTTTTGAAATGGAATTTCAAAGATAAAAGTTATTTTGAATAACTTAATCGAGTTTTGAAAATTTAAATAATTTGATTTAAATTTAAATTCAAGTTTGAAATTGAATCCTATGATTTGAAACTAGGGATTAAAGATGATATAAATGTGTTTGTATGAATCTAAACCATTTAAAAGTATAATTTTGAGAATTTGGATTTAACCCAAAGACTTTAACTTGTATTAATGAATCAGATTTCCAAAATGAAAACTGTTTGTTTTAAAGGAATAAAAGCTTTCAGATAAGAAATAAAATTCCAGTTTAATTAAAGGAATTTCAAGATTGGATTGAAAAATGGTTTTCCAAGTTATGAATGAATTTTTTTGAAAGCTATGAATTGAATCTGTTTATTTTTAACAGATTTAAAATGATGATTTATGTAAACCATTCGAAATGAAATTGTTTTGAAAGCTATAAGTTAAATCTTTGATTTAAAGATTTAACGAGTTAAATTGAAATGGAAATTGATTTGGAAAATCTGTGAATGAATCTTTTGTTTAAAAGATAAAAATGTGGAAATTGTTTAAACCGTTGTAGGTTGTTAAAATGAATCTTTTTGTTTAAAGATTTGAAATGGTAATCGATTGAAACCATTTAAAAAGGAAGTTGAATTATTTAGTTGTGACTTAATTGAAATCCCAATATCCATATATTTTTAAATATTGCGCTCACTATTCGGGTTAGCCGGGAAAAGACCTTTGTGTCATATAACCCATTCCGAATAGTGATACGTCGTATATGGATGGCATTTGCTATATTATAGCATGATAGGGGGTTCTCGCTTCGTAGTTTGGTGGCGAACGGGGGACTCTTACCCCTACATGTCCCTGAGAGGGATGGGTTGGTTAGGCAGAGGCTGTGACAGTCGAGAGGCTGGCCGTAAAAGTAAATGCGAGGTGCCAGTGTAAGCCACGGTGGGGCTGGGATGGTTGCAAAGCCTACCGGTGCCCACTGTCTCATATCGTTACATTTGGTATCAGAGCTAAGGTTGAACTTTAGCTCAGGAGTATAACACATTAAGTAGCTCATTAGAGATATGGTGAAGTATACCCTAGAATGAGTAATTCCTTAGATATCTGTTTGAACGCCTCAGTAAATTCTCTTACTATCCACTGATAGTGAGTATGAGTGCAAGAAGAGAACGAGATAGGGGACAGGGGAATACGACTACAAATGGTCAATACCCTGTAACAACAACGGAAACATTCTTTCTCTATCAATATTCTTTGATTCGTTTTCAAATTCTTTTCATTTCTTCATACCAGCTACAAGAAGAAGTTTCGGTGTGATGATGGCCCTACGAATCATTGTAGAAACCCTTACTTCGTATCTTCATCGTTTTCTTATCAGCTTTTTGATTTAAACCTTAATGAATTTGAAATTTTAATTTGAGGTAAATTGATTAATAGAATATGAGGATAAAATTGAATTAAATCAATAAAACGATATCGTTTAAAACCAAATTTGAAATTTTATTAAAATTTCTTGTGAATACCAAAGTCCGAAGAGGGACAAATTGGTATGTATTCTGAGATATTCCGACTTGAGTTTGGAATTCATATCGTAAGTTTGAGGAATTATAGGAGATCGAATCTGTCTATCTCTGTGTTGTTTTCGTGCCTACGAATTTCGAGGACGAAATTCTTTTAAGGGGGGAAGTTTGTAACGACCCTAGATTTTAATTTATTTAAATTGATAATTAAATGAATTTTTGAATAAAATTGTATAATTAATCGATAAATCGATTCGAGTTTCCCCGAATCCAAATAATTATATATTAAATCATTTTAAAATTTAGAAATCGTATATATATATGTGTGTGAATTTATAGAGTTGTGCCTATATGAATAGATTTGAAGTGATATATATATATATATATATATATATATATATATTGAGAAATACAAGACAAGTATTTAAGTTGAAAATAAATATCTTAAAATTTTAGTTATGTGAACTATAAAGATATAAAATAAACACATTAAACAAATTAGTTAAGACTCAAAGAATACATTAAAATAAGAACTTACATATTAAGCAAAACATATGTATAATTATTTATTAAATGTATAGATTGTATTTTTAATCCGTTTTCTTTAAAAGGTTATAAAAAGTATAAAATAAAATATATGGTATAAATGTAATATTTGAAAATCAAACTATAAATAGAAATAAAGAACTATAGTCAAAGCAAAGGAAGTTTAAATATGTACACTTGCAAATAGAAGAAACAAGAAAAAAAAATCTTTAGTCAAACATAACAAGATATATGTAAACTTTAAAAGAAATGAAATATACTAACTAATATCATCTTGATTCATGAAGCTGAAGTAGAAACAAAACAAGGAAGAAAACAATGCAAAAGCTTTTGGAAAACAAGACAGCAAATGGTATTTAAAGTCAAACAAAAAAATGCAAGTACAAAATACAGCATCTCAACCGAGCAGAGAGATGCAAGGCAAGGAGCAAGAAAATAAAAGTATATATGTACAAGCAAGACACCTCTAGCATACCAGAGCATGACATACCATAATGTAAAACTATTTTCAGCCATGCCTACTGTTGTACAAACATTTTAATATACACCCTGTAAAACATATTATACCCAGTAACTTCACTTGTATATATCAATCTCCCATCTCACTTTAGTTCACTTTTATAACTGAGGCAATATTACTTACATTTAAAACATCAATAGCAACAATCAAGCAAAAGATCAAGTGAAGTTCCAATTGCATTTTAAAAAAAAACTGTTTCAAAAAGAAAAAAATAGCATATACATTCTTCTTCAACTCAATCAGCTGCATACATTCAAGTTTGAAATCATCTGCATGAATTCTTCATATGAGTTTCAAGTTTCAAACCAAAGTTCATCAGCAATTACAGTTTCAAGTTCAAAACTGCTTTCAAAAGCACTACTTTGTCTTTCAATCATATAGGTGAGTAAATTCCTACCTAAACATACTCTATTTTGTTGTTTATTTATGCTGTGAGTATCAACTAGCATTTTAAACTTGAGTATATATTTGAAAGTGCTGTGCATATATGTGTATCTGTCTGTGCATTTTCTCTGTTTACCTTACAGAGTACCAAACAACAAAATAATTCAATTTCTTCATTTCAAATCCATATCAGGCTTTGACTTCAAGATAAAATGTGTGTGTATACATATGAGTTACAATAAAAAAATGGTTTCATGAAGTATCACTGTATATGAAATGGAAAAAAATCGAATTTTATAGTGGAAACTTTAAATTCTGGGAATTTTGAGTGTCACGAAGTTTTGATTCAGGCACATAACTAGAATCCTCATAGAAAAATATGATTTTTAAGCCTTGTTCGATGATTTTTAATGGTGTGGTTTGGGAGCAGTTTGTTTTTGTTCGAAAATTGGTTTTTGGCCAATTTCTGGTGATCAATCGACTCGTGGTGGTCGTGTTCGTGGCTGAAGATGGTGGAGCCTACGGAGTGTCGGGAAAAAATGGTTGGAGTAGTTCCAGTTCGACGAGGTGTCGGTGGTAAGGAGACTTAAATTCTAAACCTAGTTTGTGCTGTGGTCGGAAATGTGATCGGGGAGGCGTCGATCGTTCATCGAGTTGCACGCGGTCCTGGGAAGAGATAGCTGGGTAGTAGACGAAGTTGAGGCTGGAGGAGCAGGCTCTCCGATGGTCGGAGCGACGAAAACGTAGCGGTGACAGATTTTGGGGTGGAGGTTTAAGTCTATTTCCAGGCTTGAGAATTTTTGCCTCGATTTCGATTTCGAGGCGACGGTGATGTTTAGGTGATCAGAGCATGATCGGGGGAGGATCGTCGACCTACTCGATGACGTAGCGATGACCGGAACCGGCCAACGTCGATGTGCACGTGTACGTGCCTATGTATGTATCTGGGTTGAGATAGATTTGGGGAAGAAGTAGTTCGCTCGGGTTCGAGCACGGGGAAACGAGTGTTTGACTCGAAGAAATTGATGAAGGTGGGAACTCGAAGCTTTACTCGAGATTTTGAGGGGGAGGACTCGAAGCAGGAGTGATGTAGCTCGGGTATGTCTGGGTAGCAGGTTTTAATAACCTGATTTGTCTCTAAACTTTAAAAGCTGAATTTAAATTATTAAGCAAAGTTAAAACAAGTTTAAATCTAAATTTAAATCTGAATTAAAGATAGTTTGAATCCGAGTTTAAAAAGAAAATAAAGTTTTAGAATTTGAATTGTTTTTAACAACCTTAAATGTTTAAATAGTTTGAATTTGAAAATAAAGTTTTTAAATTGTAGATAAGTTTTTAAGTTAAAATCTGAATTTAAGATAATTTGAATCCTAGTTCTGAAATCAAAGAAGTTTTAATATGTAAATTGTTTAAATTTTCTTTGTGATGATAATTAAAACATTTGTTAGAAAATGTTTTAAATTTGAATTAGTGAAGATAAAATGATATGCACTCATTAAATTAGTTCAAGTGAATAATTGATTTATTTATTTAATCAAGAAATTAAGATTTGAGTTAAATTATTAAGGTAAATTTATTTGTAATTAAGAATAATTAGTTGAGGGTAAATTAATGATTAATAAAAGAATCATTTATTAAATATTTTGTGATTAATTAATTTTTAATCTACCATGACCAGAAAATTATTCATAGAAATTTAATCTGATTTAAATTTATCAGATAATTAAATTGATCCTACTTATGGATGTTTGGATTTTATTGGATGATTGAATTGTTTGATATCCTTGATTTGTGATGCTTTGTGATACATCCCGATTTATGTTGTGATCTGTAATTTATTTATCTGAGATGAATGTAATTGATTATCTGCGATATATATATCTTTGATCTGTGAATGAACGATAAGCGTTATAGTTTATATCGCTTATCAGCTATATTTCGGTATTTTAATCTGTGATAAATTGAATGATGTTGCACTATTGTGTTGAACCCCTGGACCATACTTTTACACACACATATATGGATTTCACGTGGAAATCGGTTAAGTCACAGATAATTTAAATTTGATGTTTTTGAAATTGAAATTTTAATTTCAATTGATTTTGAAATTGGAAATTTGGGTTTAAAGTGAAAAGCTTTTGAAATGGAATTTCAAAGATAAAAGTTATTTTGAATAACTTAATCGAGTTTTGAAAATTTAAATAATTTGATTTAAATTTAAATTCAAGTTTGAAATTGAATCCTATGATTTGAAACTAGGGATTAAAGATGATATAAATGTGTTTGTATGAATCTAAACCATTTAAAAGTATAATTTTGAGAATTTGGATTTAACCCAAAGACTTTAACTTGTATTAATGAATCAGATTTCCAAAATGAAAACTGTTTGTTTTAAAGGAATAAAAGCTTTTAGATAAGAAATAAAATTCCAGTTTAATTAAAGGAATTTCAAGATTGGATTGAAAAATGGTTTTCCAAGTTATGAATGAATTTTTTTGAAAGCTATGAATTGAATCTGTTTATTTTTAACAGATTTAAAATGATGATTTATGTAAACCATTCGAAATGAAATTGTTTTGAAAGCTATAAGTTAAATCTTTGATTTAAAGATTTAACGAGTTAAATTGAAATGGAAATTGATTTGGAAAATCTGTGAATGAATCTTTTGTTTAAAAGATAAAAATGTGGAAATTGTTTAAACCGTTGTAGGTTGTTAAAATGAATCATTTTGTTTAAAGATTTGAAATGGTAATCGATTGAAACCATTTAAAAAGGAAGTTGAATTATTTTGTTGTGACTTAATTGAAATCCCAATATCCATATATTTTTAAATATTGCGCTCACTATTCGGGTTAGCCGGGAAAAGACCTTTGTGTCATATAACCCATTCCGAATAGTGATACGTCGTATATGGATGACATTTGCTATATTACAGCATGATAGGGGGTTCTCGCTTCGTAGTTTGGTGGCGAACGGGGGACTCTTACCCCTACATGTCCCTGAGAGGGATGGGTTGGTTAGGCAGAGGCCGTGACAGTCGAGAGGCTTGCCGTAAAAGTAAATGCGAGGTGCCAGTGTAAGCCACGGTGGGTCTGGGATGGTTGCAAAGCCTACCGGTGCCCACTGTCTCATATCGTTACACCCAAACCCGCTTAAACAATAAAACGTTCATAAAATAAACAATCAGCAATGCAAATAAAGCCCATCAAGGAAACTAGGCTTTTGCCTACATCAAATATTCAACATGAACCTCCTTCAATGCCCAACAACCTAATTAAAAATGCAATGTACTCGATCCAAACTGACATAGTCTCAACTCAAATCATCAACTAAAAATAACATACCTCTTCAAATATGAAAAATGATCATCCTTCATCTTCTGCAACCCCATCAGAAAGAAATCATGCACAGATAAAAGAAAAATAGGATGAGGAATCTGGCCTTCAACATATAGTGTTTGACATTGCTACTTCAGTAGCTTTATTAGGGACAAAAGAAAAGAGTACATCAAGCTATGGTAGAAGCCACGGTCTATGGGAGGCATTGTTTGGATGGATAAGCGGGTAAGTACCTATATATCGTGAATAAATTAATAACCCACAACAAAATAATATTAATGCAACCGTGAATATATTTTTTCTAGATAAAAATAATAATAGTAATACTAAATTAGAAGTCAGATGCAATGAAATTAATGTTCAATGCCAAGAATAATTTAATCATTTTCATAGAGACGGAAATGAAATTTAATAGTGGATCGGTATTTTAAGATGGAATGCATCATGAAATTGTATAATACACCATTTACCATTGTCCACTCAATAAGCAAGTTGTGGCTAATGTACCCTGAATGGACATAGCATAAATAGTTTTACCCAAAAAGATGAGAAAAGGCTATAAAATTGCTAGAGTGATTACTGAATATGTTGCAACTACTCAAATAAAACGAGGTCCTCATATAGAAGATAAACGAACCTTCCAAAAAATTGGCTCCAGTTAACTGTTTCGTAGGAGTATAAATAGTAAATACAATGAACCAAATATTAGAAGGCAGAACAACCTTATTTTAATAAAATGAGTTTGTTATATGCAAGAGATGAGCTAAATCTTGTATCTAATAAAAAGTAGAAAGAAAATGAGTCGAGTAAACATGTATGTCTTACTTCCAATCTACACAAAGTCAGTCCAAATTTCCTTTGCCAATTTCATTTACACTACAAGCCCATACCTTCACATGTTTCCTCCAGCCCATATTGATCTACCAATTCCTCCTCCTCCTTCTACTATTTCTCTCCGTTATCATTATGCTGAAAATCAAAACAGTTATTAGGATATCACATCTGGATCTCAAAGTAAAATTTCAAAAAGAGGCAGAAAGAAAAAATAAATCTGTTGTACACATATCAAGCAGTGTTGAAAAAAGCTATGCTTCTTACATTGACATAGACAAAGCGGTTACCTTTTCAACATATTAAACAACATTATTCTTTAATTCAAATGTCAATGCCAATGAATCTAAAATCAATTTTTAATTCAAATGATCTAAATCTTCTAGAAAGCCCAAACTAGAAGATGCTCCCTTCGAATTTAAGTCTTCTCGTCCGTCTGAAGTTATGGAAAATCCTACATGGCACAACTTAGTATCCCAAATGAAAAATAAGAATAAAAAAGTCAAACAAGGGCTACTGCTGCCCTTGATAATAGTAGTTTTTGCATTCTCAATGAATGGAGTTCCTAGTCTGGAACACAATGGGTTTAAATTCCCCAGCAAAACAACTTAATGCGTTGCAATTACTATATTCTTTGGTTGGCCTAATTGAAAAAAAATTATCTATATATAATTTTCAAATTCTAATTTCCAATTTAGATAAGAAATGGAAGCACACTCATAATAACATCATGGACCAGAAAGGAAGAATACTAGTTCCGTGGGATTCAACTTTTTGGCCTTGTATTATTTTGCACTTAGATAGTCATTATATATCTTGCATTTGGCATAATGCCATAGGGCTTAGCCTCATATGTAATGTGATGTAAGGTTACAATTCTATAGAATAGAGCGAGACTATGGTAGTATATCAACTATCGATCCAAACAAATCAATTTACCCTGCATTTTAATTGGCGATTTAAACGCAATTTTGTCCAGTCAAGACAGGACTAATATTGGCATTCAAAATTCAATGAAATATGTTGATTTCATGAACTGCATCTCAACCTTAAATTTATATGAATCTGAATTCACTGGTAACTTTTTCACTTAGAGAGGTGGAAATAACTTCACAAAACGTGGCAATATTGACAGGGTTTTCGTGAACAATCTTTGGGAGAACAAATTTCAAGAATCTGGGATTCAATTTGGTGATCATTCCCTAAGCAACCATACTCCTACTCTATTTAAATTTAAAGACTCAAACACAATGGAAGCACATAATTGCAAGGCGACTGGTAAAATCTAAAATTGTTATCAGGAAAAAAATGAAGACTGCTTTAGGGAAGAAATATGGATGAAGAAAAGATAGTTTAAAGAAAATCATTATGCACCTTGATATAAATGAAATTGGGGTCTTATTCATCTGCGACAACCTCAATAATCAATGTTTTTCTGCACCCAAGAGGCTCAAAAAGTAAAAATCCAACTTGCCTGTTGACATCAAGTGCCTGAAAGGTTTTTTCAAGAAAATAATGAAAGCATCCAAGACTAAATAAAAATTTCATGCCACAAAAAAACAAATGAATAATAAAGCAGAAGTAGTTAAGACATTAGTTATATCTTTTTTAAGTTCAAACAAGAGAACTAGAAAAGGTATTTAGGTTCTCTTACATGCAATGTTAAATGCCAAGGTTTTGATACCGATTAGACAATTGGTTAAATTTTTATAGTTTATTTGGTGCATGCATGAGTCCAAACAAGGTAAACTAAGAAATGAAAGACATACCAAAATTATTTCAAGTCCAGGCACAAACAAAATTGAAAATATGAAGCATGGTTGTAACTACATTGAATCAGCTTGGAATCACTAAGAATCGCATATCAATAAATTGTCTAAAACATGTATATGCACACATACAAATACACATGTAGGTACAACACTTTCCCATGCACACAACAGATGAACCACACAAACTGACACAAATATAAAAATAAAGAAATATACCAAACACTTGTTTAGTGCCATTTCTTATAACTTAATTTCAGTCAATACAAGAGTTTTGTTCGAACAAATATTTTCTGCCACAAATTTCAGTCAATACAACAGGGTAAACTATAAACAATACCTCAAAGTTCATAGATAAATGCACATAAATATCAGTTACGGTTTCAAAAAAGAGAAACTCATGTTTTCTGCAATTATATCTTACGAATTGATAAACCAAAGTACATAATTAACTTAAACTAACAACATAAATAACCTTTCAAATGGTTTCATTACTGGAAATGCCTAATTGTTTCCAATCTTTGCACAAGTACCAATTGAGCTCAGTATTTTATGCCTAATTAAATTATAAACTATAAATGGAATATTGGAGGAAAAAACTATTTTAAACTTTGCACTCGTACCAAAATCTATTCTTCTCCCATTCTACATCATAACTACCTCTAGCACATTATGGAACACTATCCATAAGGGACTTACATTTCAATGAACACAATAGGGCAAAGAGCATCGATCAGTTACATACTAAAAGACAAAGAGAAGAAGAATGTACTCATAATCCAGTCGATAAGAACATGGATCAATTACAATAGGGGTGACTCTAACATCAATCAAATCATTACTCATCTGCTATGGGGTCCTGACATTCTCTTCTAAGGCATATGGGTCATACATGATCGATTATGCCTTTTCACTGTGGAGCGACAACAAGGAGTTGAAGTCCGATTCAAAACGTGTGGTGGTGATTTTAGTGTTTGTAGTGGTGTTCTTCTATGAGTCTGTGGCTTATGTAGTGCATGACGTGGTGTAGTGCAGTTGTGATTTTAGGGTTAGGTAGGGAAGCATGGAGCGATGGGTGGCGGTTGAAATCTAATTTAGGTTTTTTGGCTGAGTTTGAAATGCTTTTGTTTAGGGAAGAAATAGAGATATGAGGGGCCTATGAAAAAGTTTTACCAAAATTTTAGGCGGGGGCATTTGACAGCGATTATATATTTATTTTTATAAAACATTAGTAGTAGCACTTGCTTTGAAACACAACTAATTAGTGCAGCTGATAATGAGTTTTCTTATAGTGAGAGACCGTTCTATTATGATAGCAAGCGATTAGCATGAGCTGAAAGGAACTATCCGAAGATAGATAAATTGGCGTACTGCTTGTTGATTACTTCACGAACGCTTCGCCCCTATTTTCTAGCTCATCCCATCAATGTTTACACCAATCAACCGTTACGACAGGTCTTGCAGCGACCTGAGACGTCTGGAAGGTTACTGAAGTGGAATATCGAACTGAGCCAATTCGACATCACTTATCTCCCACAGAGAGCCATCCAAGAATAGGTACTGGCGGACTTTATAGTAGAATTCATTGCATAGAATGATCTCCCAGAGAGCAGTGGAGCCCCTACCATCCGATGGAAAATGCATACGGATGAGTATCCAACGATAGTTGTTCAAGAGCCGGAATCGTACTAGTAACTCTGGAAGATCAATCAATTTGTTACGCTTTGAAGCTTGACTTCCCTGCAACGAACAACAAAGCTGAGTATGGAGCTCTGATTGCTGGACTCAAACTTGCTAGAGAACTGGGGATAAAATCACTTGAAATCTTTTGTGATTCTCAGTTGGTGGTATACCAAGTCAGGAGAGATTAACAGGATAAAGGACAACGACTCGCTCCGTACCTTATCCGAGTTCAAGAGATATTGACTAACTTTGAGTATTATGACATCACGCACATTCCCCAAGATCAAAATAAAGAGGCCGACTCATTGGTAAAGTTTGCTAGCATCGGGGATACACAACAAATGAGCTTGGTTCCAATCAAAGTACTAGATGCTCCAAGCATAAACCAGATGGAAATCGACTGGATACTAGAGACGGAGCCTGAGAAGGAGTCATGGATGACTCCGATTAAAGATTATTTACTATAGGGAGTCATTATCGAATAGAGGAATGAAAGACGGCAAATCCTTCACAAAGCTCCACGATATATCATTTAGGAAGGAGTCATGTATCGAAAGGGTTTTTCCATTCCCCTGCTCCGGTGTATAGCTCGTGATGAAATAAAATGAGTCCTAAAGGAAATTCATGAAGGGGAATGTGACGATCACATTGAGGGGCAAACCCTAGCAAAGAAAATAATCCGTTATGGGTATTACTGGCCAACTATCAACCGAGTTGATGTTGATTATGTTAAGCGATACGACAAGTGCCAGATGTATGCAAAAGTTCCGAGAGTCCGTCGACGGAAATTACACAAATGGTCAGTTCATGGCCATTTGCCACATTGGGTATAGATATTATCGGTTCTTTACCGATTTCTAAAGGTAAATGCGAAATACGCCATCATAATAGTTAATTATTTCACCAAATAGGCCGAAGTGGAACCTTTAGCCACGATCATGACAAAGAAAGTAATCAACTCCATTGTCTGGAACATCATCTATCATTTTGGCCTTTTACGAACCATTATAACTGACAATAAAACCCAATTTGACAACGCTAAATTCAAAGACTTCTACCGTCGACGTCATATTAAAAAGAGATTTGCGGCAGTTGCTCACCCTCAAGTAAATGGACAAGTTGAAGCTGTGAACAAAATCATAAAGTCCATCCTGAAGAAACGTTCGGAAAAGGCTAGAGGAAAGTGGATGGATGAACTCCCAACAGCATTACAGGCTTACAGAACCACCCACAAGTCCACGACTAGCCATACTCCATTCGCTCTTGCTTACGGCTCCAAAGTCGTCATTCCTGTTGAATTCGAAGTCCCTTCTCATCGAGTGGCCTACTATGACCCCAGAACGAATAGAGATCTCCTCTTAAAATATCTAGACTTTGAAGATGAGAAGCGCGAAGAAGCTGATTTGAGGGTAGCTGCACATCGACACCGAGTCGCCCGATACCACGACACTAAAGTCCGACCTAGAACCTTTGAAATCGGCGGTCCTGTCTTGAAACGGGTTTTTCCTGTCCCATCACACATGAATCCTACTTGGGAAGGACTATATGTCATTGAACATAGGCTTGGAGAGGGAACTTTCTAGCCAGCTGCTGTTGATGGCGTCACCCTCCCAAGGGCATGGAATAGCAAGCATTTACGACGCTATTTCGCTTAGTTTATTCTTTTTCATTCAGTTTTATTCAATTTTCGAATTTTCTTTACCATTTAATTTTTCAGATATGTAATAAGACAAAGTATGTCATTTCTTTCCATGTGGCAAATAAAGTTTGAAATTTTCTTCATATTTGTAATTGCTTACGATACACGACTAACTAATATTGACATGTCCGAGCAAGTTCCCAGAGTTTGGAGCTAGCCGATTACAAAAGTTCATGATTGAACTAAACAAAATGAATGTGGTTCGACGGTTCATTCAATGATTCTCGCTCACAACCCGATGGATGGAGTACTTAACGAGAAATGGATGTGACTTGACCATCCAATAACCAAATTAATCCCACCGAGTGAAGGGATAGACATAAATCAAAAGCGATCATGACACGATCGATCGCTCACTAAGTCAAACCCCGGACTTAGGGAAAAATCAATCAATTAAGGAATGTATGATTTGACTATTTTTCGAAATAACTTTAAGTCCCCAGAGTGTGGACTATAGTATAATCACAAATTGGGAACGATTCGATCACCCACCAACTAACTCTTATCCCCAGAGTGCGAATATGAGTATAAACAGATAGATGAGTGTGGTTCAACCACTCACTATTAAATAAACTCCAACTTGAAATTGACATAGGGTGTATGAACTCGCTAAGGATGGAGTTCAACCATCCACTATCTAACTCCACTAACCCGAGACTGGGGGCAGGAGTATAATCACTTAAACCGCTAAATTCGACGGCGTAACACTAGGGTTCGAGCCCAGTGTTTGGTACAACTTGAGATCATGACCACATGGAGGCCTTGTGTAAAAATTAACAGACGACTATCCGAACTAACGAGCAATGAATTACAAGTACATTATACAGAAAAGTAATAGCTCGACTACTTAAGCAAATTAATGTAAGAGTTCAATAGAAAATAAAAAACTTTTATTTACGCATTAAACCTGGAAATCATATTACAAGTTTATCCTAAAGCGGGGGCCATACCCACACTTACATGACCAACGAAAAGAAAAACAGCTACACAAGCTATATACAAACTAAGCCGAAGTGACGGCTACTTCTTTTTCTTATTCTCCCTTTTGGATTTCTTGGTAGTAGACCCGCCTGAGTCTCCACCTGTCCCTTTTTTTGATATTTTACCACCCTTAGCAGGAGAGCTTGTAGAAGTTGGAGGGAGTTCTTCGGAAACCAACCCATCAGGTGGAATGAATTGCACTGGGACGAGATTTGGATCATCGATGTCTATATCAACGAGTTCAGCTTTAGCTTTTTCCTTCAATGACTCCACTCTCTTAATGCACTCCTTTAAGATGAGCTCATCAGTGTGTTCGGAGGCACCAATGATCGCAACATCATCAGATTCACTTGGCAGCGGCTGATTGTCAGCCTTTTGAGATCCAATTACTTGAGCATCGGGCCTTGGAATGTTGGTAGCCGTTGGAATTTCAGTAAATGCCAGTTTTTGCTCCACAGCGGCACCACTTCTTGGTGTTTGACTTGGAGTCAGAAGACCTACAGATTCGCGGGAATAAGAAAATAAGCCCATAATTATTGGGCAAGGGGAATGAAACCTCTCGAATAATGGAGTGTAGAGCGGGATACTTGTGTCCGGATGATTTTCAGTTGTTTCCGGAGTGCTCCATTCTTGAATGGGGGTCAGCACCTTTGATTTATAACCGGGTTTATCTGGATCATAACTCGGATCTTGTCCCGGGCCAAGTGAAACTAATGCTTTGGCGATTTGAAGTGAAGGGGGGCCTTTGGGATCAGACTTCGAAGCTTGAGCGATGTTTCCCTTTGCCAGACGACGCCAAAATATCAAATTATCAGAGCCTTGCAGCGGTAAGATCTAAAGGTTCATTCTCATAAAGAATATCTCGTACCAATTTCTCCTCATCCAAATCAGCTTCACTAAGGGCTTTCTTCCTCATTTCAATGATATATTCCCAAGCCTCGGCAAGCGATTCGAGGTAGCCCTCTTCAAGAAAACCCAAGTCACGATGGATTAGGACCTTAGCATTGTATTCAACAATCAAAAGATCAAACATGACCTTAATCTCATTCCGGCCAGCCTCTTTAGCATCCTCCAACTGGGCCTTAATTTGCTCTCTAACTTCATTCTAGCCAGCTTCCCATGCCTCTTCCTTGAGGGCTTCGATTTGAGCGAGCTACTCGTCAATTTTAATTTTCAGCTCCCGAGCCTCGACAGGCTCTTTACAATACCTTTGAGACTCCTCCCAAGCCTCAAGTTTTTCTTCCTTCTCTTTCTTAAGAAGTTCTTCGAGTTCCTCAATGCGGCGGACTAGAGTGTTTTTCTCTTTTTGCAGTGTGTCCTTCTCTAGAGCAAGCACACTGCTGCAGTTAAGGGCAACATCCAGCTCCTTTTTATGAGCCATTTCTAGATGACTAACCGCTTCAGATTTTTTTAGTGCTCTTCTCTGCCATGGATAGCTTTATTAGCAACTTCATGATATCATCATCTTGGTGTTTGATTATGTCTTTATCATGGATTGCTTCCAGCTTAAGGCGATCGATTTCATGTTGCCTTTCAGTAGACACCTCAGAGATTTTTTTGGGTAAATGTTGGAATGCTTCTTGCTCTACAAAACATCATCGACACATGCAAGTGAACTCGCTTTAGCACTCACTGGAATTGTATGGATAGAAAGTAGATTTTTGGGAAATTGACCTTAAGTTCTGCCAATCTTTCCATCGTAGAAGCCTCAGGAGCTGTAGTAGTCAAAGCTGGATCGAAAGTAACAATAGGACGTTTGCTCGACCAGCGATCCTGAGGTTGTCGAGGCTGTCGAGAACTAGATGATTCTGAATGATGTTCGGATGGCACAACAGTTTGGCAAACATGAGAAGAGGTCTGATCGCCGCTGTGTATAAGAGGATTGGGTTGAACTTCCTGGTGAGATGATTGATATTTGGACTTGTGTTTAGAGGATGAAGACTCCCTTGAATGATGACTTCTTTCCTGGCCGTCATACCTTTCTCGACACCTGCCCGAGCCTGGACCACGACTGGATCCATATCGTGTCTAGGAGCCCCTCAAGCGATCAAAGGCACACGAATGAGACATAGCACCTACAAACCAAACAAGAGCGTTTAAGTAACCATCAAATAAAAGATAGACAAAAATCGTGCAGTGAAGTGCGCGTGATTGTAAGTGTCCTAGTGTCCCTCTGACGTACCAGTTACTGTAGCCTTGCTCATAGGAGTGTTTTTCCCTTTACTAGTGGGAGGAATGTCATCACCAGTCCTGGTGGGAGGATTAAGCCCCCGACAATAATGTTGGGAAAGTCAAAGGTTATGATATCGTCAGGGATCAGGAGACTCGAGAATCCTTCCATCGAACTTTCTAAAGGCTGAGAGGAAGACTCTTCTTTGACAGGGGTGATGACGAACTTGGACTTTCTAGCAGTTTTTCTCCTACGGAGTTTGTACACTGGCTTCTTTCCTCTTCTTGTCGGTGTAGGAGATTGTGTGCCTTACGATGATTTGACCACATTCACGTTGCCCGAACCTACATCATCATTGTTAGGCCTGTTGGTTTCATCACCTCTAATTTCATCTTCTTCGACACCGTCCTAAGCCTCCTTGACTAGCGACACGATAGGGCTATCAATGCCGCCTTCTTATTCCACAACATTTCTTTGCAACACAATGCTTCCCGAAAGCCCAATGCTGTGACCTTCTTCTAATAGCCCAAAAAGAGATAACCACTCATCGGTAACAAGGGATCTGATGTCCCTGTCCTCAACTGGGGTAGCGTAGATTGCAGAAACTGCCTTTAAATAATTATCACCTTCAGTTCGTGGATGGACACCTATAAATTTTCAAAGTATTTGTTAGTTCAGGATACATCTCAGGCTAAAGAATTTGAGAATAAAGTGAAGGCAACACTTACGTCCTTCCAACCATGGCCTTTTGAAGCCAGACGAACAACGAACGTAGAACCATTCATGTTTAAAGACATTGAGCTTATTCCAAGTGCCAGTCAAAACTTGATAGTTGGGTGAAGGCTCAAGGAAAGTATAAGGAAGGCTTCGCGTTCGTTGTTTGAAATTGTAGATAAACCTGATGTCTTCAAGAGATGGCGGGCGGAACAGAACATCCATAAATAGCAAGAAAGTGCCATGAGGAAAGGCATAGCTGTTCGGATGCAGTTGAGCAGGAGCCATTCCTAGATAATTTAGTATCTCTCGGATAAAAGATTTAAAAGGAGGCACACATCCGACTCGGCACATAAATTTATTACATGTTGTATACCCCTCCCAGGGCAAGTGAGCTCTGTCATTCACTAAAGGGGCTAGAACATCTCCAAACGAGATCCCATGTTTAGAGCACAGCCTATGGAGACCAGCCTCGCCAATTCTGAAGGCTTGGAAATTCATTGGGTTATCCAGAAATACAAGACCCTCTATAGTGTCAGGGGCAGGATTTATCTTTTCCACAAAAGAATGAGAACATCAGAGAAAAGGTCAACCAACGAACTTGAAATCTCCAGTTGCTTAGTTTGATGTTTAGGAGAAAGTCTACTGGATACAGTCGCAAAACTCAACTCGGCACCTGGATTGTTGTGCTGTGAAGGTTATCCAGAAGACATTGCAGCTAAATGCCCTGAAAGTCTAAAGCCCATATCAACTAAACTCAGTAGATAATCAAGATTTGAAATATTAACCTTTCCCCCTGTGCTAGATGTAAACTAGTGTGGTGCAGTGTTGTGTAGTGCGGAGATAAGCAGTTTAAAATTAAAAGCAAAAGTAAGTGACGAGACTTTGGATTTTGACCAGAGCGACCGTCATCGCTGACCGTCTCAACTGGCGTTTAGATTGATCGGTTGTGTAAGTTTTGGGATCGACCATCGACACATCGAAGTGTGAAGTTCATTATTGAAGTCCATATGTTAAGTTTTAATTCATATTCTAAGTCCCATAAGTTTAATTGTTGAATTTCAAGTTCAATATTGGATATGCAAATTTGTTATCCATTATAGTCATATGTTTAAGTTTATTAAGATGGAATTGGTTCTAATTGTTTGTGCAAGTCTGCATGGAGTGGTTTGCTTAAGGGTTCAAGCTTGGTTAAAGGGCCTGAAATCGGCTAAGTCCCCATAGCCGATCCCTCTCCTAGAGTAAGCAACCGATCCCTCATAACAAACATGACCGATCCCTATTTATAGCCGATCCCTATTCCTAAAGGAAAACAACTGAACCCTTTAACCTACACTAACACCAACACCGATCCCTTCTTTCTTGTATTAACATTAATCCCTCCTTACTCCTCGAACCTCCTTTCTATTTATGAAATAACTGATCCCTCTCATAACTACTGCACCGATCCATTTACTTGGCCATTTTTACACTTTCCTCAAATTTTTACTCCGATCCCTCATTCAAAACGCGAGATCGACTCCTCTCATCCATATTCCATTGTGACCGATCTCTTTGCTTCCTTCATGTTTCAATCTTCTCCTTTCCCTCCTCTACCACCTCACCGAACTTTATGTTGCAACCATTCACCACCACCCATCTTGTATCCTCCTTATTCAACCCATGCTCAAAACAAGGAGCTCGACTGAACCTATCAACTTGTCACAAATCAAAGCTAAATGCATGAAAACCTACCTAAATGTATAAATACGAGTTACTCGAAGGGAGATGTTGAGTTTCAATTCAAATCAAAGGTGAAGTGGTGGTCCAAAGCAAGAGAGGACGATGGGTCTAAGAATGGAGGCAACAATTGGTTTGAAGGGAAGGGTTCGAAGTTCGAACTGGAGGATAAGGGTTCAGAGGTGAGCTCAAAGGAAATGAAAAAGAGAAAGAAATAAAGTAAAGTGAAGAATGAAGAGGGAAATGTTAGTTTATATACGAGGCTAGTGGGATAGGCTCGCTTAAGTTCTCCTTGAAGCTGGGATGTTAAGTCCCCCACCGACTGGAAGGGATCGGGTATGATTTCTACCGAAGAAGGATCCATCTGATCCATATATATATATATATATATAAAGGAAGGAAGAAAAGAGGGAAAATGGATCGGTTAGAAAAATTCAGATCCCTATTATAACAAAAAAAGAGAAGATGCACTACAAGAAAAATTGTCTTTTATAACGCCAATAGATAACACAATACTCTATAGCGTTTTTGTTTGCATTAATTTGATTTATTTACAGTAGAGATCAGTTGAGTAACGCATTGACTCTTCCGATTTTTTTCATGCCTGTCCTTTTGTCAAATTATTTCCCACATGTGTTTCATTCCAATTTTTTTCCATCTCAAAGCCCAAAAAAATCTAACCTTTTCTTTCCGTAAATCCCCAAATCACTCTTTCCCTAATTCGCTCCTTCAGATCCATTGGAAGCTAAAGCGGAGAAAGCATACGCTTTGGGCTGTAGATTTGTAGAAACAAAATGAGTTATCTCAGTCTCGCCTGTCCTTGCATTTATAGATCTAGAGTTGTTCTCCTTGCTTTGATTCCGCCAGAGACTGGAAATGATGCTGCTGATAGCCTTAAAATGATGTAGTCGAAAATAGTGATGGAGCTAGTCTGAATCGTCTTTGTCGTTTCAATGGTTGTCCATTTTCATTATCAGTCTGAAGCTTTGCCTAAACCGAGATGCGTTAGAGATCAGTAGCTATCTGGATCTGCTGCAAAGAGATATCGAGCAACGTCTTGTTTGATGTAATGATGCAGTAAGCGATAATCTGATTGTTTTGAGATGCTGGCCTTTTGGTTGTGATAAGCTTGCGTTGATGAATTATTGGCGTCATGATATACTAATAATGATATAGAGAGGATTATGAACTGGCCTTGAATTCGTTGCTAATGAATTCAACTGAGATTTTGTAAGTACTTAGAGATGCCGTGCTTTGCAATATGGATGAGACAGCAGTAGTGATATCTCTAATACTATTTGTCATTACTTGATTATTTTCATTCTCCTATTGGCGACTTATATTACTTGTATTTATCAGTTCATTAGCGTTTGCCCAAGAATAATAATCTTCATTTATACTATAAAATCGTGAAGAATCATTGCCAACAATATGAATCGGTCAACTCATTTGTATCTTTTGTATAAAATACATTATGGTTGTTTTAGAAGTAATTTAGTTTACTATTCTTTTGATATTTTCATGAGACATGTTCTCCAAATTTAGTTCACAAAAGCATAAAATCGACTAATATTCTGCTTGACGTTGTGCTCAATCCTCGCCTCCCTGTTTTGCTGTTACTTTTTAACTGCTACATTTTCATATTTATTTACCATATTTTTTATTGTTGATGTGAGCATATCCTCATTATATATATTATTTATGCACACTTTAAACTTAAGTTGGATCATATATTGATGTGCTAGGCCTGAGAAACCTATGCTATCGTGAATCTTATTAATATTTTCTACTAGAAAATTTTCACACTCAAAGTTTATGGTGATATTTTGTGTAAGTATAGGGTTTGATCAGAAGGGTTGTAGTAGTTCTCTACGATAATGATCATGTTCCTATTGCAAGATTTTTGTTCAAGCTCGCAAAATTAAATTTATAGAAATTATATAGGTCAAAACGAACTTTAGTTTGCACTGGGAGCTTTCTTGGTTAAGTTAACAATGGCTGAGCTTATCGCTAAAATGCTTCCAACATGTTAGTACAATAATCAAAAGATTATGGAGATTGTACTATCGGAGGCATGCTATGAATATTTCTTTTTTATGTTGATTTGAATTCAATCTTCCAAATTTATGTTGAATTATCTTCTTAAGTTCATACAATATCAGTAACATTTGTTACTAAAAGTGCAGATATTTTATGGCTATGGGAACTTGGTTGATGCAATCCATTGATTTTTTTAATGATTAAGCTTCAACATTTTTAGTGTGACATACTTCTCTTGAATTATACACATGGCACAATATTTTTCATAAAATTTGAAGTAACGATACATGCATGTTTTAGATTTCAATTACATATCTTACCAAACTCATTTTTATTGTTATTCTTTGATTGTTATTTTCTCTCTACACTTTAGTGCCTTAAACACCTGAACATCATTGGAGGCTATTTTTAATACATAATTTTGGTCTATAAATGTTTGAATATACACAACCAAACAGTCGGTTTCCCACCGTTGTACGGTTGTAGTGGTCATTATGTTCCTGTTATGTGCAAACAATACTCCTTTCGCTTTAGTTGGGTATGCACTCATATTAATGCATTAATTCAGCATGTTGTTCAGGCATTAGTTCAGGATTCAGGAAGCATGTTAAGTCTTTAGTAATTTTTCTATACATCATGTTATGGTAGTAGGCTGAATATGTTCAAGCACCATGCTTAGGCATCAGTACATCTTCATTTCAGCCATTAGTTGATTAGGCATTGATTCAAGCATTATGTTGTTTTGACATTGAACTAAAATTGAGGATTCAAGCAGCATGTTTAGTCTTTAGTGATTGCGTCCATACTGATGTTCTAGTAGTAGGCTGATCATGTTCAAGCAGCATGTTCATCGGCGATGGCTTCAACAGTCACTTTAATCCATCCTGTTATGATAAATATTTTGTGCGATTCTATAAATTGATTCATTTAACATTACAAGCTGAAAGAACGGATCATAAATGCTTTTGGTTAGCCTGTATTTTTTAAATAAAAACGACTTTTTTATTCTATTGTTTTTGTGTAATACAAACAAATGATGATATATGCCATTTATATTACTTGATTTTGACTATTAGTCTGTTACTTTGTTTCATGTGTCTTTCTGTTATAGTTTTTAATTGTTACTTCTGTTATCTCCAGGTCTGTAACAACCCGCTATTTTGGACCATTCAAATCGACAATAAATCCACACATGTCGGACTTGAATAATTCAAAACAATAGATTGTAAATTTAAATTTGGCAAAACTCGGCATATACAGTAAATAAAACAATCACAAAATCACAAATACAGAGTAATATAACAATAATGCAGTGGAATAGATAAACAGTAGTTCATGAAGCTACTATATAAACATCAGAGTTAGAAATAAAAATACAACAGAATATCTCAAATCAGTGAAGTCTCCAGTACAAACAGATGACCTACTTGAACAAATCAACTGGAAAGCTGAATCGATGGTTGGATCTCCAAACGAAGCTCCAAACTCCAAAGGTGAGTCTCAAATGCTGTATCACTCGGCCTGACCCGAGCGTAAAGCAAAAACAAAACACTCGAGTCAGGATTAACATTCTTATATCACTAAGTCCAACTCAAGTGAAATATCAACTGAAATACAAGTAACTTAAAGGATGTTTGGGATAACCATCCTCTAAGGATCCGTGGAACTATCTACAATGTAGAAATATACACTCTAACACCGTGGCCATTTCAAATAGATTTATACTTCAAAACCAAGATATCATTTTCATTTCAAATATATCTATTTCCCAAAATAATATATATAGGTTAAATAATTTATAAAGTAAAGTATTTAAAATTTCCTCAAGTCTCACAAATCGATTCAAATCAACTCAAATTCCAAATTCAAATTTATTCAAAACTCAATTCATCAATTCAATTCAGTTCTCAATAGACCATTTAAATTTCAATATATTTCAAAGCTTTAATATTCAACAATTCAAACTAAATTTAACGATTTCATATAGATCTAGTTTATCTTCATTATTATTTAGTCCTGAATATTCCCTCATTAGATTCAATATCATTTAAGTAACCTTAAATTACATTTTACTAAATATTTTCTTTAATTTATTGAAACGTGAAATATTCATTAAATCACTTAAATCAAAAATCCAGTTATAAAATCATATCTTTAAATTTCACATTCAATAACTTCAAATCGATTTAATTAAATAAAATTCTTAATTAAATATCATTTCAAATAAACCCAAACTTATCTTCCCAACCTTACTTATTCAAATTATTACAAAAATCTATTTTGAAGTATAAATTTAAATACTTAACCATATTATATGTATTAAATCAATCTTAATTAAATTAAACATTTTTATTAAATCTATATATATCATTACCATTTATATATAAAAATTTAAGAATCAACATTTATTAAAACCATATATTTCTTTCCAAAACCATAGAATTTATTTTCAAAATATTTATATATGGACCAACAGTGTTTGTATATAATTTCCTATCCTATGGTCAATTGATACGAATATTTATCATTTCAATCCATAATATATATATATATATACACGGGTAGATATCATTTCGACCCGTAATCCAAAATTCAATCAAATGAAAATCGCTTGGGTCTATCATTTCAACCCATAATGATTTTCTCCTATTCTAAAGTCTGTTCGGGTATGTATCATTTCAACCCATAGTGAATTCTATACTAACAGGGAACTTGCAGAGTGATAACAGATAAAAATATAACAACAGGCATATATCATCAATAACAATATAATATAAACAATAGGATATGGTGTCATATCCCACAGGTGAACAGTTACAGATAATAGCATATATAATAATTCAAATAACTACAGCAGTATATTTTAATTGTCATTTCAATTGAAATCAAATTTAATAAATATAAGAACGTTAAATCATGAGTGATTACTCACCTTTCGAAGTTAGAGAGGAATGAGAACAAGATGAGTTACGAATCCAAAGCAAAGCTAGATTGAACGCAAATTTGACGAGTAAAGCTGATAATCAAGGATTTGATAAACTGGATCGGAATCAGTATGATATATATACACAGAAATATTTGTTATTTTCTTAAGACCAATAATTAAATCGAAGAGAATTAAAATCATTATCCCTAAAATACATATATTTAAAAATCAATAATAAAGTTAAAACACATATAACTTAAAGTCAAAATAAATTAAAATTTCAACAACACTTAAACAATATTCGTAAAGCAAATATGAAAATCGAACCTATAACATACAACATTGTTACATATAAAAGTCCAGATTACTATATATAAAACATATGTTGGCAAGATGTGAATCTCTGGAAAATATATTTTACAACTTACACACTTCTATATATATATATACTTTAAAACAATCTAAAATAAAGAAGGTTGTAAACAACATTTATATAAAAGTCTATATAATATAGCAGTTCAAATAATATGAATACAACCAGACAAGCTCTGTATAAACTCTTATAAAACATATTATATACATCCAGTTTAAACGCATCATATATACATTAAACATATATTGAGAATAAAATAAACGATTTATATGATAACGCAACATAAATTTTATATATACATTTAGGGATGCCACTTACATGAGCTATTATAATATATATATATATATATAATACTGTAAGTATTGTATACTTAAGTTTAAAACAGTAATTCATACTTAAACAATATGTAATAAAGCATTTATATAATATCATTGTATAAAATATATATAACAGTAAAGTAAAGTTTTTAAGTATCATATATAAACCTTGAAATCAATTTAAATATATATATTGGCATATCATATAATATATGTATATTTATAAAAGCTTGGCCATGAAAAGATCAACAGGCCTCAACAGAAAAATGTATTATGTATGCAAATAAATAAACTGACTGTATGTATATAACGTATATAGTATACCTATTAGTTGATGTAAAAATAAATTTTAAAATATCAATACTTAAATCACACTATATAAATTAATAAAACAGAACTAGGCAATGAATGCAAGGCCTGAATAAGACAATATATAATCCTATATTAGCATAAACTATTATAAACCTTTATATTTGAAAACTGAATATATATATATATATATATATATATAAAACTCACGCAACCCCAATACTTGATATATACTATATGTATATTAGCTTGAATATGACCTGAATACATACCTTCATATAACAGACTTATATTATATAAACTAACATAGCATATGAATCTTATGTAAGACTACATATAATGTTATATACTAATAAACAAGTACATGCAAATCAAGCTAGGACAAAACCCAAACATAGCAAAGCAGACCATGATTTTCTGGAATCAAAGTATATATATATATTGAAAATTTATATAAGCTAATACATACAAATTTCGAAACCAACAGACAAACTTTTTGTATAACTATCGCATATATATCACTGTCCAAAAATTTATTACCAAGAGGCGCGGCTAGCAGAGAAAAGAGGGGCGACAGAGCTACGGATCTCGGGCTGCTACAGCTATTGGCGGCGAAGTGGGCCGATGGTTAGGGAAAGGGGAAGATGATGCGTGGTGGCCGAGAGGACATAGTGGTGGATGGTGGCGCGTGCTTGCGTGGGGAGGAGCATGGGGTCGCTGACGGCAAGGGACGGTGCGAGTGAGGTGTTGCTCGGCACGGCGGAGAGAAGAGGAGGATTGGCAGACATTGGGTGATGGGCTTCGTTTCCTAGCAAGGAGGCCGATGGGTAGGAGGAACTTGCGGCCATGAGTGGTGGTTGTGGAGACGGAGAGGATTTACTCATGGAAGAAGTTTGAAGAGAGGGTCGAAAAATAACAAGAGAGCTACAGGAAAATGATGAACCAGATCTAAATATGTGAAGCCATATGAGAAACGAATGAAAAGAAATAAATTAATAAATTGAAAAAAAAGGATAACCCAAAAGTCAGAGAATAGGAATAAATGAAAAGTAACAGATGGACCATTGATTGACGCAAGTAATTAAAGCAATTGATGGTTGTTTGGATTCCACGGCTGGAGTTGAAAAGAGTAAAGGGAATAAAAGTCACAAATACGGTACGACAAACTGAATAAAATTTCATAAAAAAAATAAACTTCAATATTATCAGATCAAAATTTACCAGTTGCTATATTTAATTAGATGTATTCCAAATATTAAATTTTTATTGTTTAAAATTTTACAAAATTTCAATTAATTTAACAAATAAAATCACTAAAATTTTGGGTCGTTACAAGGTCACTTGACAAGAAGCTTTACTGATTGAAAGAAAGCCTTTCATCATATTCTGACGAAATGGAAAAAAATAACTTCGTCTTTGTGGTATGTTCCCTTCACCCTGTTTCTAATTTTTATCTTATGCTTCGACAATTGCATCACTGCCTAATTATATCAATTCTTGGATTCTTAGTTTCTCACAAGCATTTACCAACTGCAACTGCAAAAATATTTTAATCATGCTATAAGCTTAAATGTAATATTAGGTAATTTGCAAAAAATGATGCAAATATTGTTAGATGAAATATCAGTTAAATAAAATTTTATCAGTGCTGTTTCATTAATTTGCGATGCACCCTTTTTTTAAATTATCGTGCAGTGCTTCAAATAGGAGCACTTAAATTGCCAAGTCATGCACCGAGGCTCTAAGAATGTTTTGCACCTTTATCGATTGTGTGTAATAAGAATATTGTTTTTGGAGTAGAATGGCTTATGTTATTTGCTATAATATTGCACCTTTTGGTTGTTTTATTGGGTCATTTCATTAGCTAATTAAAAATATGTATCTTTTCAATCAGTCTTGTTCAATTTTACCCAATTTATGGTTCACTCGCAAGTTATTTATCGGTTGACTATATATGCTGAGTGTCAAATGCACTGATGTGGAGTGAGCTTAGAGTGCATTGAGTTATTTTATTGTTTGAATCCATAGAAGCTTCAACTTCTGAGATTCATTTGTAAACACTTACATATGTCATGGATGAATATAATATGAGACAATGATCACATTATCAGTAACAAGGTTTCTATAGAGATTCAAATCCTATACCATGAATATTAAGTTTTGAATATTTTAATTCTTAGATTTAGGGCATTTACATTGTAATTTGCGCGTATGCTTTTATGTCTAAAATTCTTTGCATGTGAGTTATTAAATGACATTTCTTTCCATCTTCACAGGTTCTTCAATTATCATGACAGAGAATTCCACGTTGCCTCTCTCCCATACAAACCTAATTTCAGGGTGATGCCTGAGGATTGGGATGGCACTACAAGAGATCCAGACAAGGATCTCAATGAGATATCAATGAAAGAAGATAAGAGATTGTATGAAGATTTTGTTCAGTGTCTTGAATTCAACAAGAAAAAAAGTAAGATTTCTTCTATATAAAGAATATTTAATTAGAGAATATTTGGCTATTCATTTTGGTAACTAAAGACCTTTGCAACATAAAGTTATTCAAGTATGGAATCTGGATCTACACTCCTTTTGTTCGAATCCATCTCCCTACAAGTTCAAATATGAGCATATTTTAAGGCTGAGTTTTGCTTTACTTTATTTTTGTATTTTGGAATAAAGGCCTTTTTATGAACTCCCATGTTATGTAAACTATGGTAGTACACCTCTTAGCTATGCTTACATTGGCTTGCAAGTTGTGCAGTCTTATTACATCAGCAAGTGCTTTGAAAATCGGAGGATAAACCATGCATGCATTCCATATATAAATAACTGTATACGGACACATACATTTACACATTTGCATGCAGGCATGCGTGCACACATACAAACGTATGTACATTTGCACAAGCACATGAATGCATGCCATGCAAATACATACATATTACACACACGGGCACACGGGCACACACATGTGAGTTAAGAGGAGCATACACAACAAATTAACTGTCTTACCTGCTCCACACATAAATAGACGCATTTACCCCCACTAACACCCTGATTTCAAATAGAACCCAAGGCATCTTTGTACAAAAATACCAAAAACACAGCCAGTTATTTGTACTTCTAATAGATTCATGACCCCTAAATATGTACACAAACGAGAGAGTACTAATCTCGCTCATGCATGCACACATGTAATCCTGAAGGTGGTGACTGCTTGGTTGAGCAGAAAAGTGTAGGGTTCGAATATCGATTACGTTGCATAAACCCTTTGATTTACTTGAATATAACCGTGCTTGCGTTTTATTCTTGCTTTATATATGTGTTTATGTTAAACTAATGAGCATTTATTAGTTACAAATTAGAATTACACTTTTTGCAATCATATGATGATTTTTCCTTCTTTTTTTGTTCACTAGAAAGATCTGAAATCATATAACTACTTTGCTTTAGGTGTAGGTGGAGGACTTGCTTAGGAATGAACTTGGCAAAAAATATGATGTTGATATTCCCGCATCGACTAGTTACAACATACAGGTATGTTTTCCTGGTTTTCCAATCTGGTCAAATCTATAACAAGATAATAAAACATACCACGGTCTTTATCTATCCATTACAACCACTAACTTATACGATCAAACACAAGTGTTCATTTAAGTATTTTAGCTTAGTCAAATTACAACTGTACACATAAATTAACACATGATTATTTTCCTATCTATAAAACGGTAACAAATACAAAACTACCAGCATGAAGTTTCTCACCTGTCATTTCCATTCCCACCATGCAAACACTTCATCTCTACGTAAAACCAAAACCACTGTTTAATTTACAACATTCAAAATAATCACAATTTTTTTTTGAAAATGGGTAAATGGGCCAAGCCCAGAAAGTTACAGATAGAAAAAGAAACGGGTAAAAGCTAAATACCCGAAACCAAGATTACAAACACAAATCAACTCGAGGCAAACCCTAGAACATAGAACACAAAAACGAGGCAGCGCCTCCAAAAACACTCGAGCTCAAAAATGGCGGAGCAAAACGAAAAAGGGCAAAGAAAATCTACTAAAAACTCGAAATAGATCGCTCGCAAGAGCTTAAGGGGGTCTCCACTCCTTGATTTCTTTATCTCGAAGCCTGGAGATATCAGGATCTAGGCTAAAATGACTTTGTCGAGTTGTTTTAGTCTTAGTTTCCTTGTAGTTGTTCTCCTTGTTATTATGGTTGCTTCCGAACTTCAAATCAGAGGAAATGAGGATGGTCGAGTCAGATGCCTCTTTAAGATTTGTCCTTGGAAGATCTGAGCAGTTATCAACGCAGTAGTCGCTGCTCTCTCCTTTTTCCCAAACAGATAAGTGGTAGATTTTATTATTAAGCTTGCTGATGTAGTGAGAGTCTCCTAATCTTTGCTCGTTATCAGGCAGGGGAAAGTTGTTGTTAGCCTCATCGTTCCAACGGGTCCTCATGCTATAATCAGGTATAAAAATGATTTGATTAGTGCAAATACCTTTATTAGTCCTAATATAATTAGAATTAAGAGACTTGTTACTTCCCTGACAGGTTGCAATCTGATTGCTTTTGTTTCTATCCTGATAAGTTGCGATCTGATTGCTTGGAATGTTATCAACAGCATCCTTGCTAGCGGCATTGGAAAGAACCTTATAAGATGAGTGCTTGTAATTATTGAAGTCCTTATCTCTATGAACATCAGCATTGGATATGATAATGTTGTTTTGCATTTGACAGTCATAAGGAAGCAGAGGCTCAGAGTTGAATGGATGGCTCTCCCTATGCATATCAGGAAAAGAGTAATTTGATTTTTTTGTTTAGAAAGCTTTTAAAATAAGGATTGTTAAAATTTTGATTTCTTCCCTTGTAGGAATTATTCCTGGTATGCAGAGCGGGGTAGCAACCTTCATCTGAGGAACTACGATTTATGAAACTTGATGGCTTATCCACTATATTATCATCAAAAGCAGGGAGTTGAGAACTTTTATTAAAGTTCTCCTTTTGTAAGTATTCTTCGACTAAGTTCTCATAGTTGTCTTCAATAGAAATATTATGAGGACTGTTGCTGTTTCTGCTGAATTTGTGAAGTATGATGTTGGATTCAATTTCGATAGTTTTCCAAAGCTGAATACAGTCTGTTTCAACTTTGTTATGTAATCTGTTATTTCTTTCTTTCCAAATGAAGTAGATGACAGTAGTAATCATTACTGTTGCTTTGTTGAAATCTGCTTTCTTTCCTTTGTAAGCTTTCTGAAAATATTGAATGCTGTCTCTAATGTTTTGGAGAGCCAAATTTTGATTTATGTTGAGCTTATTTTTGGCAATGAACCAAACATGTCTAGAGTAAGTACTATCAAAGAATAGATGATCAGTGTTTTCTATTTCAGTTTTGCAAAATAGGCAATTGATATTTCCAGAGTTTTTGTAAATAATCACAATTTGTTTGCCCATGAATATGATGCTCATCATAATTCACATGTACCTGTGCTTGAACCATTACAAGGCTATATATGTTATCTGATCATTTTTTGGAATAAACTATGATTAGTGTATTTTTCCTAGGGAAACTAGTAATCAAGCAATAAAGTTGTAGAGAAGGACTTATGTCATTAATATTTAACAAAAAATCATCATGAATATATATATATATATATATATATATATATATATATATATATATACCCTTTTCAATTCATGGCAGGGTTCTTGATAAAAACTTGGCAATGGAGTTGCTTTAAAGGTCAAACTCTTCCTCAGCTACCAAATTTCTGATTCTTGGCTTTCCTATAGAACATAGCATTAAAGAACAAATTGATCAGGCTATGTTTACATAGTTATTTTTTAAGTACATGGTTAAAATAACTTTAGACAATCTTCCGACTGCTCCGTTGGCCCCAATAACGATAGTCTTTACAATTGGGTTTCCACGATTATCGGTCCTCGAGGTCACTTCCATCTCTACTTTACTTAAAGTTGCTTTCTTTTTTACAAATTTACCATCGATCATATATTAGTTGATATTTTAGGATCTTTTCGAATTGTTGTTTGCTATGAATGATTCCTTTGAATACATCTCAAATGTACTTCATTTTCCTTTTTGTCATTTTGAATTTTAAATTATAGTGGAACTGGAAATGCTACACTGGGAGATAGTTAATAAGAGAGATTTGCATTTTGGGAATGACTTCAGAAATGAATTTCAGTGCTACTTTCAACATTTGACAACAGAAACAATGTCTTTGTTTTGCATTAAATACTTGCTTAATTCCTAAAAGTTGAAACCATTGTGATTTCAGTGTTTGGTGACCTTTTCAAAGTCTTTTTCTGGGCTTTATCAAAGGTTTTAAGTAACTACAATAGGGTCAAAAAATATAACATACCGTAATTTTATTATGATATTATTATTTCATTCTTGAGTTATTTTAACTATCACCTATGTTTATTCTATAATAACTATCTCTTCTGCACCAAATTTCTGGAATAAGTGCAAAATTGTACCAGTGGTTTGATTTGTAGAACCATAAGGTTATGTGACATAAGCAACAATGATTTTTTCATGAAAAATTAATTGTAATTCTTCAGAGGGACAATAGTTACTCATACAACATTCACACATGCAACCGAAATTTCAAACAAGTGTGTTAAATTTAATATTTCAATGCTGCATTACACACTGTTGACACAAAATTTTTATTTTATTTTATTTATCATTATTATTATTATTTTGCTTTTCATATATGTTCATTTGACCAAGTAGTTGTTTTGAGCTACTACAGATGGATAGAGCATCCATTCTTGGTGAGGCTATCGATTTTTTTTTTTTTTGAGATCATGGAGAACCTTAAGATCATTCTTGGTGAGGCTATGAGTATTTGAAGGAGCTACTACAGAGAATCAATGACCTGCACAACGAGCTTGAATCTACACCTTTAAATTCTCAATTGCCAACTCCAACCAGATCGAGCTTTCATCCTTTTACACCAACAATTCCTACACTGCCTTCTCGTGTCAAAGAGGAGCTCTGTCCTACATCTTTGCCAAGCCCAACCGGTCAACCCAGGGTTCGTTTCCCAATTTTTCTCTATGTTTAAAAAATAAAATTTTAACTCTATTCCCAACATTATCATTGAAATTTGCCTCGTTGTCAGTTAATCAATTTTTGCTACGGGCTATTTTATATTGTTTTATCAAGAACTATGAATTTCAAAGGGCGACCACTCTTAGATCTAGTGAAAATAGTGTGCAAAGGTTTATAACTCAATAATTATAGTTTAAACTGTTAAAACAACAAGCTATCTATTTGTAAAAGATATAGTCGATCTTTCATTTTGTGCCCTTGCTTCCAAGTCCCAGTTAATCCAACCATCCATCTTACATCTATCCTTTTGAATAATCCATTTAATTATCAAATGAAAGGATATGATGTGATAATTAAACACATCTGGACATGGTTGATAGGGAATCTCAGCTCTTTGTAAAACAAAGATTTCTCTATGTTATGGTGTAAATTATGATAGTACCGTTCTTACCTAAAGTATAAATCAGAACACGTGTGTTTACCGTATTGTAGAAGCATTTGTCAAATATAATGTTTTATTTTTATTTTTTCCTTTCTGTTTACACAAAATTGGTAGAAGTGAGGCTAAGGAAGGCAATACAGTGAACAGTCATATGTTCTGTTCTCGACGACCCGGCCTCTTGCTGTCTACGATGAGGGCAGTTGATGGTCTTGGTATTGATATCAAACAAGCAGTCATCAGCTGTTTCAATGGCTTTTCTTTGGATGTCTTTCGAGCTGAGGTTTGTTTTCTTCACAAATTAAACTGTCACTACAGGATTATAGAAACACTTTCAAATTTGATTTGTATTTCTCTGAATTCAATGTCAAATAGTTAAATTATTTTACTGCAGCAATTAAGAGATGGTCCTACAACGCTGCCAGAAGCAATCAAAGTTGTTCTTCTTCACTTAGCTAGTTATCAAGGTGCAACTTAATTGAAGAAACCATAGAGAAAAAAAGAAAAGAAGAAGTTATCGTCTTTATCGCCAAACCGTACATGTTTTATTTCATGATTTTAGAGTTATGAGTGCCTTAGGTTTTATATTTGTTCAGTTATCTGTTTTTATTTCTTTTTTTCTCAGAAAAATATAGAGAGTACAAATGATATCCCATCTTAGTATAAGATTTTATATTTCCTACAGAGTGACATGGAAAGAACCATGCATTGTATTTTCACCTCATTGGAGTCTTCGGTTGGGTTCGGTTGCCCATTTACTTCATCGTTGGCATGAAGATAAAAGATGTTTGCTCATTTTAGAGGTAAAAAATTTAATATATTTATGGCCCTTGCAGTTGTTTTTTCCAAAGATGACACGTGTATTATAGTTTTAATAAATTGTACAATTGCAGCAAGGGGTTGATGCTGAAGCTGCTCTCTTGCCTTTCAAACCTATAGCATTGAAGGTCCTACAGTGCTCATTTCTGTCACGACAACGGTCAGTACTGATTTCTTTTCCGAACTTGATATCCTCATTTTGTTACATGCTCAATGTGTGTTTGTCTCTATGTGTTTATAAGCAAAGTGGATTATCTGCTTTTAAGTATTTAGGGTGCTTATGACTGATATCTTGTGATACAAAATTACATAAGAACTTCACTTGAATTTTTGTTTGCATCTTGATCAGTTATCAATTTGTACACAGATCTTGTGGGAAAACTATATGGATGTTTCAACAAAGTCATGAAAAAAATCTACTTCAACTCTACAGCAGTGCTATGTATTCATAGCGCCCATGTAATTAACAAAAATCAATCAATGGCCAACAAATTTGTAAATCTACCTTCACAATTATAACTAATTTAGTTATTGACAGAAGATAATCACTTGGAGTTGAAGCAGGATTCTCCCATTATTGTTTAATATTCTGACTGATTTTCACACATTGTCTAGAGTGGATCAAAATTTTCCTTTGGTGAAAGTTCTGCAACCAAAAATTGTTCTGGTAATCTACCTTCATAGTTTGTAAAATAATAATAATAATAATAATAATTTAACTAGTGTTTATGATAAATCACTAAGTTGGTAATAATAATAATTTAACTAATGTTTATGAAAATTAACTAAGTTTATAATAATAATACTACTAATGACAATAATTTTTTTAACTAAGTTTCATTAAAATTATAAAATTAACTAAGTTTCATTAAAAAATAATTAAGTTTAGAACAATAACAATAATAATGATAAATGGTAAAATATTAACAAATTTAACCGAGTTTTATAAAATTTAACTAGATTTATATAAAAAATAATAATAAATTAACTAAGTTTATAAAATTTAATTTCATTAATTAAGTTTAATAAGAATTAAAAAAGTTTATAAAACTAAGTTTATAATAACAATAGATTAACTAAGTTTAAGAAAATTAACTAAGTTTATAAAGATAACAACAACAATAAATTATAAAGTATTCAACATCTTTACATCTAATTCATTTTATAAATTTCTAAAAAAATAACTAAGTTTAAAGACGAAGATCGGCGAATTTTATAAAAACAAGCGAGTTTTATAAAAAGTACTTAGTTTATTAAAAAACAATGACATTTTATTATTATATTAATTACTGAAGAAAAATATATTATTGTCTACTGGATATACTATGACGCAGCGGATTATACGAAAACAATGTAGATCTGTGAAAGTAGCAATCGATGGATTGGAAGATACTGAAATGCCCAAATTCGTTGATCCGAAGATACCGAATTCTAGCTATCCCGAACTCGTTGATCGCGCACGATACCGGGTTCAAAGATCTTCAATTCTTCGAGCGTTGATCTAGCGCACTAGATTCCGCGAATCGGCTTCTACAATCGTTGAATCGAGCGCACTCGATTAACCGAAAGAGGAGATAGGAGATTACACTCAACTACCAATTTAAATGAAAGCACAAAGCAATCAAACAAGAATTTTATTCAAAAATCAACAACCTTACAAATGACTCACACGACCTATTTATAGGCGTTTTACAATTCACACGAAATTACAACAAATTACACCATCTCCTAAGTCGGTTCCGACTTACGACCTACGAGTCATGACATAACACCAGTAGTTACAATACCCTGTCAACGACTTACAACTTACAATCAGACGATATATGAAAACAGACGACATACGACTTATAACAGATGCGACTCAACATACAAGTATAGTACAACTGACTCACGACTTATAAAAGTTGCGACCTACGACTTAATATAGGTCGGTAACGATTTATCAACAGCTCCAGCTTCCATCAGCGGCAGAGATTATCTCGGCAGAAGGATCAACGGTAATAAGCTTCAGCGACTTAAAACATGCGAGATACTTCTTTCCGACTTAAGAAATTCCGACGACTTACGACTTAAGGATTTCACGAGTTAAACTTCATCAATTTGTTCTGCCCTTTCACTGCGTAACTTAGTAGGTCGTTTAGGCGACTTAAGAGACTCGTTAACTCGCCAGTCTTCGCGAAGTCGTTGCCGAGTTACACTAAGTCGGTCACGACTTATCATTTCATTAGGTCGGTTACGAGTTAGGGCTTCTTCCCAGTTGAGTCGTAGCTCCTTTTCATCTGAACTGTTAGATCGAAGACGACTCAATGCCGCTACATTAACTCGCGCATTGCCTTTGTTATCTCGTGGCGCTCCTTTGAGTCGTGGACGAAGTAAGTCTACCTCCTTATCTTGTGGACGACTTATGGTATCCCGTATACGACCTATGCCTTTAATTTTTATAAGTCGGTCACGACTTATACCTTGAACTTTGTTAAGTCGGTCACGACTTAAGCCTTGGAAAATTATAGCTTGGCCTGCATCATACTATCATTTTGAATTTTAAATTGGTTTATGTATTATTTTCATAAAGTAGACTGAATTGCATATCATTTGGTATTTTGTAAACAACTAACACTCAACAATAATTCAGATCCAGACTGATTTGATTATTGAATATTTATCGGTTAAAAGATTTTTGAATATTGTTCAGCTCTAAATATTGTATACTAAAAAGGAAGTTTATAAATTCTGATTATAATGATTTGGTAAATGATTTTGCATCAATATATTTTTCAATTTGATTAACCAACTAATTTTTAGAATCTTCAAATTAATAATAAAAAGTTTAGTGTTCAATTTTATTTTGTTACATGTTGAATAAATGATGCATTCATTTTATTTTGTGTACAACAAATAAAAAATGTGTTGCCAGTTCCAAGCCTAAATAAGAATGATGTTTCTTAATAATGAAAAATAATTGTTGAAAAAATGATATAAAATAGTTATTGCTATCGACTAGCCTCAATTGAATTTCAATTACAGCCTATGATTGTGTTCATATGCCTTTGTCCTGAATACGTTTAAGTACAAGAATATCATCAGTTAGCACTTTATTGTGATATGCACCTGACTACTATTTAGTATTATCTCTCAATTATAGGAGAATATCATTAGTTAGTACTTTATTGTGATATTCATTTGAATATCACAATAAATATTCAGTATTGTCAGTTCATATTTTAATTTGTCCCAATGCATTTAAATATGGGCGTGCATAGCCTAAATTGAGAAAGCATTCTTGCTTAATTTTTCATCCCTACCTATTGCACTTTATAGTGTTGTCTTGAGTTGTGCCGAAGCCAGCTTATTGCTTTGAAAATTTTAGTTCTTGCTTATATTGTCTGTGCATGTTTCTAGTAGCTTAACTTTGCATAGTAATATATATATATATATACATATACACATATATATACATATACATATATATATATACATATACATATACATATATATATATATAAGCTAGAAATTCCTGCACATGTTCTAGTAACTTAGTTTGACTTGACATCACTTTGTACACATATATATATAAGCTAGAAATGCCTGCACATGTTTTGGTGGTTGGTGATGCAGTGTTTTGGATATGGATGGTGTTTGGTGGTTGTGTTATTGTGGAAAGGTAGAAGAGGGAGGTGATGTTTGTGTACAGGGAGTTGCTATAGTTGGTGAATGAAAATATCGTCAATTCGTTTACTATCATATGCACACATACTTATCAGCTCTTTATGCACACATACTTATCAGCTCTTTATGCACACATACTGCACTGTGCTATCTAAAAATCAAATTTTGTCATTGTTTTATTCATATTCGTTCCTAATGTAAATATTTATCTTATTTGCAGGTGTGTGAAAGAAGAAGGATGCGAAAGTTGTGGTCATCTTTTTAATGCAAACAACCAAATATGTACTTGTTTTTTTGTTAAACTTTGCTACTATTTTTTGGGGTGTGCTTAAAACATTTGCTACTACGTTTTGATTTATTTGGTTTAAGCTATAAGATGTTATGTGTATGAATATTTGATATGTTTAATGTAATGTGTTACATCTCTATATTTATTATCTTTTATGATTCTTCCATTATTTAAATGACTTTATGTTTAAAATGATTATTATTGTGCATTTTGATATTGGTATTTAATACTGTAGTTTATGAATAGGATGTAGATAATATTTGAATTGTGAAGCTAAACCATAGCACTTGAAAGCCGCTATAAATATTTAATAGCGCTGAATAACCGCTATTAAATCTAGCAGTATTATAGATGCATAACAGAAAAAACGCTATGGTATTATAAAAAGTGCTATAAAAGAACATATCATAACACAGTATAAGCGCTATTGTAGCTGAATCTTTATAGCGGAATATTGGTGTTGTGACAAGTCAACATCTACAATAACGTGTCCATATACAACGGTCATAATCCGCTATTAATATTTTTTATAGCGAATTATTAGTGCTATCTTAGAAAAAACAAAAAGAATTTTATGGCTAAAAACGAATTTCATAGCGGACAAATAGCGCTATTATAGTAATCAATAACACATAATTTGCCACTATAAAATGTTTAAAATAGCGGATTTTTTGCGCTATTATATTAATACTTTTTATAGCGCTTATTATATGCTACAAATTGTTCACAGTTTTTAATAACATGTCGTTATACAACGTTTATTAAACCGCTATTATAGGCTTTAATATACGTCCGTTAAAACCTTTTTTTGCTAGCTGTAATAGATGCATATTTTTAACAACTCTTCTTTTTTGCAGTTGTAATAGGGCCTATTACAACTTTTTTGTTTGCTAGTTGTAATAATTAGTTAATAATTATAATTAAATAATAGTACCTAATAATTAATAATTATAAGAATGTTAATAATAGATAATAATTACTATTAAGTAATAATACTTAATTTGAAATATGAAATAATTAATATTAATAGTTACTATTCAATATAATTAATAATTAATATAATAACTAATTAAATAATTAATAATTAATAAATAAGAGTTAAATTTTATAATTAATAATTAATATTAATAATTAAAAATAATAATTAATATTAGTAATTAATATTTAATAATTAATATTTAATAATTGATATTAAAAATATAATAATAAATAATAAATAAATAAACTATAAATATTTAATTAATAATTAAAAATTTATAAATAATAATTACTATCAAATTATATTAACTAATGATTAATAATCAAATTTTAATAATAAATAATAATTAAATAAATAATAATTAAATAGTAATAAATAGAAGTTAAAAAAAAATATTAAATAAAAATAATTAAGTTAAATAATAATAATAATTAATAATTAAAATGTAATAATAATAATTTATAATTTATATCCAATAATAAATGAATAATAAATAATAATTAAAAAAATAATAGTTAAAAAATAATTAATAAGTAATCTTTAATAATTTAGAAGTAATATTTAATATTTAGTATTTAATATTAACAAATTTTAAAAATAAAATTTTGAAACTTTCATAAAATTCAAAAATAAAAAATATTGAAATAAATTTAAAAATATTGATAAAATAAAAAATTTGAAATTTTCACAAAATTTTTAAAAAATAAATAAATTTTAAATAAATTGAAATTATTATAAAATATCAAAATTTTAGAAAATTCCAATGCCATTATTATTTTGGTTAGATAAAAAAAATATTTATTAGTTATTTTTTCTAAAACATAATATTACATAATTAGAGTATTTTATTTTTGGAATAGAGATTTCGTTTGCATATCATAGCAATGTTCCTTGTAAAATCACGCATACTAAATAGGCAACTTTTGGCTCCATTTGTCAAAACTTTGGCTCCACTCATCAAAACTTTTGGGTCCATTTGCCAAAAATTTGGCTCCAAAGTAAATTCCCCCATTCCATTATTTTTATATTCTTCTTCTCTTGGTTTCGTTTTTACCATCTGACCTCCTCACCCATTCAGTATATCTCCTATCTTCATCCATTTTCACCTTTACCATCTGACCTAATCTGTTCCTTTGACCGACAATTCCTTCACCAGATCCAGGTCCGACTACTCCTTCACCATCCATCCTTCCAAGGTAGACATGTTTGCTCTTATTATATCTCGTAAATTGAAAAATTATATCTCATCTTAAATTTTGATTGGCACACATCAAGGTGCTCTTATTATGTTATTGTTGAGCATTTCTTGGGTTTTTCGAATTGTTGTTCTGTAATTGTGGTTGTCAACTCACTATCACAAACATATGCTTGATGGTCCTGTTTATTTTTCTATGTTGTTTCATAAACCTGAATAGATGAATCACATCGAATCTCTTGAAGGCTCATTACTTTGATATTTGTTGTGTCATGGACTAGGAGAATACGTCAAACGACTATAACAGCTGTTAGCGCCAAAATTGGTCACTAACCCCCAAATCCAGATGAAAGCACCAAATACCAATCACAGCTCAGAGATAGAATGTATGTAGAGAGTAATAATGTGAAGAACAGTTAAAACTAAAATGAAAGCAGTAGAGAACAACAGATTTTATAGTGGTTCGGCTAACTCCGGCCTACGTCCACTTAGAAGTTTTCTTTTTATTGCTGTAATAATTGATTACAGTTGCAGAATGGCAGAGTTGCCTTAGCCTTAGAAAATAGAAAGTAAGAGAGCAGAAAGAAGATCCCCTTTGACTGTGCCCCTGCCTCTCTATTTATAGACAAAGATGGGTTGGACTTCCCTGGTGGGCCTGGTAGCCGAGTACCTCAGCCCAAATGGAGTGGTCTCCATATGCCGAACCATAGATGCCGAACGCTGAATGCCGAACAAGGTGTGAATGCCGAACGATCTCCTCATGCCGAACGTTGGGAGGTGCGAGGTACCATGATATGGAGGTGTGAGGTACCAAGATATGGAGGTGCGAGGTACCAAGATATGGGGGTGCGAGGTACCAAGATATGGAGGTGCGAGGTACCAAGATATGGAGGTGCGAGGTACTGAGGTGTGAGGTGCAATGCCGAGCGAGGTGAGGTATGCCGAACGACCCATCCAATGCCGAACGCTCCCTGATGCCGAGCGCTCCATCCAATGCCGAACGATCCTTAGTGTCGAACCTCCATCATGCCTAACGTCTCCAGATGCCGAATGATCCATCCAATGTCGAACGTCTCCAGATGTCGGACGATCCATCCAATGCCGAACGTCTCCAGATGTCGGACGATCCATCCAATGCCGAACGTCTCCAGATGCCGAACGATCCATCCAATGCCGAACGTCTCCAGATGGTGAACGATCCATCCAATGCCGAACGTCTCCAGATGCCGAACGATCCATCCAATGCCGAACGCTACTGAATGACGAGTGCTCCTGGAATGCCGAACCACTCATGTATGTTGAATGCTCTATGCATGCCGAGTACTCTTGAATGCTATTCGAACGTGAATAGTGAATGCCAGACGAACCATTTGTGCCGAACCTCCACCATGCCGAACCATGTTTAATGCCGAACCATGTTTCCTAGACCCAAATTATAGTTGATTCATCTTTATCCAATCATATTTCCATCTCCCAAGCACATTGCACCATTCATCCATCCAGTTGACTGTATCCATCGTACCCTAGCCTCGACGAACATGCAGTTGATTAAGTTAAACCCGTCTGTCCGCGACCTTGCCAAAAGGCGGGTTAACACTTGCCCCCCAAAACATGCCTTGCTTTGAAAGGTGTGTTTTGAATAGCCTCAAGTCCAGTATCCAAAGTCCATGTTTCATCCATATCCAATAACCAATAGGGGACTTTAGGACCTCTTCGGGTCGATATCCAAATCCATAACCTCTCCGGGCTCTTGCCAAGCGCAATCCACACCTGATGACCGTGTTCCAGTGTCCCTGGACGTTGAGATAACCTCTCCGGGTTCTTGCCAAGCGCAATCCATACTTGACGACCATGGCCCAGTGTCCCTGGGCGTTGAGCTAACCTCTCCGGGTTCTTGCCAAGCGCAATCCACACTTGACGACCATGGCCCAGTGTCCCTGGGCGTTGAGCTAACCTCTCCGGGTTCTTGCCAAGCGCAATCCACACTTGACGACCATGGTCCAGTGTCCCTGGACGCAAGTAATGCCGTGGCTTAAGTCCTAAGCCGAATCCTGGTCGCTCCGAACCCTTGCCGAGCATAGTCCATACTCGACGACCTTTAAGCCAAAATCCAGAGAAAATCCAATCAAAATCCAATCCGAAAAACAAACATTCAAACCAGAATTCAAACCAGAAAAACGAGAAAAACAGGGAGTTCAAACCAAACTCCAAAACCAAACCAGAAAAAGCAAATGTCCGTCAAAGGAAAAAACAGATTTCACAAACCCGGGCATTTCGGTAAGCCATCATCTCAGAGCATGCCTGAGGGTTATCTCCGACCTCGTACATGAGTAAGTGATTTAACCGTTTGCCCGGAGTTTGTTACTTATTCCAAACCATCAAGATTAGTTGATGACCAATCGGTCACCATTCCTGGGCCTCGCGCCCTCGTCGTTCAAGGTAGGCGGAGGTTGTTCATGTTCCACCACCGCATTCCGAGTTCCGACATACTGTCGCAACTGACCATTCCTTATATGCTCCTCGATTATATCCTTTAGATGTCGGCAGCTGTTAGTATCATGCCCGTTCAGGTCATGAAAGAGACAGTGCCTTCCTGATGCCCTTTCACGTTCTGTGGGTTCCCTCCTTGATGGCCTTCGATAGGGAAGACGATCTCGAGTATCTAAGAAAATCCGCTCCAACGTTGCGTTCAATCCTATGTAAGTGGAGAACTTTGGTTCTCCCCAGTGCTTCCTTTTCCCTTTATCCTTATCCCCACCTGAGCTTTCGCCGAGTAATCTTCCATCCTTAGTCATGTTTACTTCCTGTGACCTCATGTCCAAACATGCATCCTCTTGTCGAAGAAATCTTTCAGCTTCATGAAAGAATTCCCCAATATCCAACGGTGGGTACCGTACCAACGATACTTTGAACTCCGAATTATCTCTGACTCCTGATACCGCAGCCATCAGAACCATTGATGGATCTGGCCGATCCACCGAAGCAACTGCTGCAGTAAATCGAGTTAAGAATGTCCTGAGCGATTCATCTGCCCCCTGTTTGACTGATGTTAGTGTCATCACGTTCTTTGGCCTTTTTATGTGAACTCGAAATTGACTTAAGAACTTGTCCACCAATTCTGTCCATGTTCCAATGGATCCATCCTCCAGCTGTCTGAACCACATAGCAGCAATTTCAGTCAAGTACAGGGGGAAACATCGGGCCATAACCTCCTCCGTTGCCCCCAGCACTTCCATATGCCTAGTGTACCTCATCAAGTGGTCGGTGGGATCCGTCTTCCCGTTGTATACTTCCAGAGTGGGTAGTTTGAAATCGGACGGATTCCTAGCTGTCCTGATGTTCCGGGTAAACGGACTTTTGTTAACTCCCTCTGAATCCCTGTTTGTTAGACCTCCGCGAATAGTCCGCCTGATAATGTCAGCCAATCTAGTGTTTCCAACTAATCCAGACTGCCCCCCAAGTCCCCGAGGAAATTCTGGCACATATTCTTCATCACGTACTCCTGTATTCCTATCGACGCCAGGCCACGTAGCGTCATCCGGTATCCCTCCATGAACTGGTCCAGCATTCCCTGGTGGTGTGCCCCCGAGTCTAGGTCCATCTAGATTGTTAGCTGTTTGTTGATTGGGAGCTGCCTCCTGTTGAATCACTCCATCTGTCCGCTGGTTGAGTCCCTCTGGTCCAGTTCCACGAACTTGAGCTCCTGCAGTTCTTGGTTGTTCAAATTGCCTGAGAAGAGCCTGCATCATCTCCTCTTGTCGTTTCATCATCTGCTCCTGCATAGAATTCATCATTGCCTGCATCTCATCCCGAGTTATGTAGATGGATGCATGATCCTCTCTAGCTCCAAAAGAGGCTGCTTGACTTCCTTCCTGATTGCTTCTTTCCACTACTTGCTTCCTTGTTGGTGGTCTAGCCATTGCTTTCAAGGATCCAAGTTCCTAACTCCAAAGTTCCTGAGTTCAGTTCTCGGTGAAAGCACCAAAGTGTTAGCGCCAAAATTGGTCACTAACCCCCAAATCCAGATGAAAGCACCAAATACCAATCACAGCTCAGAGATAGAATGTATGTAGAGAGTAATAATGTGAAGAACAGTTAAAACTAAAATGAAAGCAGTAGAGAACAACAGATTTTATAGTGGTTCGGCTAACTCCGGCCGGCTTACGTCCACTTAGAAGTTTTCTTTTTATTGCTGTAATAATTGATTACAGTTGCAGAATGGCAGAGTTGCCTTAGCCTTAGAAAATAGAAAGTAAGAGAGCAGAAAGAAGATCCCCTTTGACTGTGCCCCTGCCTCTCTATTTATAGACAAAGATGGGTTGGACTTCCCTGGTGGGCCTGGTAGCCGAGTACCTCAGCCCAAATGGAGTGGTCTCCATATGCCGAACCATAGATGCCGAACGCTGAATGCCGAACAAGGTGTGAATGCCGAACGATCTCCTCATGCCGAACGTTGGGAGGTGCGAGGTACCGAGGTATCGAGGTATGGAGGTGCGAGGTACCATGATATGGAGGTGTGAGGTACCAAGATATGGAGGTGCGAGGTACCAAGATATGGGGGTGCGAGGTACCAAGATATGGAGGTGCGAGGTACCAAGATATGGAGGTGAGAGGTACTGAGGTGTGAGGTGCGAGGTGCAATGCCGAGCGAGGTGAGGTATGCCGAACGACCCATCCAATGCCGAACGCTCCCTGATGCCGAGCGCTCCATCCAATGCCGAACGATCCTTAGTGTCGAACCTCCATCATGCCTAACGTCTCCAGATGCCGAACGATCCATCCAATGTCGAACGTCTCCAGATGTCGGACGATCCATCCAATGCCGAACGTCTCCAGATGTCGGACGATCCATCCAATGCCGAACGTCTCCAGATGCCGAACGATCCATCCAATGCCGAACGTCTCCAGATGGTGAACGATCCATCCAATGCCGAACGTCTCCAGATGCCGAACGATCCATCCAATGCCGAACGCTACTGAATGACGAGTGCTCCTGGAATGCCGAACCACTCATGTATGTTGAATGCTCTATGCATGCCGAGTACTCTTGAATGCTATTCGAACGTGAATAGTGAATGCCAGACGAACCATTTGTGCCGAACCTCCACCATGCCGAACCATGTTTAATGCCGAACCATGTTTCCTAGACCCAAATTATAGTTGATTCATCTTTATCCAATCATATTTCCATCTCCCAAGCACATTGCACCATTCATCCATCCAGTTGACTGTATCCATCGTACCCTAGCCTCGACGAACATGCAGTTGATTAAGTTAAACCCGTCTGTCCGCGACCTTGCCAAAAGGCGGGTTAACAACAGCCTTTGGTAGCTTACATATAATTTATTACCTACTATTGGCAAGATATAATTGCAACTGGAGGGTTAGATACAAATGCAGTGCTTTTTGACAGGGAAGCAGGACAAATCTTATGCACACTTACTGGTCATTCCAAAATGGTTTTTTTCTTCTTCAATTTTTATCTTCATTACTTGCTTAGTGATTTGTATAAATTATTCCATGGTTGGCCTTAGATGCATTAAATACTGAAATTGTAGAGCTAAAATTGTCTAAGATGATTTAAAGAAACCACTGGATTGGCTCATGATGTTCATTTCCCTGGTTTAAGCTTTGAAACACAACGAAATAAAAACGTGATCTTTTAATGGTGATATATGTGTTCATCAATGTCCAATTTAAATGAAACTTCTTCCTTAATTATTTGGGAAGTCAGCAGTGTTAAATTTGTGCCTCGTGACGATCTCTATTTAACTGCATTAGCACACAAGGTCAGTTGTTATTAAATGTATTATTTGTTTAAGCGTGGTTCTTGCAACAAAAATTATGTTGGGAAAAAAGGATCCTGATATTTTTGTATGTGTATATGAACTAATGATGACAAGCTGATATATTTCACTTTTAGTTTCTTCCTCTTAAGCCGATATTGAATAGCCTGGTGAACTACTGGTATCAAATGGCACCCAATCTTGTTATTTGTTTGCAAAAAATACCGTGAACACCCACCTTTTGCATATAGCATTTTTTCTACCTATTGCTAACAACCACTACCACATCAAACTTCGTCTGAACTAAGAAACCGACCACCGCGATCACGGTTCAAGCGGTGATGTGATTTGAGGTTTTCGACCTTATCACATCTGTGCATGAAGTAGTGAGGACCGGTTTGAGGTAGATGGAATTTGGTTTGAGATAGATGGAAAACCAATTTAAGGTTTGAGGACGATGATTATTTCTTCACTTGGAGGACGATTCGAAGAATTATGAAAGTTACTTGAAAGATTTGAGAGTGAGAAACGTGTTGATGCTACTTTTGGAGTTTGGAGAGTACTTCTGATTTGGAATTTTTGCCTATAAGAATTGCTGCTCTTATGTCCAAGGTCGGTATAGTTAGTTTTCCTTTATCTTGTATCTAAATATATATTGCAGAATCAGTGGTATATTTATGCTTGTTGAAATGAATGCAGGTTGATCCTTCAAGCAAAGCACGATTAGTTGAAGAAATTAAGAAAGTGATTGAACAAAACTAGTTTGAATATGAAGGTTTCTAAAGTTGGTTAATAAGATATATATATATATATATATATGAATGAATTTATACAGTGAATAGGTTAGTCTTGGAGGAATCAACTGCCCGATGTTATAGGACTCAAAATTTTCGATCATTGCTCTGTAAATATTGGTATGGCATACGAGACTGTTTTTAATTTATGTTTAGTTAGTAATAATTGGTCTCCATGTATACTGGAGTAGAGCATATGGTGTAAGATGAAATATACATTTGTTTTCATATCATTAATAAAAGTTTGTTGCAATAATATAATTTTGAGTCTATTGAAGTTTCATTTTGTTTTGCAGTGCATGACAATGTGTTTATGTCGTACATCTGTTTGGAAATCTTTATAAGATTTTTTTAGTATGTACATTGTATTTTATTTTGGGCTTTATTTGTTTCGAAGAAAGAGAGAAGTTGAACTTACAATGAAGAACAAATGATTGAATAGTCACATTTACTAAATAGAAGAAAAGAATCCCATCTACAAATAAGAGAAAAAAAATGAGTTGAGTGTTAAAAGCAGTTGTAAAAGAGTTTTTCACAAATGTCAAAAGCAGTTGCAAAAGACTTTTTTGCAACTGTCAAGAGCAGTTGTAAAAGAATTTTTTGCAACTGTCAGAGATCGTTGTAAAAAAATCCGACTCTATTACAACTCCGGATATAACAACTGGTGGGGGCCCGTTGTAATAGATCTATTACAACTGTTTTTAAGAGTTGTGAAAGGGTATTTTTGTTGTCGTGCACGGGAGTTACACCATTGTGTCCGTGGTAATTTTCTGGTCAATTTCCATATATAGTTTGTCAAAATCCGAGTTAATATGAAGAAGTTACAAAGGAAATAAGAATTAAAAAGAAAACGGAAAAAAATATGGGTCAGGTCGAACCAGACCAAGGCCAGGTCGACCCTAGGGTGGACCCCCAAAGGCCTAGGTCGACCCGCCTATGTATATGGGCGTGAAAACGTCCAGAACGATGACGTGTTTTCCAATTTTCTTTGAATCGTGTGCGTTCGTGCATTCATCCGACGGTTCCCAGCAAGCCTATGACGTGGTTGCACCAGATTTAATCTGATGCAGCAGCAGATAACTGAAATGGATAAATCGGTGAAAGTAGCAATCGATGGAATAGAAGATACTGAACGCCCAACTCCGTTGATCCAAAGATGCCGGAATCTAGCTATCCCAAACACGTTGATCACGCACGATACCGTGTTTAAAGATCTACGATTCTTCGACGTTGATCAAGCGCACTTGATTCCGCGAATCGGCTTCAACGATCGTTGATTCGAGCGCACTCGAATAACCGAAAGTGGAGATAGGAGATTACACTCAACTACCAATTTAATGAAAGCACAAAGCTAACAAACAAAAGTTTTATTCAAAATCAACTAAACTATTACAAATGGCACCACCATCCCTATTTATAGGGTTACAACATACACGGCTCAAAATTGGACAACACTTAGGTCGGGCACGACCTAACACAACAACGACTTACGACTTACGACTTACGACCTAGTATAGGTCGTTAACGACCTAACATATCAACATTACAACACAACAACATACATCACAAAGCCTTCACGACCTAAAACAAGTAGATTACAACAAGTAAATGATTTACAGTATTTACAACAGTCACAACAACACGACTTAACACTTGAGCGACCTAAAAACAAGGCAGCGACCTAACTTCCCAGCACATAAGGTCGAGTGACCTAAGATGGATGCGGCCTAAGCTTCAGTGACCTAAGAAGTTAGCTTCTGGGATTCTTCACACGACCTAATTCTCCTCGCAACCTAACTTAGGTCGTAACTCGTTCACGCGACCTAACTTAGGTCGTAGCTCGAGACAGTCTTCACTCGAAATATCGGAGCGACCTAAAGGAATGATAACTTCGTTAGGTCGTTCGTGCGCCTTTTCCTTTAACTCGTTAGCTCGTTCGCATGCCTTAACACTGATTCCGTTGACTCGTGATCGACCTTCCCTAGGTCATGAGCGACCTATAGATTCATTAGGTCATGAGCGACCTAAAATTTTACTAGGTCGTGAGCGACCTAAAAGCCTTGAACAATTCAAATCAGATGCGCCAGTAGATCGCGCTGCATCATCCTCCCCCTGTTGACAAGAATTCGTCCTCGAATTTGCACCATCCACTTCCACAATAAGCTCATCCCCGTGATACGGAATCAAATATTTGACATTGAAAACATCAGAAGTACGAACATTATCAGGCAATTTCAACTGATATGCATTCTAATTGATTTTCTTCAAAATTTCCACTGGACCGATTTTTCGAGCTTTCAACTTATTATACGTTCCCACTGAAAAATGATCTTTTGTCAACACGGCGTAAACCAAATCACCTTCTCTGAAATTCACACATCTTCGCTTTTTATCTGCCAGTTATTTATACTTCTCATTTGATGCAAGCAATCGTTCATGAACAGTTTTGTGGCATTCCTGCAACTCAGTCACAAAATCACTAGCTCGCTTAACAACTCCCTTCTGATATGGCACTGTCGTCAAATCCAATGGACCCTTCGGACTTGCTGAGTATACAACTTGAAATTGACTGAAACCAGTACTTCGGTTAACAGCGTGATTATGTGCAAACTCGGCCTGACATAATTTCATATCCCAGCTCTTCAAATTGTCTTTTACATGACATCTCAACAAATTTCCCAGTGATCTATTAACCACTTCCGTTTGCCCATCTGTTTGCGGATGATAGGCGCTGCTAAAGTTCAACTTCGTTCCAACCATCTTCCACAAACTCAACCAAAAATGGCTTAGAAATCTAGTATCCCGATCTAAAACAATAGATTCTGGTAGCCCATGCAATCGATACACCTCTTTAAAGAATAACTGAGCAACACGGACGACATCCACTATCTTCTTACACGCTATGAAATGTGCCATTTTCGAAAACCTGTCCACTACAACATATATTGAATCATTTCCCCTCTGAGTTCTAGGTAACCCCAAAACAAAATCCATACTGATATCAACCCATGGTCTAATCGGCACGGGTAAGGGCATATACAATCCCGCATTCGTCGCTGTTCCTTTGGAAACTTGGCATATATGACATCTTTCCACAAATCTCTCCACTTCTTTTCTCAGTGACGGCCAAAAATAAGATTGAGAAATCAGCTGCAATGTTCGATCTCTACTCACATGGCCTTCTTCATGTAACTCCTTTACAATTTTCATTCGTAAACTGCAATCTGGTACACATAATCGATTTTCTTTGAACATAAAACCATCCACCAATACAAACTCATCCGTCTTTCCCTCCTTGACTTCATCTACAAACTTCGCAAAGTAAGGATCATCGACAAACAATTCTGGCAACACATCAAACCCTGTCACCTCTACCTTCATTGTAGTCAACACATGATTCCTTCTGCTCAATGCATCTGCCACTCGATTTGTAATTCCCGATTTATGCTTCACCACAAATGTAAATTGTTGTAAGTATGCAATCCACGAAGCATGCCTAGCTGCGATCTTGTCCTGTCCCTGCATATGCTTCAACGCTTCATGATCAGTGTATAAAACAAATTCTTTATGAAACAAATAATGTCTCCAATGTTTCACAGCTTGTACGATAGCATAAAACTCCACATCATAAGTATTATATCTCATCTTGGCTCCCGATAGCTTCTCACTGAAATATGCAATAGGACGTCCCTTCTGACTCAACACCCCTCCAAATCCAATCCCAACTTTAGATGCATCAGTATGTAACTCAAACAATAACTGAAAATCTGGTAATACTAGAATTGGTGCTGTAGTCAAAAGTTCCTTGATTCTTTCAAAAGAAAATCCTGCTTCCTCCGTCCATGAAAATTGCTTCCCTTTCATACAATCAGTAACTGGTGCCATCACGCTACTGAAGTGTGGAATAAACCTTCAGTAGAATGGTGCCAAACCATGAAAGCTTCTAACTTCTGTAATCGTCCTGGGTTGTGGCCAATTTCTGATTGCTTCAACTTTATTCTTATCCACCTGTATACCTCCATACGAAATAACATATCCCAAAAATAAAACACTATGCGTCATGAACACGCATTTCTTCGTTGCAGCATAAAATTGTTCCTGTCGTAGAATCATCAACACCTCTCTCAGATGATGCAAGTGTTCTTCGGTGCTTCTACTATATATCAGTATATCATCAAAATACACCACCACGAATTTCCCAATGAATGGTCTAAAAATCTGATTCATCACCAGCATAAATGTACTAGGTGCATTCGAAAGACCAAACGGCATAACCAGCCATTCGTACAACCCTTCTCTCGTCTTGAATGCTGTCTTCCATTCATCCCTTGGTCTAATTCGAATTTGATGATAACCACTTTTCAAATCAATTTTCGAAAAGATAGTAGCTCCACTAAGTTGATCCAACAAATCATCCAATCTAGGCTTAGGGAATCTATATCTCACTGTAATCTTGTTCAGGGCCCGACTATCAGTACACATCCTCCATGTTCCATCCTTCTTCGGTACTAACAAAGCTGGCACCGCACAAGGACTTAAACTTTCCTGCACACGCCCCTGCTCAAGCAACTCTTCCACTTGCCTTCTCAACTCCTCGTGTTCCTTTGGACTCATTCGGTAATGTGGCCTATGTGGTAACACAGCTCCTGGAACAAGATCAATTTGATGTTGAATGTCTCTCAATGGTGGTAACTCCGTTGGTAGCTCCTCAGGAAATACATCATCAAATTCTCCCAGCACTGGCTTTACTTCTTCAGGAATCTCAACCAATTCATTACTCTCACGTCCAATCAACAAAAACACTTCGGGCTCCTCTTCTACTTCCTTAACAAACTCCTTCAAAGATAGCAAAGTTTTAAGTTCTTCAATCTCTTCCGACTTGCTTTCTTCGTGTTGTCGCTTCTTTGGAATTAAAGTGAATTTTGTACCTTCAAACATAAAACTATAACTATTAGTACGACCATCATGTTGCACCGCTCTATCGTATTGCCATGGTCTTCCCAACAACAGATGGCGTACATCCATATCCACAACATCACACCAAATTTCATCTTTGTATTTCTTTCCAATTGAAAAATTAACACAAGCTCTACGACTAACTTTGACCTCCCCACCTTTCCTCAACCAAGCTAACTTGTACGGTTTAGGATGCTTCTCAGTCTTCAATGACAACTTCTTCACAGCTTCTGTAGAGATAATATTATCACAGCTTCCCGCATCAATGACAAACTTGCAAACCCTTCCCAAGATAGTGCATGTTGATTGAAAGATGTTACTCCTCTACCAGCTAGTCTCGTCCTCCTGCTTCGGTGTCAAGCAATTCCTCCTCATCATTAATGTATATCCATCATCTCCCAACAATAATTCTTCCTCCTCATCCTATGGTAAATTAGAACATTCACCCTCCTCATCCTCAACCTCAGCTACCATTGCCCGTTTCTTTGGCTTCGGACATTCATTGCTTTTGTGACCAACCTCTTGACAATTGAAACATTTGATACCACTATTGACTCTGGTCTTAGCAACTTCACTAACAATCGGTTTTGCAACAGCCTTGGAAACATTCACATTGCTACTAGCCCCTTTCACTTGATTGTTGGAATTTGTAAACACACCACCACCTCTCCTGCCTTGTTTCTCCCAAGCTAGAGCTTTTTGATGTGCTTCTGCAACAGATCTGGGATCAAACATATTCACCATATCTTGAATCTGCATTCTCAACCCTCCAACAAATCTAGCTGTCAATTGCTCCTTTGTCTCCATAATATCATTCCTGGCAATAAGCTGATAAAATTCATCTGCATAATCATTAACAGTCTTCGTTCCCTGCCTCAAGTTCTGCAAACGTTGATACATAAGAGACTGATAATTGTAAGGTAGGAATGTAGCTTTCATCAACTTTTTCATCTTCTCCCAAGATTCAATCTTTGACTTTCCCATCCTCTCCCGTGTAAGTTTAGTTTGCTGCCACCATGCCATAGCTCTTCCTCTCAAACGTGTAGCAACTAACTTCACTCTCCGATGCTCGAGAACTTCCTTAAAGTCAAAAATTTCTTCCACATTAGACAACCAGTCAAGGAATTCTTCAGGTTGCATACCACCCTTGAATTCTGGAATTTCAGTTTTCATCCCCGATTCCCATCGACGATCATCCTCAACATCCCGATATGCATTTCGTACTTGGTCTCGATCTCGGTAATGAATATTACTTCTTTCACTCTCTTCATCATAGTCACGTGTATTTCGAAATCGATCTCGACCATCAACATCTCTTCGATCACGCATATCTCTTCTACTATGTCGTTCATCATCATGATATGGCTCATACTCAAACTCACGTTGAGTTCTTCTTTCTTCATCTCTATACTCATGGTGATTTCTTCTCATCGAAAGTGATGATTCTCTTCTTCCTCGATCAGATTGTGGCGACACCCTCCTCGCTTCCGTAACCGATGGCGAAACTCTGTTTCCTCCATGGTTCGAGATTGGCGACCTCCTTCTTTGACCCTGATTCATGTCCATCATCAATTTCTCTAACCTCCTAATACCTTCATCTAATTTCTCATTGAATTTGTTGCTAATCCGTTGTTCCATTTGTTCGGCATCCTCTCGCTTATACAAATCTTCAACATTTTGATGACGATTAGCTCTTCTTGGCAGCATTGTCAAATGAAACAAACTTCAACTCTCGGCTTGTACAAATCAAAATGATACCAAATAAGGCACGACCTTCAACTTCAAATTTGAACTTCAACACTTTAACTCGGCTCGGCTCTAACTTCAAACTCTCGGCTTTGAACAACAAAGTGATGCACGGCTTGAACTCTTGAATAAGAATTGGCTCCAAGACTCGGCTTAGCTATGATTGGCTAAGTCTAGCTCTGATACCAAATGATGCAGCAGCGGATAACTGAAATCGGTGAAAGTAGCAATCGATGGAATAGAAGATACTGAACGCCCAACTCCGTTGATCCAAAGATGCCGGAATCTAGCTATCCCAAACACGTTGATCGCGCACGATACCGTGTTTAAAGATCTACGATTCTTCGACGTTGATCAAGCGCACTTGATTCCGTGAATCGGCTTCAACGATCGTTGATTCGAGCGCACTCGAATAACCGAAAGTGGAGATAGGAGATTACACTCAACTACCAATTTAATGAAAGCACAAAGCTAACAAACAAAAGTTTTATTCAAAATCAACTAAACTATTACAAATGGCACCACCATCCCTATTTATAGGGTTACAACATACACGGCTCAAAACTGGACAACACTTAGGTCGGGCACGACCTAACACAACAACGACTTACGACTTACGACCTAGTATAGGTCGTTAACGACTTAACATATCAACATTACAACACAACAACATACATCACAAAGCCTTCACGACCTAAAACATGTAGATTACAACAAGTAAATGATTTACAGTATTTACAACAGTCACAACAACACGACTTAACACTTGAGCGACCTAAAAACAAGGCAGCGACCTAACTTCCCAACACATAAGGTCGAGCGACCTAAGATGGATGCGGCCTAAGCTTCAGCGACCTAAGAAGTTAGCTTCTGGGATTCTTCACACGACCTAATTCTCCTCGCGACCTAACTTAGGTCATAACTCGTTCACGCGACCTAACTTAGGTCGTAGCTCGAGACAGTCTTCACTCGAAATATCGGAGCGACCTAAAGGAATGAGAACTTCGTTAGGTCGTTCGTGCGCCTTTTCCTTTAACTCGTTAGCTCGTTCGCATGCCTTAACACTGATTCCGTTGACTCGTGATCGACCTTCCCTAGGTCGTGAGCAACCTATAGATTCATTAGGTCGTGAGCGACCTAAAATTTCACTAGGTCGTGAGCGACCTAAAAGCCTTGAACAATTCAAATCAGATGCGCCAGTAGATCGTGCTGCATCATAATCTTCAAATCAATCGGTCTGAGATCCCTAGCTATAAATAAGACCCTAAGCCTAGCTATTTTTCTCATTCAGATTTTCTCCTATTTGGGTTCATTGCCAGAGGCTGGACCCTAAATAGAAAATATTTCTAAGGAGGAAATCTTTTTGATAAAAATATTCTACGCTTTAGAAGTGGATCAAGGAAGACCAAGGACTAGAGCTAAGGACCACATGTGAGTGTTTAGTAATTATTTTAGATTTTTAAGCAATTAAAAATAATATGGTTCTCAATAGTTGTAGTTTTTCTGCAATTTTGAGACAGTTTTTATGTAAGTTATTTACAGTCAATTTTTAAAGTTCTTCTCATTCTATTTTATTCAGCTATTTTTATTTAGCTATTTTATTCAGTTATGTTATTTGTATTTTATTTGCATCTGTTTTAAATTACAATTTAGCTTGTATATGTTTGTTTCTTTTATTCCTTTTGACGCGAATAAACATTAAAAAGAGAATAATTCGCAAATATGGATTAAATAGAACTAAACACTAAATTTATAGAAATTAGATGTAAAATAAGAAGAACTGTAATAAAAAGAAGATAGACTGAAATAGAAAAATTTGGGACATTTGCAAACAAGTTTATAACTAGTAGTTATAACTAAAAAGAAAGAATAGAATTGAAGAGCAATTATAACATAGGTTATAATTAAGCAGAAAGAATAGTAAAGGCTTATTTTAAAACATAGATTAAGTTAATAAGCAAACAGAGAAGAAATAATAGAAGAAGCTTATTTTAAAAACTTACACTAAGTTAATAAGCAAAGATAGAAACAGGGTTCGTACCAATAATATTCCCTTTCAGACTAGGACTGATGGTCTCACAACAGATTAGGTGAGGCTTGAAAGGACCCTTTCAGACTAGGACTGATGGTCTCACAATAGTTAGGTGAGGCTGGAACACATGGTAAATAAGTGACCAATAGATAGAATCTCAAATCGGGGGATTTGGGCAAGGGACGTAACTAGATTTTGTTTGTTAGGACCCATACCGGCAGCATTCCCTTTCAGACTAGGACTGATGGTCTCACAAAACACTTAGGTGAGGCTGAGCAGGACCCTTTTAGACTAGGGCTGATGGTCTCACAATAGATTAGGTGAGGCTGGGCAGGACCCTTTCAGACCAGGGCTGATGGTCTCACAACAGATTAGGTGAGGCTGGGCACGCTTATGCTGATTACGGTAGATAAGAGGTCAAAATAGAGAGCGATAGTTAGTGTGTACCGGCAGTGACCGAGCGTGCAGCATCGATTAGGGTAGATAAATCGCTACTGCTTTCCAAGCGCAAAACAAGTGTCTTTTGCTATGGGACCCACAGGATGAGACTAGCTCACAGTGGCACAACAGAGATAGAAGGCCGATCAACGGGTAGAATTAGGATTTTAGCCTAATTAAAATAGGATTAGGATTTCAGCCTAATCAAAGTAACTATCTAAGACAAGTGCAAACAATCACAATCAAAGCAAACAGTTAAACAGTATTTTATCCCAGTTATATCTTTCCTTTATTTCCTTTCATACTAGAACTGTTGCTAAGTCTATTATCTTTATCTTGCTTAAAAATACTAGTAGTTACTTTCACTCACCAGACTTACAGTCTGACCCACTCCTCTATTTCCCCTTTTCCCTCCATAGTCCAGCAGAGGCAAGGACAGTAGATTCAGATTTCTTGGAGATTCAGTTGCGGAGTTTTCTTCATATATTCTTCTTCTTTCCAGTTTTATTTTCATTTGGCTTTGGATATTCTGTTACTTATGAATGATTATTTTATTGTACTCTGATTTTATGAGACTGAGATGTATTTTTCATTAGACATGTGTATTTGGTATTTGAAACATGTAATGTTCTTCAGACTTATTTGTGAAGTTTTATTTTGAATAATGAGTTACCATTTAAATGTTTCCGCCGTTTATATTTATTTGTCTTGTGAATCTTAGTCTCTGTGATGCTTTATATATACCTATAACGAACCATATCTTTTACTGTGTCCTTTTTGGGTATACTAAGGGGTGTGGGATGTTATATACATATAAGCATAAAAAGAATACCTTCAAGACTGTCTAGGTTGGCTTTGGCTTAGATCTCCATCAAAGCGTTGATTCACTAGATTTTTAAACTCTAAAAAAGAATTTAAGTTATTGAAGCTCGTCTTTAGTGTGCTTTAGTTCCTCCTCCAACTTGGCTATTTTCCGTGCATCACTTTCGCTTACGCTATAAGTAGTGTCTCTATATCTCTATATTTTATTAAACTTTGCATTAAATATAAACATTTTTACATTAACAAACATATGAAATTGAGTAAAAAAATTAGTTAGACGGTGTATAAATCCTAAAACATGCAACAATGCGAAATGAAAAGATAAAAAATAAAAAATCATGTTTTGTGTTTTTCCATATGCTTTAAATTGCAATCCGTGTATAACTATTATGGAATTAGTAGAAATATTTCTTCATAGCTGTCAACTATGAATGCAAGTGGACGTTTCAGTCCTTCTGCTAGTATGTTATTTCGGTGAATAACTTTACTATCACCATTTTTATTCAGAACTGGTGTAAACCAATACTTAAGAAACTAAAACAGGCATGTTTTGATGCTAAGTGCGCAAACAATTAGCATGCTGCAAGGCAAGAGTAAAATTTTGTCGAATAATTACTGCACTTTGGAAAATCATTGCAGTAAGAAGGTGGGTTAACCTAGTCTGTACAGTTAGCTTTAGTCATATGGATATCTAGCTATAGTCTATGTATTTATTATTTGTATGGATGTTGCCATTATTTTGCTTGGTTATGGGAACTCCATAAGTCATTCAGTTTCTTTACAAAAAAGTAGAAACTTTGAGCATTTTGATTGCAAATGCTACCCAATCATGTCATAATGTGATTCTTTATATTGTAACAGACTCATATGTCTTGATATGTGAATCATGTTCTTAAAGGCATGTTTGCAAATTTACTAATATATGCTGCTTCTTTATATGAGATATAGTAACAAACTCATACCCTTAAATTGGACTCTAAAAGAGCAACTAGAAGAAGAGAAATATACAATGTGATATTTGTAATGATAATTTGTTAAGGTTGGTGGATTAAATCAGTTGTAACAATTAACTTACCATGAAATAAGTAAGTATATTACTTTCACCAGACCTTCATAAAACTGTATTGATCTCTACTAAGCTAGTGGAAAGACCTAAAGAGTATGACTCTTAATATAGATTTCTTTCAGGGAATCACTAATGTGTCTGCAGTACTCAACAAAATTTAACCTTTTCAATTTAATTTATCATGAAATTAGTTTTCAGTTTCAAATATATAAGAAATATTCTTATAGAAATCAAGCTAAAATTATAAAATATAGACTGAATTTATATAATAAGAAGAAAACGAAGAATGTATACAAATTCATTGATACTCAGAAGAAAGCATTACAATACAAAAAATAAAGCAAAAATGAAAATATTATGGGAATGTATCGTTTATGCGATTCATGGTCGAATCAAAAATGGTTACTGGCTGTGGTTGCTTCCACTAGGCGGGGCGTTGGCCTTCATCCAGTGCTCTCGATCCCCCCCACCCCCAGGTTTTGATGTGCGTGCTAGTTTTTTAGGTTTAGGTGTCTTCGCGGTGTTTCGACTGCCAGATTTTTTGGTAGGATGTGACTTCGTCGATGGCTCTGGCTGTGGTTGCTTCCTTGGTCTTCTCTTTTGGTATTCCACCTTCTGTCCGTGTGGCGATTGTTGTGCTAAGTGACACCATCTATGGGCGGTGGCCTTGCCGGAGCTCATCGGGTGTTGTCACTAGGCAGTCAAGGTGTGCTTGAGGCCGATTGTTGTGGGTTTCTCTTCTGAGCGGTTTATGATTTTGGTCCTCTTTCGGTCCTTTTCAGAATGGCGGTGGTTGGTACTATCTGGTGGTCTGGCCTACACCTATTCGGGTGTAGCGGGGTTGCTGGTAGAGTGGGCTATTGGTTCTTTATTTTCTGTTGGGTTTTTGTGGCTTCTATCTGGCAGTGGATCTTTTATTTTCTTTTTTCTTGTGTTCCTTAGAGGCTTGTCTCTGTTGTCGATTTTCAGGGAGGCATATTTTCGTATGCCTTGCCTTCTTCTGTGAGCCACCGGAGAAAGGCTATTTTTCTCCTTCTGATATAAATTTTCCTTTAAAAAAAAGTACATTTACAGGTTTTGATATCTCTTTTTCATTACCTTTAAAAATATATATTATAATCTATACATGATGTTTTTTTTATTTTGAAAATGGTAAATGGGCCAAGCCCAAGAAAGAGGAAAAAAATACAAACGGGTATAACAAAACCCATAACCCCACAACACAAACAAACGTGTAATCAAACCCCAAACCCGCACAACACAAAACTCTCAACCCTAACCGAGTTAGGGCAAAATCTTGCCTCCAACTTCAAAAAAGAAAAAACTAAAAAATGGCAGAACAATGAGAAGAAACAATGGCGAGAGCTAAAATAACTTGCTGAAGAAAAGATAGAGGCTTAAGGAGGCTTCCAGTATTTCGATTCAGTCCCTTTCATCCCATGATGCTTTGAATCTTTAATACTCCTTAGATCTGAAATCTGCTTGGCAGTACTTGATGAATTCGCAAGCTCAGACATCCAGCTGCTTTCCCCTCTCTCCAAATAAGATAAGTGAAATATTTGGTTGTTGATGTTGCTTCTGTAGTGACTGTACCCTAATATTAGATCATTAACAGACGCTTAAAGCTTTATCTCATGCTCATGAAGGCTATCCTCCATGCAGTATCTTCCAAAACTGTCAGGTAAGGATACATTAAAGTTTGAAATATTGAAATTAAAATTTATGTTATTAAAATTTGCCTTGTCACTTCCCTTGCAGATATCAGTTGCGGATGTGCTGTTCTGGAGGAAGCTGATAGAGCAGTTGCTAGATCTATCTCTGTTATCCCCTTTAGATAAGTGTCTGTTGATATTATCTTTTGAACGAGAATTATAGACATCATTCTCGATATTAACTGTTGAGTGCCGATTTTTGTCTATGCTCAGAAAATTGCCCATTTGATCATGAATACCGAGTGCGCGGTAGCTTCCGCCCCTATCAGGTAAAGTATTACAATTGTTAGAGCTCAAAAAATGATTATCGATAGGAAAAGAAAGATTATATTTAATTAATCTTCCCTTATTTATGCAGGAGCTAATCCTGTCGTGTTGGTAGAAGCGGCCGCCACCAGTATTAACGGAATAGGGAGGGAGAACAACATTATTCAAAGGATTCAAAGGCCTTTCCATCCAATGATTGCCATTGTGGTGGAGATGCCTCCCATTGGGATAATTAATCCCATTCTGTAAGAAAGATTCTAAACTCTCATCATATTTATCCATGTGCCAGCTTTTATGATTTGGATTTTCTGAGAAGTGATTTCGATTTCTGTTTTTGCTAAGGAGGATTTGGGAATCCAATTCTATTTTCTTCCAAAGTTGTATGCTTTCTGTTTCTGATTGAGAATGAAGTCTTTGATTTCTCTCTTTCCAAATGTGAAATATTGTTGCAGTAAGCATAATGCTATCTTTTTTGAAATCTTTGCTATTGCCTTTGAAATTTTGTTGAATATAGTTGATGCTTTCTCTGATGTTTTGAACTGCCTGATTTTGTCTAATATTGAGCTTTGTTTTGGCAATAAACCAAATATGTTTTGAATAGGAGCAGTCAAAAAATAAGTGATTGATACACTCCTTTTCCTCTCGAAAAAGCAGGCAAATAGAATCCCCATTTTTGTTCAACTTTAAACATCTATCTCTGGTAGGAAGTCTATTAACAATTGCAAAATAAGCGCAATGGGACATTTTAGGGAAATTTGATTTATTCCAGATAACAGAGTGCCAATCCACTTCAGTTTCAAATCCTTTTATAAATGCTAGTGTTTTTTTGAAGGAGAAAAGGCCTTTTGTATAAGTTTTCCATTCCCATTTATCCTTAGGGAGATTAGAATCAATTGTTATTTGATTTATGGCATTATAGAAAATGGAAGTAGCAGGATGCATCGATGTATTCCATCTGCTATTTTGGATAATGCTACTAACTTTACCATCTATATCACCAAACAAATATAGATTATTCCATCCCACAAGACTAACTAAAGTTTTTCCATGAATCCAAGGGTCAAACCATAAACTGGTTTGTTTTCCATTCTTAAATTTTCTTTCCAAAAGTTTGATGCCAGTGTCTCTACTGCTGAGAATATTTTTCCAGACATAAGAGTGATGATTCTCTATACTAGTGGTCCAAAAATTCTTATTTTTAAGATATCTTGCTTTCATCCACTTAGCCCATAAAGAATTGCCATTAACAAATTTCCAGAATAATTTGAGTTTACAAACCTCTCTAAGCTCTTTAATATCTCTCAGTCCCAAACCCCCTGCCTTCTTAGATATACAGATTTTTTCCCAAGCAACTTTGTGATGTTTTCCTTTCCATATAAAATTTGCACAAGTTTTTTCTATTTTGTGAATTGCTTTTGCTGGAATATTGTGGGCTTGAATCCAATACATGATGATTGCAATGATGACAGTTTTAGTTAGCTCAATTCTTCCAGCTAAAGACAGAAATTTGCTAGCCCACCCTTCAAATTTATTTTGAATAATATCCAATAATCTTGTGCAGTCTCTTTCATTAATTTGATTAACACTAAGAGGAAGCCCCAGATATTTAACAGGCAAATTTCCTTCCTTGAATTTTAATATACATAAAATCTCCATTCTATTAGAGCAGCCTTTACTAAAGTAAACTTTGCTTTTGAAATCATTGACTTTTAACCTTGCATGCTCTTCTAATTTGTCGAATATGCTTGCTATGGATTTCGCACTTTGCATGTCTGCATTCAAAAAGAGAAGTCATCAACATATAATAAATGAGTAATATAAGGCTTAATTCTATTTATTGGTTTGATATTTCCTTTTAAAAGCTCAATTTCCATAAGAATTGAGAAATACTCCATTGCAATAGTAAATAAATAAGGAGAGAGTGGGTCTCCTTGTCTAATCCCCCTATTGCTTTGTATAAAACCATTAGGAGAGCCTTGAATCAAAATAGAATATGTCACATTATTAATACATTCAGAGATTAGATCACAAAATTTATTACAAAACCCCATTTGTTTCATCATATAAATAATGAAATGCTATTAATTTTGTCAAAAGCTTTATGTAAATCAATTTTGACACACATGATGTTTTTACTATTATTATTAAAGTTTCTAATTAATTCCTGAGCTAGCAAAGTATTTTCAACAATTAATCTGCCAGGAATGAAAGCACTCTAGTTTTCAGAAATAAGGAATTTCAGAAAGATTTTTAATCTGTTACAAAGAATATTTGAAATGATTTTGTATATGAAATTACAACAGGCAATAGGCCTATAATTTTCTAAACAGTTAGGAATATGAACCTTTGGGACTAATGTAATAAAAGTGTGGTTCAGATTTTTTAAAATTTTACCAGTCCTAAAAAAATCAGAGATAGAATCAAAAAGCAAAGATTTGATTTCATCCCAGTGAGTTTTGTAAAATCTGGCACCAAAGCCATCAGGGCCAGGACTTTTATCATTATTGGAATTAAAAATGATATTTTTAATCTCCTCGATTCTGATAGGAGCTAAAAGAATATCATTGCTGTTTTCATTAACTTTAAATTTAGGTTCAATAATAGGAAAAGAATTAGAGAAGAGATTGGTGTTATAAAGATTAGTAAAATAATTGGTGGCTTCCTCCCTGATACAAACTAGATCATTGATAACATTACCCTTGGGATCAATTATTTTCCCAATATCATTCCTATGTTTCCTACTAGACATTTTAGCGTAAAAAAATTTACTAGCTTCGTCACCATGCATAAGCCAGTCTACCTTAGCTTTCTGCCTTAAATTAATAGACTGCACATGAAGGGATTTGACAAGATTATTTTGGGCTAGATAAAAATTGTTGACTTTATTAATGTCTGAGCAATCCTTGTCTAATTCATTTTGCCTATGCTCACAATCATCTCTAATGGTTTTGATTTCATTACAAGTTCTGTTTTTATTCCAGATTTTCAGATTTCCTTTGGTAATTTGAAGAAGCTTATTGAATTTGAATTGAGCAGTGCCCAATACTTTAGTGGATAAGCAATTTTTGACTAAGTTTTTGTAACCCTCTTCAAAAACCCATCCATTAACAAATCTGAATGGGATGTTATTTTTAATATTAATATTGTGATAAAGTTCAATTTGAATAGGAGTGTGGTCACTAGTAGCCTGAGGAAGGGTAGATCATTTAAAATCTTTAAAATAGTTAGTAAAACTATTATTTATGAGAATTCTATCTAATTTACAATGAATGTTTCTGAATTTTCCTGATTTCCAAGTAAAAGCATTTCCAGAAATAGTTGGTTCAAATAATCCAGTTTTAAGGAGAAAATTATGAATCATTTCTAGTTTTTTGAAAGGGATAGGATTCCCACCCCTTTTCTCAAACCCATGCATAACAGTACTAAAGTCACCTATAACAATCCAAGGAAGTCTCATATTGGAATTTATTTGCTCAAGGCTATTCCAAAGAGAAGTTCTTTCAGATTCACTGTTGGAGGCATAGACAAAAGTAATTTCTAATTGAAAACCACCTTTGTTTACACATTTACAGTGTATAAACTGAAAGTTTATAAAATACTGAAAGATGTCCCAAATGTTAGGGTCCCATAGAACCAAAATTCTGCCATTACCTCCCATTTGGTTATTATTTATGGTTTTCCAGTTATGAAGGTTTTTAATTTGAAAATCATTAATCTTAGGATTATCTAATTTGTGTTCAAGAAGCCCCACAATACTAGGTTTAAAAGTTGAAAGGAGATTATTCAGGTCTAATTTCCTTACAGGAGAGTTTAGACCCCTAACATTCCAAGTGATTATTGACATAATAATAATAGTAATAAAAAGAAGGATACGCAAAGGATACAAAAGAAGAATAGCTATGCACTATGGTTGTTCTCTTCCACTAGAGTCTCCATCCTCTTTCCCTTTTTCTTGTATGCAGTTTTGTTAATAGCTTTGAGTTGTTCTTCCCATTTTGAATTTTTTGAGATGTAATTTCTTTTGAAGTCACAGTCTTCAGCATCCTCTGCACTGTCTTCAGTGATAATGTCATTGATGCTTTTCATTTTGTCTCTTCTTTTTTCCTTTTTGGCTTTTTTGGTCTTCCTTGTTGTAGAAGAGGAGTTTGCCATTGAGTTGATAACCTTTAGTATACTAGTTTCAGAACTTGGTTTTGTGGGAACAGATGAAAGGTGATTTGCAACATTGTTAATATTGGGGTTTTTAGATGGCTCTTTGCTGAGAATAGTAGAAATGTATGAACCATCTTCTATGATCATGTTTACAGATTCTGAATTACAATTTCTGATTTGTATTGCATCACTTTTGCTATTTAGATTTGCTTCTGAATGATTTTCTGATGTTCCATTTGCAGTTTCAATGATTTCCACTTCCAAACATTGTGTTTTATTACCTTCTTGGAAAACCATTTCTTGAGTTGACTCCTGAATAATATTATTTACATTCAAGGGTAAACATATGGGTCCACTATTTGCTACCAATGTACTGGCAGTCAAAGTATTTTCCATTTCTTTTGTGGAACTGCTAGCCAAATCCTTTTCTTGAGTTTTCTGTTTCTCTTTCCAGACCATTTTGGTAACACAATTATCAATGGTGTGTCCAAAACAACAACATGATTTGCATCTAGGGGGGATCCATTCATATTCTATGCTTTGTATTAAATTTTCCCCATCATGCAATGAAATAGATGCTTCATTTGGTAAATTAGCATTTGCTTGAATTTCCACTAATATTCTAGAAAATGAAAGCCTTGATTCCTTGGCAGTGTGCTCATCTAATTTAATAGGGTTACCCACAATACTAGCGATAGCACTCAAAATTTCTTTATCCCATAATCTAAGATTTAATTCTGGGAGCCTAATCCAGACTGGCATTGAAGAGAGCAAATCTCTATCAAGATTGACTTTATTATTCCATTTTTTCATAATAATAAGTTTTCCATTTATAAAATGAGGACCTCCAATAATAGCTTTATCATAATCAGTTGCATTTTCAAATCTAATTATGAAAAACCCATTGTTTCGAGTGAATATGTCGAAATTACCAGTAGGAGTGCAGGATTTAGCTATAACAGCCTTGAAATGATGATATGCGGGTCTGCTGCCAAAAACATAAGCAATAACTGAATGGCACCACTTGCTTTCTGCCCTTCTGCTGGCCTCTGCATTCACAACAACAATCTTCTTATCATTAATGGAGAGGGGAGCTACAAATTTAAAATCAGCTTCAGAGTTAGATCCCCCATTCTTTATCAGATCAGCCCATGAAGAGGCTTTATTAAGGTTAGTATTGTATAGAGGAACTGATTTATTTGCTATCTGACTATAATCTTGTCAAATCCCTTCATGTGCAGTCTATATTAAAGATTCATAATCTTTAATTCATAATCTGTAATATAATATATTGAGTGACATCGACTCATAGAATAATATGAAATACCCTCATGATTCAAGTGTCGGACACATCAGAAATCACAATATATGTATGATACAGATGTATTTATCCCTTAAGTCTATTTGGATTTTTTTTGTTCCACTTCTGTTTTATAAATTCATATTATATAAGTTTAATTATTATAATACTTCTATAATTTAATCAAATTATATAATAGTCTTATTTAAATCACATTAATTAAATAATCCCTTTTTGTTGGGTTAGTTAGAGTCGCCAACTTATAATAAACTCTTTATCTTTAATAAAAAAACTCTTTATTTTATTAGTAAGATAGAAAGGGTATTAAGGATGGAAAATCATAAAATTTCGTAAACTTCTTAGTTAATTAATTTATTTTATGTTATTCAATTAAAGTTTTTAATTTAATATGTATGCCATAACATTTATGGTTACACAAACACACACATATATATGTATGTATTATTATTTGTTAGTTAAGTTTTAATAAACTTATTTAATTAGAAAATTTAATTAAATATTTATTTCAAAAATTTCTAATTGATATACATATATACTTACATCTTCTTAAACAATTCAAGATACTGTAACATATATATTGTACATGTACATACTTTAATTAATTAACTATTGAATTAATTTATAATCTTATTAATAAATATTAATTTTTTTGAAATATGTTTATTATATTTTCAAAGCACTTTTGAAACTTTATTATAACATTTATAATATACATTGTTATTAAAGCCAACTTTGAAAATCATATTATAAAATTCATAATGTAATTCTTATTTTAAATTTAATTTTTAAATTTAAAATCCTATTTATGTCAAATACAATTTTGAAATCACATCATAAAATTTTTAGTGTACTTTTTATTTTAAATTTAACTTTTAAATTTAAAATTTCATTTTTAATTTAACTTTTAAATTTAAAATTTCATTTTTAATTTTCAAAACAATTTTGAAAATTAGCCCAAGGCCCAATTCGATCTAAGCCATTTCTATTATGGCAATCTTTGGGTTCACTTCATTTTTTGGACTAGACCGGAAGCGAGGGAAGGCAGGGTACTTGATTACCCAAACATATGCCTATACGAACTACTAAATTGATAAGCATATTTGGTTAGCCATTACATTATTAATTCATACTGCATAAACTATTTGGCTCCGATACCATTGTAGAAACCGGGCCAATCTGAAGAGGGTTAATTGGGAAAATTTCAGAAAAAATTCATTTTGAATCTTATTGGGCCTATGTGGTCTAAATATATATTTGATCCAATCTAATAAAATTTGAATAAAATATTATTTTATTTAAATCGTTAAAATAGAGATTTAAATATGATTTAATTGTATGTATTATGATGAATGTATCGAATATATTCATTTGTGTAAAGTGTAAGTATAGTATATAAGTAGTGTATATATGTGTAAATGAAACATGTATATATGAATTTAGAGAAGAAAACCTTTTATTTTCCTCTATTAACATATGCATCAATGAAACATGTATATATGAATTTAGAGAAGAAAACCTTTATTTTCCTCTATTAACATATGGATCTAATAAAGAGAAGATATGACAATATATGTAGAGAAGTAACTTTTCATTTCCCTCTTTAACTGTAATAATTGATATATTAAATGACATTTAAAACTTACTAAATATACACAAGCCTTTGTCGTCCAAGTTTTGACTAATGAAAGATATATGCACATCTATAATAATTATAGATATATACATGCGAAATAAATACAGAAAACTATTAGCTGTTATAATTAATTTGAAATCCAAAATTAACATTAATGAGAATAATTTCAATTAAGGAAAGGTTCGACAACAAAGGTTACATTACTATACAAAATCCTCTTACAAATTTGAATTAAATTGTACATGTATATTTGCATATACATGATTATTACAATTTAATAATTTAGATCTAAACAACATATATTTGCAAATATTGTAGCATATGATATATTAATATATACAGATAAGTTTGACTTTAAGGTTAACAGTTTTGATTAAACTTTTAATTTAGGAATTAAACTATAGTCTAGGACTTTACATGAGATTATAAATATAGAACACCACAAAGAATTAAAATTTTCACTAAAGTCCATTTATAATTTTAAATCAAAGGTTTTTCGAAAACAATCAATAAAACGTTTATATTCAAGTATTTACCATATAAAATTAAAGATTAAAAGAATAGTAGATAACTTGACATATTCAATTCATTTTCATTTGAGTATGTAAATGATATATAATTATATGAAAAAATCTCATTCAAAATTAACTTTCAATATCATAAATTTCCAAAACAAAACAAAAGAAATTTGGACAAAGTAGGCATGTGTAAATTTTGTGATAAAAACTTATAGATTTAAACAATATAGAGAATAATAACAAGCTATCAAAAGTAATATAGGATTCAAAATATATTAATTTATTGTTAACAAGAAATCTTATCAACATCCCAAAGCTAAGAAATGTTGTTAACACCTCAAAAGAAAGTTTTTAGAAGTGATCAATATCTTCGAAACCCCGTTCGAATGAGTTGATTAGGACGGATTGCCTTCAAAGGGTGACCTTAAGAAAATGTTAATTGTAGTTAAGAAGCCCAATCAACCCTTTGAAATGGAGGTTAAGGAGAGAGCATCTCCTTCATGACCTCTTTCGAGTGGGTCGAAAGGGTCATTTGCATCTCCTTTTAAGTGGAAAGAAAGACATCAGTCATTTTTCCCTTTCGATTGCATCGAAAGAACCATTCTGCTCCTAAAAGAAGAATTTACTTTCGACAGTATTATTTCTGCTATTATGGAAGGAACTCCTTCGAAAGGGTTATATGTTTTGAAAGACAAGTACTCTTTTCGAAGATATCCAACCGACTAGTATAACTTAGTATTCATGCATCGAGTCCCCTTCAAAACGACCCTTTCGATCAGGTCGAAAGGGTGTTTACTCGTTCAAAGCAGAATCGAAGTACAATATATAAGTTCTTTATTCTATATGCAATGGAATAACATCTCAAATAATATAAGTTCCATGAACTTATTAATATCAAACATATCATCATCTTAATTTAACATTTGGTATCATGAGACATGATGATAATATGATTCGAATACACATTGTCTAAGTTGATCTTATTGCATCACATAAGGCAAATAGGAGTTAAGAAAATAAGTAAGCATCATGTGCAATTGGTCATTAGTCAAGCTAATGGCCGAAATGATCTTTCTCATATTCAAAATCTATATTGAATCCATGCGCTTCCTCTCATTGCATTTATCCAAATTGATTACAAGTAAGAAAGTTTTTCCCCAAATTGATTTAGGGCTACAAAGATTTGATTTGCTATGAAATGAGAGAGAATTTAGAATTCCAAAATTAGGTCCTCAAAACTCGGACCCCTAGGGTCGTATTTATAGATGCAGGTCGACCCCCTTTCGCGTCCATTCTTTTGCTTCAATTGAAAGGCCTTCTTTCAACGTTTTGTGTGCATCCTTTCAATGCGGTCGAAAGGCCTTCCTTCTACATTCTGCGCGCATCCTTTAAATGCGGTCAAAAGGCCTTCTTCCTAACCTTTCTCATTCATTGTTTCACCTTCACCCTCTCGAATCATACCTTTCGACTAGGATTACCATGACAACCTTTCGCCATCGCTATAGTTTGAGCACCCTTCTACTTTGCTTTTTAAAAAGAACTTGATTACTTTTGATTTCATCGAAAGAGGGGTAGGTGCGCTCTCCACTTTATGTTGTTATGCTATTGCACGTAAGAGATGAGTTGAGCTTTTGTATACTTTCAAAAGGATTAGTTGGTGATGACTGGATCATTGCGAAAGGTTACTTGGCTTCAGGTAGAGTCTTCTTTATGCTTTTGAAAGGTTCCAATCATTTCAAAAGGCTTATTCTTGCTGCCGAAAGGTGCCCATTAACAAATGTCTTTAAGTGGAAGGTTGACACCGTCGAAACCAACAACTTTGTAGGGTTTGGCTCTCACGTGCGATTCCGTTGTCTAATACCTTCAAAAGGAGTTTCAAACCCATATTAGGCTTTTTCATATATATTGATTATCTGCATCGAAAGGTCCAACTGAGGCGGAAGGGTAGCTTTGCCTTCTTTTCCACTCCTTAGAAAGCCCTTATTTCTCCGGACACTTGTAGGTGCATCAGTTGCTTGGGACTTCATCCTAACCTCTTCGAAAGCTATCTCAATGTCTTCGAAACACTGTTTTTTGGATTCTGGCGAAACCCTGTCTTGAATTTTTGTGGGGCCAAGCAATTTTTGTTAGCCTTCTTTCATGCCTTTATTCTTATGTGAATTTTATAGTTAACATTTTGCCCCCCTGTATGAAAGAAGCTTTTGTTCTTAATGTCAAAAATTTAACAACTTTCCCTTTACACTATTCCACTCTTAATGATCTCATTTCCCTACAAAGTTCAAAGTAATTAACATTCTCTATTGTTAGCTCAAGACTTATATAAAAATATGCTCACTGATCTGTTTGTCATATAGTTGAAGATGATGTTAGGATAATATAGTTCCTGAACTCTAAGTCCGAAAGTAACAATAATTAGTTGACCATCATCTAGAGTTAATAAGTGATAAGAAATTCGCAGTTGTAAATGATTGGGAGCCAAGAACTCTTGTCTGGCAATAATAGAAGTCCTACCATCCAACTTTTGTAGTTAAAAAAGAAGTTCATAAATTGAACTCCCATTATATTAATAGAAAACTAGGCGTATAATAATTGAAGTCCAGGGTTTTCCGTTGGTGTCAACAGATGTTTGGTAATAAAAGGCCATGAGCTATCATCTAGAAATAAGTCATTGAAAACAATGAATCCTTATTTAGGGATAAGTAATAGGTATTTAAAAACCCTTATTGGAAATAATAATGAACCGGGGACTGAGATTTAGATGTTGATAAATGTTGTTCGAAAGTTAGTAGTAGTAAACTAGTGAACCTGATTCGGATATTAATAAGAAAAAATCAAAGTTTTAACTGAAAACCTGAAGTCCATTGAGATCTCAATACCAATTGCCTTGAAACCCAGATTCGGGCATTAACAAATGAAATCCAAAAATTGATGGTAAAAGACCCATAACCCAAATTTAGGTATTAGGAAGACCAAAGATCTGAAACCCAAATTCAGGTATTAATAAGTGAAGTTCAGAAGTCAATAGTAAGAGATCTGAAACCCAGATTCGGGTTTTAGTAGATGATAACCAGAAATCCATAATAATTATCTCCATAATAAAAGTCTAGAGCCCAGATTTGGGCATTATTGAATGAAATTCAAAAGTTAAAAGATCTGATACCCAGACACTAGTATTAGTTGTAGGATCGATTTCACCCTAGAGGGGGGGGGGGTGAATAGGGTGATACTAATAATAATAAAAACTAATGCAGAAATATATAAAATAATTGCAGCACAGATAATAGCAGAAATAGAACAACATAGATTTAACTAGCTTCGGCAAAACCCTACCTACGTGCTGCCCCTAAGGTTTCTACTAGAAATTAAGTAGTCAGAAGCTTACACACATAAACTTGTGACACCCGCTAATGACTAACCTAACTCTACGCTCAAAATCCTGCCACAACTCAGCCACTGTGTTGCGAATTCTCGAACTACACCACCGTAGTTCGTAACCTAGTCAAACGACTAGAATTTACATAATTTAAAACAGAAATTACAAATAAAAAAAATAAAACTAAAACAAAACCATAATTTTTAACTAAAGGCCACTATAGATTTGGCCCAAATAATATTTAAAAGAGTAGAATGTTGGCTGTTCTCTTTTGAGTAGAATTGCCCAATATACTGTCTTTCCTTTTCCTTTTGAGTAGAATGTTCGGCCGTTTTATTTCTTTTTCAATCTTCTATTAGGGTTTTCAATTTGAATTATCGCTTGGAAATTTGAAGCTCAAGTCCTTTGATGCTTTCGTTCCTACTTCGCTGCTTCTTCTATCAGTGATATTTAATTGCTTGCGGCTGCAAAGTCAAGATCGATTCGTGCTTTGAATTGGTACGTTTGTCCCCTTTTTCGATTTATAATTATACTCGACTTGATTCGAGTTCTGGATTGATGCTTTCTCTCTGATTTTTGCTTGAACTCGAATATTGAAATGTCGATGATGTTACTGGGTTATATAGGGAACGAATCCCTTAATTTTCGTCCGTATTTTCAAATTGAATTCTTCAACTAATTTTGTTCGGCTATTCGTTTTTGCTTAAATGCTTGAGATGTATTCTGACTTGTTCGTGTTGTATTCGGTCGGATTTGGTTCCGTTCTTTTCTGGCATTTGAATTCTTGAGATAATTGACTTGGTTTCGTAGTTTTCTGCTATGACTTTGGCATCGTGAATTTATGAGATAAACCTGACTTCGACTTGTTCAATTCCTTTCTGCTCTGACTTGTTCATTTTGAAATTCACTGCAACGTTACTGTGACTAGCAACTGTGATTACTGTAACCATATAAGCATGTATATACATGCATATATGTATGTATATATGTGTATGATTTTTATGCCTATCCACTTTGTTTCACGTGAGCTTGTTGCTGTGTTGTTCCTCTTGAGTCTGGCCATTCATGTGTTGCCTCTGTCCTCTGTTGTATTTTTGAGTGCTGACAATATTCGAATTTTTGAACTCTTCAATGATGTTTTATTTTGATTTAAGTTGAATTGCATTTCTTGCTGTGTGTGTGTCTGCACTTGAATTTGTTCATGCCTCTATTTCATATGTATAGAACTGATGCTAGTTTCTGTTTATGTTCACTTGTACTTGTATTGATTTGGGACTTCATGTTGCATTGTGTTGTCTTGAGCATGTCTAAAGCTTGTTGTCATTTTGGCAGTGGTCTGGTTTCATGTTGAAGTCATCCTCCACTACTGCTGAACTTCTAAGCCTCTGAACTGATACGTGTATACATGCTTACATATATTGATATATGTAACTGTGCTTGAATTGATTTGAACTTGTTTTTAAAGTCTGCTCTATAGACTTTCATGTTAAAACCGAACGCATGCTTGGAGTCTTGTGAGTTGTGTACATATCCATGCTTGTTGATGTTGAAACTGGTCAGTTCCTTTTCTGGTTTCATTGTCCATGGTTTCACTTTGATTGCACCCCATACCTGAACTGATGTTGATGAATCATGTTTTGCATTTACTTATATGCTACCACTGATCTTTCTGTGATCATTGTTTTCATTTGTTGTGTATGGACTTGCTGTACCACCATATATGTACATACATACATATGTATGTGTGTATATATGTGTTGTTGATCATGCTGCACTGACCCATTCACTTGAATATGTACATTTGAACTAGGCTTCCTTGGTTTGGTTGCCTTGTAAGTCTGATCTGTAGAGACCATTGCATATGTAGAAATGGTCTGGTTTCATTTCTTTGTTCTCACACTTGACTGTGTACATATGAGCTTTTATTCATGTTGGCTTTGTTGTTGCACATTTCCACTGAGTTTGAATGGTTGAGTTGTTTTCATTTCATATTGCTTCATGACTTCACCGTCGAGTCTGTTCTCATGTGTACACATTGAATTTTTGGTCGAGGCTTGTTTTATGTTGGTTTTGGATTCTTGTTGTCATGGCCCGCAAATCCGTACCTCTTGATTAACCACTAATCTCCATTGATTAACTCAAAATGAACGGGAATACGAACTATGATGGTTTAAGAAGAAGAAAAAGGTAGAAGAAGAAGAAAAGAGTAAAAAAGATAGAAGAGAAAGAACAGAAGAAGAAAGAAGAGAGACAGAGAACAGAAAACAATATCAGAATCTTACACATCGCAGCGGAACAATATATAATAGATAACACTAGTCTTTTAAAACAAAGAACTATATCAGTTTATACATACATCAATCAGAGTCATATACAACAATGGACAGTTATATAACTTGTCCTCATACAGAATACACAGCGGAATAAAATAATATCAGATACAAATACTACGTCTCGCCATCCAGCTTTCTTCCAAAGCTCCAGAATATCCAGAATATCCTGATAACCTAACTCTAGACTGCCCGTGTGGAAATTGGTGGGCACCCAGAGTTTAGAAGGGAAACAATAAACTCCGAGTCAGTCATGGAGACTGGTGTGAGATCGTAAAACAGTTATTCTTTATAACAACAAAATAATTTTTAAAGTCAATTCGAAATGCTTTTGGAAAATGAAACTACCATAAGACCTCCCGCCACACACACAATGCAAACGTAGAATTGGAGGAGATTTCTTCTTATGATAGTCAAAGATGCTTACTACGCAAAATCAAATCCTTTTTGATATTATTATTATTAGTGCATAGTGTAGAAATCATTTCGAAAGTATAATATTAATCTTAGCCAACATACGACCAGTATCGTATGCCTACTATAGCTACTATGTTCAATAGCAGGTTACCGCCACATTCCATAGCAGGTAATATAACTAAAACCGTACACGTCACGTATTGTTTCTTTGGATTTCCAACAAATGGTCAGGCTAAGGAACTTCCTATGCCACGATGGGTACGTCCCTGTAATAGACGACCCGAGAACCTAACGTTACGGTTAGATCTCTGCCAACACAAGGCCGGGTTACCTCTGCAAAAATAGGTAACTACTGACACGCGTATGCCATCCCCCGATCATAACCGATCTTCCCTAGGATCCCCGATTCGCAACAAACCACATAGTAAAAATGCAGCAACCACATAGGTTAAGTATCTGGGCTCCATACCATGATACCACCTCTATCCAGAAGGAATGACATACACTAAGGGGCGCTACTCCCTAGAACCTTGCCGCATCCTTCCTGTTTTGACCATTTCCGGGGTGTGAGGCTCGATGAAGTCTCGTCCACAAAGCTACGCTTTCTACAAAGCCATGCTTCGGGTCAAACAAATGATCAACCTATGATCACAAAGATATAAGATCAAACAAATGATCATATCACAAATGATCAAACACTGATCATTTCACAGCAACACTCAGTATGCCACGTTACCAAATTGGGAATATATCGCTGATAAATTTCAACTACATAACCTCTGAGCTCGTACGTCTCAGAGAAGGGTGTTAAGCTAAGAGAATAAATTCTCCGCCACCAACAGAAATGTATTTGAAAGAAATCAGCTTTATATCTCAAATTGTAACGTCAGACACACAATCCATACGAGTCTGTTCCGGGATCGAACAGAACCGAAGGCACTTCTCACGAAGCCCTTGCAAATCCGGATAAATTTCTAATCACGTCCGGACTTCCCGTCACTAAGGGTGATAAAACCTCTAAACCGGAGATCAGCCGATGTAGAGTAACTCGACGGTAATCCTTCCGTTTTCAAAAATATCCGGTCTTCAACATCGGTCTTCAAATGTAATTCATAACGACGTATCACATATTCGGAATGGGTTATACGACCCCATGGTCCTTTCCCGGCTAACCCGAATAGTGAGCGCTTATTCAAAAATAAGTGTGGCATTCAAATTCATCCAATTCACAACAAATACCATTCAAGGTAATTATTGATAGTCGGTTATTTAACTATCAATAAAGATGCGCAACATCATCAGATTCCAAATAATTTTCCAAATTATTTTATCTTTCAAAATATCTTTACTAGATATAAAATTTCCACACTTCAAAAAATAAATCAACGTTTATTTTTCTAAACAGTTTCCCTTTCCTTTATAAATTCCATAGTGAATTTATATTTTCAAAATATCTACTGATATACGATTCTGAAATCGATTTCAATATTCACTTTTAATTTATCTTAAAGAGGATAAATCCTCAAAAACATTTCATTTCATATTGGAAAAGAAATTTCATACTTATTTAATAATAAGTATTCCACAAATCCTTTATTTTCAACATTTGAAAATATTCGATATACTTAAATCAAAGTTTAAGTATATAGTTCATTCTTTAAGGAAATCATTTACTATAACATCTATTCGAGTCAAAACGAATGCTACGTAAAACATCGTTACGACGACTCAAAATCACTAGTATAGGGATTCGAAAATTAAGATAGATATATAAATCCCAATACTATATAAAACATTTCCTTTCGGAAATCATTTACTATAACAACAGTGTTATAGTCCACCATTTCCTTATTTCTCGAAAACGTCTATCTCAACAATAAATGTTGAAATCTATGATTGCGATAGTTCACACGTTTTAAAACATCTTTTAAAACAATTAACTTCATTTATAATATCGCTTTCCCAAACATAACCATTTTTTTTCAATAATATATTCACTGTCCAAAATCGTGAATATAATTCAATAACCAAATTTCAATCTTTTCTACACATTTATTTCAAGAATTATCCACTATCCAAAATCGTGGATAAAATTCCCTTAATAACTTCTATATTAAATTAATCAAATTTGATTGATTTCAAATTTATAAAACAACGTTTATAAATTCACCTTTATATTTTCTAACAACTTCGATTTGTAAAATTCTCCTTTTATTAACAATTCGATTCATAACTCAAATCTTATACCAACAATCCATATTATAAGTTAAATACTTATAATTCCTTTATCTTACAAAATCATTTCCATTTATAAGTTCATAATTTATAAATTCCATCTATTTATAAATTCTTAAAAATTCATTTTAACGCTTATAAAAGCTCGTTTTATAATACCAACATTTTAAAGTTATAAATATCAATCTTGTACATCTTTTACATATATCGTTTTTAATAATTCAAAAATTCCCATTTAAAACCATTTTATAAATTTCTTAACTATTTATTTCAAAAGAAATTACATTTTGGTTATAATTCACAAATCTTAACTTTTATAACTTTAAAATCTGAACGTTTATTTATTAATTCAAAAATTAAATAAAACGTCTACTTCCAAAAATCACTTTAAAATCTTTTTAAAGTAAAAGTCGTTATTTTTAAACTTCAAAACTGAATCCGATGATGCAACAGCACCAATTAGTCAATCACAACAACAACATCATATATCAACATATGATAACAGAATATACATCAATATCTGTAAATAAATAACTACTGGTGAGGAGTCTAGTTGGATCCCTCCAACCTGTTTCCCTGCATCCACAGATGTTAGCACAATACCAATTCCACTTCGAGGTGGAATATCGCGGTATATGGGTTTTATAAAATATCCGCTTACTAACGGCGCAATAGGGTCTCATCCGCTATACGAGGCGGGAAATCAATCAATCCAATATATACATATGCCAATATGTATATATTGCTATATATATAGATATATCCTACTATATCTAATATCACATCCAATAGCAATCAATCAAATCAATAATAACTGCAATTCATTTTGAGTGAGAAAAATCTCACCTTAGCTTTTTATTTGCAATCCCCTTTTTCGTTCTCGGCTTGTTTTTCTCGATTTATACCTTGTATAAATAAATTATACAATTATTAATGTTCGAATAAATTGCCCCATTAAATTCTCATCTCAACAAATTCAATTCAACATTTATTTTATACGGTATCTTTATCGATTTATTAAATAAGTTCACTAACAGATAAATCCCATATTTTGTTAAACCTTATGTATATATACACTTACTGTAAGAATTTAAATACTGATTTCACATTTTTTTTTTCCGAATGGGTAAAATAATTTCCTGGAACTAATGATTTAATTCCGATTTTATCTTAACAGTAATTTATTTAAACTTCAACATAAATTTGTAAAACTAAAGAATACCTCACTGCAACTTGAATTCGAAATTATACTTCATCGATGAAGACCGACCATCCCCTTCGACTTCGACCCCATACTGACATCTGCTGAAAATCATGACTTCCAGACGAACACGCCCTACCTATCAGATCGTCACCTTCCCCTGCTCGAAATCGAATTCGAGTCAATACTTTAAATCTGGAAACAGCAGAACGAAAACAACCCAAACCTGTTATCGCCCACAACCCCACGCGACACTCGCGAACGTGACTCGCGAACCCCAGCTTCGCCCAGACATCACGATCGACATCGCCGCCATCGCGACCACCCGCCTTATTGCTGACCTTCTTGTCTCGTAGGCGAGATTGAACTCGTGAGCGCCTCCATCCCTAGCCCTAGCTGCTCGAAACCCTACTGTCATTGTCGAACTCGACTGAATGGCGACCACCTGATGATTTTGCTTCCGAGTTATATTGCTGCCAGAAATTTCGAACGAACGAAATTGATTTGCAAAACTCCTCGAACTTGCGAAGCTCGTTGCCAAAATCGAACGTACGCGATTTCGAATTTTTTATAGAGGAGAGGGATTATTTTGTGAATTTCTGATTTTCTTTCATGAAGGAGAAGCGGCCATTTTGTTTTGTTACTGATTTTTGAACGAGAGGAATGAGGGAAGAACGCGAAATTTAAAAAGAGAGGGGATGGGTTGCACGATAATTTCGTGGTCTTCAGCGTGAACCACGGGGCGTGTTTCAAGGCTGAAACTAAGGGAAGACAATGTGCTGAGTTGACCAAATATCTAAATTACAAATGAATTTGAATTTGATTTTATTCTGATGCGTTTGCATATCGTACGGTCACGTATTAACTCTGAAAAATACGAAAATTGAAATCCGACAATAATTCAATATTACGGACCCAATGGAACTGGTTTCGTCGAATTCCGAGACTGTGCCTCGGACGGCTATTTTCCAATATCAATTCGAACGATTAAATTTCAAAATTGAACAAATCGTTTTCAAACTCAATTCTGAAGCTTCTGTTATCTTCAGTATTATCATCACGAATTCTAAAAGCTTTTGAAATATTTTTCTTCGGCTTAAAACTGAAGATACATATTTTTATTCGACTATCAATAGATTAAATTTTATAATTTAATTGCCAATTTTAAAGTTATATTCGGGATACAAATTAAATCATCGTTCAAATATTTAAAATAAATTAAATATTCTCAATTTAATTTGTTCAAAATTCTGGGTCGTTACAAACTTCCCTCCTTAAAAGAATTTCGTCCCGAAATTACAAGTCAAGAAAAAAGGTCCTTAACTCGTCTACTATTTTTCACAATTCAATAGTTTTATCGATTTTTTTTTCAAAACAAATCTTTCTACTAAAGATTCGTTATTACTTCAACTAGATTTCAACTTCAACTTTAAGTTTTTAAACAATCATTGTTTTACTACTCTATTCAAATTTAAATTCAAATTCAAATTTTAAATTTTAAATTTTCAAAATTTCTCAAAAATTTTCTAACGCCCTAAATTTCCGAAAAATTTCGCCAGCGTCTCCTTTGCGCGGCTAATACGGCACGACTACAAAACGTCCCTACGGACTCTCAGATTTCAAAAAGAAAAAGAAAAAGCCAAGCGGCCAGACAAGAAATCAGCAAATCTCATATTTAAATTTAAATACGTACCTTTTGTTGAGCAATTCAAATTTATTTTTGAAATCAAAATTTCCAATTCCTTTATAAACCTGTATATCCTACTAGCCATAATATCTAGTTACATATCCAAACCATTTTGCAAATTCCATTACGAATTTTTCAATATAAACTGCTTATACATTTTTACTTCACTATTGAAGTTATATCCATTATCATTCAATTTTGCATTTCAATTTTCATTTGAATTCAATTCACAATTGCAATTCAATTTGAATTCTATTTAACTTCTGAATATTGAATTTATCAATTATCTTTCATTCATAACCGCACTATTTTAAATTAGTTTCATTTACTAATTCATTCGTCTTCAATTTGAATTTCATTCCAATCAGATTTCAAATATTCTATAAGTTATCAACTTATTTACATCTTGATTTATACAATCATTTATACATTCACATTCACAATTCCATTTCATTAAGGAATTTTATTTTCAATTATCTTCTTGGAATTCTATTTTCATTTATAAATTCATTTACAATTTATATTCACCATTTTATTCATATATGAATTCATCTCTTTATATTTCAATTTACATTTATAAATTTCATTCGTTAAATGGATTTTTATTTAAACTTTACAAGTTATCGATTTCATAATATTTCATAAATATTTTTATATAGTATTCCAGAATCTTACCAACATTTCAAAAATCATTTTGAAATCAATTCAAATTTATCTTTTGAATTTTCTAAAACAAAATCCAAATTTTCCAAACAACTTCCATTTAAAATAATTTGGCAGCAATTCCTCTTTTGGAAACCCGAAAATGGACACCAATGATGCCGCGGTCATCATCGAAGTTATTTTCCAGCGACCGAAAAGAGTTTAGAGCTTTCATCTCTCCAAAATACTTTTCAAAACCTTTGAAATCCATTTTCAAATCAAGAAGATTTAAACTTTCCAAATCTCCAAAATTTTCAAATTCTTTTCAAAACATTTCCAAATACTTCTTTGGAATTTCGTTTCAAATTATAAATCACATTTATAATTTACATTCTTTAATTTCATTTGTATGTGAATTTTATTTCTTAACTTTGGAGTTTATAATTCCAATTTCTCATTTAATTTCAATGATAATAGATTAATATTATCACTTCTAACAACCATGCAACCATATACTATAGTATTTCATAGAAAAACATTTCTTTTCTATACAAAAATAGTTTTGGGCCAAATTATTTCATTCACCCTATTCGAAAACAATACTGTGCCGAATTGTTCTATTCAAATGTTTAGAAACCCCTTCGATCCAGTTTTGCAGACTGTGCCGACAAAGGTTCATATGCCACTCAATAAACCAATCATCACAATATAAAACAATTTTATATTCAATAACAAATACGCACTCATATCTATTATTACACTCACACTCATTCTAGAGTACTACTGACTCTATCTCTAATGAGTAACACCCAACAGAGCAGGGTTGTCGCTTAACCATATGCTCTGATACCAAATGTCATGGCCCGTAAATCCGTACCTCTTGATTAACCACTAATCTCCATTGATTAACTCAAAATGAACGGGAATACGAACTATGATGGTTTAAGAAGAAGAAAAAGGTAGAAGAAGAAGAAAAGAGTAGAAAAGATAGAAGAGAAAGAACAAAAGAAGAAAGAAGAGAGACAGAGAACAGAAAACAATATCAGAATCTTACACATCGCAGCGGAACAATATATAATAGATAACACTAGTCTTTTAAAACAAAGAACTATATCAGTTTATACATACATCAATCAGAGTCATATACAACAATGGACAGTTATATAACTTGTCCTCATACAGAATACACAGCGGAATAAAATAATATCAGATACAAATACTACGTCTCGCCATCCAGCTTGCTTCCAAAGCTCCAGAATATCCAGAATATCCTGATAACCTAACTCTAGACTGCCCGTGTGGAAATTGGTGGGCACCCAGAGTTTAGAAGGGAAACAATAAACTCCGAGTCAGTCATGGAGACTGGTGTGAGATCGTAAAACAGTTATTCTTTATAACAACAAAATAATTTTTAAAGTCAATTCAAAATGCTTTTGGAAAATGAAACTACCATAAGACCTCCCGCCACACACACAATGCAAACGCAGAATTGGAGGAGATTTCTTCTTATGATAGTCAAAGATGCTTACTACGCAAAATCAAATCCTTTTTGATATTATTATTATTAGTGCATAGTGTAGAAATCATTTCGAAAGTATAATATTAATCTTAGCCAACATACGACCAGTATCGTATGCCTACTATAGCTACTATGTTCAATAGCAGGTTACCGCCACATTCCATAGCAGGTAATACAACTAAAACCGTACACGTCACGTATTGTTTCTTTGGATTTCCAACAAATGGTCAGGCTAAGGAACTTCCTATGCCACGATGGGTACGTCCCTGGAATAGACGACCCGAGAACCTAACGTTATGGTTAGATCTCTGCCAACACAAGGCCGGGTTACCTCTGCAAAAATAGGTAACTACTGACATGCGTATGCCATCCCCCGATCGTAACCGATCTTCCCGAGGATCCCCGATTCGCAACAAACCACATAGTAAAAATGCAGCAACCACATAGGTTAAGTATCTGGGCTCCATACCATGATACCACCTCTATCCAGAAGGAATGACATACACTAAGGGGCGCTACTCCCTAGAACCTTGCCGCATCCTTCCTGTTTTGACCATTTCCGGGGTGTGAGGCTCGATGAAGTCTCGTCCACAAAGCTACGCTTTCTACAAAGCCATGCTTCGGGTCAAACAAATGATCAACCTATGATCACAAAGATATAAGATCAAACAAATGATCATATCACAAATGATCAAACACTGATCATTTCACAGCAACACTCAGTATGCCACGTTACCAAATTGGGAATATATCGTTGATAAATTTCAACTACATAACCTCTGAGCTCGTACGTCTCAGAGAAGGGTGTTAAGCTAAGAGAATAAATTCTCCGCCACCAACAGAAATGTATTTGAAAGAAATCAGCTTTATATCTCAAATTGTAACGTCAGACACACAATCCATACGAGTCTGTTCCGGGATCGAACAGAACCGAAGGCACTTCTCACGAAGCCCTTGCACATCCGGATAAATTTCTAATCACGTCCAGACTTCCCATCACTAAGGGTGATAAAACCTCTAAACCGGAGATCAGCCGATGTAGAGTAACTCGACGGTAATCCTTCCGTTTTAAAAAATATCCGGTCTTCAACATCGGTCTTCAAATGCAATTCATAACGACGTATCACATATTCGGAATGGGTTATACGACCCCATGGTCCTTTCCCGACTAACCCGAATAGTGAGCGCTTATTCAAAAATAAGTGTGGCATTCAAATTCATCCAATTCACAACAAATACCATTCAAGGTAATTATTGATAGTCGGTTATTTAACTATCAATAAAGATGCGCAACATCATCAGATTCCAAATTATTTTCCAAATTATTTTATCTTTCAAAATATCTTTTCTAGATATAAAATTTCCACACTTCAAAAAATAAATCAACGTTTATTTTTCTAAACAGTTTCCCTTTCCTTTATAAATTCCATAGTGAATTTATATTTTCAAAATATCTACTGATATACGATTCTGAAATCGATTTCAATATTCACTTTTAATTTATCTTAAAGAGGATAAATCCTCAAAAACATTTCATTTCATATTGGAAAAGAAATTTCATACTTATTTAATAATAAGTATTCCACAAATCCTTTATTTTCAACATTTGAAAATATTCGATATACTTAAATCAAAGTTTAAGTATATAGTTCATTCTTTAAGGAAATCATTTACTTTAACATCTATTCGAGTCAAAACGAATGCTACGTAAAACATCGTTACGACGACTCAAAATCACTAGTATAGGGATTCGAAAATTAAGATAGATATATAAATCCCAATACTATATAAAACATTTCCTTTCGGAAATCATTTACTATAACAACAGTGTTATAGTCCACCATTTCCTTATTTCTCGAAAACGTCTATCTCAACAATAAATGTTGAAATCTATGATTTCGATAGTTCACACGTTTTAAAACATCTTTTAAAACAATTAACTTCATTTATAATATCGCTTTCCCAAACATAACCATTTTTTTTCAATAATATATTCACTGTCCAAAATCGTGAATATAATTCAATAACCAAATTTCAATCTTTTCTACACATTTATTTCAAGAATTATCCACTATCCAAAATCGTGGATAAAATTCCCTTAATAACTTCTATATTAAATTCATCAAATTTGATTGATTTCAAATTTATAAAACAACGTTTATAAATTCACCTTTATATTTTCTAACAACTTCGATTTGTAAAATTCTCCTTTTATTAACAATTCGATTCATAACTCAAATCTTATACCAACAATCCATATTATAAGTTAAATACTTATAATTCCTTTATCTTACAAAATCATTTCCATTTATAAGTTCATAATTTATAAATTCCATCTATTTATAAATTCTTAAAAATTCATTTTAACGCTTATAAAAGCTCGTTTTATAATACCAACATTTTAAAGTTATAAATATCAATCTTGTACATCTTTTACATATATCGTTTTTAATAATTCAAAAATTCCCATTTAAAACCATTTTATAAATTTCTTAACTATTTATTTCAAAAGAAATTACATTTTGGTTATAATTCACAAATCTTAACTTTTATAACTTTAAAATCTGAACGTTTATTTATTAATTCAAAAATTAAATAAAACGTCTACTTCCAAAAATCACTTTAAAATCTTTTTAAAGTAAAAGTCATTATTTTTAAACTTCAAAACTGAATCCGATGATGCAACAGCACCAATTAGTCAATCACAACAACAACATCATATATCAACATATGATAACAGAATATACATCAATATCTGTAAATAAATAACTACTGGTGAGGAATCCAGTTGGATCCCTCCAACCTGTTTCCCTGCATCCACAGATGTTAGCACAATACCAATTCCACTTCGAGGTGGAATATCGCAGTATATGGGTTTTATAAAATATCCGCTTACTAACGGCGCAATAGGGTCTCATCTGCTATACGAGATGGGAAATCAATCAATCCAATATATACATATGCCAATATGTATATATTGCTATATATATATATATATCCTACTATATCTAATATCACATCCAATAGCAATCAATCAAATCAATAATAACTGCAATTCATTTTGAGTGAGAAAAATCTCACCTTAGCTTTTTATTTGCAATCCCCTTTTTCGTTCTCGGCTTGTTTTTCTCGATTTATACCTTGTATAAATAAATTATACAATTATTAATGTTCGAATAAATTGCCCCATTAAATTCTCATCTCAACAAATTCAATTCAACATTTATTTTATACGGTATCTTTATCGATTTATTAAATAAGTTCACTAACAGATAAATCCCATATTTTGTTAAACCTTATATATATATACACTTACTGTAAGAATTTAAATACTGATTTCACATTTTTTTTTCCGAATGGGTAAAATAATTTCCTGGAACTAATGATTTAATTCCGATTTTATCTTAACAGTAATTTATTTAAACTTCAACATAAATTTGTAAAACTAAAGAATACCTCACTGCAACTTGAATTCGAAATTATACTTCATCGATGAAGACCAACCATCCCCTTCGACTTCGACCCCATACTGACATCTGCTGAAAATCATGACTTCCAGACGAACACGCCCTACCTATCAGATCGTCACCTTCCCCTGCTCGAAATCAAATTTGAGTCAATACTTCAAATCTGGAAACAGCAGAATGAAAACGACCCAAACCTGTTATCGCCCACAACCCCACGCGACACTCGCGAACGTGACTCGCGAACCCCAGCTTCGCCCAGACATCACGATCGACATCGCCGCCATCGCGACCACCCGCTTTATTGCTGACCTTCTCGTCTCGTAGGCGAGATTGAACTCGCGAGCGCCTCCATCCCAAGCCCTAGCTGCTCGAAACCCTACTGTCATTGTCGAACTCGACTGAATGGCGACCACCTGATGATTTTGCTCGCGAGTTATATTGCTGCCAGAAATTTCGAACGAACGAAATTGATTTGCAAAACTCCTCGAACTTGCGAAGCTCGTTGCCAAAATCGAACGTATGCGATTTCGAATTTTTTATAGAGGAGAGGGATTATTTTGTGAATTTCTGATTTTCTTTCATGAAGGAGAAGCGGCCATTTTGTTTTGTTACTGATTTTTGAACGAGAGGAATGAGGGAAGAACGCGAAATTTAAAAAGAGAGGGGATGGGTTGCACGATAATTTCGTGGTCTTCAGCGTGAACCATGGGGCGTGTTTCAAGGCTGAAACTAAGGGAAGACAATGTGCTGAGTTGACCAAATATCTAAATTACAAATGAATTTGAATTTGATTTTAGTCTGATGCGTTTGCATATCGTACGGTCACGTATTAACTCTGAAAAATACGAAAATTGAAATCCGACAATAATTCAGTATTACGGACCCAATGGAACTGGTTTCGTCGAATTCCGAGACTGTGCCTCGGACGGCTATTTTCCAATATCAAGTCGAACGATTAAATTTCAAAATTGAACAAATCGTTTTCAAACTCAATTCTGAAGCTTCTGTTATCTTCAGTATTATCATCACGAATTCTAAAAGCTTTTGAAATATTTTTCTTCGGCTTAAAACTGAAGATACATATTTTTATTCGACTATCAATAGATTAAATTTTATAATTTAATTGCCAATTTTAAAGTTATATTCGGGATACAAATTAAATCATCGTTCAAATATTTAAAATAAATTAAATATTCTCAATTTAATTTGTTCAAAATTCCGGGTCGTTACACTTGTTGCATGAGAACTTGTACTTGACAATTTTTTTGTGATGTTTTTGTATTACACCTGAGTTGAATCCAGCTTATGGCTCGGGTTTGACCTTGTGCTCACCTGTCCCTGCAATTTTATCAAGTGTATATTGGTGTGCACGGCCTTGTGGCATGTGTAGTGATACACTGTGCATGTCACAAGTTGTTCGTGTAGATGAATTCAAAATAAATGATGACGAACAACCCAAATAACCGAGGCAAATGATATTTTCAAACACACACTTTTATTGTATACTGCAAAATATTTCTTTTTCAATTTTACTACGTTGGTGTTTATTTTGGAGATAGCTCAGATGCTGGATTCAGGCTGGAACAATGTTGAAGAACAAATACGAGTGAATGAGTGATATGTAGAGAGGTTAACATTGTAAATTGAAATTTGTGATGTAATTGAAATTGTAATGTAACTGAAATTGTGTATATATAGTGAGAGCTCAAATTTGTACTATTCAAAATTATAATAAAATATTTGTTCGAATAAAATATTTGTTCGAATTTAAGTTCTGTGTTATTTATTTTATTCAACAAATATTTATTTAATTATGTGAAAAATAAAATAGTATGATAACAAATACATTTAAATGAATATATATATGTTTATTATCATCAAACAAAAATCATATACTAGCATATTCTACAATCTCCCACTTTTGATGATAACAAACATATATTAAGATTTTGAATTTATTAAATGTATTTGGTCATTGATGAAATCTATTTGCTCCCCCTATTTGAATGCTCCCTCTCTACAACAAAGCTCTCCCTTCATATATGCATAAAATTCAATAAAAATATGCAAATTAACCTAGATGGGACTATGCAAATAAAAAATAAAATATTTAAACTTTATTTGTCAAAATCTTAACATTTCTCTCCCCCTTTTGTTATCAGCAAAAGAGTAATAGTGTTAGAAAAATAGAGATAAAGTGATTGACATTAATACAACAATAATACCCAATCGAGTATAAATATTAAATTTAAATAAAAAAATCAAACAAAAATCATAAATACTTTGTTAGGCGCATATTCCACTTTGGAATGATATGGGTGATGCCGGTATATAAAACCATATAGTTGTATCTATTTATGGTATATTTATGACAGAGGTTTGAATACTTACTAACCATGCATAACCATTAGGACTTTTAAATGAGATTAGGAGTATTCCCAATTTTTTTTAAAAATAAATGAATTTGAAGTATCTTCTTACCATGCATAACCGTGAAGACTTTTAAATGGGATTAGAATCAGCTCGTCTATTTAATAACCAATTTTAATATGTGTTCCATACATGCATAACCGTGAGGACTTTTAAATGAGCATGAAAGTACATAAACAAATATTCCAAGTAATTCACCCATGCATAACCGTGAGGACTTTTAAATGAGAGTGAATACTTTGGATGTTTTTATTGCTAAAAAAATAGAAACGAATAATGCCCCGTTTAAAATACCACATTTTGACATACTATATTGGATTTTGATGAGTGACGGTCGTTAGAAATATGATAGAAATAGAGATGGTCATGGAATTTTTACTAACAAAAGTTATTATAAATCTTATTTAAATTTTTAAAGAAATTTACTAAATATACCGTCTCAAGTCATAATAAATGATTAATATTGACCCTTATCACTATTTCAATTACTATTTATCTTTTCGATAATTAGTAGGGAGTCGGAATAGTTAATGTAGTCATTTAAGATCAAATCCAAAAACAAATATAAAATCAAATTTCTAAAATCTTAAACGAAGTCAACAAAAACTATTTTCTGGAAGGGGTTCTATAAAAAAATGTTTGCCAATTGAATATCAATTAAAATGAATATTATGCAGATATTTTATTTGGAAATGTGATGCAACTAATGGATGTCTAAAACACTTTCCACTAGTACTTTTTCTATCAACTAGGCTACCAGGGTAATTTGCATCTGAATTTCCCTTTGACTCAAGGTTATCATTAGATAGATATCGTAGACCAAATCGTGTAGTGTGCAACAAATACCTTAAAATCCTTTTTACAGCTTTTTAATGAAATTCTTTTGGATTTGAATTGAAACCGTGCAAATAAACAACTAGTGAACATATTGTCAGATCTAGAAGTAGTAAGATAAACAAATATATCCATGTGTATCTAGAGTAATCATCAACCAATAAAACAACATCATTATTCCAAACAAATCTATATAAACTAGTTCAAAGACTCTAGAGGTACTTATAGTGTTCTCGGCATAAAAAGATAATTGGCCAACAATTTTGCATAAATCAAAATCAACATTCATTTCTTTATCACATAATTGGCTGATTTAAATCAGATTATGGTGCGAATTTTCAACATATAATATATTGTTCAAGATAAATATACTGTTACTTATTTTACCTTTACCGATAATTTTTTGCTGTTGCCCATTGTGATTCTACCACCATTGTACTAGGCTAAGGAACTTTGATTTGTTGCCCGTCGTGTTCCTGGAACAGCTAGAATCCAGGTAACACTGTTGTTGTTCCTTAGCCTGTCACCACACCTACACGAGAGAAGATTTTTGTGGCCTATTTGTTTTTATAGGTCCATGGTTGTTAGTGACACAAGATTTTGAAAAATATGTTTGAGTAGACCCAAGACAATTTATATTTGTTCCTTTTGGCACCCAGATTTGTTTGACTTTAAGGGATTTTATATTCGTGCCTTTTGGAGCCCAAATTGGTATGGTTTTCACATGCTTGGGTCTATACCAGCAATTATTGTGATTGTGTCCAGTTTTTCCACAAATCGTGCACTTGGAATTGACTTGATTAATTTCTCTTCTAACACATTCAAATTAAGTATACCCAAGTCCTTGTTTAACAGTATTGACAGTTTGTTTCCCTAATAACATATTTAGCGATCTTTCTCCTTTGGAGAATTTCCCTAAAGTTGTAGACAATTGTTAGACTTGTGTTTTGAGAGATTCATTCTCATTCAATAACAAAGTGCACTTTTTAATAGAATTTTCTCTCCTAGTGTTTTCACTTTCGTTCAAAATCAGAATTTCAATTTCAAGTGATTTAATTTTATTTTCTGATTATTTAATTTCTTCTTCAAGTGATGGACACTTATCACACTTAGGGTTCTTGTTTTGATAGTTTTTAACCAATTGATCAAGCTGTTTATTTAATTCTGTCAAACTAGCTCTTTATGATTCAATTCTAGCGTACTTATCCCTAAGTCTTTCAAAATAGCCATTTACTTCATGAAAGTATATAAGTAATGTCGAATGAGTAAGTTTTGATACCTCACTTGTCTCATCATCATCACTGTCAGTTGTTTCTCCTTGAAGACACATATTTCTTTTTTCACTCTCACTGCCAGTGCATTTATCATCTTCATCAGTTTCATCCCAAGTAGCTGCAAAACTTCTCCTTTTCGATTTCTTTCCTTAGCTGACTCGATTCTGAGGACAATTTGGCTTGATATGACCGGGTTTGTTGCACTTGTGACATATGATCTCCTACTCTTCTGAGTTGTCTAGTACTTTGACTATTCTTCTTTTTAATTGTTGAGTTAGAGCTGGATTTCCGTATTTGTGGTTCCACCTTTTGAATCTCTTTATTAATAGTGCCAGTTCGGTTGCTCCATCATCGTCGTCGTCATCTTCACTTTCCGTTGTTCCTTTGAGAGCTATTGATTTCTTTCGAGTATCACCTCCTTCACGTTCTTCCTTGAATTTGATTTCTAGCTCAAAAGTGGTGAGATTTCCGATAAGTTCTTCGACTTTAATTTGTTTCAAATTCTTCGATTCTTGAATAGTAGTGACTTTGGCTTCAAAATTTCGTGGTAGAACTTTGAGGATTTTTCGGACTATTTCAAATTCTGTGTATGGTTTTCCAAGAGCTTTTGATTTGTATACGAGATTAGAAAGTCGTCCATACATCTCTTTGACATTCTCATCCTTGGCCATTGTGAAGTTCTCGTATTCGCTACTAAGCATGGCAAGCCGAGATTCTTTGACTTGAGAGGTTCCTTCGTGAGTCACTTCAAGTGTGTGCCAGAATTCCTACGCAGTTAGACAATGTGAGACACGATTAAATTCAATTTGATCCAATGAACATATAATAGAATTCATAGCTTTAGCGTTAGTATTCTGTAGTTTATTTTCAAGATCTGTACATTGATCCATCGGTTTTTCAATTTCTTGATTATCTACCACTATAGTTGGTGTCTTATATCCCGTCTCAACAATATTCCAAGCATCAATGGTTTTCAGAAAAAATTTCATTCTATTTTTCCAATAAGCATATTCACCATTGAACATGGGTGGTCTAACTATGGACCGACCCTCAGCAAAAGCATTATTAAAAGAAGTCATTTTAAAAATTCAAATTTTTAAAACAAAAATTGGTTTATGAAAAGTCAAATTTTTAAAACAAAAAATGGTTTCTGTGCCTAGCTCTGATACCACTTGTAGGATCGATTTCACCCTAGAGGGGGGGGAGCGGATAGGGTGATACTAATAATAATAAAAATTAATGTCGAAATATATAAAATAATCGCAGCATAGATAATAGCAGAATAATAAAAGCAGAAATAGAACAACACAGATTTACCCGGCTTCGACAAAACCCTGCCTACGTGCTGCCCCCAAGCTTTCTACTAGAAATTAATTAGTCAGACGCTTACACACGTAAACTTGCAACACCCGCTAATGACTAACCTAACTCTACGCTCAAAACCCTACCACAACTCAGCCACCGAGTTGCGAATTCTCGAACTACACCACCGTAGTTCGTAACCTAGTCACACGACTAGAATTTACACAATTTAAAATAGAAATTACAAATAAAAAAAATAAAACTAAAAAAAAACCCCAATTTTTAACTAAAGCCCACAATAGATTTGGCCCAAATAATATTTAAAAGAGTAGAATGCTGGCCGTTCTCTTTTGAGTAGAATTAACCAATATACTGTCTTTCCTTTTCCTTTTGAGTAGAATGTTCGGCCGTTTTATTTCTTTTTCAATCTGCTATTAGGGTTTTCAATTTGAATCGCTGCTTGGAAATTTGAAGCTCGAGTCCTTTGATGCTTTCGTTCCTGCTTCGCTGCTTCTTCTATCAGCGATATTCAATTGCTTGTGGCTATAAAGTCGAGACCGATTCGTGCGCTGAATTGGTAAGTTTGTCCCCTTTTTCGATTTATAATTATACTCGATTTGATTTGAGTTCTGGATTGATGCTTGCTCTCTGATTTTTTGCTTAAACTCGAATATTGAAATGCCGATGATGTTACTGGGTTATATAGGGAACGAATCCCTTAATTTTCGTTCGTATTTTCGAATTGAATTCTTCAACTAATTTTGTTCGGCCATTCGTTTTTGCTTGAAAGCTTGAGATGTATTCTGACTTGTTCGTGTTGTATTCGGTTGGATTTGGTTCCGTTCTTTTCTAGCATTTGAATTCTTGAGATAATTGACTTGGTTTCGTAGTTTTCTGCTATGACTTTGGCATCGTGAATTTATGAGATAAACCTGACTTCGACTTGTTCAATTCCTTTCTGCTCTGACTTGTTCAATTTGAAATTCACTGCAACGTTACTTTGACTAGCAACTATGACTACTGTAACCATATAAGCATGTATATACATACATATATGTATGTATATATGTGTATGATTTTTATGCCTATCCACTTTGTTTCACGTGAGCTTGTTGTTGTGTTGTTCCTCTTGAGTCTGGCCATTCATGTGTTGCCTCTGTCCTCTGTTGTATTTTTGAGTGCTGACAGTATTCGAATTTTTGAACTCTTCAATGATGTTTTATTTTGATTTAAGTTGAATTACATTTCTTGTTGTGTGTGTGTCTGCACTTGAATTTGTTCATGCCTCTGTTTCATATGTAAAGAACTGATGCTAGTTTCTGTTTATGTTCACTTGTACTTGTATTGATCGGGACTTCATGTTGCATTGTGTTGTCTTGAGCATGTCTAAAGCTTGTTGTCATTTTGGCAGTGGTCTGGTTTCATGTTGAAGTCATCCTCCACTACTGTTGAACTTCTGAGCTTCTAAACTGATATGTGTATACATGCTTACATATATTGATATATGTAACTGTGCTTGAATTGATTTGACTTGTTTTTAAAGTCTGCTCTGTAGACTTTCATGTTAAAAACTAAACGCATGCTTGGAGTCTTGTGAGTAGTGTACATATCCATGCTAGGTTGCATTGTTGATGTTGAAACTGGTCAGTTCCTTTTCTGGTTTCATTGTCCATGGTTCCACTTTGGTTGCACCCTATACCTGAACCGATGTTGATGATTCATGTTTTGCATTTACTTGTATGCTACCACTGATCTTTCTGTGATGATTGTTTTCATTTGTTGTGTATGGACTTGCTGTACCACCATATATGTACATACATACATATGTATGTGTGTATATATGTGTTGTTGATCATGCTGCACTGACCCATTCACTTGAATATGTACATTTGAACTGGGCTTCCTTGGTTTGGTTGCCTTGTAGGTTGATCTGTAGAGACCATTGCATATGTAGAAATGGTCTAGTTTCATTTCTTTGTTCTCACACTTGACTGTGTACATATGAGCTTTTATTCATGTTGGCTTTGTTGTTGCACATTTCCACTGAGTTTGAATGGTTGAGTTGTTTTCATTTCATATTGCTTCATGACTTCACCGTCGAGTCTGTTCTCATGTGTACACATTGAATTTTTGGTCGAGGCTTGTTTTATGTTGGTTTTGGATTCTTGTTGCATGAGAACTTGTACTTGACAATTTTTTTGTGATGTTTTTGTATTGCACCTGAGTTGAATCCAGCTTATGGCTCGGGTTTGACCTTGTGCTCACCTGTCCCTACAATTTTATCAAGTGTATATTGGTGTGCACGGCCTTGTGGCATGTGCAGTGATACACTGTGCATGTCAGAAGTTGTTCGTGTAGATGAATTCAAAATAAATGATGACGAACAACCCAAATAACCGAGGCAAATGATATTTTCAAACACACACTTTTATTGTATACTGCAAAATATTTCTTTTTCAATTTTACTGCGTTGGTGTTTATTTTGGAGATAGCTCAGATGCTGGATTCAGGCTGGAACAGAGTTGAAGAACAAATACGAGCGAATGAGTGATATATAGAGAGGTTAACATTGTAAATTGAAATTTGTGATGTAATCGAAATTGTAATGTAACTGAAATTGTGTATATATAGTGAGAGCTCAAATTTGTACTATTCAAAATTGTAATTAAATATTTGTTTGAATAAAATATTTGTTTGAATTTAAATTCTGTGTTATTTATTTTATTCAACAAATATTTATTTAATTATGTGAAAAATTAAATAGTACAATAAAAAATACATTTAAATGAATATATATATGTTTATTATCATCGAACAAAAATCATATACTAGCATATTCTACATTAGTGAATGACAACCAGAAATCCGTAATAAAATCTCCATATCCATAATTGATGTTCAGAGCCCAGATTCGAGCAATAATGAGTGAAGTCCAGAAGTTGTAGGGATAGCTCTGATACCCAGATTCGGGTATTATGAAATCAAGAGATTAATAGTAAAAGACCCAAAACCCAGATTCGGGTTTTAATAAATGAAGTCCTGAAATCCTTTTTAAGTACCAATCGGAGGCTGTAGATTCTTATTTAAGCCTTCCGTTCTGCACTGCTCTTTAGGTTTTGATTTCTTTGTCATGTGCCACCCTTTTGGCCTTGTATGTTGTCATTGTTTGACATGCCGCTTTTCTAGCATGGACATCTTTGTCCATTGTTTGATATGCCACTTCTCGAGCTCGGATGTCTTAGTCCATTGTTTGATATGTCGCTTCTTAGGTTCGGACGTCTTAGTCCGTTGTTGTCTGGTGCGCTTGGTTAGCTTATCTACATGCAAGACCCAAGGACTTACCCAACCTTCCTCCAGGAGGCGCTCTAGCCAGGCTTTATAGGCGAGACAGAAGGCTTGTTCGGTGCCTTGGCCAGGCCGTAGCGTGGCAGGACCAAGGGCTTACTCCGCCCTCCCTCCAGGAGGCGCCTTGACCTGGCCATAGCGTGGCACGATCAAGGGCTTGTTCGGTGCCTTGGCCAGGCCATAGCGTGGTGGGACCAAGGGCTTACTCTGTCCTCCCTCCAGGAGGTGCCTTGATCTGGCTATAGTGTGCCGCGGTCAAGGGCTTGTCGATGCTTTAACATGGCTATAGCGTGGCGCGAATAAAGGATTACTTTAACCTCCCTCCAAAAGGCGCTTTGACCTGGCCAACTCGGCGCAGACAAGGGCTTTGACCGTTTAAGGTAATGTCCAAGTGCAAGGAAAAGTCTAATCCCAACTATGTAGACTTTTCTTTAAGGAAGAGGTGCTATATTCATTCATTGTAAGAAAATATGGTCACAAGTGTTCTGCATTCCACGTTATGAGAACCGTATTGCCGTCTGGTCGACATAACTTGTAAGCTTCAGGAGGAATTACTTTGCATACAATTAGGGGACCTTCCTAATTTTGTCCTAGCAGTCCATCCGCAGGATTTTTTGTGTTTGCTATCACCCTTCGTAGTACTAAGTCTCCCTCTTGAAATGATCTTGTCTTCACTTTTGAGTTGTACTATTTTGAGATTCTTCTCTGATATTCTGCAGTTCGGATAGTTGTTTCATCCCTTAATTCATGTATTAAGTCTAATGATTCTTTCTTAAATTCTTGGTTTGGATCAAATGCTGAGGGTATCTCAATTTCAATTGGCAACATCGTTTCACACCCATATGTTAAAGAATAAGGGGTATGTCCCATTGCAGTTCTAGTGGATGTTCGATGGGCCCAAAGTACAAGTGGCAATTCTTCTACCCAATTCCCTTTGGCTTTATTCAATCGCATTTCAAGGTAATCTTAACAGCCTTATTTGCAGCTTCAATGGCTCCATTAGCCTTTGGATGTGCCACGAAAGAAAAGCATTTAATAATCTCGTTCTTACAACAAAACTGAGAAAGCTCTTCACTTTCAAATTGTGTTCCATTATAAGATATAATCTTATAGGGTATTCCGAATTTGGTAATAATGTTTTTAATGATGAATCTAAGCACTTTCCCAGAAGTGATTTTGGGGAGTGGTTCTGCTTCTACCCACTTAGTAAAGTAGTCTATGGAGATTACAACATATCTTGTTCCTCCTTTGGAAATTGGAAATGGCCCGATTAAGTCGATTCCCCATATTGAAGGGCCATGGACCTGAAATCGGAGTTAATTGACTTGGTAGCAATCGAGGAATCTTTGAGTATTTCTGGCATCTTTCACATCTCTTCACATATTCAGTAGCTTGACTTGCCATTCGAGGCCAATCAAAACCTTGTCTTATTATTTTCTTGGCCAACTTTACCCCATTGGAGTGGTCTCCGCAAAATCCTTCATGTGCTTCCACCAACAATTTCATCCCATCTTCTAGACTCACACATCTTAAGTAAGGTAAGGCATATCCTTTCTTGTAAAGAACTCCATCCACCATTGTGAAAGTCGGAGCCTGTCGCTTGATTTTCCTAGCTTCTACTTTGTCAGATGGCAATATCCCTTTAAAGATATTTGACAATAGGCGACATCCAAGTGCTGCTATAGCAGTCATCTGTCCTTGGATGATTCATCCTCTCAATTGGGATTTCTTCATTAATTTCCCTTTCTTCTCCCTCTTGTTCCATGGCTTGGGATCTAGTTAGAACAAACAATTCCTTCCTTTATTCGGCGTTCCCTCTTTAATACTCGGATTTGCTTGATACCCTACCAGCACGATTTGAGTTTCTGGGGCTCCTCTTGAACTAACCAACTTTGCTAACGAATCTGCCCGAGAATTTTTCCCATTAGAACTTGATGTATAGAAAAATCTTCAAATAAGGTGAGCATTTTCAATACTTTATTTACATATAAAGATAGTTTGGCATCCTTGGACTGATATACTTGCTTTATCTAATTTACCATTAGTTGAGAATTACTAAAGACTTGAATTCATGGGATTTTTAGCTCTAAGGCTAGAGTTAATCCTGCCACCATTGATTCATATTTGGCTACATTATTTGTTGCGGGAAACCCTAAATTCATTGTGTAGTGTAGGCGGTGCCCGTTTTGTGTTATTATGACATATCCTGCTCAAGCTCCTTACTCATTTAATGCACCATCCACAAATAACTGCCATATGGATTTTTGATCCTTTTCTTTTTCCGATTGTTCTTTAATGAAGTTGGTACACTCATTAATAAAGTCTGCTAATGCTTGCCCTTTGATAGCTGCCCGTGGTTGAAACTCAATGTCATACTGACTAAGCTCAATTTTCCACTTTACTAACCTATCCGAAGTTTTGGGCTTACTGAAGACTTGTTTGAGTGGAAAGTTAGTCAATACTTTGATTGGATGCGCTTAAAAGTATGCTCTAAGTTTTCGTGCTATAAATATCAAGCAGTAAGCTAATTTTTCTATTATCGGGTATCGAACCTCTGCATCTTTTAACTGCTTGCTCACATAATAAACAAGAACTTGAGTCCCATTTTCCTATTTGATCAAAACTGAACTAACTACATGTTCTGAAACTGCCATGTATAAGTACAAGACTTCCTAGTTCTCGGCCCTGGATAGTATTGGTGGTCTTTCCAAATGATTTTTCAACTCTTGAAAGGATTTCTTACAGTCTTCTCCCCATTCAAAACTTTTCCTCTTCTTGATCACATTGAAAAAGGGAATACACTTATTAGTTGCTTTGGAGATGAACCTGCTTAGGGCGGCTACCCTACTGTTTAAACTCATTACATCTTTGCTAGTTTTGGGCTCATCCATGTCCTTGATAGCTTGAATCTGGTCTGGACTGGCCTCAATTCCCTGAGCGCTCACAATGTAGCCTAAAAACTTCCTAGAATGAACCCCAAAAGAGCATTTATGAGGATTCAGTTTCATTTGGCATTTCCATAATACTTAAAATATCTCTTTTAGGCCTTCAAGATGACTCTTAGCTTCATAAGATTTTACATGCATATCATCAACATAAACTTCCATGTTCCGACCGATCTGTTCTTTGAACATCCTGTTGACTAATCTTTGATAGGTAGCTCCTGCATTCTTTAACCCAAAAGGCATTGATTTGTAGTAGAAATTTCCCCAATCGGTAATGAAACTTTTATTTCTTCATCTGGTTTAAACATGAGTATCTGATTATATCCCGAGTAAGCATCCATGAGGGATAACAATCTGTGTCCACTAGTTGCGTCAACCAACTGGTCTATCCAAGGCAATGGGTAACAATCTTTTGGACATGCTTTGTTCAAATCAGTATAATCAACGCAAGTTCTCCACTTGCCATTCGACTTCTTTACCAATACTGGGTTCGCTAGCCACTTTGGGTAGAAGACTTCCCAAATGAATCCATTTTTGAATAGCCTTTTAACTTCCTTTTTTAGAGCATCGGACCGCGCTTTATCCAATTGTCTCTTCTTTTGTTTGATGGGGGTTGCTTCTGGATTAATGTTTAGTGTATGGCACATAACCGATGAATTAATCCCAACCATATCTGAATGAGACCATGCAAACACGTCTCTATTGGATTTAAGAAACTGAGTTAAGTCTTTCTTCAAGCTGCTTTCCAACTCCTTTCCCACTTTAATTGTTTTGTTTGAATCATTTGGGTCTATACATGTCTCCTCAAGGTCTTCTATAGGTTTTATCCTTTCCACTTCCCCATGACAATCAAATTCTATGACGATTTCTCCGTCTTCTATGGAAGTAGCATCGGTCCTCTTTCCCTTGCTTCTAGGGGAAATGTACCTTTCAAACATACATTTATTAGTTTTATTAGAACTTACTTTTGCTTCGAATGTTGGACATAATAATCCATCATCCAATGGCTAGAAAACAATAGAAGAATTAAAGTAAGCAGAACACACCCTCTTATATTGATCAAGCGTTGCAAAGTACATCTCATGGAAGCTGAATTGTTCTCCGCGGATAGTACCCCAACCCCTCTTAGTTAAGGATTTTACCATTAGATATTTTGGCGAGACAAAAGCGTCCACCTCATCAAGTGTGGGTCAGCCAAAGAAAGCATTGTAGTATGATGGTTGGTTGATGATTACGAAGAGAGTTTCAAAAGTCTTGCAGCATGGCGATACTCCCATCTACACTAGCAACTTCACTTGTCCTATTAGAGTCGATCCCTTGTTGTTGAACCCAAACATAGGTTCAAGGCTGGGTTCTAGCTTGTCTTCTGGGATGCTCATTTGATCAAAGGCATGTTTGAAAATAACATTGACTGCGCTACCATTGTGTACAAGAATCTTGGATACTATAGACAGTCCAATTCGGGCTATGATCATGAAGGGGTCGTTATGGGGGTGATGGATCCCTTTCTTCAACTCTTGGGGAGTAACAACAAGATTTGGCATCGATACGTTGAGTCACAGACTTTTAAGCGGGGGCTCTTCTTGAATGGCAAACACTCCCTTTCTATCTTCTTTAATTTATATGTTTCTAGCCCTCCTGCTAGTCCCTACTGGGTGTGGCCCTCATGGATTACATCAATCCTATTCAATGGCGGACTCAAGCTTAATGCATCTTCTTCTTCCAAGATGTTGACGGTATTACTAAGAAATTTTTGTGGATCATCACCAGTCCGTGGTTTCTTTTGCTTGTCTTGGATGAATTCCTTCAAATGCCCTTCACGGATTGGTTTTTGAATGATTCCAGCCAACACCCAACATTCATCAATTTTATGACCATTTTCTTTGTGATAAGCACAATAGTCATCCCCATTTCTCCGTTCAAGGTAATTTTTGGCCTTAAACGAAGTCAGGAAGTTAACCTTCTCCTTGGTCGTTGCATATATATAAAACAATGGCTTGTTTAAAGCGATTGAATTAGTATTGGGCTCCTCCCACCATGTTCTTTTGTGTCCCCGATCTGACCCAAATATTCCACCCTCCATCCTAGGATTAGCTTTCTTTTTAGCATAATATAATTCATCCATTCAAATGAATTTATCGGCTTGGAAGTGGAAATCTTGTAAATCCTTACATCCATGCACAAAGAGTTCCTTCCAGAATGGTGTATTCACTATCAGCTCGGAATGCACTGCTATAAGCTTATCCCTGTCATTCATATCTTTATCTTTCAATGCTTCTATATTGAATCTTCTGAGTTAAACGCCAAGTGACCCCCTGTCTCTGCTTAATGTTTGCTAGAAGAATGTAATCAATGGTCGGATCCTTGCATATTCAGAACTGGGTAGAGAATTCATAAGAAAACTGTTTCCATAAATAGATAGTCTTCTCGCAATATTGACGGTACCACTTTGCAGCTGCTCCTTAAAGTGTTACCAGAAATAATCTGCACTAAACTGCCCCAGAGGCATTATACAAATCCATTTGGTTATCAAATGCCATCAAGTGATCATTAAGATCGGTGGTACCATGATATTTCATTATTGGGATCTTGACATAAGATGGGATAACCGCTGACATGATCTCATATGTGAACGGAGCTACTCATTCATTGTCATTCGCTTGTTCATCCAGTGTTCTCTTCCCTTTTGCATTCAGCATATCTTTGACCTTTTTTTCTGCTACATCTTTCAAATAAGCTTCAGGGTCATGATAGCTTTTTCGGTTCGAGCTGTATTCTTCTAAGGTCGAGCTTCTAGATTGCTCGAGGGATTTATCCAGTATCCTTCCTTGATGATCAACTTTAATCGGATGATGCTCCTTTTTCTTTGATGATGTCAGATTTATTTTGCTCTTTCCCTCATTGGTATAAGCTTTTAAATTTCTTCCTGGGGAGATAACCTCATCTTCAGTTGTTGGTTTTGCTGTTTTGGAAGACTTTTAAGATAGTGCTGCTTTGAGAACCTCTTGCATTTCCTGCAATTGTTAATCTAGATGCTTTATCTTGATTGCCTTGTCGTCTGGTTATGTTGGGGTTGACGGTTGCCCATGCACAACTCCTTCCAAATTAAAAGTTGGAGCAATGTTTTCTTCCAAAGTTTTGGTATGTATTACCTCTTCGTCCATTCGACATAGCCTTTTAGATTTCATTTTCCTACATCAAGTTAAATAGTCCACAATTAGTATATAAGGGAACCACAAAGATGGAGGTTTGATCCCTCTTTCTAGCGCAAAAAATGTTACAAGAAATCTTGTCAACATCCCGAAGCTAAGAAATGTTGTTAACAACTAAAAAGAAAGTTTTTAGAAGTGATCAATCTCTTCGAAACTGCTTTAGAATGAGTTGATTAGGATAGACTGCCTTCGAAGGGTGACCTTATGAAAATGTTAATTGTAGCTAAGAAGCCCAATCAAACCTTTGAAATGGAGGTTAAGGAGAGAGCATCTCCTTCATAACCTCTTTCGAGTGGGTCAAAAGGTTCATTTGCATCTCCTTTTAAGTGGAAAGAATGCCATCAGTCATTTTTCCCTTTCGATTGTGTCGAAAGAACCATTCTGCCCCTAAAAGAAGAATTTACTTTCGATAGTATTATTTCTGCTATTATGGAAGGAACTCCTTCGAAAGGGTTATATGTTTTGAAATACAAGTACTCCTTTCGAAGATATCCAACCGGCTAGTATAACTTAGTATTCATGCATCGAGTCCCCTTCAAAACATCCCTTTCGATCAGGTCGAAAGAGTGTTTACTCATTCAAATTGGACTCGAAGTACAATATATAAGTTCTGTATTCTATATGTAATGGAATAACATCTCGAACAATATAAGTTCCACGAGCTTATTAATATCGAAACATATCATCATCTTAATTTAACATTTGATATTATGAGACATGATGATGATAATATGATTCGAATACACATTGTCTAAGTTGATCCCATTGCATCGCATAAGGCAAATAGGAGTTAAGAAAATAAGTAAGCATCATGTGAAATTGGTCATTAGTCAAGCTAATGGCCGAAATGATCTTTCTCATATTCAAAATCTATATTGAATCCATGCGCTTCCTCTCATTGCATTTATCCAAATTGAGTTACAAGTAATAAATTTTTTCCCCAAATTGATTTAGGGCTACAAAGATTTGATTTTCTATGAAATGAGAGAGAGAATTTAGAATTCTAAAATTCGGTCCTCAAAACTCGGACCCTTAGGGTCGTATTAATAGATGCAGGTTGACCCCCTTTCGCATCCATCCTTTCGCTTTAGTCAAAAGGCCTTCTTTCAACCTTCTGCGCGCATCCTTTCGGCATGGTCGAAAGGCCTTCCTTCTACATTCTGCATGCATCCTTTAAATGCGGTCGAAAGGCCTTCTTCCAAACCTTTCTCATTCATTCTTTTGCCTTCACCCTTTTGAATCAGACCTTTCGACCTAGTCAAAAGGATTACATTGACAACCTTTCGCTGTCGCTACAGTTTGAGCGCCCTTCTAGTTTGATTTTTAAAAAGAACTTAATTACTTTCGACTTCATCGAAAGGGGGTAGGTGTGCTCTCCACTTTATGTTGCTATGCTGTTGCACGTAAGAGATGAGTTGGGCTTTTGTATAGTTTCGAAATGATTAGTTGGTGACGACTGGATAATTGCGAAAGGTTACTTGGCTTTAGGTAGAGTCTTCTTTATGCTTTCGAAAGGTTCCAATCATTTCGAAAGGATTATTCTTACTGCCGAAAGGTGCCCATTTACAAATGTCTTTAAGTGGAAGGTTGACACTGTCGAAACCAACAATTTTGTAGGATTTGGCTCTCGCGTGTGATCCCGTTGTCCAATACCTTCAAAAGGGGTTTCGAACCCATACTAGGATTTTTCATATATATGGATTATCCGCGTCGAAAGGTCCAGTTGAGGTGGAAGGGTAGCTTTGCCTTCTTTTCCACTCCTTCGAAAGCCCTTATTTCTCTGGACACTTGTAGGTGAATCAGTTGCTTGCGACTTCATCCTAACCTCTTCGAAAGCTATCTCAATGTCTTCGAAACACTGTTTTTGGATTATGGCGAAACCCTTGTCTTGAGTTTTTGGGGGAAAGCACTTTTTCTGAGCCTTCTTTCATGCCTTTATTCTTAAGTGAATTTTATGATTAACATTTATCATGAATATGTAACGACCCCAGATTTTAATTTAATTTAATTTAATAATTAATTGAATTTCTAAATTAAAATTGTAAAATTTATTATAAATGGAAGCGAGTTTCCTCGAATTTATATAAATTTTGTATAAATCATTTAAATTTAAAATATTGTAAATATTGTATATATGTGAATATATATGTATTTGAGCATATATAAGTAAATTTAAAATATAAAATATATGTGTATATAGAGAAATATAAAACAATAATTTTAAAAGTAAAATGTATATATGTATAAGCTTGTAAAAGAAAGAAGAAACAAAACTTGTACATGAGAATAGCTTATAAACAGGACAACATAGAAAAAAAAATAAACACATAGATAATGTGAACACAACATATAAAGCAAACCAGATAAGTATGTACACTTAAGAAAACAAAGAAACAAAAAAATACATTCAAGTATGTAAGCTTGCAAAGGAAGGAACAAATAAAAAAAATAGATTGGTACATGCCATTATCTCTAGCACACCATCCTATATCATTTCAGCCGAAGTAAAGGAAGAAAAAAATATATTTGTTTGTACAAGCATCTTCAGCCATGCTTTGTATTGTTCAAACCATACCCATTAAACAAACATATCATATCACCTGTACAAAGTAATATCATCACCTGTAAACTGTTTCCATATATCAACCTTCATTTCATTTTCATTCCATTTCAAAAAAAATGAGAAAAAAAAGTAACATCTTTAAAACTTCAAACTTAAATAAACAACAAATCAATATACAAGCCAGAGAATCAAGTGATGGGTTCAACTGAAAATTCAAGCCTGTTTCAAAGTAAAAGCTACTCTGTTTCTTCTGGAAATCAAGTGAGTAAACTGCTACTCTTTTAATGTTTTAACATGTTTGAAAATGCATGCTTGTGAGCAAACTTTCTTTAGTTTTCTATCTTGATAGTGTTGATCAGTAGTGATAATGAGATAAAAGAAAAAAATGTTGTAACTTGTTTGAATGCATATATATGTGATCATCTGTGCATAGGTTGATAATGTATGTTTGTAAGCAGGGATGTATATACCTCTGATAAAAATATACAGGCTCTAAAACAACATCAAAAATCATTTTCTCTGATTCTTCTTGCTATTAAGCCTTGGTGCTAAAACAAAAATGGTTTGTTATAGTATATATTCAAGAATTAAAACTTATTCAAGTTAAATCAATTTGTTAATAATCCAAAAAAGCGTGAAAATAAGCATAGTTTTAAAATAAGTCAAAATTTAAACTTCATAATTTACGAATTCAGGTATACGAATTGAATTCATACTGCAAGACATGAATTTTAAAACAAAAATTTAGATTTTTAGATTAGAAATTTATGAGCAGTTTGGATTTGAATAAAAATTGTTTTTTTCTATTTTAGAGAAATGAATCAATTTAAATTTTTGATACTTGGATGGTAGCAAATATAGCCACCCCTGATTTTGAGAAAAATGTCAAGTAATTTTTCTATTTAATGGATTGAGAGGACGAAGACATCTTAGGGTTTAAGTGTTCGAAATTGTCGAATACGTTCACGAGGCCATTAGGAAATCTAGAGGGAATCGGAGGCCATCGCGACTGGGGTGATCGCTGCGTGGATGGAAGGGGGTGCTATGGTCAGAGGGGCACGGTTTCTGATCGCCGTGAGCGCCGTGGCGAACGTGATTTATCGATATACGTTGGGTTCTGGGTTGAATTGAAGGGTTCGATTTCGATTTTTAAGTGGTACTGGGTTTCTGGAAAGTGGGAGTGATTGAGTGGGCCAACGTCGACTTGGTGGTGGGTGGCGACTCGACCGGAGGTGGCTGGGGTTCGCGTGCACGTGCACGATGTGCCAGTGTGTCAGTGGAAGGTTGGATTGGGAGCTCTGTGGTTCTCGAGTTTTAAGGGATCGAGCGTGGGGTCGAACTCGTGATTTTGAAATTCTCGTTCCAGTTTGGGTCTAGGCTTGAACTTAAACAAAGTATAATATAAAGAGAGAAGAGGGAGATTATATGGTAGAAGAAGAAAGGGTAGGGGAAGAGTGATGCGAGAAAAATCAGGGGCTGTCACGAGCTTTGCTCGAGCAAACGTTTTGTTTACTTCGGGTTCTATCTTCTTCGAGAATCAACCCTTAATCCTTAAAATTATTTTGTTAAAAGTTTTAATATTGACAAATTTAAAAACTAAGATTTGATTTAAAATCATTGATAGAGTTTTAAAATATAAGATGGTTAAATTAATTTAAAGTGTAAGTGATTAAAAATGGAAATTAAGTTATACTTGTGATTAAATAAATAACTTTAAATAAATTTGTAATTAGAAATTAATCTCATGTTTAAATCAATTTTAAATTAAGGAATTTAATAAATTACTTAAAGTTAATAATTAAAATAGTAGTTACCTAATTAAATGATTAATTAAGGATAAATGATTAACCAATAGGTAGTTAATGATTAATTAAGCAATTAAGTGAGTAATTAAGGATAATTTATTAAATATTTTGTAATTAATTAATTGTTAATTTACCATAACTAGCGAATTATTCATAAAAATAAATCTGATTTAAACCCATCAGATCATTAAATGACCTTATTTATGGATGTTTAGAGTATATGGGATGTTGAATTGTTTGATATTCCTGATATGTGATGCTTTGTGATATACCCTGATTTGTGTTGTGATCTGTAATTTATTATCTGTAACCTTTATATATCTGTGATCTGTGAATGGAAGATGAGCGTTATAGTTTATATCGCTTATCAACTATATTTCTGTATTCTGATCTCTGATGATTGAATGATATTGCACTACTGTGTAAAACCCCTGGACTACACCTTTACACACACAAATATGGATTTCACGTGGAAATCGGTTAAGTCACAGATAATTTAAATTTGATGTTTTTTTGAAGTTGAAATTTTTAATTTCAATTGATTTTGAAATTGGAAATTCGGGTTTAAAGTGAAAAGCTTTTGAAATAAGATTTCAAAGATAAAAGTTATTTTGAATAACTTAATTGAGTTTTGAAAATTTAAATAATTTGATTTAAATTTGAATTCAAGTTTGAAATTGAATCCTATGATTTGAAACTAGGGATTTAAGATGCTGTACAAGTTATATATAGGTTAAACCATTTTAAAGGTTTTGATTTGGGTATTTGAATTTAATTCAAGGGTTTTAACTCGTGTAAATATAACTGGATTTTTTCCAAAACGAAAACTACTTGTTTTCAAATAATAATAGCTTTCATTTTAAGAAATGAATTTCTAAATTGCGTTGAAAGGTTTCAAACTTTAAAATGAAATTGAAATGTTTTGAAAACTATGAAATGAGTCTTTGATTCAAAGACCGAATGAGTTAATCTAACTCGAAATAAAATTGTTTTGAAAGGCTATGAATGAATCTTTGGAAACACGTTTTGAAAGCTATAAGTTAAATCTTGATTTAAAGATTTAACGAGTTAATTCAATTAAAATGGAAATTGTTTTGAAATCCATAAATGGATCTTTGTGAATGGGGTTAACTTTGTGAATTGAATCTTTTTGTTTAAAAGATTTGAAATGGTAATTTGTTTTAACCATTCAAATGAAAAGTTTTGGGTTTTAAGCTGTGATTTAACTGTGACCCCAGTATCCATATGATTTTTAATTACACTCGTTATTCGGGTTAGCCGGGAAAAGACATTTGTGTCATATAACCCATTCCGAATAATGATACGACGTATATGGATAACATTTGAAGACCGGCGGTGAAGACCGGATACTTTCGAAAACGAAAGGATTACCATTGATTGTCTCTGCATCGGCTGATCCCCGGTATAGAGATCTCCATAAGTGATGGGAAATCTGGACTTGATTAGGGATTATCCGGATTGCAAGGACTTCTTTGGAAGTGCCTTCGGTTCCGTTCAAACCCAGAACAGACTTGTATGGATTGTATATCTGACATTACAATTTGAGATATAAAGCCGATTTCTTTCAAATACATTTCTGTTTGGTGGCGGAGAATTTATTCTCTTAGCTTAACACCCTTCTCTGAGATGTACGAGCTTAAAGGTTATGTAGTTGAAGGTTATCAGTGATATATTCCCCATTTGGTAATGTGACATGCTGAGTGTTGCTGTGTGATGATCATTGTTTGATCATTTGTGATATGATCATTTGTTTGATCATTTATCTTTGTGATCATTACTTTGATCATCTGTTGACCTAAAGCATGGCTTTGTGAAAAGCGTAGCTTTGTGGACGAGACTTCGACGAACCTCACACCCCGGAAATGGTCAAAACAGGAAGGATGCAGCAAGGTTATTAGGGGGGTAGCGCCCCTTTAGTGTATGTCATTCCTTCTGGATAGAGGTGGTATCATGGTATGGAGCCCAGATACTTAACCTATGTTGTTGCTGCAAATTTATTACTTTGTGGTTGTTGGAATCGAGGATCCTTGGGAAGATCGGTTACGATCGGGGGATGACATATTCGTGTCAGTAGTTACCCAGTTAGGGGTAACCCGGCCTTGTGTTGGCAAAGATCTAACCGTAATGTTAGGTTATTTCTCGGGACGTCTTTCCAGAGGTGTTTCCATGTGGCAATGGGAAGTTCCTTGGCCTGACCATTTGTTGGAAATCCAAAGAAACATTACGAGACTTGTACGGTTTTAGTTGTAGAACCTGCCATCTAATATGGTAGCTATAGCAGGCATAATATAATGGTACCTATGCTGGCTAAGATTTATATTCTACTTTTCGAAATGTTTCTACACTATGCACTAATAATAATATCAAACATGATTTGATTTTGCGTAGTAAGCATCTTTGACTATCATAAGGAGAAATCTTCTCCAATTCTGCGTTTGCATTGTGTGTGTGGCGGGAGGTCTTATGGTAGTTTCATTTTCCAAAAGCATTGCAAATTGACTTTTAAAATTCTTTTTCTATCTGTTTTTAAAGATAAACTGTTTTTGTTGCTCACACCAGTCCCATGACTGATCCGGAGTTTATTGTTCCTTTCCTAAACTCTGGGTGCTCAAAATTTTTCTACACGGGCAGTCTAGAGTTGGGTTTTTTTAGATAATCAGAATTAGTAGATTTTCTGGAGCTAGTTCAGTCTTTGGATATGGACTGCACTTGCTTATCTTTGTGCCTCGTTATTGGGAGTTCGAGCTATTTCTGGATTGGTGCTTTGGAGATGGAGATTATCCGCTGCTGGTGTTATCTATTTTCTTTCTGTTGCTATTTATTGTATCATACCTCTGATGTATATTGATATTCATTGTATTACTCTGTTGTATCGGATATTGTATCAGATATTGTATATCAATGTATTATTCTTTTCTTCCGCTGTGTTATTTACTTAATTGTGTTATAAGCTCCGGCGACTCGGATTTGAACGGTCGAATCTATGGCATTCGAGTACGATGTAAAGTATGGATGTCGATTTTCGAATGCGAAAATTTGGAGCGTTACAGAATATATATTAAAGGGAATGATGAACAAACATGCATCTGAATCAAAATAAAACAATAAACATGGTTTAATCAAAATAGACATAAGGAAGGTTTATTTACATGTGGCAAGATGATTAATTAAAACATGAGATGAATCATAAAAAGTCTTATTACATCAATGAAAAAATGCATAGATGAATTTAAATTAGAGAATTACTTTTGGATGTAACCAATAAATCACACCTTGAACAATGAATCAAAGCTCCTAGATTCAGCAATCAATGCCAAGATTTTGCAAGGATCAAGAGTGATAAACCACTTTTAATGAACTAATTTGATTTGTATTTATTTTGGGATATTTTTATCCATGGAACCTCTCAAAATTTTGACCATTAGAGGGGAAGGAGAGAACCAGAGAGTTATTAAAAGAATGAATAGCCAAAAGGTTACGAAAGAAATGAAATAAAGAAGGTGAATTAATGCCCAATTAAAGAGAGACTTTTTTCTTTCTCTATATTATTCTTTTCCCTTTTTAATTAATTAAAAACTTACCATCTCCTCTTCTTTTGTGGCTGACCAAACATAGAGGCAACATGGGCCTCAAATGATTCCAAATCCATTCATATATACTTCATTTAAATCGAATTTAAACGATTTATTAATATCGTATATAGATACGTGTATTTATAACTTTTATTTATGTACTTTATGGAACACTAAAGGTATACAAATAAATCAAATAAAATATAATTATCAATATTTTAGAAATATTAATTAATTTAAAATGATTATAAATTAATTAAATCGTGTGATTTATTCGGAGTATTCATCATTACGGTTGTGCGACCCAAAGATGTAAATTCAACCAGTGAAATTAATATTAAATAATTCGAATATTAACGTTTAGACGTCACCTTAGCTAGTGGTGTGACATTTTAGTTGAGTTTATCGCTTACACATTCGGTAAAATCTAATTTTACTTATTTAAGCGTTACCCAGTGTGATAATAATTTACACCAATTATCTTCATCAAAACTATATTACTTTGGACTTTTGGAATTTTGTAATGGCTAAAATTCCAATATCATCTATATTCAACTTTATAGTCCAAACACAAAGTCCTTTGTTCAATAATAATGATTATTATTAATCGTACTACTCTGGCAAAAGATTTTGACTTTGAGTTGAGTTTAGTTGACCGTGATACTAATCTCATATAACCGAGGAGACAAATCCTCCTTTGAATACTATTTCCCTTTTAATGTTTCCACTCGATCCAACTACAGTGCTCGATGGACGTCGTGCCACGATTTAACTATAATCCAAGTGGGGCTTTCACATTGAAGATCAACAATATTATCAAGTGAATAAAACTTTGTAATTTTGTCACATCGATATTTTCTATTTGACCTTTGTTATATTAACCAACACAAAACTATCGAGTGAGTCATTCCATAGTTATCCAATATCTATTAGTATGCAACCCCTTAATGTCCCCATCAGCCATAAGTAATACGTTGTCCAATATTTTGAAAGCATTACGTACTCTAGTCTCAATGGATGTATCGATATCCAATGTCGATACATCTTGACTAGGAATATTTAAAATGGTACGCTTATTTTATTATGATAAATCACTCATGGTTACAATACATTGTAAATACTATCACAAAAATACCATTTATGGATTTCTATTAATTATAATTTTAATTGAATTAATTAATTAATATAACACATTATATCAAGTATATAATGGAAATAAAATACCTTTCATTTTGAACAAGATTTGTTATCGAGTTATATATATGTAAAAAATTACATAATTGCCCCTATAGCATACCCCTAACTCTATCATGAGGAGCCTTAATCACAATATATCCTTACTTATGAAAAATTGAGTAATATTTTGCCCCTTAAGCCCATGCTAGCTGAAATGTTGATGATATTTTTCTTCAACCTTGGAATTACGATAATGTGCCGCGAAGAGCAATGGTTACTTGCTAATCGCTAGGCTTGAGAGCAAAAACTACAAGAAAGCAAGCATTTAATAGTAAGTGACACAAGATGTAAAGTGGTTCGACAAAGCCGCCTACATCTACTGTGAAGCTCTCTTACTATACGACTCTCTGAAAATGATAAGAAATTATAAGAGAATATTAAGAAAAGATGACACTTTAGACTAATGAAGCTAGTTTTTAGGGTTTGCTAAATAAAGGACTACTTGGCGGTGTGTAAATAGTGATATGACCATGCTTTCTTCGACCAGCCTTTTCAAGATGGTAATGCATGATGTAGTTTACCAACTTACCAACTCCTTTAATCTGGCAATGCAAGGGGTTCTTGTAATAGCTTAACCGATGCTTGGACGACTGAGATCATATGGTAAAACAGATAGAAAGTGCACTTGGCCGTGGATCAAGCTGAATAGGCTTGATAAGAGAACTGGCTAAATGAAAGGAATGTGCAGCTGAGATGAATGTTATGACAAAGTTGGGGGTATGCCCTAAGGGCAATTATGTAATTTGTTACATATATCTAACTCGTTGACCAATCTTGTTCGAAACAAAGATGTTTTCTTTCTCTTATATACTTGATATAAGGTGGTTATAATAATTAATTTAATTAAAAGTATATTTAATAGAAAATCCATAAATGATATGTTTGTGACAGTAGTTACAAAGTATTGTAACCATGAGTAGTATCACAATGAAAAAAATATACCATTTTAAATATTCCAAGTCAAGATGTATCGAGACTGGATATAAATACATCCGTTGAGACTAGAGTACATAACGCTCTCCAAATATTGGGCAGTGCATTACTCATGACTGCTAGAGGCACCAAGGGGTTACGTACTGATATTTATTGGATAACTATGGAATGACTTACTCGGTTGTTCTCTGTTGGTTAATATAACTAAGGTCAAGAAGAGAATATCTATGTGACTAATTTACGCAGTTCTCTCGACTTGAGACTACTATTGATCTTCAATGTGGAAGCTCCGCTTTGATTATAGTTAAATCATGGCTCGGCGTCCATCGAACGACTATAGTTGGATCAAGTGGAAGCATTGGAACGAAACACTATTCAAGAGAGGATTCGTCTCCTTAGTTATAAGAGGTTAGTATCATGGTCAATTAAAATCAAATCAAAGTCAAAGCCTCTAACCAGAGCATTTCGGTTAATAATAATTGTTATTATTGAACCAAGGACTTTGTGTTTGAACTATAAAGTTGAATGTGGATGATATTGGAATTATGTTCATTACCAAATTCCATAAGTCCTAATGTGACATAGTTTTAACGAAGAGAATTGGTGTAAATAATTATCGCTATTAGGTATCGCTTATAATAACTAAAATTGAATTTTACTAAAAGATGTGTAAGCGATAAAGCCGGCCAAAATATCACACCACCTGCTAAGTGACGTGTGAACGTTAATATTCGAGTAGTTCGATATTAATCGCTGACTAAATTTACACCTTTGAGTCGCACAACCGTAATGATGAATTCTTTAAAAAATCATATGATTTAATTAATTTATAAAATATTGTAAATTAATTAAATTAATTGATATTTGAGAAATATTAATTATTATTCATTTGATGTTTGGAAGTTTTTTGTAATTATTTTAATGCATTTATAAAAGTTATATTTGCGTGCATTGGTATACGATATCAATGTAATTTAAAGATAATTGCATGAAATGATATATGGAAATTTTATGTCATTTGATGACATACGTGTAAAGAAAGGATTAGAGAGAGAGAAACAATCAAGGGAATTAATTAGGGAAGTTTTAATTAAAGAATGAGAAAACTTTCATTCTTTCAAATAAAACATATTCTCTAATTCATTCTATACCTACAATTCATTTTCCTTCTCATTCATTCTTTCTTGTTTTCTCCCCCTAACTTTTTATGGCAGAAACAAAAAACAGAAAACGAATTTCCAAAATCTTTCAACTCCAAATAAAAAGATAAAATAAAATAAAACAAAAGTGGTTCATCCATCTTTTGCAAGGAAAGGATGTGGATCTTAAAAATCTGAGGAGATATCATCATTCAATGAGTGATTTCTAGGCAACATCCTAAGGTGATTCAATCGGATCTAGAATCCTTCTTCAATCAAGGTGCAAATCAAAGGCAACATCAACAAGGTGTGTTTTAAGGATTCGGTAGCAAGGTATGTCATTTTCTATATATAGATAGTAATTTTGCAATGTTTGATGGAAAATTTAATTTGACTTTCATAATTTGTATGATGCATTACTGTCTTGCTTAATTTAAATTTGTTTATAGAGATTAAAATATTTGTTGAATGATATGACTGAGTTTTCATTTGATAGATCAATTTTTTTTATGCTTTAAAACAATATTTAAGTGTAGATCTATGTTTTTAAACATTCTAATTAAAGTGTAATTCTTCAGATCTGAATCTTTACATGTTCGAATTGATTAGCTGCTTTTTTTACTTTGTTAAATTGAAACTAAATCTAAATATTTAAAAATACAATGTTTTATTTTAGATTTATGTTTTCAAATTTAATTTAAATTCTATTTCTTTAAATTTTGAAATTTACATTTTCATGTCGATTGATTGAATTATGTTTAAAGTTAAAAATGAAATTTATATGGAATCAATACAATGTTTCAATTGTAGATCTATGTTTTAATCTTTTGTAACAAAGTGTAATTTTACTTTTGAATGTTAATATATGTATATATGTATACATTTATTAGTTGTACTTTCATCTTTGCTTATTAACTTAGATAAATTACTTCAAATAAGCCTTTTCAATTTATCTCTAATATCTTTGCCTATTAATTTATCCTAATTCTTAAAATAAGCCTCATTCTGTTCTATTTCTTATTATAACCTACGTTATAATCATGCTTATTACTTAACCAATGTCTAAGTGTGAAAATAAGCTTCTTTCATCTTATACTCTTTTTAGTTATAATTCTAAGTTATAACTGGACCAATTATCTTTAATTAGTCCAATTCTAACATCAATACCATAATTAGGCTCAATTTCAGTCTTAATTCCATTTTTATTACAGTCTTTACAATTTACATCTTATCTTCCATTATTTTAGTATTATTATAATTTTAATCCATATTCGCGTTTAATCTATACTAATCCATACGCGAAAAAGAAGGAGAAAAAAAAGAAAACTGAAAATAGAAGAAAATCCAAAAGGAAAAAGATGTAAATAATGCATAAATAACAGTAAATAAATTAAAATACTGTAAATAAACTGTAAATAAATAGAAAGCTATAATTAACATAAATAAACTAAAATTAACTGAAAAGAATAGCTAAAAGAAATAGACTGAAAATAATTCTAAAAACTGTAAATAAACTACTAAAAATGTTATTTCAAAAATCGTAGTAAAACTACAACTATTGGAAACCCTATTATTTTAAATTACTTAAAGAAATCTAAAATAATTACAATCACTCACCTGTGGTCCTAAGTTCTTCCCTTTTGGTCTTCCCGGATCCACTTGAGGGTACTAAAATATTTTTATTAAAAGGATTCTCTCCTTGGAAAATTATTCATTTTAGGGTCCTTCCTGAAAAGGTGAACCCAAGCGGAGAAAATCTAGAATGAGAAAAAGTGTTAGGCCTAGGGTCTTATTTATAGGGGTAGAAGTGGATCTCAGACCGTTGGATTCGGAGATTGAATAGGATGTAACCACATCATAGGTTGAATAGGAGCCGTAAGATGGAAGCACGGAGGGACCAGACGAGAGAAAACAACGAAATTGACGTGTTAAAATCGCACAGGACGAAGGAGGAATTGCTTCTCACCTCAAACCCATAGGCGGGTCGACCGGCCCTCCCCCTAGGTTGACCGGTTGGTCGACCTAGGGCACGGTTGGGTCGACCATTCGGTCGACCTAGCCCATTATATATATATATATTCTTGTTTATTTTGTTTCTCCTCGATACTAGCTCGGATTCTGACGTTCTATATATGGAAATTCACCAAAAAGTTACCACAGACACATTGGTGCAACTCTTGTGGCTCAATTCTGATAATTTCACAAAGTTATTTTATTATTTCATTAATTGACTAATTAATTATTATGGGTTAAATTTTGGGTTGTTACAATTGTCCTCTACCACATATATATCAATAAATTACTTGCATACTCCTTAGTTGTCGAGCAAACTCAAGCTAGGGATGTTATGCGTAGTATTATTAACATATTGAATAGATGAGGTAAGATAACTATATATATTTGTTGAGCAAACTCAGTGTACATATATTATTCTTAGGCCGCCGCGATATGGTAGATACGAGTGAATAATCTCTTACGATTTGTTGAGCAAACTCAAGGTCGAATTGAGATTAGGACAAGGAAATATGGGTAAGGAGTTGTATGTGATACAACCGATAAGGAATTATCCATCGTTTGTGGGGCTATGATTTTTTGAGCAAACTCATGGTCAGAATATACCAAGACAAACGAGTCCTAACATCCACTAGTAAAGTTGAAAGACTTCTATGTTTTATCTTAGGGTTTGAAGAAACATAAAATACTAGTGGGAGCCTTATTAGAAAAATGAAATGGTAACATTTAACCTTTCTAATATTGTAAGAACATATGCTAAATAATGTTATAATTATCTACAATGAAAAATTTGTGCATTTAATAAGATTGGTAAAATGTTTATCAATTAAGATATACAAATGAATTAAAGATTGACAAATAGCAATATAACATATACTTACCAATAAAAGATTATTGCATGTTAACGTTTCAACACCCATGTAAGTGCCTGATTTTACAACTACTGAATACATTCATAGTTTTGTCACTTGCGCATTTATTTGGTCGAGACCATAATTGGATTCTATGAGTTTCGAATTCTAAAAGCAATACAAGACTATGGATATTTGATTCATTTACAATTGCATATAAATGATATATTGTGAACGGTCAAAGTTTTTAATGTACAATATTTCGAAGAAATTAGTTTATACGAAAAACCAAATAAAACTAAGTGCGAGATCGAGTATTCAATCTGATTGATTACAAAAGGATCGTATCATGTTAGATGTAACAGTAGACCAAAACGAAAATATAAATCTAAGAACTCGATTACTGAAATGTCAGTTTGATCAGTTTATGTAAAGCGGAACATACCTAATGTCCTTAAAAGGTAAGGATAATTGAATGTGCTTTTGTAAAGAGTTCGTTATGATATTGTAGTAAGGGTTTTGTTTTTAATGGTTTGACCATTTAGAAAAAATAGTGAATGCACAAGAGTAGATATGATTTAAGGTACATTTGGGATGAAAAGAGTGAATAGTCATGTTTGCTTCATAAAGAAACAACAAAAATGAGAATTGTAATAATAGTGATTGATACTTAACATTGGATTAAGAAATGCGATTTCTATTCCGAAATTTATTTTCATATAGAAAATTATTTTCTATGAGATTTATTTCTTTGAGTTCAGGATAATTGATCAAAGAACATTCCACTATAAATTAGGTATAGTATATGAAATAAATAAACTATATTAAGTGAATGATTGACCTCCAGATTTAGGAGATATTATAGTAATGGTGGAAATAGTGGGAACATACCATATATCACTTATTGATTGCATCATATTATAAAAATTGTTTTCAGAAAATGCACCGAACATTATTTATGAAATAATGACTATTTTTCGATATCGATCGAGAAATAGACATAGTTAAATTTCAATATGAATATTGTGAATATTCGTTATGAAATAAAACTATAATGCAGTATTTGTTTTCGTAATAAAAGTGATGCATTAAAAATACAGAAGTATCTAAAATTATTTACAATTATTTTGGAATTGTAGACTAAGTCGTAGTTTTGAGAAATAATTTTTACTATATGATTACGAATCATATGAAACTGGTTAATTATATCTCGAACAATTGAAGAGTTATGCACCCAATTAATGGGATCATCATAAGAGTTGACGAACTCTTCAGATTGATACATATAGATGTATGCAATCGTAAGTCTATTAATACCAAAATGGTTCCATGTACTTCATCATATTCACCGATGAGTTATCACTAACATAGACATGGTATTTGATACACATATCGTATGTCTAAAGTAAACTCATAGAGTACAAAACAAAAGTAATAAAATAACATGCAATAGAAATGGTGCAGTTTGGTCAAATAAGTGAGTATATTGGAAAAGTTCCGAACGTGCCTAAAAAATTAACAAAGATTCAACCTCAAAGATCACTCCTCCATGTGCTACATAATGATGCATCGATAAGGAGTAATCAAACTTGTCGAACAATGTATGATTAATTATGAGTGAAGTTGAGTTAGTTTTTTTTATAAGGTCATGTACTTAAGAGTAGTACACAAGGTTAATATTATTTTATCTAAATAATAGTTTCCAAAATCACACAAGATGAGGGTTATAAGAAACCCCAATATATCCTAGGCCAAGGAGTTGGTGGGTTGTGCGAGTCGAATGATTGCACGTAATAATTGTTCATAAGGGACCTAGTATGAATCTCCCTAAAAGAATTTTTGGAAGACTGTCATTATATGAAATATTTACGTGAACATAAGTTTTGTAAACTAAAACCAAATTAGTTTTATAAATAAAGAAATTCATAAAACGTTTATGCATACCTATTCTATTGCATTGAGAAACAATTGCTGTTTAAAGAAATACCAACTTCATTGTGAAGAAATTCCTTTGAGGAATTATTGGTAGTAAAATAGTAGATACGATCCATAGATAGAACTGACTAGATGAGATAATATGAAATTAACTAACCTAAACAAACACAATGCATTAGAGTGTCTAATAATTATTCTCGCACATTGAAGAGAAACTATGAGTTTCTTATCAATGTCGATAATATATAATTTTCGATTGTTTAAACCATTAAGATTGTCGACTCTATGATACAGTATGATGTGCAAATCCGAAAGAATTCCAAGTATGCTATCAAAATATGATTTTGGTAGTCGTAACCTAAGGGACATGATCCATCGGCCGTGATTATGTCTTTATGAGCAAGACTAATGCAGTTGGAATCAAATGAGCAATATTGATAAGAATAATATCGCAAATTTCAATTATTGAAATCAGCGTAGTAGATTCGGTATTCAACGTGCTCAAGTTAATTCGGATTTACTCACAAAATTACTACTTGATATGACTTTATATTTGGTACGTATGTATTGAAATAGAAAATTCGAAATAATGATTTAGAGTAAACTGTTTACACATAATAACCAAAATGTCTCGAAGTCAGTGGGAGCGATATTAAGTTTGTGAGTCTGTGGATATAATCCAAAAAATGATAGAAATCATTTTATAGGCATCAAAATTAAACCAATATTTTGACAGAAATATTAATAGTTTGATTACCAATCAAAATGCAGAGGAAGCGTGTGTTCATAAGAAAGAACTTAAAAGGTACATTGATATTTCTAAACTGTAAGTAAATAACACGTTGTTGATTTTAAACGATGTATTTGTGTTAAAATCAACCTTAGTTGTTTTAATGCTCAATTTTGGATTATAAATGATGTCTTTTATAGTGAGTATTAAAGATATTGGGAATGTTCCAAATTGATATGCAAAGACACCTTATTAAATTGTTTAATATGGAACATGTGAGATGGGTTCCTTATGCATTGACAATAAGAATTATCATAAATTTTATGTTGTCTACGAGATCGTGAATTTTGTGTATTTGATACATGAAGCAAATATCAAATCCAAAATGATATCACTAAATGGTTGTTTGAAGTGTTCTCATGTATTTATGAAATATTAGAGAATTATTTACAGAAAAAAACACCTTATGAAGGAGCGTTCGGACTCACACTTCATAAGTGGTACCGAGTATAATATGTCAATAATAAATTCAAGTTAAGAATCTTTAAGTTGGAAATGTTCCGAGTGAAAGACCATGGTTGATTCAATGAAAAAGGCTAAGTACGTCGTCTAGAATAGTGTCACAATAAAGAAAATGTATATACAAATATAAGTGCACAAATTTATAACTGAGCTGATTCCAAATGTTGATAATCTCATAACATTGTTATGTGATAACGATGTCACGATATAGTTCATAACAGAACTTAGAACTCACTAGAAGCCGAGAGACATATTCAGAATTATTCCACACGATAAAACAGTTTATCACCGTCGGAGAGAGTTGATTGATAGAGTAGATAATTAAAACATAATAGCATACCCATTCACAAAGTGACTGCCCAATTGATTTTGAGAAAACTGATTAGAGAAGTTGGAATAAGATTCCATAATTGACCCTAAGTGCAAGTGGGAGATTGATAGAGTTGGGGTATGCCCTAGGGGCAATTATGTAATTTGTTACATATATCTAACTCGTTGACCAATCTTGTTCGAAATAAAGATGTTTTCTTTCTATTATACACTTGATATAATGTGGTTATATTAATTTAATTAAAAGTATATTTAATAGAAAATCTATAAATGGTATGTTTTGTGATAGTAGTTACAAAGTGTTGTAGCCGTGAGTAATTTATCACAATGAAACAAATATACCACTTTAAATATTCCTAGTCAAGATGTATTAAGACTGGATATCGATACATCCGTCGAGACAAGAGTACATAACGCTCCCCAAATGTTGGGTAGTGTATTACTCATGACTGCTGGGGGTACCAAGAGGTTACGTACTGATAGTTATTGGAAACTATGGAATGACTCACTCGATAGTTTTCTGCTGGTTAATATAACTAAGGTCAAGCAGAGAATATCGATGTGGCTAATTTACATAGTTCTCTCAATTTGAGACTACTACTGATCTTCAGTATGGAAGCTCCGCAATGATTATTGTTAAATCGTGGCACGACGTCCATTGAACGACTATAGTTGGGTCGAGTGGAAGCATTGGAAGTGAAACAACATTCAAGAGAGGATTCGTCTCCTCAGTTATATGAGGTTAGTATCATGGTCAACTGAAGTCAACTCAAAGTCAAAGTCTCTGGATAGAACATTTAGTTAATAATAATTGTTATTGAACCAAGGACTTTGTGTTTGGACTATAAAGTTGAATGTAGACGATAATCGAATTTTTACCATTACCAAATTCCATAAGTCCTAATGTGATATAGTTTTGACAAAGAGAATTTGTGTAAATAATTATCACTATTAGGTTGAAACGACCCGGAGTTTTCGGTCCCGAAAATTCCAGATAGTTAGGAAAAGAAGAAAAGAGATAGAAGAAGAAACAGAAGACAAGTCATAGAATCTCACATTCGTAGCGGATGAAATATAATATCAAATAATAACAGTTATACAAAGGAATACTATATCTATCAATTACATTTTAATACATCAGAGTTACACACATACACAAACACTGGACATATACAAATCAACATGTCTCAGATAAACAAAAATATATCACAGCGGAAACACACCATACGTTCCTGCCATCCAGCTCGTCTCCTGAGCTCCAGAACGTCCTTACCTGAAAATCTATAATACTCGGTCTGACCTGAGCATTACATCAAAGTAACACCTGAGTCAGGCTGGAAACCAACGTGAATAAACCCATATATCTTGAAATACTAAGTTATAAAGCTTATTTGAAACCAGGGTAACTCGTACCTCACTACGAGTTCTTATCTTATTATAGTCAAACAATTTATTTCACAAAATAATATCTAAGTACCGTTACTTAGTTTCAAAGATATAGTTTACTTAATTTATTCCATTCCAGCCTATTTGATTTACAAATCAAATCTATAAAGAATTATAGATTTCAAATCGAAGTGGTTTCGGGTATTTACTGATACCCGACCCCGGTCTCTTCGAATCTAATGTTATTTATTAAACCAAAAGTTACTCAAGTGAATAAAATTCAAATTTTAAATACAGGATGTCACTTTACACAGCAATTCATCTCGATAGATAACCACATTATCACTGTTCAACCCAAACATATCATATCACAAACATTTCATATCAGAGATATCAACCAATTCAAGGCATTGAATATAACCCAATCATCCATAAGCAAGCCTTATTAATTCATACTATAATTAATTTAATTAACTCAAATTAAACTAATCACTTAAGAATTAATCACCTAACCCTGCTAAAACAATCATTAATTAATTACAAACCATTTGAATTAATTAATCATTCTTTAATTATCAATCTAATTTAATTATCCATAATTACTTTCATTAAGTAATTATCGCATTGGTTAATTATCCTTAATTGATAGTTAACCAATCCTTAATTAATCTATAATTGCAGATTAATTATCCCTTAATTATTAATTAATAAAACTTAATTTCCATCAATTAATTAACCATTAATTTAAAATTAATTATCCTTTAATAATTAATTAACCTTTAATTATTATCCTTTAATTACTAATCAAATTAATTAACCTTTAACAAATTAATCCTTTAATTACTTACATTAAGTAATTATCATTTAAGAAATTACTCTCTAATTACTTACATTAATTAATCTCTAATTACCAATTAATTAATCTTAAATAAATTAATTTATAACCCTTAGTTATTAATTAATTAATCCTGAATCATTAATTAATTAATTTCTCTTTAATTACTTCATTACTTTAATTAATCTATAATTACCCAAATCTTAATTAAATTCAAGATAAAACATTAGACCTATACTTTATATTTGAAACTTATTCTTGAAAATTTGATAAATATTTACACTTTGAGTACTTGTTTCTATTGGCTTTGAAACTTGACAAAATATTACCTTTGCTTATAAAACTTGATTTATTTATTATCAACTAAGCATAAATACTTCGGTACAGGCCCGAACCCAAACCATCATTTACCCGAGCTAACCCTTGTTCCTACCCCGAGCCAACCAACCTCAATCACTACCTAATCAAACTCGAGATCAACCTCGAGTAAAAACACCATCCTCCCCGAATCAATCAAAACACAGCAACAACATCAGGTACGAGATAACCCATGTGCACATGCACATCACCTCACCGACGCTCCGATCATCACCGTGACCCTCCGCAAGTCGACGACGACCATCTCGACACGAGCGACCACCTAGAACCACGAGCCTCCTCGTAAATCAAAATAGAACACATCGATCCCTACCTGGAACAGAACCAGTCACCAGAAAACCACCTCGTGCCTTCACCTCCGACCACCGGTCATCACGCCCTCGCGTCTAGAGCCTCACCACTCAACTACGAACCTATCCCCCTCGGTGCGATTGAACTCGATGCACCACAGTCGACGAAATTGCCGCGTCATCTTCGTCGAATAAAACTGAAGCGTAAACCCTAGTTCATCGTTGCGCCATCATCACGATCATCTAGAAAATTTGCGAGTATTTTTCCGATGATCCCCCTTCCACCAACTACTTCCTGTCTCAAGCCCAACACCCATCACCACGTTCATCACCGAAAAATGATGAAAATAGCTATTCTGTTCATCTTAGAAATACTACCTCAATTTAAAACTAAAAATCCTGATTTTTGTTTTAAAAATCCTTGTTTTCGAAATGGATTTGGAAGATGTAATTGAATCTTGAATCCATGCAAGTTAAAAATTGGATAGACTTTGGATTTTCACTGTATTTCTTCTTCCAGACAAAAGCCATCTCATATTTTTCTTGAAAATATATTTGAAATTAAGTTATGGTATTTTTAAACCCATTTTGTTTTAACATCACAAACTATAGAAGATCAGGGATAGTGGAATTGAATTTTTGAACTAGATTAAAATCTGCAATTTTTAACAGAGGCATTCTTGACCTGTTTCCATATATGTGCAGCCAGTATATTCATACACACAGGCATATTACATAACCATACCAGCATATTTAATTCATAACTTCTAAGATGATCACATGCAAACAAGAAATTTAAAAAAATCTAAGGTTTAAGAAGTGAGTTTACTCACTTAATTTGTTGAACAGAGAACCAATATCTGGAAGCTGCTAACTACTTTTGGTCTTGGTTTGTTTTGATCTTCTTGTTTGCTAAGTTGAGTTGCTGTTTAAGTTTGTAAGATGGTAGTGCCTATTTTTTTTTCCTGGTATGCTAAATTTTTAATGAACGAAAATGGAATAAGAAAGATATATATAGAAAAGAGTTTACAGGAAATAGGTATTTTCTGGTACAAACATTTACTATTTGGTCAGATATTTTCTTCTTCTTGTGGAGGCTGAAATGATAGCATTTAATGTTTCCATCCTTATCCACTGATTATGTATGTACATATATTATACCTTGCCTTGCATACATGTATTTCTATAGTTTATATATTTCTAGAATTACCTTATGTATTTATATGCATAGCCCATGATGATGTTCCCTTACACATTTACATGTACATTCATTTATGTAGATATATATGTATTCTTATGTACCTACCTGCATAGTCCACATATATATATATCCTTATATGCATTTGTCATCATATTTATATGTTTACACCTATTTATATACACATGCTTATTTACATATTCCTATTTAATATGAACACACATATACTTGTATATTTTTATCATTATATATATTTACCTATATTCAAACTTTTACACATTTATTTACTTGCATATGTTTTCTATTCATATACATTGCTTATGTATGTTTTGATATTACATATATATTTATTTATTTTTATATTCAAACTTTCTCATATTTTACTTCATATGGGTATATACACATATATATGCATTTACATATTTATATACATTAAACATCATAAAGTTTGTATATATTTGTCTATATATATATTTATGGGTATTTTACCTTAATTTAAATGATGGAGTTTATATATATACACATTTCTAGGATATTTATCAATCTATACATACCCAGCTGTTTTACAAATCCAAAATATATATAATTTTTAGATCACTATATAAATTCAGGTATTTTATCATCAAAATTTTTATTTATTTGATCAATCAAAATTTATATTCCGATAATTAAAATCAGTTAATTCCCCAATTAACAGATGTTAAAAATCTGGGTCGTCACATTCCTCCCCCCTTTTGAACTTTTCGTCCTCGAAAAGGAACGAAGCGATAATTTAAATTTTAATGTTTATTATCAATTAAATAATTTTTTAACATTTAAACTCCTTGCTCTTTTATTTTAAAATTTTAAAACACTTTGAAATCTATATAATATTACCAAAATAGTTTTATAAAGAATACCTTTCATAACTCGATGTCTCAACAAGTCCATCCTCGTTCTCACAGAAATTCAGTCATACGTTGATCAGGCGTAGGACTGAAAATCTATAAGTACTTGGTAAACCCATTTTCAACACCCAGAGAAAATACTTGGAAAATAATTTATTGAAAACTTAGAAATCATTTTGAAATAGAGAAAATATCTTTGGTGAGAATGCTCTGGAAATCATCACCCTCATCCATGGTCGCAGTTAACCCGATGGTTACGTTGCCATCCCAGCAAAATCCATAGATAACTGTAGGCCTCCACACCCCTCGATTACACCATGGAACCTACTACAGATCGCAGTTATACCCGGGCTTTACGTTGCTATCACAGCAAAAACCCATATAACCGTAGGCATCAGCACCCTCGAATTTCGCTGCCAAAAGAATGAAACTCCTCCACTCGACCATAGATCGCAGTCTACCGATGTTACGTTGCCATCCTGGAAAAATCAAGTGTAGACTGTTGGCACTCATCCTCCACACAATTTTCGCTATGGTCCACACAGTAGATCGCAGCGACATCGAGTTACACTGTCGTCACAGCATAACCCAAATGCCCCTGTAGGCATCAGCGCCCTCGACTTTCGCTACCCAAGAATCCTCAGGAACTTGTTTGTCCGGACTCCTCACAGGATCAACTTTAGAGCCTCCCCCTCTTTGAGGCTCAAGGCAGTACCACTCTGTGGCACTCTTGAGAAGTTCATTCAAGGGAGTGCCTTTTTCCCCAGAGTCACTTTCAAAACACTTTATACTATACACATATAGTATTTCCAAATCATACACCTAGTATGAATTCCATATAAATCTCCTTTCTCAAAATCGATTATCCCAAAATCGATAATTCACAAACTAGGCTTTCCAAATTCCAAATTTGATTTTCCTCAAAAATCAAAGTCTTTCCAAATTCAAAGGTTCCCAAAACCTTTTTCCAAAATCATTTTCACAAAATCCTTTATATATGCGTATATATATAATAACCTTGGGAAATTTTTGAATCACTTTATACTTGTATAAATTCACTTTTATACTTCAAATATTTTCAAAACCCTTTTTCTCATGGCAATAGATTCATTAAGGGGAGTTTACCATATATAACAAAGATATATAACTTTGTTTATCCCAAATCAAATATTCAAATTTGATTACTCTTTTATAAAGTTATTAACCACATTACTTTTCTTCATAAAGTGAATCTTAAATCATAGAAATTTCCAATTTCAATTTTACCTCATCATATATTCCACAAAATATACTTTTCATTTCAAAGACCATTTTACAGTCCTTATCCATAAATTTTCAATATCAATTTCATTCAAACCTGTACGATGTATACATATCATCCGTACGTTATATCAATCTGATCACTCACTCGATCACACAATTTCACTTCCGAACTAGTATTGTCCACCCGACTTCCTAGTGCGGACTCAGATCTGTTTTCTTGATCAGAAACCGTCATTCTCCTTGCATAGGTCACAACTATGATAGAGAATTTCCAGAACCAATTAAAAATCCATATCCAGGTTCGCCGTCGAAAATCGAGCGAAAAATCCCAACTCGGATTGATAATACTATCTTGAAATTCTGTGCTCGAATCTGGATCAAATCACTATGCGAATAGAATAATATACATACATCCTACATATTTATCTTCATTGATTATCAGTTGAATCAATTCCCTTTCTATTCATCCTCACTTTGATTTTATTCACTTATTCACATTTGTCTTAATCCCCATTTGGATTATCACTTCGATTCTTATCTTAGTTAGGTATTTAATCAATAACAGTTTAAACTCCGACCAGTTTATATTTAGAAAATAGCTTGAAAATTTTAAAAATAGATAAGTAGTTGAAAAATAATTATTAGTTTGTAAAATAGCTGTAAAATAATTATGTATTGATAAAATAATTATAAAATAGTTAAATAATTGCAAAATAGTTGTAAAATAGTAACTAGTTATAAAGTAGTAGAAAAATAGTCATTGGTTTATAAACAGTTGTAAAATAGTTAAATAGTTCCAAAAGTAGTTATAAAATAAGTATAAGGTAGTTTGGGGTTTAGAAAGGAAGGTTGCATATAGTAAATAGCTTGGAAGATTATATTTAAGAAAGTTTATATTAAAATAATTTGTTTGAAAATAGTCCAGAGCTAAACTGTTCCACTACCCAATCTTTATTCCAACTAATTCAATTTTAAATTTCCACTTCCTCTTAACATTGATTCTATCTCAAATCCATTTAAACAACTTCAATTCCCACTCCAAATTTTACCTTATTCCACTTCGATTTCAATCTTAATTTATTCAAATAATTTTCAAATTGAACCAAATTTTCAATTTCTATATGAATTAATCCCAACCCATTTGAAATTGAACTCATTCAATCTTCAATTTTATTTCAAATTAATCCAATTTAGATTTCCCATTTGAATTTTATACTTATCAATCTTCAATTCTAATTAATTCAAACTAAATTCAATTTGAACTAATGAAATCTAAATCTCAACTTTAAACCATCTCGAATTATATAAATTCGAGTTAAATTTTCAAATGTTGATTTAACCCCTTAAATCAAATCAACCTTTATTTTTAAATCAATAATCCAAATCTTTAAATAATTTAATTCTGAGTCCAATTCTCAAAATTGCATTTTAAATTATCTTTACTTAACTTATTTCAAAGTTCAAAGAAGAGTTCAAAACAATTTTATCTTAAAAATTCAATTTATTACCCAATTTTTATCTTCCAGTTCTGAAACCAGTTCTTAAACAAATTTTAATTTACAAATTCAATTATTCAAAATTTCAGTTCAAAGTAATTCCATATCCTTAATTTCAAATTAAAGTTTAATTTCCATTTTATCTCAATAATGGATATATTACCACACTTCATTCCTCATTCATTTAAACAAATCCAATTCACAATTTAAAGATTATTAATAACAATAGGATGACATCATCCAATTTATTCTAAAACATCCACCCATTTCCAATTTCCAGATCTCAAACCCATTTTGAGATCACACAAAACTCCCAATTCAAATTAACCATTTAACTACCCAAGTTAAATCTCAATTTCATCTTGAAATTTCCAATTCAGGTTGCTCGTTAACTTATTTAACTTTCCCAAAGTTAAATTCAATTTACTTAATCTAGACAACCTTACCCAATTTGAATTCCCATTTCAAACTTTAAACTTCATATTAACAGTCTTCTCACTTATAAGTTCAAAAACTTATCACTTTGGGTTTTCACATGACATTCCAAGCAAAATTTAAACTCAACACTTAGAGTTTAATTCAAATCATCTTTGATATTATGTATGTCCCTCATATATACATATTTCCTTTATACTCTAAGTTATCCTTAAATTTTAAAACACTTTTGGTTTTTAATTCAAAACGAATTTTCAAACAACCCTTGTTTGCAACAAGTCCCTTTTATTCAAATAATACTTATTTATTATTTCTTTTAGCACTTTGGAACAAATTCCAAATTTTCTGGCTTAGATTTAAAACTTCATAATCTTAAATTATCTTCAATTCCAATTTATAAGTCATACTTATCTAAAACATTTCGTTTTGCTTACTCATTAATACACATCTTATTATTAAACACACCAATCATTTATGATAATAACCAAGATTATCATATCTGGAAACCAATTCATTATTATCTTATTCTGAAAACCTTTCCCCAAATTCAAGATTTTAATTTTAGTTTGAATCCATTTTAAACTTACCTTTATTTAATTTCAATTTGGTTGTATTTCTATTACCTCTTAATTTAATTCTATTAATTTAACAACCAATTACCTTAACATTTATTGGTTAAGGAATATTTCTTTATATATATCAAAATATATTCTTATATAAAATCATTTCAAATCTTTATATAAGAAAATAACAAGTACGCCCTCATATATATATATATATATATATATATATATATACACACTCAACTCATTCTAGGGTACTATTGACCCTATCCTTATGAGTACACCCACCAGGGCCAAGGTTCTCGCTTAACCTTCGCTCTGATACCAAATGAAACGACCCAGAGTTTTCGATCCCGAAAATTCTAGATAGTTAGGAAAAGAAGAAAAGAGATAGAAGAAGAAACAGAAGACAAGTCACAGAATCTCACATTCGCAGCGGATGAAATATAATATCAAATAATAACAGTTATGCAAAGGAATACTATATCTGTCGATTACATTTTAATACATCAGAGTTACACACATACACTGGACATATACAAATCAACATGTCTCAGATAAACAGAAATATATCACAGCGGAAACACTCCATACGTTCCTGCCATCCAGCTCGTCTCCTGAGCTCCAGAACGTCCTTACTTGAAAATCTGTAATACTCGGTCTGACCCAAGCATTACATCAAAGTAACACCCGAGTCAGGCTGGAAACCAGCGTGAATAAACCCATGTATCTTGAAATACTAAGTTATAAAGCTTATTTAAAACCAGGGTAACTCGTACCTCACTACGAGTTCTTATCTTATTATAGTCAAACAGTTTATTTCACAAAATAATATCTAAGTACCGTTACTTAGTTTCAAAGATCTAGTTTACTTAATTTATTCCATTCCAGCCTATTTGATTTACAAATCAAATCTATAAAGAATTATAGATTTCAAATCGAAGTGGTTTCGGGTATTTACTGATACCCGACCCCGGTCTCTTCGAATCCAATGTTATTTATTAAACCAAAAGTTACTCAAGTGAATACAATTCAAATTTTAAATACAGGATGTCACATTACACAACAATTCATCTCAATAGATAACCACATTATCACTGTTCAACCCAAACATATCATATCACAAACATTTCATATCAGAGATATCAACCAATTCAAGGCATTGAATATAACCCAATCATCCATAAGCAAGCCTTATTAATTCATACTATAATTAATTTAATTAACTCAAATTAAATTAATCACTTAAGAATTAATCACCTAACCCTGCTAAAACAATCATTAATTAATTACAAACCATTTGAATTAATTAATCATTCTATAATTATCAATCTAATTTAATTATCCATAATTACTTTCATTAAGTAATTATCGCATTGGTTAATTATCCTTAATTGACAGTTAACCAATCCTTAATTAATCTATAATTGCAGATTAATTATCTCTTAATTATTAATTAATAAAACCTAATTATTAATTAATAAAATTTAATTTACATCAATTAATTAACCATTAATTTAAAATTAATTATCCTCTAATAATTAATTAACCTTTAATTATTATCCTTTAATTACTAATCAAATTAATTAACCCTTAACAAATTAATCCTTTAATTACTTACATTAAGTAATTATCATTTAAGTAATTAATCTCTAATTACTTACATTAATTAATCTCTAATTACCAATTAATTAATCTCAAATAAATTAATTTATAACCCTTAGTTATTAATTAATTAATCCTCAATCATTAATTAATTAATTTCTCTTTAATTACTTCATTACTTTAATTAATCTATAATGACCCAAATCTTAATTTAATTCAAGATAAAACATTAGACCTATACTTTATATTTGAAACTTGTTCTTGATAATTTGATAAATATTTACACTTTGAGTACTTGTTTCTATTGGCTTTGAAACTTGACAAAATATTACCTTGGCTTATAAAACTTGATTTATTTATTATCAACTAAGCATAAATACTTCGGTACAGGCCCGAACCCAAACCATCATTTAACCGAGCTAACCCCTGTTCCTACCCCGAGCCAACCAACCTCAATCACTACCCGATCAAACTCGAGATCAACCTCGAGTAGAAACACCATCCTCCCCGAATCAATCAAAACACAGCAACAACATCAGATACGAGATAACCCATGTGCACGTGCACATCACCTCACCGACGCTCCGATCATCACCGTGACCCTCCGCAAGTCGACGACGACCATCTCGACACTAGCGACCACCTAGAACCACGAGCCTCCTCGTAAATCAAAATCGAACACATCGATCCCTACCTGGAACAGAACCAGTCACCAGAAAACCACCTCGTGCCTTCACCTCGGACCACCGGTCATCACACCCTTGCGTCTAGAGCCTCACCACTCAACTACGAACCTATCCCCCTCGGTGTGATCGAACTCGATGCACCATAGTCGACGAAATTGCCGCGTCATCTTCATTGAACAAAACTAAAGCTTAAACCCTAGTTCATTGTTGCGCCATCGCCACGATCATCTAGAAAACTTGCGAGTATTTTTCCGATGATCCCCCTTCCACCAACCACTTCCTGCCTCAAGCCCAACACCCATCACCACGTTCATCGTTGGAAAATGATGAAAATAGCTATTCCGTTCATCTTAGAAATACTACCTCAATTCAAAACTAAAAATCCTGATTTTTGTTTTAAAAATCCTTGTTTTCGAAATGGATTTGGATGATTTAATTGAATCTTGAATCCATGCAAGTTGAAAATTGGATAGACTTTGAATTTTCACAGTATTTCTTCTTCCAGACAAAAGCCATCTCATATTTTTCTTGGAAATATATTTGAAATTAAGTTAGGGTAATTTTAAACCCATTTTGTTTTAACATCACAAACTATAGAAGATCAGGGATAGTGGAATTGAATTTTTGAACTAGATTAAAATCTGCAATTTTTAACAGAGGCATTCTTGCCTGTTTCCAGATATGTGCAGCCAGTATATTCATACACACAGGCATATTACATAACCATACCAGCATATTTAATTCATAACTTCCAAGATGATCACATGCAAACCAGAAATTTAAACAGATCTAAGGTTTAAGAAGTGAGTTTACTCACTTAATTTGTTGAACAGAGAACCAATATCTGGAAGTTGTTAACTGCTTTTGGTCTTGGTTTGTTTTGATCTTCTTGTTTGCTAAGTTGAGTTGCTGTTTAAGTTTGTAAGATGGTAGTGCCTATTTTTTTTTCCTGGTATGCTAAATTTTTAATGAACGAAAATGGAATAAGAAAGATATATATAGAAAAGAGTTTACAGGAAATAGGTATTTTCTGGTACAAACATTTACTATTTGGTCAGATATTTTCTTCTTCTTGTGGAGGCTGAAATGATAGCATTTAATGTTTCCATCCTTATCCACTGATTATGTATGTACATATATTATTCCTTGCCTTGCATACATGTATTTCTATAGTTTATATATTTCTAGAATTACCTTATGTATTTACATGCATAGACCATGATGATGTTCCCTTACACATTTACATGTACATTAATTTATGTAGATATATATGTATTCTTATGTACCTACCTGCATAGTCCACATATATATATATATATATATATATATCCTTATATGCATTTGTCATCATATTTATATGTTTACACCTATTTATATACACATGCTTATTTACATATTCCTATTTAATATGAACACACATATACTTGTATATTTTTATCATTATATATATTTACCTATTTTCAAACTTTTACACATTTATTTACTTGCATATGTTTTCTATTCATATACATTGCTTATGTATGTTTTGATATTACATATATATTTATTTATTTTTATATTCAAACTTTCCCATATTTTACTTCATATGGGTATATACACATATATATGCATTTACATATTTATATATATTAAACATCATAAAGTTTGTATATGTTTGTCTATATATATATATTTATGGGTATTTTACCTTAATTTAAATGATGGAGTTTATATATATACACATTTCTAGAATATTTATCAATCTATACATACCCAGCTGTTTTACAAATCCCAAATATATATATAATTTTTAGATCACTATATAGATTCAGGTATTTTATCATCAGAAAATTTATTCATTTGATCAATTAAAATTAATATTCCGATAATTAAAATCAGTTAATTCCCCAATTAACAGATGTTAAAAATCCGGGTCGTCACATAGGTACCACTTATAATAAGTAAAACTGAATTTTATCAAAAGATGTGTAAGAGATAAATACGGCCAAAATGTCACACCACCTGTTAAGTGACGTGTGAACGTTAATATTTGAATAGTTCTATATTAATAGCTGACTAAATTTATACATTTGAGTCGCACAACCATAATGATGAATTCTCCAAAAAACCATGTGATTTAATTAATTTATAAAATATTGTAAATTGATTAAATTAATTGATGTTTGAGGAATATTAATTATTATTTATTTAATGTTTGGAAGTTTTTTGAAATTATTTTAATGCATTTATAAAAGTTATATTTGCGTGCTTTAGTATACGATATCAATGTAATTTAAAGTTAATTACAGGAAATGATTTATGGAAATTTTATGTCATTTGATGACATACGTGTAAAGAAATGGTTGGAGAGAGAGAAACAATCAAGAGAACTAATTACATAAGTTTTAATTAAGGAATGAGAAAAGTTTCATTCTTTCAAATAAAACATATTCTCTAATTCATTCTGTATGTACAATTCATTTTCCTTCTCATTCATCCTTTCTCTTTCCCTCCCAAGGATGGCAATAGGGCGGGTTGGGGCGGTTTTTAATGCCCCAGACCCGCCCCGGGTTTTTTAAACCCTGCACCAGACCCGCCCTGTAGACCCGGTGCGGGTCTAGGTTTTCACCCCATACCCGGAACCCATACGGGTCAGGGTAGACCCGCCTCGCCCCAAGACCCGGTGAGGCTTTACATATCCATTCAAAATTATGTATTAATGTACATATATTTATTTTAAATGGGGTTGGTACTAAATGATACAATAAGTATAGATATCAATGTGTTTATAATGACAAGTAAGGTAATAAGATTGAGGTATAAGATAACAGTTCAAGAAAAACATACATATGCTATTATATAATTATTAGTGATGCAACTTAAGACCATAAAAATCATATAACTTATTGAATGTAACATTAGAATATCCATGTTAAAACCGCTTATGTATAAAAGGATCAACAAATCATTGTTATAGTAATAAAACGATTTTATGATATTGCAGTAGTGCGGGTCGAGTTGGGGCGGGTCCGTCAAGCCCCGACCCGACCCTAGACCCGGATCTCTTAAGAACGGGTCATGGGTCTACCCGCCCCGTTGACCCAATGGGGCGGGTCTTGATGGGTCAAAACAGGGGTGGGTCTACCGGGGTTAGACCCTAGACCCGCCCCATTGCCATCCCTATTCCCTCCTCCTAACTTTTCATGGCAGAAACAGAAAAAAGAAAATGAATTTCCAAAATCTTTCAACTCCAAATAAAAAGATCAAATAAAATAAAATAAAATTGGTTCATCCATCTCTTGCAAGGATAACATGTGGATCTTAAAGATCTGAGGAGATATCATCATTCAATGTGTGATTTCTAGGCAACATCTTCAACCGAATCTAGAAGCCTTCTTCATTCAAGGTGCAAATCAAAGGCAACATAACCAAGATGTGTTTTAAAGATTCGGTAGCAAGGTATGTCATTTTCTATATATAGATAGTGATTTTGCAATGTTTGATGGAAATTTAATTTGACTTTCATTGTATGATGCATTACTGTCTTGCTTAATTAAAAATTGTTTTTGAAGATTGAATTATTTGTCAAATGATATGACTGATTTTTTATTTGATAGATCAAAATTAAATTTTTTTATGTTTTAAAACAATATTTAAGTGTAGATTTATGTTTTTAAACATTCTAATTAAAGTGTAATTCTTCAGATCTGAAGTTTACATGTTCGGATTGATTAGCTGCTTTTCTTTACTTTGTTAAATTGAAACTAAATCTATATATTTTAAAATACAATGTTGTATTTTAGTTCTATGTTTTAACATTTAATTTAAATTCTATTTCTTTAAATATGGAAATTTAAATTTTCATGTTGATTGATTGAATTATATTTAAAGTTAAAAATGTAATTTATATGGAATCAATACAATGTTTCAATTGTAGACCTATGTTTTAATCTTTCGTAACAGAATGTAATTTTACTTTTGAATGTTAATATATATGTATACATGTATTACTTGTACTTTTTATTGCATTAGATATTTACATATGAATAAATTTTAACAACAAATCAATGTTTTGAAATTGACTATAATAACTATCTAATTTGTATTACTAGAAAGCTTTGATTGAATTCCATATATACATATTTGGATCTACTTGTATGTGTTCATATAAAATTTATTTCCATTTACATATATTGTCACAATATTAAATCATTTCTTTTTTTTAATTAAGACAATAATGTATACATACAATTCATTGTTTACCTTCTATATTCTTACATTATGGTACCTATTGATTATCATTAATATGTTGCATTAATTAAGTTTACTAAAAAGGAAACTGCATCGATCACCCATGTCATCCCTTATTTATTTCTATTTCAATTCCTATGTAATAATTGTAACATCCTGATATTTTCTACCATTCGCATCCACGCATGTTGGAAATTGAATTGCTCAAAATATCATATTGTTAATTTATATTTGGCAAAACTCAACATATACAGTAAATAAATAAATCATAGAATCACAGACACAATATAATATAACAATAAGCAGCGGAAATAAAAGAATAGTAGTTTATGAAGCTACTATATATATATATAAATCAGAGTTAAACAAGATACAACAGAAGTCTCGAGTACAATAATCAAATACAAATCTGAATATATCACAGGAGTTAACTGAATAACTACAAGCTGAATCAATAGTTGGATCTCCAAGTGAAGCTCCAACTCCAAAGATGAGCCTCAAAAGCTGTGACACTTAGTCGAACCCGAGCGTAAAGCAAAACACAAAACACTCGAGTCAGGATTAACATTCTTATATCAATAAATCCAACTCAAGTGAAATATCTACTGAAATACAAGTAACTTAAAGGATGTTTGTGATAACCATCCTCTAAGGATCCGTGGACCTATCCACTATGCAGTAATATACACTATTAACATCCAAACATTATTACAACACCGTGATCATTTCAAAATAATTTATACTTCAAAACCAAAATATCATTTCCATTTCAAAACCATATCAAAACGATATTATTTTCACTTCAAATATCCATTTCCAAAAATCATAGCATTTTCAAAGTTATAACACTTTCGAAACCAAAATACTTTGAAATCATAATATTTTGAAAAACCTTAACTTTGAAATCATAATGTAACGACCCAGAATTTTTGATAATTAAAATTCGAATATTTAATTGATTTTAAATGTTAATAAATGGAATTTAGAAGTCGAATGATTTATTTTTCGAATATTGGATTTAATTTGGTCAATTAAATCGATAATTTAATAGTTGTAATTCCAGAAATAATTGAAATCTGGATTAAATATGATTGAAAATGATTTGGAAAATTTTATTTTATCATACTGGAGTTATAGAAAGGTTATAGAACTTTCAGAATCGAATTTGGAGTAAATCTATGAAAATTGAATATTTTAATATTTAATTATCGACTGTAAAAATAGCCAATTTTCGAACAGTCTCAGAATTGAACGAAACCAGTTCCATTGGGTCCGTAATATTGTATTATTACTGGATTTCCAATTTCGTATTTTTCGGAGTTAGTATGAGAGCGTACGACGTATAAACGCGTCGAAAATTTAAATCGAATTCGATTGAAAATTTTAAATTTGAATTTTGTCACATCAGTTGTTTTTTCTTCCCTTAAGACACGCAGAGAAACACGCCTTACATCACGCCGAAGAACACAGAAGAAATCACGTAGCCCATGCCCTTCTCATTTTAAATATCTCATCCTTCCCTCTTCTGTTCAAAAAAATGAAATTCCAATTTCGTTCTCTTCTATTCCGTTCAAATGCCAGATCCACTCAAAATCAAAACGAGGGAGATTCGCGAGGGCAGGCGTGAGGCAGCGGCAATTTGTTCGACATCGCGTTAGCGCGAGCCTCAAGTAGGGTTCAACCTGGGAGCGTTCGAGGGGGCTGCGAACTCGATTTGGATTTCGCGAATTCGATGGGAACGAGGCGGCGCGCGTGCTCGACTGGGAAGGCATGGGTTCTCTTCGTTCGAACAAAGATTGGGCGGCGTTTGGGGAGTTCGTATTCGCGGTGGCGATTGGGTCCGCTAGGGTTTGGGCATCGCGATGGTGGCACACTCGACTGTTTCGATCGCGATGAAAAGGAGGTTGGCTGTGGGGAGTTCGCGAGGTCGTGAAGGGAATCGCAATTGCCTGGAAGTGTGGCATCGTAGCTATCGGCGTGGGGGTTATCGAGGATGGAGGAGGGGTCCTTGGCGGTGATACTGGGGAAGCGTCAACGTCGCGGGGATGATGTCGCGATAAGGGTTGGAGGTATCTCGATTTGGAGTTGTTCGGTAAGGTAATCAATATTTCGTTAAAATCTTGAAATATATATGTATATATAACCTGTAAGTGATTTTTACAGTAGAGCATGCTCCTATTTTTAATTCAAGCAGTAATTGTTTTTAAATGTGATTAATCCTAGTATGAAATTTATATATCTATTTACATGGAAAATCTATTTTTAAATTAGTTCAGAATTTAATTATTTGTTTAAATAAAATTTTTAGTTAAAATAAAATTTTGGTTAAGTAAATAAATAAATATATATATATACTGTTAAAAGAAAGTATATATGGATTTCTAAATTTAATAGTAAAACAGATATATATATATATATTACAGTATATAATTTACAGTAAGGAAAATTTCTATTTTTGGTTTATTTACAGAAAGTAGAGTATAAAAGTATTGTTAATTGATTTGTCTAAAACTATTTAGATTTCTAAAGAGAAATTTATATAAAGGGGATTTATTTTTAAATATAAAAATTTGAGTTAAATAAATTTATTAAAAGAAATGGGTTTGAAATAAAATCATTTGTTTAAATTTATTTTGTTAGTAAATTAAAATTGCCAAATAGTTAGACAATTAGATTTGTTAAAGGAAATTGTTAAAAAATCTAATTTATTAGATAAAACAAAATACTAAATGAAAATTGATTATTCGATTTATTTCGAATATTAATGAACTTTATAAAATTTGTTTATACAAGGTCTGAAATGGAGAAACAAGTCTGAAATGGAAATGGATGGAAAATAAAATGCTAAGGTGAGATTTTTCTCACTCGAATAAAATGTGGAATTTTTACAGTTATTGTTTGATTGCTATGATTGCTGTTTGTATTAGATATGATAGGATATATATCTATATATATAGCAGTATATACATATTGGCATATGTATATATTGGATTGATGATTTCCCGCCTCGTATAGCGGATGAGACCCTATTGCGCCGTTAGTAAGCGGATTTATAAAAACCTATATACCGCGATAATTCCGTACTGGAGCGGAATTGGTATTGTGCTAACATCTTTGGATGCAGGGAAACAGGTTGGAGGGATCCAACTGGATTCCTCAACTGTATTTATTTATTTACAGATGTTGATATATATTCTGTTGTCATATGTTGAGATATGATATTGACTGTTGTGATTGACTAATTGATGCGTTGCATCATCGGATTCAAATTTTGAAATTTAAAAATAACGATGTTGATTTTAAAGGTGAAATTTTAAAAGTGATCTTTGAAAATATACGTTTATTTAAATTGTTGAATTGATTTACTTTAAAAAAGATAAACGTTAAAACTTTTAAGTTATAAAAGTTGAGATTTTGTGAATTTTAACAAAAAAATAATTTCTTTTGAAATAAAGAGTTAAGAAATTTATGAAGTGGTTTAAGTTGAGATTTTTGAATTCTTAAACCAATGTATATAAAAAGATGTATCAAATTGATATTTATCAATTAAAGTTATTGGAATTTTAAAATAAGTTTTATAAGAGATATGAAATTTATAATTATAAAATGTGAAGACATGAAATTTATAATTATAAAATGTGAAGATATGAAATGTATAGAATTATAAATTGTAAAGATATGAAATTTATAGATTTATAAAGAATGAAGTTATAGAATGAATGATTATAAGAAAATTTACTTATAAATTGGATTTCTGCTTTTAAATGGAATATTGATCGGATCGTTAATAAAGAAGATTTATAAATCAAAGTTGTTAAAAAAATATAGAAATAGGATTTATAAACGTTGTTTTATAAATTCAAAATCGATGGAGTTTGATAAATTAAATATAGAAGATTTTTAAAGAAGATATATTCGCGATTTTGGATAGCGAATCTTTATTGAAATAAAACGTGTAGAGATGGCTGAAATTTAGTTAAGTGAATTATATTCACGATTTTGGACAGTGAATATACTCTTAAGGAAAATGGATATGTTCTGGAGAAACGATATTATAAAATGAAGTAATTGTTTTAAAAGATGTTTTAAAACGTGTTAAATATCGAAATCATAGATTTCAACAATTATTGTTGAAATAGACGTTTTCGAGAAAATAAGGAGATGATGGACTATAACACTGTTGTTATAGTAAATGATTTCCGAAAGGAAATGTTTTATATAGTATTGGGATTTATATATCTACCTAAATTCCGAATCCCTATACTAGTGATTTCGAGTCGTCGTAACGATGTTTTACGCAACATTCGTTTCGACTCAAATAAATGTGTTAAAAGAATATTTTCCTTAAAGGATGAATATATACTTAATTTGATTTAAGTATATCGAATATTTTCAAGTGTTGAAACTGAATAGATTTGTGAAACACTTATTTTTAAATAAGTATGGAAATGCTTTTCCAATGAAATGAACGTTTTGAGAATTTATCTTTGTAAAAGATAAATTGAAATTGAATATTGAAAATCGATTTGAAAATCGTATATCAGAAGATATTTTGAAATATAAATTCAATATGGAATTTATAAAAAAAATGGGAATTCGTTTTAAAAATAAACGTTGATTTATTTTTGAAGTGTGGAAATTATATATCTAGTAAGATATTTTTTTTGAAGAATAAATAATTTGGGAAAATTATTTGGAATCTGATGAAGTTGCGCATCTTTATTGATAGTTAAATAACCGACTATCGATAATTACCTTTAGATAGGTATTTGTTGTGAATTGGATGAATTTGAATGCCACACTTATTTTTAAATAAGCGCTCACTATTCGGGTTAGCCGGGAAAGGACCATGGGGTCGTATAACCCATTCCGAATATGTGATACGTCGTTATGAATCGCAATTGAAGACCGGTGTTGAAGACCGGATATTTTTGAAAACGGAAGGATTACCGTCGAGTTACTCTACATCGACTGATCTTCGATTTAGAGGTTTTATCACCCTTAGTGACGGGAAGTCCCGACGTGATTAAAAATTATCCGGAAATGCAAGGGCTTCGTGAGAAGTGCCTTCGGTTCTGTTCGATCCCGGAACAGACTTGTATGGATTGTGTGTCTGACGTTACAATTTGAGATATAAAGCTGATTTCTTTCAAATACATTTCTGTTGGTGGCGGAGAATTTATTCTCTTAGCTTAACACCCTTCTCTGAGACGTACGAGCTCAGAGGTTATGTAGTTGAAATTTATCAGCGATATATCCCAATTTGGTAACGTGGCATACTGAGTGTTGCTGTGAAATGATCAGTGTTTGATCATTTGTGATATGATCATTTGGTTGATCTTATATCTTTGTGATCATAGGTTGATCATTTTGTTTGACCCGAAGCAGGGCTTTTTGAGAAAGCGTAGCTTTGTGGACGAGACTTCGTCGAGCCTCACACCCCGGAAATGGTCGAAACAGGACGAATGCAGCAAGGTTCTAGGGAGTAGCGCCCCTTAGTGTATGTCATTCCTTCTGGATAAAGGTGGTATCATGGTATGGAGCCCAGATACTTAACCTCTGTGGTTACTGCATTATTATTATCTATGTGGTTTGTTGCGAATCGGGGATCCTCGGGAAGATCGGTGACGATCGGGGGATGGCATACGCGTGTCAGTAGTTACCTATTTTTGCAGAGGTAACCCGGCCTTGTGTTGGCAGAGATCCGGTTAGGTTCTCGGGTCGTCTATTCCTGGGACGTACCCATCGTGGATAGGAAGTTCCTTAGCCTGACCATTTGTTGGAAATCCAAAGAAACAATACGAGCCTTGTACGGTATTAGTTGTAGAACCTTCCATTCACTTATGGTGGCGCCCCACTGTTTGGATGGTAGCTATAGTAGGCATACGATACTGGTCGTATGTTGGCTAAGATTAATATTATACTTTCGAAAATGATTTCTACACTATGCACTAATAATAATATCAAAAAGAATTTGATTTTGCGTAGTAAGCATCTTTGACTATCATAAGAAGAAATCTCCTCCAATTCTGCGTTTGCATTGTGTGTGTGGTGGGAGGTCTTATGGTAGTTTCATTTTCCAAAAGCATTGCGAATTGACTTTAAATTTATCCTGTTGTTTATTTTAAAGAATAACTGTTTTACGATCTCACACCAGTCACCATGACTGACTCGGAGTTTATTGTTCCCTTCTAAACTCTGGGTGCCCACCAATTTCCACACGGGCAGCCTAGAGTTATATTATCTGGATATTCTGGAGCTTTGGAGATAAGCTGGAGGACGAGACGTAGTATTTGTATCTGATAGTATTTATTCCGCTGTGTATTCTGTATGAGGACAAGTTATATAACTGTCCATTGTTGTATATTGACTCTGATGACTGATGTATGTATAAACTGATAAAATTCTTTGTTTTAAAGATTATTCATTTATCTATTATATATTGTTCCGCTGCGATATGTGAGATTCTGATATTGTCTCTGTTCTGTATCTGTTGTTGTTTCGTTGTTCTTCTTCTCTTTTTCTTCTATCTTCTTCTTCTTCTACTTTTTCTTTTTCTTAAAACCATAACTTTTCGGGTTTCCGGCATTCGATGGCTCAGCAGTCGATAAAGTGAGTATCGATGTTGAATTTTCGAAAGTCGAAAAATTCGGGGATGTGACACATAACTTCCACTGAAACAGTTTAGATATTAATAATAGTATAAATATAAAATAGTTTATAAAATAATATAGTTTATATAAAATAGTTATAAGTTAAAATAGTTTATATTAAGATCATTAAAAAGTAAAATATATAAATAGTTTTAGATATAGTTTAAAATTACTATATATAAAAATAGCTTCCCCAAATTTCACAAATTGATTCAAATCAACTCGAATTCCAAAATTCGAATATAATCAAATCTCAAATCATCAATTTCAATTCGATTCAGTTTCTCAATAAACCATTTCAAATTATCGATTTCAAATACATATTTGAACCACAAAATAAACCATTTCAATTTCAATATTTCAAAGCTTGATATATTCAATATTTCAAAACTAATTTCGATAATTTCATATATATATATATATCAAATTCACTTTACTATTATTTAGTTTTGAAATATTTACTTAATCATTTCAATAATCATCTAAATACAACTTCAATTTACAAATTTAAATAAACGAATAATCCCATTTAAATTTATATAAATTCGAAATATTCATTTAAGTCACTTTTAAATCAAATACAAATGATAAAATATATCTTTAAAATTTCAATTTATATAAATTTCAAATCAAACTTATTTAAGTATAATTCTTAAATAAATATAATTTCAAATCAATTTCAAATTACCTTTCCAACCTGAATCATTATAAACTCTATATTTGAATATATATATATATTAAATAAATACCTAAACATTTTATATATCAACTTTAATAAATCTTTAAAATCAATATTTATTAAAACCTGATATTTCATTTCAAAACCATAGAAATCATTTTTAAAATATTTATATATAGACTAACGGTGTCTGTATATAATTCTCTACCCTATGGTCAAGTGATGCAGATATTTATCATTTCAATCCGTAATTTAAATATATATATACGGGTAGATATCTTTTCAACCCGCAATCCCAAATTCAATTCAAATGAAAATCGCTTGGGTTTATCATTTTAACCCATAACGATTTTCTCCTATTCTACAGATCGTTCGGGTATGTATCATTTCAACCCATAGTGAATTCTATACTAACAGGGAACTTGTAGTGTGATAACAGATATGATAATAATATAACAGGCATATTATTAATATAAATTACAGATAAGGGTGTCAGATGTCACATGTGAACAGGTACAGATAACAGATATAACAAGCATATATCATCGATATAAATAACAGATAATGGTGTCAGATGTCACAGGTGAACATGTATAGATAACAACATATATATGGCAATGTAAATAACTACAGCAGCATATTTCAATTGTCGTTTCAATTGAAATCAAATTTAATAGATATAAGGACATTAATCGTGAGTGATTGCTCACCTTTCAAGGCTAAAGATGAATGAGAATACAATGAGTTACGAATTCCAAAGCAAAGTAAGATGACATGAATTCGACAAAGCTGATAGATAGAATTAATGAAACAATTAGAATCAGTTTGATAGAGGCAGCAATTAT